>CANJKZ010000272.1:0-747500 GCA_947471745.1 Closterium sp. Naga37s-1 | reverse complement strand
GACAACAAGCCGAGTGCAAACCGTAGGGTTGCACCAACAAACTCCCCCTCGGATTGTTGGCCTTAGGATATGTTGCTCTCTCAGTTCAGAGCCATCCCAGCCAGCTTGCAACACTTCCAATGCTGCTGCTCCACCAGCCTCTTGGTCATCATGTCAGCCGGCTGCCCCGTGGTCTTCACGTAGCGCAACTCAACTTCACCCGCGGTTACCATGCTCCTCGTCCAATGCCACTTCACCCTCATGTGCTTCGTGAGTCCATGCAACACAGGGTTCTTAGCAAGAGCAATGGCACCCTGGCTGTCACAGTACAGTGGGGTAGGTCCTTGCTGCTCCTCCCCCAATTCAGCCAACAAACGCCGCTGCCACACAATCTCCCGTACGGCACGGAAGAGTGCCATGTACTCGGACTCCACCGAGCTCAATGCTTGATCCACCTGCTTCTTGCTCTCCCAAGCAGTTGGGCCTCCACCAACACAGCAAATGAACCCTCCAACACTTGTCATGTCCTCTGGTTCCGATGCATAAGAAGCATCCGAGAATGCGGTGAGGAACAAACGCCCGGGTTCAACACCATCCGCGCCCTTTTGGCACCTTTGCGCCGCTGCCGAGTATTGCAGCCCAACGGTCGCTGTTTGGCCAAGATACTTGGCCACCCTCATTCCAGCAGCTACCTGCTCCTCATTCGGGCATTGCACAACCCTAGCCAGCTGCCCGGTAGCAAACGCGACGTCCGGTCGGGTGTTTACCACCGCATACATGAGGCTGCCCACCAACGAGTGAAATCGGCGCCTCTCCTCTTCACCAACGCTCTCCTCCTCTGGTCCCTTCACACACTTGAACCCAGAGGGAAAGGGTGTAGCCACATGGCCTTCACTCTGCCCAAAGTTGGCAGCCAATGCCTCCAGGTACTTTCGTTGATGCACCCGCATGCACCGCTTCTCCACATCTCGTTCGATGTGGAGCCCAAGGTAGAAGCTCACGTCACCAAGGGCCTTGCACTTGAACTTGTCTTGAAGCTTCAGCATCACCTCCTTCACAAGGTCAGAAGAGGGTGAGAAAATGAGGATGTCATCCACATAAACCACCATGAAACTCCTCTGCTCCCCCTCGCCAAGCATGAACAAGGAGTGATCGGCCGTTGAGGGAGTGAAGCCGATCCCCTCCAACACTTCTCGCAGCTTCATGTACCATTGCCTAGGGGCCTGCTTCAGCCCATAGAGGGCCTTCTTCAGCTTCCACACTCTGCCACTACCATCATCAAACCCCTCTGGCTGCGCCATAAAAATCTCCTCCTCAAGGATGCCGTTAAGGAATGCCGTTACGATGTCCATTTGCTTTACTACCCATCCTTTGATGGCGGCTCCCGCGAATAGGGTTCGCAGCGTCGTCGGCTTCACCACAGGGGCAAACAGCTCCTTGAAGTCCACCTTCTCCTTCTGCTGGTACCCCTTGGCTACAAGCCTAGACTTGTAGCGCTCGATCTTGCCGTCGGCATCCGACTTGATTTTGAAGAGCCACTTGGACGTTATCGCCGTACGCCCCTCCGGTAGCTCCACCAATTCAAACGTGTCATTCTCCTCGATGCTCTTCAGCTCACTCTCCATGGCCTTCTTCCACTCCTCAGCATCACTACTCTCCAAAGCCTCCTTGAGAGTTGCTGGTTCTCCCGGCATCTCCACCGGAGAGAAGAACGCGAAGGCACACTCCTCGTAGTCACTCTCCTCGTCGTCTCCGACCATCATTGCCGCTCCGGCCAGGGCTGTCTTGCCCTGCTTTCCCGGCGCATCATAGGTCAGCCTATTAGGGGGTTGAACTCTCCTCTTCCCCCTTCCTTCCTCCTCAGCTGCAGGGACTTGAAGGCCTTGGCGTTGCTGCGGTGTGGCTCGAATCCGTGGAGCACTCGTAGTACGGGAAGGGAGTGACGGTGCACGCTCGCTCACTTGCTGCACCTCTTCCTCTTCTTCCTCTGCATCATTGGCCTCCTCTCCCCCATTCACAAGGGGGGATTGCCTTGTGGTTGTGCTGCCGCTGCTCAGCTCCAAAGGCAGCTCCACATGCTCCAAACCGGAACTCTTCACCTCCCCAAACCGCACGCCTATCTTCGCCTCATTCTCCGCCTTCCAATCCTTGTACATGAAGTTCTCCATGAACTTGCAGTCCCTGCTCACCAAGAACTTCTTGGTGAATGGGTCCCAAAGAAGCCATCCCTTGCTGTTTTGAGCCATGCCCAAGTGCACGGCCCACACCGCCTTGGCACCAAGCTTGTTGTGCCGAAGATGCTTAGGCACGAGCGCCATGCACATGCACCAGAACACCCGAAGCATATCCACCTTTGGCTTCCTTCCAAGCCACTCCACATAGGGCACCCATTTGTCTGCTCCCACATGAGTCAAGGCTCTGTTCTTGGCCACACACGCGCTCCGCACCGCATCAGGCCAGAAATAGTCGGGTAGCCCGGCTTCAATGAGCAACCCGCGTGCCGCCTCCGTGATTGTGCGGTTCGCTCGCTCGGCGATGCCGTTCATTGCAGGGGAGTATGGCATGGTGAGGGAGTGCCGAATACCATTCTTCTTCAGCCACAACCCAAACTCCTTGCTCAGGAACTCTCCCCCTCGATCGGTGCGGATTGACTTGACTAGACGGTCTTGTTGCCGCTCCACCATCGGAAACCAATCCGTCTTCAACGTTTCAGCCACGTCGCTCTTCTTGGCCAGCACGTACACCCAAGTCATGCGGGTGTAGACGTCGACAATGGTGAGAAAATACTCAGCTCCAGCAGCTCCAAGCTTCAGGGGGCCCACCACGTCCATCACCACCTCATCAAGCGGTGCCTTTGCCGTTGCCTCCGAACTAGGGAACGGAAACCGGGTGAACTTGGCTTGAATGCACGTCGGGCAGCCAAGCACCTCATCGGGCTCCCCCTTCACACGTATGCCAGCAACCATCTCATTCTTCACTAGCTGCTGCAAGATGGGCAGGGCCACATGCCCCATGTGCCGATGCAAGGTGAGCCAATCACACTCCCCCGTAGCCGAAGTTGGATTGGAGAATGCCGCGCTCGCAATAGCGCCCCACATACTCTCTCCGTAGTCCTCCTCCGCTGCTGCCTCTGGGTTCTCCTCACCCTTTTGCTGCTCCTTGGTTGCTGCACCACTCTCCTTAGGTTCACTGAACTTGCTGGTCCCTCCAGGTTTGCTCTTCTTGAGCTCATTCTCCTTAGCGCGACCGTTCGTGCCATCGTCGCTACCGATCGCTCCATCCTTGGTGCTGATGCTTGCTGCCACTTGCCTCTCCTTAGGCATAGGGACCACTGGGATCTGCCACATCTCGTTGTAGACATCCCTGTCCTCATGAAGGTCCCAAAGAATTCGATCGCCAAGCCTTGCGGTGTAGGTCTTGGCTCCCTTCGAGTTCGTGTCCATGCCGGCCTTTGCCAACCGCCGCACGGAAATCAGGTTTGCAGCAAGGCTGGGCACCCAAAGCACGTTCTTGAGGCCCACCATCTTCCCATCAGCACCCTTGAACATGGCCTTGCCCATGCCTTTCACCTCTGCTCGCTGTCCCAAAGCCGATGTGACATGCTTCACCGGTGACGGCTCGAGTTCGGTGAGCAAGTCCGGGCGAGGTGTCATGCTATAGGTAGCGCCACTATCAATCACCCAATAGTCCAGGGGGTGTAGGGTCACCTTCCCCACAGCTGCTGGCTCCTCAAAGCCTTCATCCTTCTCTGGACCAGCCGGTACTTGCGTCGACACGAAGTAGAATAGACCCGGGTATCGATCGTCGCTCGGGTCCTTGTCGTTGTCTCCGCTCTTCATGTTTGCAGCTCCGCCACCGCGACCGCCACGGCCTCCACGGCCTCGTCCTCTCCCTCCTCCTGCTCCTCTACCCTCTTGGCCTTGAGCAGGGGTCCAACCATCAGGGAGTTTGTAGCAGTCGCGCCACATGTGTCCGCTCTTGTGGCAATAGTGACACTCGCCGTCGAATCGGCCGCGACCGCGTCCGTAGCTCTTGTCGTCGCTGCCGTAACCGCCACTCCTGCGGCCTCCGCCGAAGTTGCTGCCACCAAACCTTCCTCCCCCTCGTCCTCTGCCTCTTCCTCGACCATATCCACGGCCGATGCTCGCTGCCCCAGCGCCATCCGCACTCGCCAACTCACGGCGGCGGAAATCCTCTTGAAGGATAGCTCGCTTCACGTCTTCAAGCGAGAGGCGGGGCAAGTCGCGATTAAGGTTGATGATGAGCGAGGACCATGACTCTGGGAGTAAGGCCAGCAACTTGGTCTTCTTTTGGAGCTCACTGTAGTTCAAATCAGCTCCCTCAAGCCGCGTCAACAAGTCCAAGAATTTCTGCACCCCTTCTTCAACCGCTTCGTCTTCTTCAATTCGTAGTGCCGCCATTTGCCGTTCCAACACCACCGCTACCGCCGCTGTTGCAGGAGCATGTACACCCTTGAGAGCAGCCCATGCCTTTGGTCCTTTCTCTGGTTCACGCTGGAATGGCTTGATGTGACGGATCTGACTGCTCCCCAACGCTTGCCCAAGTAAGAGATAGCCTTGTGCGCTCTTCCGCACCCACGGGCTCTTCTCCGGGTCGTTCTCGGGGCGCTTCTCCGTTCCTTCCATCACCTCCAGCAGGTCATAGTGGTCAAAGATGTTCTCCATCTTGAAGGACCATTCAGCAAAGTTGTCACCGTTGAACTTGTCAAGCCCAAACACCCTAGGCTCATCCCTAGGTGGGCCAAGACTTGGTTGCATGGGCGCCATGGCTGAATCACGGGGTTGGCCTTGAGCTTGAGCTTCTCCACTGTCACCAGCACCTCTGCCACCCCTTTCCTCAGGTCCATACATTGTCGAAACTGCTCCAAGGGCCTCTGATACCACTTGTTATAGTCACAATAGGCTTGAATGTGCCTAAAACGAAAGATAGAGAGCACAGACGGATTTCTGCACAGCGGCTTCAAACGTTGATAGAGTTCTGCTCACAGCTGAAAATGACTTGATTCAAATTGGATCTGGAGCGTCTTCACGTCGTCTACAATTAGCAATTTAGATTGCACGATTTGATAAAGAATTGACGACATAGCGTCGGTTTGAACGAACGGTACTATGGCAGCCACTATAGTCTTAGAACACAAGATAGGAAGAGTTACGAGTTGGGAATGACTCCCAGCTCCTACAAACCCCAAGAGCCGAGGTACAGTGATGTGGAACAGTGCCACACTGTCCCCAACCACGAAGGGTCTCGAAACTACCCTTCACTAGGGCCTACACCAAGTGAAATGTTACACTACACAAAGTAATGTAACTATCTTCAATATCTTGAGGTGTACCCTTTTTGGCGAGCTTCGAAATCACTTGAGGCTTGACACCAAGGCTCGGGCTCTTCATCACAAACTCATCCTTGAGTTCTTGATGGGTCTGCTGCACACACCTGCGACACGCCGAACGTTCGACACAGGACAAAATAGAAACCGCGCACGACAAAATAGAAACCGCGCGCGAGACACAAACGACCGCGTAACACGCGTCTAGCGATAACTCGCTATTGACTCGACACACACACTCGACATCATGACTCAACATTCACACACAATTATAAGCATGAAATATATATCATCCCATGCCCTCATACCATTCCATACACACACACATTCACGCACACGGACAGCAAGCCGAGTGCAAACCGTAGGGTTGCACCAACAGAAGAGGCTCTCACTACCTGTGTGTCGCAACCTTCTCTTCCTCCCTCACATATCAGCCTGTCCGTGCCGCTGCTCGACTGCAGAATGGAGACGTGTGATAGTACCCAGTGATAGGCATTATGTGCATGAGAGCATGTGCATGCCACTGACGTTAGGTAAACAAGAGAGGAGGAAAAATAGCTGGTTAAAATTCTGGAAATAAGCTGCGGCCCTTGCCATTGCTGCATCCACCCAGAAAGCCAACCATAAACCGGATTTCCATCCCTATGCGTGCCAGAAGTCCAGCCAGGACAGGAGTTCAACTCTGGGAAGGCAATTGCACAGGCAGCAGAACTTCTGCAGAGCAATTTTGGGGGAAGACTATTCTGCATTTCGGATCGACACTTTTTTGTGATGAAGGAAGGTGGGGAAGCAGAGGCAAGAAGAGTTCAATTGATCGTCGACTTCTTACGGCCTCCCTCCCTCAGGTGACCCTTCACCAAACTGCACTTAACATGAACTTATGAGGGCAAAGACAGTGCCAGGGAAGGACCTTGGGAGGCGGCAAACGGGTCACAGATAACTGGAGAAATCACGACGACACACATCAGAAAGAGTAGTGAGCCGACCCGAATTATACGTCCCCCGCCAGTTGCCATCCTAGTACGACTATGCGCGAGCTGCCAGGAACCAAAGGTAGTAAATTTCTAGCTTGCTAAGATGTGCGCTCAACGCCGCGACTATAGAAACGCGATATCACGTGACTGATAATCTAAGAAACTATGTGGCATGAGCACTACGAAATGAAATCTGGAGAGGAAAATGAAAAGCTCAGGAAGAGTCAGGGAGACACAGAGGCGCAGTTCTTGCAGTATGTGCTGCGCGGCTTTCTGCGTCGCTGCGACAGTTCGCGACTGAAGAACACATCGCGAAATTCGTGAGAAGTCGCAGAGCTGACCTTTTGCTCCGAAGTCTCGAGTGACGTGGGGTTTCCATAGTGGCATCATGCCATGATGGCGTGGCGTGCCAACCGGGCACGTCGAGCTCCCATAATCTCTCGCCAGATCTGCGAGTGAGGCGAATCATGGAAACGGCTGACCCTGTTGACAAACACCAACCCTATTTCACTCGAAACAACAGAAACGCAACCCTAATGACCGCTCCGGTGTTAGGTATGGCCCCCTGCATTAGACGAGCTACGAAGGTAGGAGAAATACGGTGCTAAGCGGTATAGAAGTAATCAAACAAATTTGGTCTAAGAGTCTGCTTTTCAGACTTCCTTTTTGTGTTCATTATTGTTACGACAGTGATTCTGATCCCTAAACCCCAACGATTTAGGTTCACCCGATTTTCTAGACGAAGCACTATAATTTGTCCAAAGATCCAGATAACAATGTTGAGTCTGTCTAATATCAGCAGTTCAAGCCACGAGGCATTAGGACATCAGTTTCTAACTTATGCTGTTTCAATTAGTAAAATCTGAGTGCAGTGTACTCCTGCTCATAACAAGGAACATGCACTAGCGAGTACGAATATGAACAGCCAGAGTGACGCGAAACGTCGCACACAATTGAGAGCATCTGGACCATCAGCGGCAGAAGCATCAGGCAGCTACATTGCCAAGGAATTGGTGGGAAACAGGTTCGTAACTGGTTCTCGCGCTACACGGTTGGAATTTGCTCCGTATGTCTTGTATAAACCCATGTATGCTTATGTAATCACTTCAATCGTTTATGATCTGAGGCCACTCAAATTCCGCTGCATTAACTCGGTACGAAAAACCTGGTGATCCTCGCTAAGTCCCCTATTACGATCTGAAAGTTGATCGTAACCAGGATCACCTCAGGAAGGCTCGCACGAATCGTGTGGTAGTGGTGGGCCCTTGACCTCAGATCACAGGAAATATGAGTCAATGTTTAGGGTTTGCACCGCACAAATTCAAACCCAACCGTGCGGTGCGTGCAGTTACGTAACCGTTCCCGCCGTTTTCCTTGCTCCTGCAGCTGCCTGATGTTCTCTGCTCCGACTACCAGGTCAGGTCGACCACCAGGTCGACATCACGCCTGGTCGACCTACCACCAAGTCGACCAGCAGGCCTGTCAGCCGACCACCCAAGTCGGCTGCCCCAAGTTGACGTCACCAAGTTGACGTCCTCCGCAGGTCGACTTCCCGCGTCGACCTCCCTGAAGGCGGTGCCACCCTGAAGTCGGTGCCCGTGCAGTGGCCCCCGTGCAGGTCGACCTCCTCGTCAACCAGCTCACCCACTGCTGCAGGTCGCCTGCTCCCCTCACACCCGACCACGAAGTCGGCTCCGCCCAAGCGAGGACGGGGCCAACACACAACTCCCGTTGACACTCCCCAGCCGCGTTCACGCTTCGGCCCCCAGCCCACATGGCAGTACTCCTCGGGGAATAGCTCGTCGACGTGCACCCAACACACATCACGTCGTCCACCGCACCAGCCATGCAAGAGGGCATGGCGCCTACTACTGCACGTCGTCGTCGCCGTCGCCCACGTCGGCCAAGCACACCTGGCCGATTGCGACGGAGCACCGGTTGAAGGCGGGGTAGTGTAGCGCCTTCGTCAGGAAGTCGGCCGGCTGCTCAGCGGTCGGGATGTACCTCAGCGAGAACTTCCCGCGCTTCACCATGTGCTGCACCCAGGCCTGTCGCCGCTCCATGTGCTTGAGGTTGCCCGTCAACCCCATGCCCTTGGCGACAGTGATGGCCGACTTGTTGTCCACCCGAAGGACGGTCGGCTTCCCGGCATCTAGCTGCCGGAACTCTGCAAGGAGGAAGCGAAGTCTGCGTCCTTCCTTGCCGGCTTCGGTGGCCGCCACGTACTCCGACTCGGTCGACCAGGAGACTGCGGCCCCTCCGTAGACGAACACGTAGTCGCCCGTGCTCGTCCTATTCTGCTTGTCACCGGCATCGTCGGCGTCTACGTAGCCGACCAGCTCCAGCGACTCAGGTCCACCGCCGAACTCCAAGGCGCTGTCACACGTGTTGGCGAGGTAGGCGAGGCAGCGGTCAACCTCGCGCCAGTGCTGGTCGCTCCTCATCGTGAGGCCGTTCCCCAACTTGCTGTAGGCGAAGGCGATGTCCGGCCTCGTCGTTGTCGCTGCGAACTGCAGCGAGCCGGCCTTCTGCCGGTACTCCTCCTCCTGGCGCTCCTGCGCCTCCTTGTCGTCGAAGGTGAGCTTGGCATAGGCGTCGACTGAGACCAGCGTCTTCGGGGTGCGCCCGGTCTGCTCCTCGTCGATGAAGCGCCTACGCAGCTTGTCGGCGTAGCCCTGCTGGTGCAGCCACAGCTTCTCCGCTGACCTGTCGCGCACGATCTCCAGCTTGAGGTACTTCTGCACCGGCAAGATCTCGCGCAGCTTGAAGGCGGCCTCCAGCAGCTCCTTCAGCTCCTTCAGCATTGCGGGGTTGCTGCTGACGGCAAGCAGGTCGTCGACGTAGACCAGCACCCAGCAGGCCACTCCGTCGTCGCCGACCTTGAAGTACAGAGCCTCGTCGACCTGGCTCTTCTTCCACCCGGCACCGACCAGCACATCGTTGAGCGCCAAGTACCACAGCAGCGGCGACTGCTTCAGCCCGTACAGGCTCTTCAGCAGCTTGCACACCTGGCCGGTTCCGTCGTTGAAGTAGTCCGGCTGGGACATGTACAGCACCCGGTCGAGCTTGCACTTCAGGAAGGCGTTCTTCATGTCGAGCTGCATCAGGTTGAGATTGAGGACGGCGACGATGCTGAGAAAGATCCTCAGCGTGACGTAGCTGCCCACCGGCGCGAACGTCTCGTCGTAGTTGGCACCATACACCTGGGTGAAGCCCTTCACGACCAGCCTCGCCTTCTCGCGCTCGACGGTTTCGTTGACGTGGTACTACGTCGTCAACACCCACCGGTTCCTCATGATGTTCACCCCCGGCGGGCGTTCGACCAGCTCCCACGTGCCCATGTTGATGAGACTGCGGATCTCCTCCTCCATGGCGGCCTTCACCGCCGGGCCCTTCCAGCTCGCCAACGCTTCCTTCACCGTCATCGTCGAGATGTCCCAACGGTGCTCGGGGTCGGCATGCATGACGGGGTCGAGCTCCGGAAACTCCTCATCCTCCTCGGCGTCGTCGTACAGCAGGTCGTCGTCGTCCACATCGTACACCGTGGTGAAGGCAGCGGGGACGAAGAAGTCCGGTGGCCTCCGAACTCGGCCTGGCTTCCGGGGTTCCGGCCGAACCTCCACCACGTCACTCTTAGTGAACACCTCGGCGTCCCCTCCTTCGTCACCATCTTCACTGCCCTCATCGTCCTGCTGCACCTCGGTCGACTTCCTGGCCGACCTCTCCCCTTTAGTCGGCTCCTCTGCCGACTGCCTGGTGGCCGACTGCTCCGTGGTCGGCGTCACTGCTGCCCGAGGCGGCTGCTCCTCCTCGACCTGCTTTTCCCCAACGTCGACTTGCCGCTCCTCACGTCGGCCACCGGCGATGCCCTTGGCCGGCGCCAAAGGCGACGTCCCACTACTCCCCTCATCGCCGGAGGCCGACGCAGGAGCCAGCCCGCGCAGGTCGGCCACAAGGGGAGGGGCAGGGGTCGTAGTGGAAGGCGAAGGAGGACGGACGACCTCGGCGTCCGCATCAGCAAGCTCACCGACCTCGGCGAGCAAAGGCAGCGTCGCTGTCGAGGTAGCGGTCGGCGGGGTGGTCGGCGCCCGACCCGACGCCGGCCCGTGCTCCGACTTCCACACCTCCAGTGACAGATCCTCGTAGAACACCACGTCCGACGTCGTAACCATCCGGTTGGCGTCGATGTCGAGGAGCTCCCAGCCCTTGCTCTCCGTCGACACGCCAAGGTGAAGGCCCCACCTGGCCTTCGGCTGCAGCTTCTTTCCACGCTGTTGTTCGGGGACAAGGAACTGCGCCATGTAGCCCCACACCCGCACCATCGACAAGTCTGGCTTCTGTCCGGTCAGCAGCTGGTACGGCGTCGTCCCCGGCGGCAGCGTTGACCTCTCAAGGCAGTTGCGGACCCAGACGGCCTGCCGCAGAGCGAGGTGCCACCAGTGGTGCTGCACGCCCATGTGCAGCAGCATCGTCCGCACCGACTCCACCACCGTCCTCATCTCCCGCTCAGCCATGCCGTTCTGCTGCGGGGTGTACGGGCAAGTAAGGTCGTGGATGATCCCCTTGCCGTCCACAAAGTCGGTGAACTTCTTCCCGAGGAACTTCTCTCCTCTGTCGGAGCGAAGCATCAACACCGACTTCGTCGTCTGCCTCTCCACCAACACCAGCCATTTCTGGAACTGCAGCAGCACATCCGACTTCTTGGCGACCGGCCTCACCCACACAAAGCGGGTCTTGCGGTCCTTCAGCAGCAAGAAGTACAAGCTGCCGTCCTTGGCAGCCATGCGGAACGGCCCGCACAGGTTGATGTGCACGACGGCCAGCACGTCGTCGGCGTCGGAGCCTTGGTCAGGGAAAGTGTGCCGCGCCAGCTTCCCGCCGACGCACGAGACACACGGTGAGTCGGCGGCTGTCGCCGACTTGAGGTCCAGCCCAGAGGCGACCTCATTCTTCGCCGAGCTCCTGATGGTGTCCATGCCGACGTGCGCAAGCCTCGCATGCAGTCTGTCCGGCGTCGACCTCGTCGCGGAGACGATCGCCCACAGGGCCACGACCTCTGGCGTGGGCGACGTCGACCTCCTTGAGAAGGGAAGCAGGTCGGTGCAGAGGACACGCCCGGAGTACGTCGCCCGGCCGAGCACCTCTCCTGCTGCCGAGACGAGCAACATCCTGTCGCCGTCCTCCTGCAGCTTCACGCCATGCTCCTTCAGCTGGCCGGACGACAGCAGGTTGGCCCGCACACCCGGGACGTACAGCACGTCGAGGATGAGCACCTGCTTCCCGGCCTCCCCTTGCAGGGCGACGGTGCCACGGCCCTGGACGTCCTGCAGCGCCCCATTGAAGCCGTGCACGTGCTTGATGGAGCCGCTCGGCTGCAGGTCGACGAAGACTTCCTTCATCCCCATCAGGTGGTGGGAGCAGCCGCTGTCAAGCAGGACCACCGCCGGGTTCGCCTGCACAGCTGCCGCCACCGCCTGGAAGTGCCAGCGAGACGGTTGGCTCCACGACGCCGACCATTGAGCACGAAGCCGTCTTGTCGTCCCGCCCCTTGCCGCAAGCTGAGGAGTCGGCGTCCTTCGCCGAGGTCGACGTCGTCGACTGCTTCTCCTTGCGTGGCTTGTTTCCTCCTCGATGAGGACGACGACTGCCAGACCTCCCGCGACCTCCCTTGGCGTCATCGTCGTCGGAGTCACTGCGGTGGGGGCACTCGAAGGAGAGGTGGTCGGGGTCGCCGCACAGCCAGCACTCTCGACGTTGACCTCCTCCTCCTCGACCGCTTTCCTTGGTCGACTTCTTCTTGTCGACCTCCTTGGCCGGCTTCCAGCCACTGCTACCACCACCGCCGGACTGTCCGCGTTGCCCCGGTCGACTTCCTTGCTTCGCCGGGGAAACGAAGTTCGCCTGCGCCAAGAGCTCCTAGGACTGCTCAGCCTCCTGCATTGCCTCGTCCTGCAGGATGTACGAGGTCAAGTTGTCCTCGTTGAGCGTCGTCCTCATGCTCGGCGCCATTGACAACCGCTTTAGGAGGTTGTAGCTGCTCGAGAGTCCCTGCATGACGTGAGTGACGTACGACGCCGTCAAGTACTGCGCGCCGGCCATCCTGATGGTGGCGAGAATCCGCCGGGCTCGGTTGCAGTAGTCGGTCGCCGTCTCCTCGTCGCCCATACGCAGGTGCTTCAGTTGCCCTTCCAGCTGGGCGATGAACAGGTCGTCAGTGACTTGGTAGGTCGACTCGATGAAGTGCCACGCCTGGTGGCCGGCGTCGAGGTACTCTCGGCACCACTTCAAGGCGATCTGCACGCCCGGCGAGCAGCACCGCGAGATGACCGTGAAGGTCAACAGCTGCACGCAGGTCGGGGTCGTCCAGCGTCGCCACGGTGCCTTAGGCAAAGCTGATCAGCCCGGCCATCTCCAGCTGAGGCTCGATAGCTTCCTTCCATGTGAGAATGTCAGGTCGACCGGTGAGTGGCGGGGTGACCAAGATCCTGTCCGGCGTAAACTTGAAGTAGCCGTAGCTCGGTGCTATCCCGCCCGCCGTCACCTGTGTCGTCGACATCGGCGACAGTCTACTTCGTCGACCTCCAACGTCACCCTGCAAGGAGCCTGCAGCCGCCGACGACCGCACCCCTCGCACCTGAATGCCGCCGACTTCATCGGCGTGTATCACACCACGCTGCCTCGACGTGCCTCCCGCACCGCTGCCGACTTGGCCACCTCCGGCGTTGACGCCCACGTCGACGCCGCCTTCGTGACCGGTCGAGGAGAAGCTGGTCGGGAAGGGGGATGCTCCGTCGCCCACATGGAGCGGAGTCCAGCCTCGACGACCGCCCAGGGTATCGCCCCGTACTTCTGGGCCTCATGGCGTCTCCTCGCATCCTCCAGCCGTCCCTCCAGGGTGTCCATCACCTCTGTGTCACCTACGCGCACGCTAGGGACTGTACGGCTGCCGGCCTACGAGCAACTTAGGTAAGTGACCTCTACGTCGACCTGACTGAAAGGTAAGTCGTGTGCCGTCTACGCTCACCGCACCATGCGGAGATAACTACTACAACGGGAGCTAGACTACGGGCTAGGCACAGGTGCTCGTCTGATCTCTGCGATCATTGGTCCTTAGTCGTTTTCCTAGTGCACACACTGCTTGCTAGTTCACCGGGTAATTTGGCAAGAGTTTCACTAGAGAAAGTTGACAAGAATGGTACAATGAAGTTGGCATGGCAAGACTACATCAGAGCTAGCATTCCGGTCGGTCGACTGCCAGCACAGCATGGTCGACCGCGTTCCAGCACGACTTGGTCGACCGCGCTCCAGCAGTGCAAAGTCGACGGCGTGCCAACATCGCAGGTTGACGGCGTGTCAGCATTGCTCCCGCAGAACAGCATCGCACCAGCTTCGCAGGTGCTCGTAGATGATTGGCGGGCTGAGCCTCGTCACCTGCACAACGCACACACCAAGTCATCCTCGTGCTGACGACTCCACCTGATCCGCCATGTCGACCTCGGGATACCACCACCGAGGTCAGACTCGCCAACTTTGCCTGGGCGACTGTCGCACTCCTCCGCTGAACCTCGTCACCCAGGTAACCTGGTCGACCGGGCAACCACGTCGACCAGCTGATCCTGTATGTGCGCGTCGACCTCCCAAGTCGACGACCACCCTAAGTCGACCTCACCAGGTTGACCACTCCCCTGGTCGACCAGCTCCAGGTCGACGTCACTCCTGGTCGACCAGCTCCATGTCGACCAGCACTCTTGGTCGACCAGCTCCACGTCGACCAGCGCAGTTGTCAGCCGACCGCCCAAGTCGGCTACCCGAAGTCGGCGTCACCAAGTTGACGCCCCAACTACTCGGCGTCCTCGGTTGTGGTCGACGTCAGCCCCTCCTACGTCGACCACCAGGTCAGGTCGACCACCAGGTCGACATCACGCTTGGTCGACCTACCACCAAGTCGACCAGCAGGCCTGTCAGCCGACCATCCAAGTCGGCTGCCCCAAGTTGACGTTACCAAGTTGACGTCCTCCGCAGGTCGACTTCCCGCGTCGACCTCCCTAAAGTCGGCGCCACCCTGAAGTCGGCGCCCGTGCAGGTCGACCTCCTCGTCAACCAGCTCGCCCACTACTGCAGGTCGGCTGCTCCCCTCACACCCGACCACGAAGTCGGCTCCGCCCAAGCGAGGACGGGGCCAACACACAACTCCCGTTGACAGTCTTGATGCTTTCCAACCGTTCGCGTCGCTTCGACCTTTCGCCTTCGTACTCTCTTCTGTATTCTCCGTTCTTGCTACAGGTAGGAATGCACAGTGTTGTTTCTCAATTTGCGATTCGTAACACCCCCCTTCATTCCTTGCCGTAGCAAGTCTTGACCCTCTTGACCACTCCGCTGAGCTCGGAGCAGTGCTGGTACTGCTGTCGTGGCAGTCGCTTCGCGAGGAAGTGAGCTGCCATGTCACCCGTCGGGCAGTAGGTCCTGTCAACCTTGCCTTTGTCGACTTCGCCCTTGACGAAGAAGTACCGCAACGCAATGTGTTTGGTGCGGTTGACGAATCCTGGTTTGTTCGCGATTCGGATCGCGCTCTGGTTGTCGCATTGCATGCGAAAGGTTGGCGAAGCTGGAATTCTTGCCTCTTACAGGAGTTCTTGCATGTAGAGAGGCCTTCGCGAACTGCTGCTGTTGCGCCGATGAATTCGGCTTCGGCCGATGACAGGGCAACCAGCTCCTGTTTCTGCGAATTCCATGAGTTTGTTCCTGTTGACTCGAGGCGGAACAGGAAACCGAACCCGGACCGTCGATTGTTGGGGTCAGCTGCGAGATCGGCGTCCACGTAACCGATGAGGCTGAAGGATGGAGTGGTGACTGTGGAGTAGTAGAGCCCGATGTTGGGCGTGGAGATGAAGAACTGCAAAGCGCGCTGAAGATCCTACAGATTTTCAGCCATTGATTAGCGAGAATACTGAGCCAGCTGGCTCGCGATGTACGAGAGGTCAGGCCTGCAGGTGACAGAGGCAAAGAGTAGGCAGCCCATTTGTTGCTAGTAAGTCTAAATCCCAGCAGGGGACAGGGCTTTGTTGTCGGGTTAGTGGTTCGGTCCGGGAGTGCAATAAGGAGTGGAGAGTGGTGCAGGGCCGATGTTGAAGGGTTTATCGAGTTCCTCTGCGTACTTGGCTGCCGAGGTGAATGGCTTCTGGCGCGTAGGAGATATTAAGGCCGGGGAACTGTTTCACGTCGTGGTTGCACTTGGGAATTGCGAAGGGCCACAAGGGCTGGCTACTATGGGACTTGACCAGCCAGAAGGTGACTGTTTCGAGGGATGTGAAGTTCCTTGAGTCACTGTATTACAAGGAATGGAAGCAACAGAAGCAGAAGCTTCCTACTACACCGCTGATCGTTGAGGTCGATGAGGTGCAGCGGCCTTCGAGGCAAGTGGAGGTCAGTGTCTCAGAGGAGGAGATCTCTGGGGTGACTGATGATGGGGGAGAACCTGAGGTAGAGCAGCAGCAGCAGCATCAGCAGTAGCAGCAGTAGCAGCAATAGCAGTAGCAGCCGCAACAGCAACAGCGACGTGCTCCACCACATGCCCTACGCCCGCTTGAGTGTCCAAGGAGGGATGTACGCACACTTGTGAGGCTAAGCTATGATCATCGTGCCACAAGGAATGTGGAGCAGGCTGGGAGTGTGGCTGAGCAATGTAATGAGGATGAGATAGCCTACTGCTATGGGGCTGCATTGAGACGGTTTGGAGAATAGTGCTATGAGAGAGATGCTAAAGAGGGGTGCGGCAAATTTGCGCAAAATGGAGATGTTGGAAGTGGGATGTTGGAAGGAGATGATTGTCCATTGGGATGGGTGTTGGAAGTGCATAAAACTTGTTGGGATGAGTGTGCATTGAGGGTGCATGTTTAAGCTATGGCATGTGGGATGATGGTTGGTAGCCAGAGCGGGAGTTTGTTGTGTGATGCAATCGTTTGCATTCACGCTTGTCTGCCTCCCATCCTATCTTTCTACCTTGCATGCGTGGTACGTGTGTGCGTAAGAGTTTGTATCTGGTGTGGTTTGGATTTTCTGAGTGTGTATGAATGCTATTTTGTTTAATCGAATATTTAAAATGGCTCCTCTGCCCAAGAGCTTTCCGTTGAACTAAGAATCGATTCAATCGGAGCACGAATGAGAAATTTACGAGCGTTCGAAGATCGTATGCTATTTATACTTGGTTGCGGCGACTATTGGAATTTGCCGAGTGACTCAATATGGAGTACATACTTTTGGGGGTTGGGAAATTCGTCACTCTACTGTAGATTGATGCCAAGTGGTTGGGAGAAGCCAAACAAGGTTGGCAAGTGTGGCCAATTGATATGAGGTGGATTTGGGAGGTTGAGAAAAAGACAAGGGTAAAGGTTGGGTTCCTATATGGAGGGAATTTTGTGAGCCTATGGGGTTTTCCTTGGTTGGGGACTCCTTGGGGACCTTCCCTTTCATCCTCCTCATCCCCTCCTACCTGGTTTCTTGCTACTCTTATTGTCTTTGTGGATCTTGTGAGACAATTGTGATTGAGTTAAGCTTTTGTGGCAACGTACCCCCTAGTGCGTCAAAATTCATAACTCGAGTTTTACTCCATGTTTTGATACGATTTAAATTGGGAAAGATATGCACAATCAAGGGCCACAACATTCTCGAGTTTGAGAACATTCAAACAATTATGTTTTTGTCGAATACGTTTGTTGTGAAGTCGATAATTCTGTCCAGAATTCTAGTCCAACGATTTCGATATATTTCGGCCCCTAATCTATATAGACTCCGTCCTTAGTCTCTAACCATTTGAGGTCACTCAAGTTCCATTGCATTAACTCTGTGCGAACAACCTGGGGTGATCATGACTCCCCTGTGGGATCGTAACATAAGCAGCCTGTACAGATGTTCCCTGTCGCGTAGCATCCTCGCTCGCGAAAATGACAACTCCTAGCGAAATTTCTGTGTCAAATGTTGCCGTACCTATATCGTCTCGCGGGTTGTTGGTGCCGCTGCCACATTTTGCACGCCAAGGCGCTGTCATTTTTTGCCAGCACAGTCCTGCCTAATGAGAAGCAAAGGGATGTGTACTATACATTCATGCACACACCCGGATTTGTGTGGTTCACAGTTCACATCCCAAAGTGCACATCAAAATGTTGCAAGGCGAGCAGAGGGTTCTCAGGCACCAAGTTGGAAACAGGTCTGTCTTGCTCATCATTTCCTTCCTCAATTCTCAATCAGACGAGCCCCATCAACTTTTCTCGCTCGACATCACCTTCTTTCTCGTCATGTAGGGTAGTGCCAAATGTATTTGTTATACTACACTGTTACATGCGGTACCCTAAGTTGGGGTTTCGCTACTTGTACCCATCTCCTTCATTCAGAGCACACATTTTGCTTCTGAAATAGTCTCAGTTAGGTTTGTTCTGCACTTCCGCTCACCATCGCCTAGCCTAGCCTGCCACGTACCTCGCCCCTAGATTGCCTCCTAGACCGCCCGCCAGCCTTAGCGCGGCCACCCAGCCCTAGCACCAGCACGCCAACCAGCTCTAGTGCAATGCAGCGCGCACAAATACGTGTGTGAAAATAGTAGGTAGAGTTAGGAGCCATAGCTAGGTAAGTCCTAGCTAGGCAAGAGAAGTTTAGGCAAAAGAAGAAGAGGGGGTTCACTAGAAAGCAGCAGGATACATATAGGAAACCCTAAGGGGTTGTACTCGCTATAGAGTACCCCACTGCAGGCTAGAGAACAATGACATTCTGACACACCCCCATAGCCAAAGTGGGGTGTAATCAGCAGAGCAAGCAAAGCAGAACAAGCTCAGGGTGGATCACAATGTCACCACACATTCTGAGCACAAGTACAAGAAGCAATAGTTTAAAGTTCACAATTATGAGCAAAGCTAGAGGCTATCGCAGAGGGCAAGTGAGGAGGAGGAGGCGAGAGTGAGAGGAGAGGAGATAGGAGGCGACGGCTGAAGCTGCAGACACACGGGCAACAGGAGTCACACTGGCACAGCGGCTACCGGAACAACGCTCCGGACTACTGGAGTAACTGGCTCCGCGGCTAAAAGTAGCGGCAGACGAGCAACGGACCCACGGGCGACTGGCACAGCTGGCTGCGACTGGGCTACCGGAGCAACTCCCCGGACTACAGGTGCTGCTGGCGACACGACGGCAACCTCAGTTCAACCTCCCCAAACAGTCCCACTCCCCATGACACACACCCCCTGCTTCACCCCTAGCTCCACTCCCCCTTCACCCCCCTTAGTACCACTCCGACGGCTCCAACAGGTCCACCCCCCTCAGCGGCAGCTGCAGCACTGGGAGACGGAGGAGGAGGAGGAGGAGGAGCAGGGGACGGCACACAGAAGCTGCACCCCCAGACCCCCCACCCCCAAACCCTAATTCAGGAGAACGGGCAGCAGCAGGGGTGGGGCGCCATCAGAAGCACGGGGGACAGCGGGCAGCGCAGGGGCAGCGAAGAACGGGCCGCCCACGGGCCTGGCACAGCCGCCCGAACCGCGCGCAGGCGGCCCGAGCCGCGCGCGGGCCTGGCGCAGCCCGTACGGGCCGCGCGCGGGCCTGGCGCAGCCCGTACGGGCCGTGCGCAGGCTGTACGAGCCGCGCGCAGGCCACGACGGGCGACGGGGGGCGACGCGCGGGTCCCCGTCGCCCGTCGCAGCGCCTCCCGGGAGCGACGCGCGGAGTGACGGGGCAGAAACCCGCCGCGCGCCTCGGGGCGCACGGCGGGCAGACAACCGCCGCGCGCCTCGGGGCGCACGGCGGGCAGAAAACCGCCGCGCGCCTCGGGGCGCACGGCGGGCAGAAAACCGCCGCACGCTCCGAGCGCGCGGGGGGATGAAAAAATCCGTCGCACGCCACGGGGCGTGCGACACAGAGAGTAGCAGTAGCAGCGGAAGCAGTGAGGTGGTGAGCCCACCCACAGGATCGACCCAAGGGGATCGACCTGCTCTGATACCATGTGAAAATAGTAGGTAGAGTTAGGAGCCATAGCTAGGTAAGTCCTAGCTAGGCAAGAGAAGTTTAGGCAAAAGAAGAAGAGGGGGTTCACTAGAAAGCAGCAGGATACATATAGGAAACCCTAAGGGGTTGTACTCGCTATAAAGTACCCCACTGCAGGCTAGAGAACAATGACATTCTGACAACGTGTACACACGCGTAGTGGCATGCAGCAGCGCATGCACGCCTGCAAGCGAGCCTGTACGCCGGCGTGCCGTTACGATAGTAACTGAACAAGAATGTTGAACTGAGAGCATGAAGGAGTACAAATACCAAACCTACGACGCAGATGTGATATACTCACTATAGAGTAACACGACCTAGCCTTTAGCTAACAAATATAATTTGAGGCACCCCCACAGGCTAGGTGACGGACATCTCAAGAGCATTCGGTCCAACCACTGAGATTAGCGGTCACAAGACCAGTCAATGACAACAAGCAAGGCAGGTAATGCAACCCAGGGTGGTACAACATGCGAGCCTCTATGACAAATGGCCACAAGGCCAGATCATGAGATATTATATTTATGTTATCATAATCAGGATCAGATATGCAAGGAAGGACTGAACCAAGTGAGGCCATGCCAGAACAAGACCAAGCAGCGTGCAGAAACGGTGGTGATCACTAGGCTGGAATTCCTTAGTGAAGATGTCTGCAGTGTTGACCACAAGCACCATGCGTGCCTGGCGACGCTCCTGCAACTCACGCAATAGGAAGTACCACACCTAGATATGCTTCACCCTTCCCTCTAGTCTCGGCTCATGATACAACAGGATCATGGCCTTGTTGTCCAGAAATAAGACCAGGGCATAACAAGGTGGCTGACCTATGTCGGTGAGCAAAAAGGTCAGCCAACGTGGCTCCTGCACAGCCATAGAACCAGTATAGGTCTCATCCTCATAACTCGACGAGGCTATACACGACAACCGAGTCGACCTCCACTAAACAGCTCCTATGCCAAGGCAAAATAATTAGCCCTTAGAGGACCTGCGAGTCTTCGCACGGTTGGCACTAGCCCCGTGCCTTATGTACTTGCCAGATAGCGCAGTACCCTCTTAAACAGGTCGGTGTCTCCTTGTCGACACAAAGCGAGCAAGGATGCTGAGAGGGAACGCGAGGTCCAGACAAAGGCAGGTCATCAAGTACATGAGGCAACCACCAGTTCTGTGTACTGACCACTAGGCTCAGTGACATAGCACCAGTTGAAAGCCGGAAAATGCAGATCCTTTGTGAGGAAATCCGCCGGCTGCTCAATGGTCGGGATGTACTACAGCGCAATCTTCTTGCGCTTCACCATCTGGACTAGTCAGATGTAGCGACACTCCTTTTGATTGAGGTTGCGCTTGAGCCCTAAGCCTTTAGCGACCACGATGGCTGACTGGTTGTCCACGTTGAAGACGGTTGGTGTCACAGCGTTGAGAAGCTGGAACTTCGCGAGGAGGAAGCGAAGGCGGCGAGCCTCCTTGCTGGCTTCAGTGGCATCGGTATACTCCAACTCGGTTGACGAGAGCGTCGCGCACTTGATGCGTCACGCACTTGCTGGCTTGTCCAGGAGACAGCTGCACCATCGAAGACAAAAACGTAGCCATTCGTGCATCCGCGTACCAGGCGTAGAGACCGGTCCGCCGCCAAACTCCAGGGCGGCGTCGCGCTTGTCAGCCAGGTAGGCGAGGCAACTGTTGACCTCACGCCAATGCTGGTCTCTCCACGCCGTCAAGCCGAAGCTCAACTTGCTGCACGCGAGTTTACCTTCTGCCGATGCTCCTCTCCATCGTGTTCCTGGAAGTCTTTATCGTCGGATGTCAGTTTGGCTTAGGCATAGCAACTTTTACACGGGAAAAAAACTTCATCCACTATGGCAGACCCGAACATGACGGCAACCGCGAAGATGCAGCCTTTCCAGACCCAATAACTTCCCGCCAAAATCACACTAGTAATATAAGTTTACCACAAATATACCCGCGATTCGAGAAAAATAGGATTTGGACACAAATGTCCTCGAAGTAATGTAAACTAAGTAACACTCGAAAATCAGCCTTTTCCTTCCATGAAGGCTGTGAATCAACCTTCTTTCTTGAGGGCGGCTGATGGATTTGCGTCCCTAAAATTGAATCAGATGGCATGATTGCGTCGCCTTCGGGATCATTAAAACCTTGGACCCAGCACCCAACCTTCCCGATCCCGCGGACCCCGCCTAGTTAGCCTTTTGCTATATCTGTGCTAGGCTTCATTATTCTGACAGTATCGTATCACCCCGGATAGTAGTGCATATGCGCTAGTATCGTATCACTAGCAGCAGTTGGGATACATATAGCAAACCCTAACTGGGTTGTACCCGCTATAGAGCACCCCACTACAGGCTAGATAATAACATTCTGACACACCCCCATAGCCAAAGTGGGGTGTAATCAGCACAATGAGCAGGCATAGCAGGAGTTCACAATAATAAGCAAAGCTAGAGGTAATCACAACGGGCAAGTGAGGAGGAGGAGGAACTGTGGAAGGAGAGAAGATGGGAGGCAACGACTGAAGCTGCAGAGGCACGGGCACAGGAGCGGCTGACTCAGTGGCTACCGAAGCAAGGGCGACGGACTACTGGAGTGACTGGCTCCGCGGCTAAGACGAGCGGCAGGAGCAACGGACCCACTGGCGACTGGTGCAACAGGCTCACTGGCTACCGAAGCAAGGGCGACGGACTGCAGGCGCTGCAGGCGACACGACAGCTACCTCCACACAACCTCCTCCAACTGACCCACACCCTTGACACACACCCCCTGCTGAACCCCTAACTCCACTCCCACATCACCCCCCCAGCTCCACTCCCCGCGGCTCCCACACCTCCACCCCCCTCATCAGCAGCTGCAGCAGTGGGAGACGAACAAGGAGGAGGGGAACCCATACCGCGCACCCCCATGCTTGCCACCCCACACCCCCCACCACCGCGGAACGCACGGCGGCACGGGAGGAATGGGCAGCACTGGGGGGGGGGGGGGGGGGGGGGGGGGGGGGGGGGGGTACAGAAGGGGGGCCGCGCGCTCCTCCTCAGGGCGCCGAAACGGACGGGCGGGGAGGCGCGCGCGGTTCCCCAGGGCGCCGCGACAGACGGGCGGGGGGGGCGCGCGGCTCCCCAGGGCGTCGCGACGGACGGGCGGGGGCCGCGCGCGACTCCCTAGGGCGTCGCGACGGACGGGCGGGGGGCGCACGCAGCTCCCCAGGGCGCCGCGACAGACGGGAGGGGGCCGCGCGCTACTCCCCAGGCCGCCGCGACGGACGGGAGGGGGGGCGCGCGCGGCCTGCAGGGCGACGCGACGAGACGGGCGGGGGCTGTGCGCGGGTCCCCACAGCAGAAAACCGCCGCGCGCCCCGAGCGCACGGCGGGATGAAGAAACCCCCGCTCCGCGCGCGGCAGGAAGAAGATGTCGCGCGCCCGAGGCGCGCGAGAAGTAGAACAGCAGCGGAAGCAGTTAGGTGGCGGGCCCACCCACAGGATCGACCCAAGGGGGTCGACCTGCTCTGAAACCATGTCAGAAGTAGCAGTACAAAGTTTAGAAACAGAAAGAGAGTTTCACTAGCAGCAGTTAGGATAGATATAGCAAACCCTAACTGGGTTGTACCCGCTATAGAGCACCCTACTACAGGCTAGATAATAACATTCTGACAAAAAGTTCAGAACAATGATTAGCAACAACATTGTCAACACAGACTACATCAGAGCTAGCTAGGCTGCTGGTCGACCTCCAGCGTAGCAATGTCGACCACGCTCCAGCGCAGCAGTGCTCGCACCGCTCCAGCGTTGCAGAGTAGCAGTGCGCCAACGTTGCAAGTCCACGATGTGCCAACGCTGCAGCAAGTCGGCTGCATAGCGTTGCACCCGCAGGACAACGGTGCACCTGCTTCGCAGGTGCGTGCATCTGGTTGGCACTCCACACCTTGTCACGAGCACAGCGCAGACGCCTGGCAGACTCCACGCCAGCGTCTGCGCCTACCAGCCACGTCAGCCTCGGGATACCACCCCCGAGGTCGGCCTCGCAGACTCCACCCCGGGCGACACTCGCGCACGTCGCCCGGGTATCCCAGTCGACCGGGCAACCACGCCTGGCCGACCAGCGCAGTCCGTAGCCGGCCACCTATGCCCGGCATCCCAAGTCCGGCGTCCAGGCGCCCAGGACGCCGTCCTAACCCCCAGGTCGGCGTCCAGACGCCTAGGACGCCTTCCAAACATCCAGGGCGGCGTCCAGCCTCCTAGGACGCCGACCAGACGCCCAGTTCGGCGTCCGGGGCCCCCAAGACGCCCAGGTCGGCGTCCGGGCCCCCAGGACGCCGTACAGACGCCCAGGGCGTCGTCCTAGGCTCCTAGGACGCCGTGCTGACGCCTAGGTCGGCATCTAGCCTCCCAGGACGCCAACCAGGCGTCTAGGACGCCGACCAAGCGTCCAGGTCCTCCTGCCCGACGCCCTCATGCCAGGCGCCCTCCAGCTCGGCGCCCTTGCAGTGGCCCCCGTGCCCACTGCTGCAGGTCGGCTGCAACTCCCGCACATCCGACCACGAGGTCGGCTCCGCCCAAGTGAGGACGGGGCCAAACAACACTCCCGTTGACACTCCCCTGCCGCGTTCACGCTTGGGCCCCCAGCCCACACGGCAGTACAGCTCCGAGAATTGACAGTCGGCGTGCACCCAACACATAGCATGCTGGTCACCGCACCAGCCATGCAAGAGGGCATAACACCTACTGCTGCACGTCATCGTCGCTGTCGCCCACGTCGGCCAAGCGCACCTGGCCGATTGCGACGGAGCACCGGTTGAAGGCCGGATAGTGCAGCGCCTTCGTCAGGAAGTCGGCCGGCTGCTTAGCGGTCGGGATGTACTTCAGCGAGAACTTCCCGCGCTTCACCATGTGCTGCAGCCAGGCCTGTCGCTGCTCCATCTGCTTGAGGTTGCCCGTCAATCCCGTGCCCTCGGCGATAGTGATGGCCGACTTGTTGTCAACTCGCAGGACAGTCGGCTTCCCGGCGTCCAGCTGCCGGAACTTTGCAAGGAGGAAACGATGTCGGCGTCCCTCCTTGCCGGCTTCAGTGGCCGCCACGTACTCCGACTCGGTCAACGACAACGTCGCGCACTTGATGCGCTGGCTCGACCAGGAGATTGCGGCCCCACCGTAGACGAACACATAGCCACCCGTGCTCGTCCTGTTCTGCTTGTCACCGCCGTCATCGGCGTCCACGTAGCCGACCAGCTCCAGCGACTCAGGTCCACCGCCGAACTCCAAGGCGGTGTCGCGCGTGTTGGCAAGGTAGGTGAGGCAGCGGTCGACCTCGCGCAGTGCTGGTCGCTCCTCACCGTGAGGCCGCTCCCCAGCTTCTGCCGATACTCCTCCTGGCGTTCCTGCGCCTCCTCGTCATCGAAGGTGAGCTCGGCGCAGGCGTCGACCAAGACCGGCGTCTTCGGGGTGCGCCCGGTCTTCTGCTCGTCGATGAAGCGCCTTCGCAGATTGTCGGCGTAGCCCTGCTGGTGCAGCCACAGCTTTCCCGCCGACCTGTCTCGCACGATCTCCAGCCCGAGGTACTTCTGCACCGGCGAGATCTCGCGCAGCTCCAAGGTGGCTTCCAGCAGCTCCTTCAGCTCCTCCAGCATCGCGGCGCTGCTGCTGGCGGCTAGCAGGTCGTCAACGTAGACCAGCACCCAGCAGGCCACTCCGTCATCGCCGACCTTGAAGTACAGAGCCTCGTCGACCTGGCTCTTCTTCCACCCGGCACCGACCAGCACATCGTTGAGCGCCAAGTACCACAGCAGCGGCGACTGCTTCAGCCCGTACAGGCTCTTCAGCGGCTTGCACACCTGGCCGGTTCCGTCGTTGAAGTAGTCCGGCTGGGACATGTACAGCACCCGGTCGAGCTTGCACTTCAGGAAGGCGTTCTTCATGTCGAGCTGCATCAGGTTGAGATTGAGGACGGCGACGATGCTGAGAAAGATCCTCAGCGTGACGTAGCTGCCCACCGGCGCGAACGTCTCGTCGTAGTTGGCACCATACACCTGGGTGAAGCCCTTCACGACCAGCCTCGCCTTCTCTCGCTCGACGGTGTCGTCAATGTGGTACTTTGTCGTCAACACCCACCGGTTCTTCATGATGTTCACTCCCGGCGGGCGTTCGACCAGCTCCCACGTGCCCATGTTGATGAGGCTGCGGATCTCCTCCTCCATGGCGGCCTTAACCGCCGGGCCCTTCCAACATGCCAACGCCTCCTTCACCGTCATCGTCGAGATGTCCCAACGATGCTCAGGGTCGGCCTGCATGTCGGGGTCAAGCTCCGGAAACTCCTCATCCTCCTCAGTATCGTCGTACAGCAGGTCATCATCGTCGACGTCGTACACCGTGGTGAAGGCAGCGGGGACGAAGAAGTCGGGAGGCCTCCGAAGTCGGCCTGTGCGCCGTGGTTCCGGCTGGACCTCCTCAGCCTCCTCTCCATCGTCACTGGTGTCGCTGTCCTCGGCGTCCTGCTGCACCCCAGTCGGCGTCCCAGCCGACTGCTCCCTTGCGGTCGGCTCCCCTGCTGAGTGCCAGGTTGCCGACTCCTTGGTCGGCGTCCCTGCTGCCTGCTCCCTTGTCGGCTTCTGTTCTGCGGGAGCCTCCTTCGCCGACTTCACCACAGTCGGCTGCACCACCTGATGCCTCCCGGTGAGCGTCAACTTCGCTCCCACGCCTACTTCCACAGCAACACGTCGGCCACCGGCAATGCTTGGGGCCGGCGCCACAGGTCACGCCCCACTTCTCCCCTCATCGCCGGAGGCAGGCGTCGGGGTCAGCCCATGCAAGTCGGCAACAAGGGGAGGGGCAGGTGGAGGGCAGGGGGCGGGGACGTCCTCAGCGTCCTCACCAGCAAGCTCGCCGACCTCGGCAAGCAGAGGCAGCGTCGCCGTCGAGGTGTCCGTAGGCGGGTGAACCGGCATCCGCCCTGACGCCGGCCCATGCGCCGACTTCCACACTTCCAGCGACATGCTCTCGTAGAACACCACATCCGACGTGGTGACCACCCGGTTGTCGGCGATGTCGAGGAGCTCCCAGGCCTTGCTCTCCTCCGACACGCCGAGGTGAAGACCCCTCCGGGCCTTCAGCTGCAGCTTCCCACCACGCTGCTGCTCGGGGACCAAGAACTGCGCCATGCAGCCCCACACCCGTGCCAGCGACAAGTCGGGCTTCTTCCCGGTGAGCAGCTGGTACGGCGTCGTCCCCGGCGGTAGCGCCGACCGCTCAAGGCAGTTGCGGACCCAGACGGCCTGCCGCAGAGCTAGGTGCCACCAGTGGTGTTGTACACCCATGTGCAGTAGCATCGTGCACACCGACTCCACCACAGTCCTCATCTCCCTCTCCGCCATGCTGTTGTGCTGCGGAGTGTACGGGCAGGTTAGGTCGTGGACGATCCCCTTGCCGTTCACGAAGTCGGTGAACTGCTTCCCGAGGAACTCCCCTCCCCGGTCAGAGCGCAGCATCATCACCGACCTCTTCGTCTGCCTCTCAGCCACCGCCAGCCACTGCACGAACTCCCGCAACGCATATGACTTCTTGGCGACTGGCCGCACCCACACGTAGCGCGTCTTGTGGTCCTTCAGCAGCAAGAAGTACAGGCTGCCATCCTTGGCAGCTATACGAAACGGCCCGCACAGGTCGATGTGCACGACGGCCAGCACGTCGTCGGTGTTGGAGCCTTGGTCGGGGAAGGTGTGCCGCACCAGCTTCCCGCCAATGCACGAGACACACGGTGAGTCGGCGCCCGACGCCGACTTGAGGTCCAGCCCAGTGATGACCTCGTGCTTCGCCGAGCTCCGTATAGTGTCCATGCGGACGTGCGCAAGCCTCGCATGCATCCTGTCCGGCGTCGACTTCGTCGCCGAGACAATCGCACGCAAAGCCACAACCTCCATCGTGGGCGACGTCGACCTTGGTGAGCAGGGACGTAGGTCGGTGCAGAGGACACGCCCGGAATATGTCACCCGACCGAGCACCTCTCCCGCTGCCGAGTCGAGTAGCATCCCGTCGACGTCCTCCTGCAGCTTCACGCCGTGCTCCTTCAGCTGGCCGGCCGAAAGCAGGTTTGCATGCACGCCCGGGACGTAGAGCACGTCGGGGATGAGCACCTGCTTTCCGGCCTCCCCTTGCAGGGCGACAATGCCGCGGCCCTGGACGTCCTGCAGCGCCCCATTGTAGCCGCGCACGTGCTTGATGGAGCCGCTCGGCTGCAGGTCGACGAAGACTTCCTTCGTCCCCATCAGGTGGTGCGAGCAGCCGCTGTCAAGCAGGACCACCGCCGGGTTCGCCTGCACAGCTGCCGCCACCGCCTAGAAGTCCTCACCGGCCTCCGGTGCCAGCGAGACGGTAGGCTCCACGACACCGACCAGCGAGCACGACGCCTGCTTGTCGTCTCGCCCTTTGCTGCCAGCCGAGGAGTCGGTGTCCTTCGCCGAGGTCGACTTGGTCGGCCGCTTCTCCTTGCGCGGCTTGTTTCCACCTCGACGAGGACGACGACTGCCAGACCTCCCGCGGCCTCCCTTGGCGTCGTCGTCGTCGGAGTCACTGCGGTCGGGGCACTCGAAGGAGAGATGGTCGGGGTCGCCGCACAGCCAGCATTCCCGGCGTCGACCTCCTCCTCCACGACCGCTATCCTTGGCCTTCTTCTTCTTGTCGGCATCCTTGCTCGGCTTCCAGCCACTGCTACCGCCGCCGCCAAACTGCCCACGCTGCCCCGGTCGACCACCCTGCTTCGCCGGGGCGACGTGGTTCGCCTGCGCCAAGAGCTCCTGTGACTGCGCAGCCTCCTATATCGCCTCATCATGCAGGATGTTCGAGGTCAAGTTGTCCTCGTTGAGCGTCGCCCTCGTGCTCGGCGCCATGGACAGCTGCTTCAGGAGGTTGTAGCTGCTCAAGAGTCCCTGCATGACGTGGGTGACGTACGACGCCGTCGAGTACTGTGCGCCGGCCATCCTGATGGTGGCGATAATTCGCCGAGCTCGGTTGCAGTAGTCGGTCGCCGTCTCCTCGTCGCCTATACGCAGGTGTGTCAGATGTCTCTCCAGATGGGCGATGAACAAGTCATCGGTGACCTGGTACGTCGACTCAACGAAGTTGCACGCCCGGTGACCGGCGTCGAGGTACTCCCTGGCAGGCACCACTTCAAGGCGATCTGCACGCCTGGCGAGCAGCACCGCGAGATGACCGTGAAGGTCAACAGCTGTACGGCGCGGAACTCCGCTCGTAAGTCGGCGTGGTGCTCCTCCGGCGCCGCCACGGTTCCTCGGGCGAAGCCGATTAGCCCGGCCATTTCCAGCTGGGGCTCGATGGCTTCCTTCCAGGTGAGAATGTCGGGTCGACCGACCAGCGGAGGGGTGACCAAGATACTGTCCGGCGTAAACTTGAAGTAGCCGTAGCTCGGTTCAATCCCGCCCGCTGTCACCTGGGTCGCCGACATCGGCGACAATCCGCTTGGTCATCCTCCGACGCCGCCCTGCGAGGTGCCTGCAGCCGCCGACGACTGCATCTCTCGCGCCTGAACGCCGCCGGCTTCACTGGCGTGTATCACACCTCGTTGCATCGACGTGCCTCCCGCACTGCTGCCGACCTGGCCGCCACCGGCGCTGACGCCCACGTTGACGCCGCCGTCGGTGTTCACCGGTCGAGGAGAGGCAGGCCGAGAAGGGTGGTGCTCCGCCGCCCACACGGAGCGAATTCCTGCCTCGACGACTGCCCAGGGTATCGCCCCGTACTCCTGGGCCTCATGGCGTCTCCTTGCATCCTCCAGCTGTGCATCCAGGGTTTCCATAACCTCGGCGTCACCTACGCGCACGGTAGTGACTGCACGGTTGCCGGCCTACGAACACTATCGGTAAGTGCAAAGTCGGCTAGACTGAATTACGTCGCGGTGTCGTCCACGCTCACCGCACCATGAGGAGATAGCTTCTACAACGAGAGCTAGACTGCGGGCTAGGCATGGGTGCTCGGGTGATCTCTGCGTTCGTTCGTTCCTTAGTCGTTTCCTTGTGCGCACACACTTGCTAGTTCACGGGGAAAGTTGGCAAGATTTCCACTAGGAAAAGTTCAGAACAATGATTAGCAACAACATTGTCGACACAAACTACATCAGAGCTAGCTATGCTGCTGGTTGACCTCCAGCGTAGCAATGTCGACCGCGCTCCAGCGCAGCAGTGCTCGCACCGCTCCAGCGTTGCAGAGTAGCGGTGCCGACCAAGCGTCCAGGTCATCCTGCCCGACGCCCTTTAGCCAGGCGCCCTCCAGCTCGGCGCCCTTGCAGTGGCCCCCGTGCCCACTGCTGCAGGTCGGCTGCAACCCCCGCACATCTGACCACGAGGTCGGCTCCGCCCAAGCGAGGACGGGGCCAAACAACACTCCTGTTGACACTCCAGCATCTAATCTTATCCCTCTAGAAGGGGGTCGAATATGCCCTGCCAGCGCAGCATGTGTGGTGCCCTTTACCCTCCTTTGCAGGTTCAGGCAGTGGGGTACCCGTCTCTCATTGACGAGGACCCCGAGCCGCTACCCCAAAGGGGTCCTATCAGAACTTCATTTGTTCTCCCTTTCTTGCACTTTGAGATTCAGTTTCCCATGTTTCGCTCGCCAGGCTGCGAAAGCCATGGCGGAATTTACCGGCGCGCACTTTCTTTTCAAGAAGAAGCCCAGGCCCGCCTCTTGAGTTGACGCTGACAGCTGGAATAGTTGTTTCTTTTCCAAACAACACTCCAGCATCTAATCTTATCCCTCTTGAAGGGGGTCGAATATGCCCTGCCAACGCAGCATGTGCGGTGCCCTTTACCCTCCTCTGCAGGTTCAGGCAGTGGGGTACCCGTCTCTCATTGACAAGGACCCCGAGCCGCTACCCCGAAGGGGTCCCGTCAGAACTTCATTTGTTCTCCCTTTCTTGCACTTTGAGATTCAGTTTCCCATGTTTCGCTCGCCAGGCTACGAAAGCCATGGCGGAATTTACCGACACGCACTGTGAGGATCTAGGATCGAGCTCAGAAAAGAGAATTGTAATTGAATGATCACCTGGGTACAACACGATGCTATATATAGGCTCGACATAAGGCCCCGTAACCAGGTGTTACACGAAGGTTCCGCGGGTCACGAAGCGTCCCGAACAGATCCTTCCTGAATTCGGTAGAAGGCAATTCGGTGGCAACCGAAAAGCCAGAATTCGGTGCACGCAACCTAGCTCGGTGCTATAACTATAATAAAATATAGGAAAGCACCTAGCCTAGGAAATCAAGCAATTCATGCATGCATATAATTATCCTATGCTAGAAATAGCATGATAAAGTAAAGGCAGGCAAGCATAGCTGGCATAAGCCGTCGTACTCTCACACGTCCCCCCCTCAAAGCTGGGTGGCGTGAGAAACACCCTGCTTGACAAGATAGTCCTTGAGAGCACGGCGTGCGTTGCCCATATCAGCTTCTGCAACCGAACTGTCCTCAGTGGGGTCGTATCCCTTCCAGCGAATCAGGAACTCGAAGGTCTTGCTGCCGCGGCGCCGATGAGTGAGAATACGCTCCACTTCGTACTCGGGTTCATCCTGTATGAGAACAGGTGGTGGTGGCGGTAGCTGCCGTCCCTGGAACTGTTGGTTGGGGTCCTTGTAGGGCTTCAGTAGCTGGACATGGAAAGCGTTGTGAAGCTTCCATGTATCTGGTAAGCGCAAGCGGAATGTTACTGGTGTCAGCTGAGCCTAAACGAGAAAAGGACCACAGAAGCGAGGCCGGAGTTTGAATGGGAGGTGAGACAGGTTCAAGTTGCGCGTGTCAAGAAGCACCTGATCTCCGACTGCTACTGAGTGATCACGTCGCTGACGATCGGCATACTGCTTCTGGGAGGTCTGCATCGTGGTGAGTCGTCGCTGAGTCTTCTCCCATAGCTGCTGCATGGTGGTGACGAAGTCATGTGCGGCTTGGACGTGTGCCGATGTAGTTGGCTGCTGTGGTATGAGTGGTTCCCATCCGTAACACAGGAAGAAAGGAGTTTTCCCTGTGGCCGCATGTGACGCGTTGTTGTAAGCGAACTCTAGGGTCGGTAACTGTATGTCCCAGTGGCTGACGTCGTCTTTGCAAGCTGTGCGCAGTAACTGTTCAACCACTTGATTGAGTCGCTCGGTCTATCTGTCAGTCTGTGGGTGGTATGCTGAGGACATCGCAAGTTTGGTCCCCAATAATCCCATGAGCTCCTTCCAGAACTTACTCGTGAATTTGGGGTCTCTGTCTGAGATGAGTGTAGCGGGGATGCCGTGGATGGTGATGATGCGGTCGAAGAAGAGGCGAGCAGTTGCTTCAGCTGTAGCTGTGGCGTTGGTCGGTATAAAGTGACCCATTTTAGAGAACTTGTCGATCACCACGAGTATAGCGTCATGCCCTCGTGAGGTCGAAGGAAGTCCCGTGATGAAGTCGAGGCTAACGACTTGCCATGGCTGCTCCGGTACGGGATGAGGCTGAAGTAACCCTGCTTTTTTCTGCTTGCTGCTCTTCATCCGCTGGCACGTGTCACATGAGGTGACGAACTGCTGCACGTCTGCCGCCATCCCGGGCCAGTAGTAATACTTTGCTATTCCCGCTAACGTTTTGTTGCTCCCGAAATGTCCCGCGTAAGGTACGTCGTGAAACTCCTCCAATAGGATCTGCCGTAGTGGGGCGTAATTCGGTACCCAAATCTTTCCCGTGCCCTTCCTTACAGCTAAGTCTTTCTCCCACTGTAACAGCTTCTTGGTCTGTGCTGTAGCAATCTCTGCGTCCACGGAGTACCCATGTTGGAATAGACCCTTGAGCAGAGGGTTCATCCCGTTGAGCTGGATGCCTGCTACATGTCCGGGGCGGCTCAATGCGTCTGCTTTGTTGTGTAGCCCGGGCTTGTAGACGATGTCGTAGTGGAAGTGAGTTTCCAGGAAGTCCACCCACCGCACCTGTCGTCGTGAGAGCGTCGGCTGCGACTTCAGGTATTTGAGACTGCAGTGGTCAGTATAGACTGTAGTCTTGGCTCCCTCTAGGTAACACCTCCACGCCTTGAAGGCTATGACTATCGCTAAGGCTTCCTTGTCATGGATGGGGTAATTCAGTTCTGCTCCGTGTAGCTTCTTACTGAGGTAGGCGATGGGCTGCAAACCGCGTCCGTGATCCTGCATCAGTACTGCTCCGACTGCTTGGTCACTAGCGTCTGCTTCCATCACGTATTCCTTGTCTGGATCTGGTAGGATGAGTACTGGCGCTGTAGTCAGTGCTGTCTATAGCTGCTCCATGGCTTGCTGATGAGGAGTATCCCATTTGTAGGGCGTATCCTTTTTCAGTAGGTCGGTCAGTGGCGCTGCTATCTTAGCATACTGCGGCACGAACCTGTTGTAGTAGTTGGCGAAGCCTAGGAACTGCTGCAACTCCTTCACGTTCTCCGGAACTTTCCACTTCTTGACGGCTTCGATCTTCCGCGGGTCCACGTGTACGCCCTCGGCACTCACCATGTGCCCGGGAAACTGCACCTTCTTCAGGGCGAAGTCGCTCTTCGACAGCTTCACGTAGAATTTGTTTTTCCGCGGGATCTCGAACACCTTCCGCAGATGATCCACGTGCTCCTTCATGTTCTTGGAGTAGATGAGAATATCGTCCAGGTACACCACCACGCACTCGTCCAGCAGGGGCCGTAAGATGTGATTCATCTCCGCCTGAAACGTTGCTGGTGCGTTGCAGAGTCCGAACGGCATCACCAAGTATTCGTAGGAGCCGTATCTGGTACAGAACGCCGTCTTGTGGACTGAGTTGTCTGCCATCTTGATCTGCCAGTAACCCGACCGTAGGTCCAGCTTCGAAAAGACTGTTGCTCCATGAAGTTGATCCAGTAGGTCGTCTATGCGCGGTATGGGATATTTGTTTTTGACTGTCTGTTTGTTCAGTGCGCGGTAGTCGATGCACATCCGTAAACTGCCGTCTGGTTTTGGAGTGAAGAGAACTGGTGCACCGTAGGGAGAGGTGGATGGGCGGATCAGTTGTCTGTCCAGCAGATACTCTATCTGTTTCTTCATGTCTGTCAGCTCGGTCGGACTCAGTCGGTATGGTGCGCGTGAGACGGGTTTCGCACCTGGTTCCTCCACGATCTCGTGCTCGTGGGTGCGTGCAGGGGGTACGCCTGCAGGTAGGTCGTCGGGCATTATATCCTTGTACTGCTCCAAGACCTCCTTCACTGCTGCAGGTAGCTCCGAACTCGGCTTCTCCTCCTCTGCTGCTGCCATAACCAGTGCTAGGTAGCCCGTGTTACTCTCGTTCACCGTCCGTTCGAACCGTGCCAGTGTCGTTTCAGGAACGCTCCCTGTATCCGTCCAGCTTCGCAGCTCCACTCGTTTCCCGCTGTTGTAGATGCACGCCTTCCTGTTGACCCAATCGATCTCGGGGTTGAACCGCTTCAAGAAATCTCGCCCCAAGATGAAATCTGATCCCTTGATGTTCGTGATCGGCAACGTCGGCTTCCACCTCAGCGCCCCTATGTGCAAGTGCAGTGATGCTTCGCCGTGGATGGGAAGTTTCGTACCGTCCACAATTGTTGCCGAGAACTTGGTCTCCTCCGAAGATTCTCCAATTTTCTCCAACGTCCCGTGGTCGCACACCGAGTGAGACGCACCGCTATCCACCAGTCCCCGGAGGCATCGCCCGCTGCAGATCACCTCGAGTAGTAGTGGTTGTTGCTGCTCCGAGTAACCGTAGATGGATCGTAGGGTACGTCGAATAGATCATCCCTCGGTCCTGCGCTCGAAGCTGCTGACTCCATATCAGTTTCCAACTGAGTAGGGTTGGAAGGATTTATCTGAGGCCGATTCAGCTTCGTCTTGGCCTGGAACCTTCCTTTAAGCCTTTGCAGCTGTGTAGGCTTCTCCTGTGGGCAATGGGGAGCCTTAACACTATGCTGCGGGGAGAGAATATTAACTCCTTGGAACGCACGACCCTTTTCAGCGCTCCGGAGTGGTTTGCCCAACTTCTCAGGTACCTGAATAATGTCTGAAGGCTTTTTCTTGGCCTTGAAATCTCCCCTGAATTTTTTAAAGGCTTGAAATCCTCGAGAGGAAATATTCTTACTCTCGGGGGTGTTCGGCTGGAGTTTCCCGGTCAGTGCTGAGTCTTGTTTCGCGGAGCCTCCATTTGTCTCGGCGATTTCCCCTATTGCCGGCCGGTCGTGGCGTTTTAAATTTGCGCCATCGTGTCCTCCTTTTTTCGCCATCGTGGATGTCGCACTGTTGTTGCCCTGCAGCTCCGCTCGTGCCTTCTTCATTTTCCAACACGCCAAGAATCGATGTCCTGCTGCGCCGCAAAATTCGCACTTCTCATATTTTGTCGGCCGCTGCTTCGCGTAGATCTTGTCGATATCCATCGGGTCGGTGGTCGTGGGTGATGCCAATCGCTCTGTGCCGAATGATCTGTTCAGCACACGTCGTCGTGTTTCGGGTTGATCTCGCATCAGCGCATCGAATCTCTCTGCTGCACACACCATGTCGCGGTAGTTGTTGTAGTTCGCGGCAATCACATGTCGGCGGACTTCCATTTTTAGCCCCTCAGTATACGCTCGGATTTTTTCTCCTTCGGTCAGGTCGGTAATTCGGTTGAAGAGCCTCTCCATCTGCTGCGTGTACTGTGTTACACTGCCGAACTGTTTATGCCGATGAATCTGCTGCCGCGCCATGTAGCTGGAGTTGATTGGTTCGAAACGTTGAATTAAAGCTTCCCGAAACTGCGTCCATGACCCCTCGCCTCGGATCTTATTGTTGTTGTAAATCCACTCGAGCGCCGGGCCTCGTAACAGTGTCGCTGCGAGCCGAATCCGCATTGCATCGTGTGTCGGGGTCGTACAGCCAACGGCCTCGAAGTAAATTTCGAGGGTCACAATGAATCGACGGACGTCGGTGTCTCTCGCATTCGGATTGAACGTCTCCGGTTGCCTCGGACGTGCCGCCTCAAAATTCACTGTAGCCAGTGCCGCTGCTGCTGGGTGAAGTGTCAGTGTCGCCGCTGCTGCTGCTGCTGCTGCCGCCGCTGCTGCATTCGCTGCTGCGTTCGCTGCTGCTGTGGCGGCTGCCGACTGGTTCGCGAGAAGCTCCTCTATTCGCTGGAGTGCCGCTTGCGTCTGGTCCAGGCCGGTGTGTAACTCCGTAATTTTTCGTACGGAATTATCACCGTTTTCCTCCATTTGGCGATTTACAGGAAGATTTGCGACGAAAATATATGAATTCTAGGCGCTGGGCATCTTACTGTGAGTCGAGTCGACTGTAGAAATGACGAGCGCTGATTTTTTAAGTCGCGTAATTCTCTTAGTCGAAATTCGCGTCTGATCTCGGCCGTTGAGAAGAAATTCGATCCGACGCTCCAAATTCCAACTTTTTTGGGCGAAATTCTCAGGGCCGTTGAGATTCGAATCGATCCGACGGTCGAAATTCCAACTTTTTCACCATTGGACCTGAGGAGTGTTCGAAAACCGGTTCGAGGGGGACGTTAGAAAATAGCGCGGAACTGGTTTACGTACCCGAAATCGGCGCTTTCCGTCGTCGCCCCCGCGGTTTTAAAAGCTAGGTTTTAGCGGTCGAAAAACTTCGCGTCTAAACAGGCTCTGATTACCAAGTGTGAGGATCTAGGATCGAGCTCAGAAATGAGAATTGTAATTGAATGATCACCTGGGTACAACACGAGGCTCTATATAGCCTCGACACAAGGCCCCGTAACCAGGTGTTACGCGAAGGTTCCGCGGGTCGCGAAGCGTCCCGAACAGATCCTTCCTGAATTCGGTAGAAGGCAATTCGGTGGCAACCGAAAAGCCAGAATTCGGTGCACGCAACCTAGCTCGGTGCTATAACTATAATAAAATATAGGAAAGCACCTAGCCTAGGAAATCAAGTAATTCATGCATGCATATAATTATCCTATGCTAGAAATAGCATGATAAAGTAAAGGCAAGCAAGCATAGCTGGCATAAGCCGTCGTACTCTCACACGCACTTTCTTTTCAAGAAGAAGCTCAGGCCCGCTTTTTGAGTTAACGCTGACAGCTGGTATAGTCGTGTCCCACCAGAGCCCCCAGAGCCACCACAGCCTCCCGTGCCACCAGCGCCGCCATCTCCTCCATGTCCTCCTGCACCTCCAGCTCCTCCTGCTCCCCTGAAACCGCCGGTTTATGTAAGCACGGGCAATCCGCCCGTGCTGACGCTCCAGCTCCTGTCGGCGTTTGATGAGTACCTGTCAGAACCTGAAAGAAACCGGGCCCCAGACGAGTACGATCAAGTTCCAGCCATGACACCACAATGGTGCCAGCCCCAAGATTGCGCGTGGGACGAATCTGCTGTGGGCGCTGACGAGGATGTGGCGGACGCTGATGGGGAGGGTCCCACTGGCACCAATGCTGGCACCGACACTGGCACCGAGGCCAGCACCGCGGCAGATGTCTTTCCCGAGGGTGCCACGAAGACGACGTGGAGTATTGGTCGCGTGACGGAATTTCTAAGTAATTACCAACTCTGTCGTTTCCGGTTGTTAACCGCAAGCGTCCCCACCCAAGTTCTGAGAATCGTGATGCCCGCCCCCCCTCTCCCAGGCACAAGCCCTTGCAGCATAAGCATAATGCTTATACCTCGCAGGAGAAGTTGAAGTGGATTGGGTGCATGGATGTGGCGGTATCGGTGCGAGCGTTGTCTTGCGAATCGGGCAAGTGTTTGGCTGAGTGGAAGAGAGCCGCCGCCATGCTTACACACTCCGCACGGAAACGTATGCACGGTCGCGGGAAGGCGTCGTGGTACAGGCCGATGGAGCTGAAAGTCTACGCTAAGCTACTCGACTGGCGCCCCAAGGGAAGTGCCGTCTCCGTCGGTCACCTGCAGGAGTGGTCAAGGGAGTACATGAAGGTTCTATTCCCTGATGTGAAGTGGAAGGGGAGCCAATGGTGGTCGGAGCGGTTTCGGAAGCCGTGGAATATGAGCGTGCGCATGAAGACAAAGATTGCCCAGAAAACCGCCGCACGTAAGAATAAAATTTTATTGTATTCTTGTTTTTAATGTTCAACGGTACTTGTATGTGACTCACCCATGCGTCTCCCCACCGTATCCCCATGGTCTGTAGATGTCACGGAGCAGTGCCAGAAGTTCTGGCAGTTCGTGCATGACAAGCGACGAGAGCACGACATCGAAACACGCTGTATTATGAACGCCGACCAGACGCTGCTGTGGCTGGAGATGCCCGCCACCACCACTGTCGACCAAACGGGCGTTCGGTCGGTCCCCATCAGGAGCAGGGGGTACCAGAAGGAACGTGTGACCGTGATGTTGGCGTGCATGGACGACGGGGAGAAGCTCAAGCTTTGGGTCTTCTTCAAGCGCAAGATGGTTCCGAAGGGTGATTTCCCGCCCGGTAAGATAAGATGGTCTTGCGTGTGTGTTTGGTTTTTCATGTGGTGTACCTATCACGGTACTAATACTGCTCGTGATATCGCAGACATGGTCATGGCTGTGCACCCGAATGGCTGGATGGACGCCGACGCCATCATGCGCTGGCTCGACGAGTGCATCAAGCCCTTCACACGGCCCCGGTTCGGCAGGCAGGCGAGGAGCGCCATGGTCGTCCTGGATTCTTACCGCGGACATCTCATGCACGCGGTGAAGGAAAAGTTCACCGACCTCGACATCCTGCCGGCGGTGATCCCGTCGGGCTGCACGGCGGAGGTACAGCCTCTCAACGTCTCGATCAACAAATCTTTCAAGGCCTCCATCCGCGAGCAGTACCAAAGCCGGTTCTAAGAGGAGGGCCAGGAGCGGCTGACGCCTGCAGGTAAGAGATCCACCGTTGATTGTTTGACCGCGGCTTTTTCTCCCCATTTTGTTGTTCTAACGGCTTCTCCCTTTCTCTGACTTGTGGTACAGGGAACATCAAGAAGCTGCCCCCAGCAGTGGTGCTCAGATGGATCTCACCGGCTTGGATGGTCGTGATTACGGTGATTACGGTGATTATGGTAATCACTACACTCCTCGTAATCACTCTCCTCGTCGTCTCCGACCATCATTGCTGCTCCGGCCAGCGCTGACTTGCCCTGCTTTCCCGGTGCATCATAGGTCAGCCTATTAGGGGGTTGAACTCTCCTCTTCCCCCTTCCTTCCTCCTCAGCTGCAGGGACTTGAAGGCCTTGGCATTGCTGCGATGTGGCTCGGTTCCGTGGAGCGCTCGTAGTGTGGGAAGGAAGTATCGGTGCACGTTCCTCTGCATCCTTGGCCTCCTCTCCCCCATTCACGAGGGAGGATTGCCTTGTGGTGGTGCTGCCGCTGCTCAGCTCCAAAGGCAGCTCCACATGCTCCAAGCTGGAACTCTTCACCTCCCCAAACCGCACGCCTATCTTCGCGTCATTCTCCGCCTTCCAATCCTTGTACATGAAGTTCTCCATGAACTTGCAGTCCCTGCTCACCATGAACTTCTTGGTGAATGGGTCCCAAAGAAGCCACCCCTTGCTGTTTTGAGCCATGCCCAAATGCACAGCCCATATCGCCTTGGCACCAAGCTTGTTGTGCCGAAGTTGCTTAGGTACGAGCGCCATGCATATGCACCCGAACACCCGAAGCATATCCACCTTTGGCTTCCTTCCAAGCCACTCCACATAGGGCACCCATTTGTCTGCTCCCACATGAGTCAAGGCTCTGTTCTTGGCCACACACGCGCTCCGCACCGCATCAGGCCAAAAGTAGTCGGGTAGCCCGGCTTCAATGAGCAACCCGCGTGCCGCCTCCGTGATTGTGCGGTTCGCTCGCTCGGCGATGCCGTTCATTGCAGGGGAGTATGGCATGGTGAGGGAGTGCCGAATACCATTCTTCTTCAGCCACAACCCAAACTCATTTCTCACGTACTCTCCCCCTCGATCGGTGCGGACTGACTTGACTAGACGGTCTTGTTGCCGCTCCACCATCGGGAACCAATCCGTCTTCAACGTTTCAGCCACGTCGCTCTTCTTGGCCAGCACGTACACCCAAGTCATACGGGTGTAGACGTCCACAATAGTGAGGAAATACTCAGCTCCAGCAGCTCCAAGCTTCAGGGGGCCCACCACGTCCATCACCACCTCATCAAGTGGTGCCTTAGCCGTTGCCTCCGAACTAGAGAATGGGAAACGAGTGAACTTGGCTTGCATGCACGTCGGGCAGCCAAGTACCTCATCGGGCTCCCCCTTCACACGTATGCCAGCAACCATCTCATTCTTCACTAGCTGCTGCAAGATGGGCAGGACCACATGCCCCATGCGCCGATGCAAGGTGAGCCAATCACACTCCCCCGTAGCCGAAGTTGGATTGGAGAATGCCGCGCTCGCAATAGCGCCCCATATACTCTCTCCGTAGTCCTCCTCTGCTGCTGCCTCGAGGTTCTCCTCACCCTTTTGCTGCTCCTTGGCTGCTGCACCACTCTCCTGAGGTTCACTGAACTTGCTGGTCCCTCCAGGTTTGCTCTTCTTGAGCTCATTCTCCTTAGCGCGACCGTTCGCGCCATCGTCGCTTCCAACCGCTCCACCTTTGGTGCTGTCGCTTGCTGCCACTTGCCTCTCGTTCAGCACTGGGACCACAGGGATCTGCCACATCTCGTTGTAGACATCCCTGTCCTCATGAAGGTCCCAAAGGATCCGGTCGCCAAGCCTTGCGGTGTAGGTCTTGGCTCCCTTCGAGTTCGTGTCCATGCCGGCCTTTGCCAACCGCCGCACGGGAATCAGGTTCGCAGCAAGGCTGGGCACCCAAAGCACGTTCTTGGGGCCCACCATCTTCCCATCAGCACCCTTGAAGATGGCCTTGCCCATGCCTTTCACCTCTGCTCGCTGCCCCAAAGCCGATGTGACATGCTTCACCGGTGACGGTTCAAGTTCTGTGAGCAAGTCTGCGCGAGGTGTCATGGTATAGGTAGCGCCGATATCGATCACCCAATAGTCCAGGGGGTGTAGGGTGACCTTTCCCACAGCTGCAGGCTCTTCAAAGTCTTCATCCTTCTCTGGTGCAGCCGGTACTTGCGTTGACACAAAGTAGAATTGACCCGGGTACCGATCGCCGCTCGAGTCCTCGTCGTTATCTCCACTCTTCATGTTTGCAGCACCATCTCCGCTATTAGAGACTAAGGACGGAGTCTATGAAGATTAGGAGCCGAAATATCACAAAATCGTTGGTCTCAATTTCTGGACGGAATAGTCGCGCTCACAAGAAACGCCGTCGACAAAACACGCACCGTCAAAACTTCACCAATTTCGGATATGTTGTAGCTCTAGTCCGTAGTTACAATTCCCAATTTGAATCCTACGGAAAGATGAAGTAAATCTTGAGGTATGAATTTCGGCGCACTAGGGGGTAAGCTGCCATAGAATCTTAACTCAATCACAAGAGTCTCACAATTACCACAATTACTACACAAGAAAGTTAGAGTGGCTAGGAACCAGGTAGGAGGGTAGAGGAGGACGAGAGGGAAGGTCCCCAAGGATTCCCCAACCAAGGAAACCCCATAAGCACACCAAATCCCTTCCCTATAGGAACCCCACTTTGACCTTTGTCACTTTCCAACCCATGCCATCCACCTTGCCCAACTTGGCCACACTTGCCAACCTGGTTTGGCTCCTCCCAACCACTTGGCAGCATCTACAATGATGTTGACGAATTTCCCAACCCCCAAAAGTCTATACCCCTTATGGAGTCAACCCCACAACTTCCCATTGTCACCACAACCAAATATCAAAAGCATACGAATTTCCAACGCTCGTAACTTTCTTGTTCGTGCTCCGATTGAAGCGATACTTGGTTCGTCGGAAAGCTCTTGAGCAGAGGAGTCACTTCAGATATTTGCTCAAGCCAAATAGCATTCACACACACTCAGAAAAACCAAACCACATCAAACAAAATTCCTGCACACGCTCACACCACGCATGCAACGCACGAACATGTGATGGGAGGCAGACATACGTGAATGTAAGTGATAGCATCACATAACAAACTCCCCCTCTGGCTGCCTACCGTCATCCCACATGCCATAGCTCAATCATGCACCCTCAATGCACACTCATCCCAACAAGCTTCATGCCCTTCCAATGCTCAGATTCAGCCAGGCGCTTGGTGAGAATGTCAGCCGCCTGCTGATGGGTCTTCACATCTCCAGTCGCACCTCCTTATCCAGGAGCCTCCTCATCCAGTGCCACTTGGGCCTGATGTGCTTTGTCAGCCCATGAAGGCAGGCGTTCTTGGCAAGCTTCACTGTCAACTCATTGTCACAGAACATGATTGTCGGCTCCCTCTGACCAACTCCAATCTCCTCCAACAAACGCCTCAGCCACACCACCTCCTTTGCCCCATGATGCAGGGCCATGTACTCTGTCTCACACGAGGACAGCCCCACCTCGTTCTGCTTCTTGCTGCGCCAGCTCACTGCACCACCTCCAAACAGGCACACATAGCCTCCAATGTTGGTGCCATCCGTCTTCACAGAGTTGAAGCTAGCGTCGGTGTAGCAGGTCAGGAGCATCTCCCCCTTGGTCCCTTCTCTGGTTCACGCTGGAATGACTTGATGTGACGGATTTGGCTGCTCCCCAACGCTTGCCCAAGTAGGAGATAGCCTTGTGCGCTCTTCCGCACCCACGGGCTCTTCTCTGGGTCGTTCTCGGGACGCTTCTCCGTTCCTTCCATCACCTCCAGCAGGTCATAGTGATCAAACACATTCTCCATTCTGAAGGACCATTCAGCAAAGTTGTCACCGTTGAACTTGTCAAGCCCGAACACTCTTGGTTCATCCCTAGAAGGTCCAAGAGTAGGTTGCACGGGCTCCACGGCTGAATCACGGGCTTGGCTTTGTGCTTGGGCTTCTCCACTGCCACCAGCACCTCTGCCACCCCTCTCTTCAGGTCCAGCCATTGTCGAAACTGCTCCAAGGGGCTCTGATACCACTTGTTATAGTCACAGTAGGCTTCAATGTGCCTAAAACGGAAGATAGAGTGCATAGTCGGAATTCTGCATAGCGGCTTTAAACGTTCATAGCGATCCGGTCACAGCATCAAATGACCTGATTCAACTTGGGTCTGGAGCATCTTACTGTCGCCTACAATAGTAAATTTAGATCGCACGATTTCACCAAGTATTGACGACACAGCGTTGGTTTGAACGAACGGCACTATTGCAGCCACTATAGTCTTAAAACACAAGATAGGAAGAGTTAGGAAGAGTTACGAGTTGGGAATGACTCCCAGCTCCTACAAACCCCAAGAGCCGAGGTACAGTGATGTGGAACAGTGCCACACTATCCCCAACCACGAAGGGTCTCGAAACTATCCTTCACTAGGGCCTACACCAGGTGAAATGTTACACTATACAAAGTAATGTAACTATCTTCAATTTCTTGAGGTGTACCCTTTTGGCGAGCTTCGCGATCACTTGAATGTTGACACCAGGGCTCGGGTTCTTCATCACAAACTCATCCTTGAGTTCTTGATGGGTCTGCTGCACACACCTGTGACACGACGAACGTTCGACAAGCGACAAAATAGAAACCGCGCACGACAAAATAGAAACCGCGCGGGACACACAAAATGACCACGTTACACGCGACTAGCGATAATTCGCTATTGACTTGATGCACACACTCGACATCATGACCCATCATTCACACAGTATTATAAGCATGAAATATATATTTATTTCATGCACTCTTTCCATTCCATGCACACACGCATGCACGCACACGGACAACAAGCCGAGTGCAAACCGTAGGGTTGCACCAACAGACGCCAGCGCCTACGGCAGCCCACGCCCCCCCTCCCTTCCGCGGCTTCCGCCATGCGGGGAGGAGAAGGGGGGGGTGGGGGGGGAGGGTGTGGGGGAGACAAGGGAGTGGCGGTAGGGATGCCGCTGATGGAAAGCGAGCGAATCTGGAGAGCGTACAAGAGATTAAGTCCGCCGACTTCGACGGAACATTGCGTGTAGCTCACGTAACCTTAAAGCGACGGTGCACATTTGCCACCCGAAACCCAAAACCCTGGCGAACTGTTACTGAGGAGGAAAAGTGTCCGCACGAAATCCAGGTTTTCCCCACTCAACACTTTCGCGCTGGCAAGCCTGGCTCAAAACAAAAACTTCTGAACCCCTGCTTGTCAAATCTAGACCCTCGTTTTAATCTCTACTTTCCAGAATGGTAACGCACGCCTTCAACCAAGATCTAGGCCGATCGCTATCGCGATTTAAGTGCGACGGGGTATCCTGGCGAAATTACTTGGCAGCCATGGATTATATCAGGAAAGTAGCTTTAGCGAGAGTTCAGATCTGCAAAGTGACGAGTTGTTCAAACCCTACCAGCCCAACCCTTGCCCTACAACAATCCCCCAAAACCCAAAGTGCTAAACTAGCAACACTAAAGGTGTTGTAGTGAATAGCAAAGGTTTGTTGGTGCTTGTTGGGTGCGAGATCAATTCCAACCCGCAACAAGTCTAGCCATCACATTTTTCCCAAACCCTTAGCCCACAACCAGCTAGAGCAAAATACCTCAACCACCTACACAATCAACAGCCGCACCTGCTGATGTGGGGGGGAGTGTGAAGGGGTGGCGGGAGTGATTCTGCACCAGCCGCCTCCTCCTCCCATTTGTTTTTCCTTTCGCTGCCGCTGGGGGGGGTGGGGTGAGGGGGTGGCAGGAGTGAAGTTTCAGCACCAGCCGCCCTCCTCCACTTTCTCCCTTCTCGTTTCTTTCTTTCTGCTACTATGGGGCGGAGGTTTTGGGAGAAGGGGGGGAGCTTGAAGGGGGTCGCCGCCGTGAAGCCAGCAGCTCCAGTTGCCCGTGAGTCCGTTGCTCCAGTCGCCCGTGAGCCCGTTGCTCCAGTCGCCCGTGAGTCAGTTGCTCCAGCCGCTCGTCTAGCCGCAGAGCCAGTTACTCCAGTTACGCGTGTGCCAGTTGCTCCAGTTGCCCGTGTGCCAGTTACTCCAGTTGCCCGTGTGGCAACAGCTTCAGCCGCCGCCCACCATCTCCTCTTCTCTCTTGGTCCCTCCTCCTCCTCACTTGCCGACTGCTTATTCCGCTGCGGCCTGTCTGGTGTACCCCATTATGGGGGCGTTGACTGCACATTCTTCCCTACAGGCACTTATGGGGGCGTGTCAGAATAATATACAATTCCATATATTGTTCTATAACTGCCTATAGTGTAGAATAATGTAGTCATATAACTTTCTATTTGGTGGTGCACCTTTCTTGATTCTTGCCTATTTGTACTGCTCGCTCTATAGTGAACAACCTCTTTTGGCCAAACTCTCTCGACATTGCACTTTCACCCCAAAACCCTAGTCCTAAGTTTTCTTAGGCTTCTAACAGACCTGTCCTACATCGCCAGCCAGCTCGCCCAGTACCTGTGCCGACCTGAAGGGGAGAACATGGCAGACTTGCGACGCGCCTTACAGTACTACGCCCGATGTCGGCCTGACCTACAAGGCGAACCTAACGGCTACTCTACAACTCACCGGCTACATAGATGTCGGCCACGCTGGGGACGCAGACAACAAGAGGTCCCGCACAGGCTTCATTTTCAAACTTGAACCTGCAGGAACCATCTCCTGGAACTTACAGAAGCAGGAGCTCATCGCCCTTTCGTCAGCAGAAGCAGAATTTATCGCAGCAAGTGCAGCAGTTCGCGAAGGACTCTAACTCACGGAGCTCCTGCAGGAAACAAAGACGGCGATGAACGGGTCCTTCAAGTTACTCTGCGACAACGAGAGTGCGATCAAAATCGCAAACAAGTCGGGCTTCGTCAATCGCACGAAACACATTGCCCTGCGTTAGTTCTTCGTCAAAGACGAGATCGACAAAGGGAAAGTACAGCTCACCTACTGCCCGACTGACGAGATGGCAGCTGATTTTCTAACGAAGAAACTACCACGTCAGTTGTTCCAGTACTCTTCAAACCTGTGCGGAGTCGTCCGAAAGAACCATGTGAATGAAGGGGAGTGTTGGAGTATGAGGGGAATTAATTTAAACATTCCCGTTGGTGCAGTAGTATCGCACCCGCCACTATCGAAGCAGCGCTAGCAGCAGTATTGGATCAGCCCGAATCAAGGGTAGGAAGGTCAACAGTCGCAAGAGTCAACTGTCGTGACTATTGACCATCTGGACTGACGATTGACTCACCATCGAAGAATGGCAACAGGCGTAACCGTGCGTACGGTTACATGCAACGACTCGGTAACAAGAAGAATAGCAATAGCCAGGGTCACTGTAGAACTGCCTGTAAAACAATTAGAATAAGGGAACCCTGAGAGTACTGTATAGTTCCGGCAAAAAGTCCCGCTGGTAAGAAGGTCCCCCGGGACTCTTGAATGGGTAGGGGGACTCTTATTGTGGTGGATATTGTGAGGACCCCCCCCCTTGGCCTCTAATCATCATAAGACCCCCCTTTTGTTTATAGAGTAGGTGTGATTGCTATTGTGAGTCGGTTTTTACTGGCAAAAATTCGAATTCTGACATGAACTTGTGTGTCAGACTCGAATTCTGACACTTCGATTGTGTCAGACTCAAATTCTGACAAAAATCTGACGCGCCGCTCGCGCGAAATTTGCACGCGTGGGCTGTTTCCGTTACCAATACAAGACCCCCCCGCCCCAAATTGAACTGTACACCCTAAATAACAGATTAATATATGATAAATAGGTGTACCCCGGGTCTTGATAATTTGTTGCCGCCATAATGTCCACCCAATCATATTTGTAATCATTTGTAGAGAGTCCCCCGGGTCTTATAGCAGGAACTATACGCTACATGGTTAGTTAGATCTATTTATTTGCATGTATTCTATCCCTTAATCACTATGCACAGGGCCCACGATATCAGGGCAAAACATCCTGATTACCCTGAATTCAGGATGGTGTTTTATTTTGCCCTGGAATTTCAGAATGACGCTGAAATTTACCTTGTGACGTCAGGATGATCCTTGTGTTTTGCCCTGAAATTTCAGAATGGCAGTGAATTTTTGCCCTGGAGCGTTAGGGTGAATGTAGAGGGATTCCTTGACTCATGGGAAGGGGAGAAGGGGTGGAGGGGGGAGAGAGGGAGAGGGAGAGAGGGGAGGAAGGAGGCTGGAGGGTGTGTGTGCTAGTTTTGTCCTCACCCCTCCCCCACCAATGTTTTTGCTCAACCAGTGAACAACCTGCTCCTTTCGTGCCTTCCCCTCCATCCTCTCTAGTGCCTTGTATTTTTTGCCCTGAATCATTCTGATGAATTTCTGCTAGTGCCCTGAAATTTTCAGGATGGCCAGAAAATTTTGCCCTGGAGAATCAGGGCATTTCAGATATTTTTCAAAAGTTACCCTGAGGGCTCAGGGTGCCCTAAATCCTAGCACAGGCCCTGACTATGCACAAGGTTCCTACCACAAGTCTACCGCTACCAAACTCCCTAAGGCAATCCTATCATATCCAAAATCCTCATTATAATAGAGCAACTCTGGTTTGTGAGAGAAATTTTAACCTCTCTAAACAACAAAACCCTAGGAAGTAAGGGTACATTCCGCTCAGGACATGTCCCTTAAGAAAGTGTCGCAATCGATTGTGACGCGTACTTACAGCATATGCTGCCATGTGTCGGAATTCCGTGTCAAACTATATATGTGTTAGTTCTGTGTAGGCTATAGTGGGGTAGCCCGTATGGGGGAAGTTGGGGTTAGTACTTGTACCCACATTTCATTCAATGCAATCAATCATGCTTGCTATCTTGACATGGTTTCAGAGCAGTAGGTCCGTAGGACCGTTTTTTTTCCGGGCCCACCATACTTAGCTTCCGACTGAGGTTACCGCATTACCCGACTACCTTGCGTCGCGCTGCCCTACGCACGCCCTGCCTTGCCCCGCGTCGCGCTGCCTCGCGCACGCCCTGCCCTGCGCCAGCGCCCTGCCCTTCGCCAGCGCCCTGCCCTGCGCCATCACCCTGCCCTGCGCAAGCGCCCTGCCCTGCGCCAGCGCCCTGCTCTGGCCGCGCGTCGCCTTGCTCTGGCCGCTCGCCGCCCTGCTGCTCTTACTGCTGCTGCTGCTACTCGTGCTACTGCCTTCACTCCGTACTGCCCTAGAGGTCGCGCTCCTCCTAGCTTGCCCGCCATGACTTCACTTTGTCTTACCGGTGGGAGTGGTGACGGCGGTGGTGGCAGCAGTGGGAGTGGTGGCAGCCATAGTAGCAGTCATTGTGACGCTGTTTGGTGCGGAGTGTCTGGCGGAGGCTAGATGCAGCTACGGCGGCGTCCGACCCTTACGCCCCGGCAGCTTCGTGAGTGGCTTTACCAGCGTGGGCCGTCTCCGAGTCCGGGTCGCTGCCCATACGTCATTCGTACAGGTCGTCAAGCTGGTGAGACATGTGGGACACCTGGTCACGCACAGTCCCGCTGCTTCGCCTATTTGACTGACGCCTGACGCACAGAGTTTGGCGACGAGGCTGAGATTCCCCCCTGGCTTGAGCTGCTTAGGTCGGGCGTTGCTGTCTTTGCTTTAGACTATGACGCCATCCTTACTGCCATGTCTGCTTTTCCTGGTGGTGCTGAGAATGACTGTCACCTGTGTGTGCAGTACGACCCCGGTATAGAGGTTGCTGCTCTAGGTGCTAGTGAGGCTACTGCCTTAGGTGCTAGCGAGTCTGCTTCCTCAGGTACTGCGCCTGCTGAGGCCTTGCACACCTTCACGCTTGACTCAGGTGCTTCCCGCTACTTCTTCTGTGACAGTACTGCACTCACACCACTCCCTGCACCTGTTGCAGTCTCTCTGGCTGACCCCTCAAGGGGCCCAGTTCTTGCACGGTCCACCACTGTGTTTCCGTGCCCGGCGGTTCCGTCTGGCTCACTGACAGGCTTCCACCTCCCCTCGTTCTCCACGAACTTGGTGAGCAACGCAGTTCTCCACGACCAGTGGGTTGACACCTTTACCCCTAGAGGACAGCGTGTGGCGATCTGTACGTGCTCCCGGACCGGCCGCCACCTGCCCTCGTTTACCCGTCGGCCAGGGTCGAGTCTTTACACACTGATGACTGCGCCTCCTCGGGTAGCTGCTAGTGGTCAGATTTCTACGTCAAGCCAGGTAGCCTCCCCTTGTGAGTGTCGCTCCCTGTCGCACCAGACTCTTCTCTGGCACCACCGCCTGGGCCACCCCTCCCTACCACGTCTACGTGGCATGCACCGTCGCCTCCTTGTGTCTGGTCTTCCCAGGTCTCTCCCTCCCCTCCCTGCCTCGCCTGTGTCAAGGAGAAAAGGCCCCGCCCTCGCTTGGGCAAAGTCGGCCATGCTTTTCGGAGCACAATGGTGTTCGTTTCATGGTCATCGGCGACTTCAGGGACTTCTATCTCTGTTCGACGGGTCGATTTTCGATAAGATTAAGTCATCAAAATTGAAGTGCTGTTTCTGCTCTACGCAACTGCCCGTCGACAAGGCACTTGTCGAGGGGAGCGAATCGGCGTCGAAATCGGGCCTTGCGGGTCGACGAAATTGGAGAAAATGGCGTTTCGACGAAACGCTGGTCGACAGAATTAAGCTCGAACGAGGCATCGTCGTGCAGAGAAATTCTGGTCGACCAAAATTACTTGTCTCCAAACATCGCAATGTACGCGAATTTCGACCAATCGCGAAACAACAAATCTCGACCAATCAGAGCATTTCGGAAATTATACTCCCCATGAGATTTCGAATCAGTAAGGAAACTGAACCTGAAACACGTTTTTACTAACAGTAAAAACGTAAACAACTCTGAATGTTGGAAACCTAAGAAGCTGCCAACTCAGGAGAAAGACACATATGCTTGTCGTTTCACCTGGCGTTGCTGACTCGGAAAGGTCGAGCGTTCGTCGAGGAACGTTTCTCCAGGGTTCATTGTGCTTGCTATTTGGGATCTCCTTCCTTGTACCATAATCTCGTTCTATCAAAATTTCTTTAGTGAAACTATGCTCGAATTCTACTAAGTCATTCAAACATTCTGTCCAGAATCACTGCCAGAATTCTGACCGTGCGTCACACGCAATTCAGCTCTCCCTTAGAATAGAATTCTCCGCATGGTGCGGTGAGCGTGGAACGACCCCGCGTTAGAACCTTCAGATTAGACAACATTTCGCTCTATACCTAAGTCGTTGTAGGCCGGCAACCATCTAGACCGCCATGGAAGACCAAAGAGTCGATGAAGGAGTAGAGGATACTCTGCAGGCGCGGTTGGATGCTGTTCGGGAACGCCACGAGGCTGGCGGGTACGGCGAGGCGGACTTGGAGATTTTGCTCCTTTGAACTCGTGCGCAGTGGGCGCGTGAGCATCCCCCTCCCCGTGCTGAAGCGGACGGCGCGTCCGCCTCTCCCCGACCCGTGCACAACGAAGGTGACGGCGGCAATGTTGTCGGCGAAGGAAGCACGAGGGTTCGTGGAGTGATTCAGGTCGCTGACGTCGGTGTTGGCGGAGTGCAAGCGCAAGTGCTGCGGTCGATGGCGGCTGTAGGCAGCTCGAACGGCAACATCGATGGTTGACCTCAATCTCCTCAGCGGAGTGGTCGAGACGGAGGCATCGCTCCGGCGTACGGCTGCTTCAAATTTTCGCCGGACAAGATCGCTGTGCCGAAGCCGCTCGAAGGACGACATGACTTGATCAAATGGATTGAGTCAATCGAACCCCAGCTAGAGATCGCCGGATTGAAGAAGTTCGTTGACGGCAAGGTGGAGATGCCGGACGAAGACGACTCTGAATTGTTGGGGGAATTTCGCGCTGCTCACCTTCTGACTTTCATGGTCCTTTCGCGGTGCTGTTCGCCACTGGTGCAAGTCGCGTTAAAGCCGTGCCGACTTCGTCTGGACGCCGGCTACCAAGCATGGCAGTACATCATGCGCACCTACAAAGCGACTGACGACCTCTACATCAGCCAACTGGAGAAGAAATTGGCCTCCATTCGTATGGGCGAGCAGGAATCGGCGACCGAGTATTGCAATCGAGCGCGACAAATTTTGGCCGACATGCAGATGGCTGGCTTCGACTACTCGGTGGCGTCGTATGTCACACATGTCATCAATGGCCTCCCCTCGAGCTACAATCTGATGCGACGGATGCTGATTATGCCCGGCGCGCGCGAGACTCTGAACGAGGATTCGCTTTCGAGTCACATCATCCAGGATGAGTTCATGCAGGAGTCTGAGCGGTCTTCAGAGCTCCTTCCGCAGGCCAACTACGTTGCTCCGGCGAAGCAGGGACGTCAGACGGGGCAGCGTGGGAAGTCGGGCGGAGGAGGAGGCAGTGGCGGCAAGTCGTCGAACACGAAGTCAACGGAGGGCGCCGACCGCGGGAAGTCGGCGAAGGGCAATGATCGCGGTAGTAGTGGTTCGCGTCGAGGAGGACGTCGCTGCTACATCTGCGGAGACCCTAACCATCTCTCGTACGACTGCCCTAATCGCGACGAGTCCGACGACGATCATCGAGGAAGCCGTGGGAAGTCTAACAGCGAGCGTCGTCGTCGAGACCACGAGCCGCGCAAGGATAAGCCAGCGTCGTCGAAAACGCCGTCGACATCAGAGGGAGACACCTCGAGCGGCAAGGAAGCCTCTTGTTCGATGGTTGGAGTGGCTGAGCCAACTATTTCGCTGGCGCCGGAGGCTGGAGAAGACTTCCAGGCGGTCGCTGCAGCTGTGCAGGCGAATCCGAGCGTGGTGCTCCTCGACAGCGGCTGCTCTCATCATCTGATGGGAACGCGAGAGGCCTTCGTCGACATGAAGCCAGGAGGTGAAATCCATCACGTGCGCGGATTCAACGGGGCGCTTCAGCACGTCGAAGGCCGTGGCACAGTTGCTCTGAAAGGGGAGACCGGAAAGCAGATTCTGATCCCCGACGTGTTGTACGTCCCGGGCGTGCAGGCGAATCTGTTGTCGGCTGGTCAGCTGAAGGAAAACGGCGTGAAGCTGCAGAATGAGGGTGACGAGATGCTGCTCGTTTCTGCTGCAGGAGATGTGCTCGGTCGAGCACGCTACACCGGCCGAGTCCTCTGCACCGACCTCCGACCCTGCTCCTCGAAATCGCCTACATCTGCGACAGAAGCAGTTGCTATGCGGATGATCGCATCGGCGACGAAGTCAAAGCCGGTTAAGTGGCATGCGAGGCTCGTGCATGTCGGCATTGACACGATTATGAGTTCGGCGAAACATGAAGTTGCCATTGGCCTGGACATCGAGAAGTCAACTGGAGCCGACGTGCCGTGTACCTCCTGTGTCGGCGGCAAGCTGGCGCGTCATACTTTTCCGGAGAAGGGATCGGACGCTGAAACCGCGCTCGAAGTCGTGCATATTGACCTCTGCGGCCCCTTTCGTGTGGCCGCCATGGATGGGAGCCTCTATTTTCTCCTCCTCAAGGACCGCAAGACTCGCTTTGTGTGGGTCCGTCCGATCGCGAAAAAGAGCGACGTGCTCGGAGTGTTCGAGAAGTGGCTGAAGGAGGTGGAGCGTCAGACGTCGAAGTCGGTGAAACGGCTGCGCTCTGACCGCGGAGGGGAGTTTCTCGGTAGGGCCTTCACCGACCTGGTTGAGGACAAGGGTATCCTCCACAACCTCACCTGCCCCTACACTCCGCAGCAGAATGGCATGGCGGAGCGAGAGATGCGCACGGTCGTCGAAGCTGTGCGGACGATGCTGCTTCACATGGGGGTGAAGCATCACTGGTGGCACCTCGCCCTTCGCCACGCCGTCTGGGTGCGCAACTGCCTCGAACGGGCTTCACTTCCTCCGGGACAACGCCGTACGAGCTGCTGTTCGAGAAGAAGCCGGATCTCACGTTGGCGCGCGTGTGGGGCTGTATGGTGCAGTTCATGATCCCGGAGCAGCAGCGTGGCGGAAAGTTGGCACCGAAGGCACGCTGGGGAATTCACCTCGGTGTTTCGCCAGAGAGCAAGGGATTGGAGGTGCTAGACCTCACCGCCAACCGCATTGTCACAACCGTGGAGGCAATCTTCTATGAGGCGATGTCTCTGGAGGAGTGGAAGGTGGAGCACGGGCCTGCGTCAGAGCGGACGCAGATTTCTCCGCCGACGGGTCCGTCGCCAGCGGCGATTTCGTTGCTCGAATCCGAGGACGATGATCCTTCTGACGATCCCTCTCCCTCCATCCCGCCCTCGTTGATACCTCCTCCTCCTCTTCCCACCTCCCTCCCATCGCTCCCCCCCGGCTTGCCTAAGTCGGCATCGACGTCGGTCGCCAGCGATGAGGGGAGCATTGGTGCGTCGCCTTCGGATCCGCCCATCGGCATCGCTGGCGGTCGACGTGATCTGGTCAGCGAGCAAGTCGGCGTTGGGGTGAAGTCTTCGCCGACAGGGGAGCCGTCGAACAAAGAGCGCGTTTCAGAGGAGCGGGTGTCAGAGGAGACACCAACAGGGGAGCGCGTTTCAGAGGAGCACATGTCAAGGGAGCTGTCGAACGGGGAGCACGCTTCAGAGGAGCGGACGAAAGGGGAGCAGTTCGAGGATGGCACATCGAGCGACGTTGTTGAAGTCATCGGCGGCGCTGATGGGGAGCTGTCGACCAGAGAGCAGTTCAGCGACAGCGATGTGGTGGAAATCTCGGCCGACAAGCCTGCAGTTGGACGTTCCATCCGCTTCAACTTTGGCAAGCCTCCAGAGAGGCTGAGGTACCATGCGTGCCTTCCGCCGATCTCCTATAGCACTCTGCTCGACGATGCACCGTCTGACGTCGATTTGCCCGAGCTCGACCCCGATATGCACGCTGACCCGGAGCACCGCTGGGACATCGCCAACATGACGGTGAAGGAGGCGTTGGCAAACTGGAAGGGCAAGGCGGTGAAGGCCGCCATGGACGAGGAGATTCGAAGCCTAATCACAAACGGCACATGGGGGCTGGTCGAGCGTCCGCGCGGCGTCAATGTCATGAAGAACCGTTGGGTTCTGACGACGAAGTATCACATCGACGACACGGTTGCACGCGAAAAAGCCCGCTTGGTGATGAAGGGCTTCACGCAAGTCTACGGAGCTGACTACGACGAGACGTATGCACCGGTCGGGAGCTACGTTACGCTACGGATTTTCCTTAGCATCGTCGCCGTCCTCGATCTGCACCTCATGCAGCTGGACATGAAGAATGCTTTTCTGCAGAGCAAGCTCGACCGCGTGCTCTACATGGACCAGCCGGCTTACTACAACGACGGAACCGGACGAGTCTGCAAGCTGCTGAAGAGCCTGTACGGGCTGAAGCAGAGCCCTCTGCTGTGGAAATCTCGGCCGACAAGCCTGCAGTTGGACGTTCCATCCGCTCCAACTTTGGCAAGCCTCCAGAGAGGCTGAGGTACCATGCGTGCCTTCCGCCGATCTCCTATAGCACTCTGCTCGACGATGCACCGTCTGACGTCGATTTGCCCGAGCTCGACCCCGATATGCACGCTGACCCGGAGCACCGCTGGGACATCGCCAACATGACGGTGAAGGAGGCGTTGGCAAACTGGAAGGGCAAGGCGGTGAAGGCCGCCATGGACGAGGAGATTCGAAGCCTAATCACAAACGGCACATGGGGGCTGGTCGAGCGTCCGCGCGGCGTCAATGTCATGAAGAACCGTTGGGTTCTGACGACGAAGTATCACATCGACGACACGGTTGCACGCGAAAAAGCCCGCTTGGTGATGAAGGGCTTCACGCAGGTCTACGGAGCTTGTCAGAATGTTATCTTATGCTCTAGCCTGTAGTGGGGTGCTCTATAGCGAGTACAACCCTTCTAGGGTTTGCTATTTGTATCCTCATTCTTGCTAGTGCAATCCTCTTCTTCCTTCTAAACTTTAACATGCTATCAGAGCAGGTCGATCCCCTTGGATCGATCCTCTGGGTGGGCTCACCACCTTGTTGCTTCCGCTGCAACTGCTACTGCTACCCTCTGTGCCGCACGCCCCGTGGCGTGCGGCAGTTTTTCTTCCCGCCGTGCGCCCCGAGGCGCGCGGCGGTTTTCTGCCCGCCGTGCGCTCCGAGGCGCGCGGCGGTTTTCTGCCCGCCGTGCGCCCCGAGGCGCGCGGCGGTTTTCTGCCCGCCGTGCGCCCCGAGGCGCGCGACGGGTTTCTGTCCCGTCACTCGCCGCGTCGCCCCCGGGAGGCGCTGCGACGGGCGACGGGGACCCGTCGCGCCGCCCAGGGGAGCCGCGCGCGGCCCCTGCTGCCCCGTCGCGCGGCCCTGCTGCCCCGTCGCGCGGCCCTGCTGCCCCGTCGCGCTGCCCAGGGGAGCCGCGCGCGGCCCCTGCTGCCCCGTCGCGCGGCCCCTGCTGCCCTGTCCCGGACCTGCCCCGGCCCCGACCTGCCCCGGCCCCGACTTGCCCCGGCCCAACTCCCGTCGCCTGTCGAGGCGACCCTGGGGGGGGGCCGCTTGGGGGGCCGCGCGTTGCCCCCCCCCCCCCTACCTCCCTACCCTGTTTTTAGGGTTTGGGGGGTGGCGGTTGGGGGGTGGCGGTTGGGGGGTGGCGGGTGTGTGGCGTCGCCTGCTCCTCCTCCTCCTTCGTCTCCCACTGCTGCAGCTAACGCTGAGGGGGGGTGGACGTGTTGGAGCCGGTGGAGTGGTACTAAGGGGGGGTGAAGGGGGAGTGGAGCTAGCGGTGTAGCAGCGGGTATGTGCCAGGGGGGAGTGGGATAGTTTGGGGAAGCTGAATGGAGGTTGCGGTCGTGTTGCCAGCAGCACCTGTATTCCGGGGACTTCGTCCGGTAGCCCAGTCGTAGCCAGCTGTGCCAGCCGCCCGTGGGTCCGTTGCTCGTCTGCCGCTACTTTAGCCGCGGGGCCTGTTACTCCTGTATTCCGGGGACTTCGTCCGGTAGCCGCTGTGCCAGTCTGCCTCCTGTTGCCTGTGTGTCTGCAGCTTCAGCCGTCGCCTCCTATCTCCTCTCCTCTCACTCTCTCTCCTCCTCCTCACTTGCCCGTTGTGACTACCACTAGCTTTGCTCATAATTGTGAACTTAAACTATTGCTTCTTGAACTTGTGCTCAGAATGTGTGGTGACATTGTGATCCACCCTGAGCTTGTACTCCCTTGCTTACTCTGCTGATTACACCCCACTTTGGCTATGGGGGTGTGTCAGAATGTTATCTTATGCTCTAGCCTGTAGTGGGGTGCTCTATAGCGAGTACAACCCTTCTAGGGTTTGCTATTTGTATCCTCATTCTTGCTAGTGCAATCCTCTTCTTCCTTCTAAACTTTAACAGAGCTGACTACGACGAGACGTATGCACCGGTCGGGAGCTACGTTACGCTACGGATTTTCCTTAGCATCGTCGCCGTCCTCGATCTGCACCTCATGCAGCTGGACATGAAGAATGCTTTTCTGCAGAGCAAGCTCGACCGCGTGCTCTACATGGACCAGCCGGCTTACTACAACGACGGAACCGGACGAGTCTGCAAGCTGCTGAAGAGCCTGTACGGGCTGAAGCAGAGCCCTCTGCTGTGGTACTCTGCGCTCGACTCTGTGCTGACTGGCGCTGGTTGGAGCAAGAGCCAGGTCGACGAGGCCCTCTATTTCCGAGTTGGCAACGACGGAGTGGCGTGCTGGGTGCTCGTCTACGTCGACGACCTGCTCGCCGCCAGCAGCAGCACCGCGATGCTGAAGGAGCTGAAGGATTTGCTGGAGGCCGCTTTTGAGCTGCGCGAGATCACCCCGGTCGAGAAGTATTTGGGGTTCGAAATCGTGCGCGACTGTCCGGCGCAGAAGCTGTGGCTGCACCAGCAGTCCTACGTTGACAAGCTGCGTAGGCGCTTCATCGACGAGGAGCAGATTGGTCGGCGTCCGAAGACGCCTGCTTCCGTTGACGCTTACGCGGAGCTGACTTTCGACGATGAGGACTTCCAGTCGCGCAAAGAGGAGGAGTACCGTCAGAAGGTCGGTTCGCTGCAGTTCGCTGCCACAACAACTCGGCCCTGTCAGATATATATGACTTAGCTGATGTAGGCTATAGTGGGGTAGCACATATGGGGTACACATTTCTAGGGTTTGCACTTGTACCCAACTTTTCCCTTAGTCATTCATTCCTCGTTTCTCATCATGGTATCGAGCAGGTTCCCTAGTGGGAACGCTTCCTAGGGCCCACCACGATTTTTTTTTTTTTCTGCCCGGAGCGCGCTTCGCTCCTGCCCGAGTCGCGCCCCGTGTGCCCTCCCTACTGTCGCGCCCTCTCACGGCCCCTCACGGCCCCTTTGCGTCGCCCTTAGCGGCCCCTCTCACGGCCCCTCGCGCCGCCCTTACGGCCCCTCGCGCCGCTCTTACGGCCCCTCGCGCCGCCCTTACGGCCCCCTACGGCCCCTTGCGCCGCCCGTCGGCCCCTCGCGCCGCCCTTAGCGGCCCCTTACGGCCCCTCGCGCCGTCCCTTACGACCCCTCGCGCGGCCCCTTATGCCCCTTATGGCCCCTCCCGCGGCCCCTTACGGCCCCTTACGGCCCCTCGCGCCGCCCTTAGCGGCCCCTTACGGCCTGTCGCCGCCCTCCGCGGCCCCTCGCGCCGCCCTTCACGGCCCGTCGCCGCCCTCCGCGGCCCCTCGCGCCGCCCTTCACGGCCCGTCGCCACCCTCCGCGGCCCCTCGCGCTGCCCTTCACGGCCCCTTCGCCGCCCTTCGCGGCCTCTCGCGGCCCTGTCGCTGCCCTTCGTGGCCCGCCGTCGCCGCCCCTGCAGCAGCAGCTGCCGCAGTCCCTACAGCAGCGGCCGCCGCCGTCCCTAAAGCAGCAGCCGCCGCCGTCCCTGCAGCGGAAGCCGCAGCTGCCGCAGCCGTCGCCAGCAGCAGCCGCCGCCACCTCCCTCGGGACCGCAGCTGCCGCCGCCGCTGACTGCACCTGCCGGTGCACCTCGGCCCTACCGGCGCGCCTCGACCCGCCTCTGCTGGTGCGCCTCGGCCCTACCTGCGCGCCTCGGCCCGTCCCTGCCGGTGCGCCTCGGCCCTGCCCCACCACTTGCGGCTCTCTGCCCTGGTAAGAGTGTCGCCGCACTGCTGCCACTGCTGCTACTGCCCCTAGCGTGCTGCTACTGCTGTCATGGCTACCCCCAGCTTTCTCGTCTTTGATGCTGAGGGTCGGGCTGTTGACTTTGAGGTCTGGGTCGATGATCTGCTGCTTTTCCTACAGTGCGATAGGAAAGACGGTCTCTCACTGTTCGATCTCACGTCTGGCGCCTCTACTGCCCCTGCTGCCGATGCTGACAGCACTGTTCGCTCCCAGTGGGCCACACGCGATGCTGCTGCCCGTCTTGCTGTGCGTAGTCACTTGCCGTCCTCTGAGCGCGCGCACTTTAGTCAGTACAAGAGTGCTAAGACCTTGTACGACGCTGTCATTGCACGCTACTCTTCCCCTGCCACTGCTGCTCTTAGCCGCCTCATGCTGCCGTACCTGTTCCCTGACCTAGCCGCCTTTCCCACAGTCGCTGACCTCATTACGCACCTTCGCACTAGTGACGCCCGCTACCGCGCTGCGCTTCCTGCTGAGTTCTGCGCCAAGAACCCCCCCCCCCATGTACATCACCCTCTACTACCTAGTCACCCGGCTCCCTGACTCCCTTCGCTCAGTCAGGGACCACTTCCTCTCGGTTTGCCCCACCACACTCACTGTTGACCTCCTCGAGGAGCGCCTCCTGGCAGCAGAGAAGAGTATAGTCGCTGTAGGAGCCTCTCGTGGTGACCCTCGTGCCCCCTTCTTTGAGGGGTGCTCCCCCTCCCCCCTTTTGCCCTCTGTTGCCTCTGCTGCTGCCGTCGACTTAGTTGGCACCGAGTCGGTCGGCGCTGCGTCTGCCCCTAGCGGGAGACGCCGCACCGGCAAGGGCAAGGGGGGCAAGGGCGCTGGAGGGGCTGGCGGGGGTGGTGGAGGTGGCGGTGGAGGCAGCGGGGGGAGTGGGGGCGGCGGTGGAGGCGGAGGCGGCGGCGGCGGTGGCGGTGGCGGTGGGAGCGGAGGCGGTGGCGGTGGCGGCGGTGGCGGAGGTGGCGGCAATGGAGGTGGAGCTGGTCGGGGTGGCTCTGCACAGCGGGGCGACTTCGGTGGTAGTCAGCGCCAGCAGCAGCAGCGCGCTCGTGAGACCCCGCCCCCCCAGCAGCTTCGTGAGTGGTACGCTGCGCGTCAGCGGGGCGGGGGTGCTGGTCCTTGTGCCTACGTCCTGCGTACCGGCGACCGCACTGGTGAGCCGTGCGGTGGCCCGCACACCACCCAGCGCTGCTTCGGCCGCCTGACGGACGCTTGGCGTCTCCAGTTCCCTGACGCCACTGAGATCCCCTGCTGGGGCGAGCTGCTTAGGTCGGGGGTTGCTATCTTTGATCTGGATTATGATGCTATTCTTGCTGCCATGTATGTTGTGTCTACTAGTGATGAGGGTGACTGTTACCTGTGTGTTCCGCCTGACCCGGGCATTGAGGCTGCTGCTCTAGGTGCTGGTGAGGCTGCTGCTCTAGGTGCTAGAGAGTCTGCTGCTCCAGGTGCTGGTGAGTCTGCTCTCTCAGGTACCACGTCGGCTCAGGCCGTGCACACTTTCACCCTTGAATCGGGTGCTTCCCGCTCTTTCTTCCGAGACCGCACCACGCTTACGCCGCTTAGTCGGCCGGTTGCGGTCTCCCTGGCGGACCCCTCTGGGGGTCCTGTCCTTGCCCACTTCTCCACTGTCTTACCGTGTCCGGCGGCCCCCTCTGGCACCCTGTTAGGTCTCTACCTCCCCTCGTTCTCTACGAACTTGGTGAATGGTGCTGATCTACAGGATGGGGGGGTTGACCAGTTCACTCCTGCGAGTCAGCGGGTGACCCACTGTACGTGTGCTCGGACAGGCCGACACTTGGCCACGTTTACCCGTCAGCCGGGGTCGAGCCTGTACACACTGACTACTGAGTCTCCTCCGGTAGCTGAGTCTGGTCAGGTAGCCGCGTCGGGTCAGGTGTTTGCTGCAGCGTCCAGGACTGGTCCTGAGTCTGCTCCCTGCTCGTGTCGTCTCCTGTCCCACCGGACTCTCCTTTGGCACCACCGCCTTGGTCACCCCTCCCTGCCTCGTCTCCGAGGCATGGCCTCTCGTTACCTTGTCTCTGGTCTTCCCCGGTCCCTCCCTCCCCTCCCTCCGGGGCCTGCCCCTACCTGCGTTCCCTGCGTCGAGGGGCGGCAGCGCGCCGCTCCTCACTCCTCCGAGTTTCCTCCGACGGAGGCTCCGCTGCAGACTCTTCACATGAACGTGTGGGGCCCCGCCCGCGTCCGTGGCCAGGGTCACGAGCGTTACTTCCTGTTGGTGGTTGACGACTACTCGCGTTACACCACGGTGTTCCCCTTGCGCAGCAAGGGTGACGTCACTGAGGTGTTGATCGACTGGATCCGCGCAGCTCGTCTCCAGCTCAGAGAGAGTTTCGGCTCGGACTTTCCTGTTTTGCGTCTGCACTCTGACAGAGGCGGAGAGTTTTCCTCTGGCCTTCTAGGAGCCTTCTGTCGTGCACAGGGCATCCGCCAGACGTTCACGCTTCCGGCCTCTCCACAGCAAAATGGGATTGCTGAGCGCCGCATTGGCATGGTCATGGACGTTGCTCGTACGTCCATGATCCATGCGGCTGCTCCCCATTTTCTGTGGCCGTTTGCGGTTCAGTACGCTGCGCATCAGATCAACCTTCAGCCCCGGGTCTCCTTGCCAGAGACCTCCCCCACCTTGCGGTGGACGGGGAAGGTTGGCGATGCGTCTGCGTTTCGTGTCTGGGGATCTCGGGCGTTTGTCCGCGACTTGTCTGCGGACAAGCTGTCCCCTCGTGCTGTTCCCTGCGTCTTCCTTGGCTTCCCCCCTGACGCGCCTGGCTGGCAGTTTTACCACCCCACTTCGCGCCGTGTTCTGTCCTCCCAGGACGTCACCTTTGACGAGTCGGTTCCTTACTACCGTCTCTTCCCCTACCGCACTGCGCCCCTCCCCCCGCCGCCGCTCTTCCTTGCACCAGGTCCCCCCCCGGTAGACCCTCTCCCCCCTCAGGGTCCTGCCCCGTCAGCTGTGTCCCAGGTAGACGCAGTCGAGCCTGTCGAGGTAGCTGTTGACTCTGGTGCTGCTAGGGGTGCTGAGCCTGCGAGTGCGGGGCCTAGGGGTGCTGGGTCTGGGGGTGCTGAGCCTGGGGGTGCTGAGTCTGGGGGTGCTGAGCCTGGGGGTGCGGAGCCTGCGGGAGCGCAGCCTGGGGGTGCGGAGCCTGGGGGTGCTAGGTCTCCTCGTGTGGCCTCTGGCGGTGCTGGGTCTGGGGGTCCTTCGGGTACTTTGTCTCGGCGGGAGCTACCCTCTCCACAGGAGCTGCGCGAGTGGTTTGCCAGGCATTGGAGCCGTGCTGCTGGTGCTGGAGGTGCTGCTGTTGCTGTTGACCCTCGGGTCGGCGCAGGAGGTACTGGAGCCACTGGTCCTGGAGGTGCTCGTACTTGCGGTACTGGAGCTGCTGGGACTGGGGGTGCTGCTGAGGCTGCTGGAGTTGGTCCTGGTGGTGGTGCTGCTGGTGCTACTGGAGGTACTGGAGCTGCTGGTGCCTCTGAGGGTGCTGGAGTTGACGCTGCTAGAGCTGGAGGTGCTGCTGGCGCTGGTGCTGCCGCTGGGGGTGCTGGTGCTGTCCCTGTTGCTTCTGGAGGCGCTGCGCGGCCACGGCCGTACTTCGTTCCGCTCCTTGAGCAGGTTCTTGGTCTCCCGCCCTCTACTGGTCCTCCTCCTCCCTTAGAGTGTCCACAGCCTGTCCAGTCCGAGTCACAGTTACAGCCCGCCTCCCCACTGCCGGCTCCTTCTCCCTACACTGGTCCTACTGGAGGTCTTGCTGAGCGTCGTGAGCCTGCTTCTCGTCCTGCGTCGCCTATTCGTGCTGTTCGCGCTAGTCGTCGTGTTCCGCGTCAGCGTCCTCCTGCGGTCCGGGCACGCACCAGATGGCACTGCGTCCTTCCACTGCTCCGCGGCGTGTCCCTTTGCCGTCTCCTCCAGAGTCCTCTCTTCCTGCTCTTGCTGACCCGGAGTCTGACTCTCTTCGTGCTGCCAGTCCTACTGTCACGCGTCTCCTGGCTACTGTTGTCACTGACCCTTTCTTTGCTGCGTCTGCCTTAGTTGCTGAGTTGGTTGACTTCGCTGCTCACTGTCGTCTAGACTACACCGCTGGTCTTGTTGCTGAGTCTGAGTCTGTCTGTCTTCCGTCCGTCGGGGGTGAGTGTGCTCTTAGCACGGACGTCCTTGAGGACAGGCAGGAGGAGTTCCAGTGCTTTGCTGCTGCTTTGCCTCATCTCGTGTCCATGCTGATTGCCCCTGAGGGAGACCCGGATGCACCAGACATCCCGACTCCTCGATCGTACGCTGAGGCGATCGAGGGTCCCTACTCCTCACAGTGGCAGTCAGCCATGGACGCAGAGATGGCTTCCTGGAAGTCCACAGGCACCTACGTCGACGAGGTTCCCCCACCTGGGGCGAACATCGTCAGTGGCATGTGGATTTTCAGGGTGAAGCGGCCGCCGGGTTCTCTGCCTGTCTTCAAGGCGCGTTACGTGGCTCGAGGCTTCAGTCAGCGGCAGGGAGTTGACTACTTTCAGACCTTCTCTCCCACCCCGAAGATGACCACTCTTCGGGTGCTACTGCACATAGCCGCTCAGCGTGACTACGAGCTTCACTCTCTTGACTCCAGCACAGCTTTCTTGCAGGGCAGCCTGCACGAGGAGATCTGGCTGCGCCGCCCACCTGGCTTCACTGGGTCGTTTCCCCCTGGTACCCAGTGGAGCCTCCGGCGGCCAGTCTACGGTCTCCGCCAGGCACCTCGTGAGTGGCACGAGACACTGAGGACTACACTTGCGGCTCTTGGGTTTGCTCCTGCTACTGCCGACCCGTCGCTGATTCTGCGCACCGACACCTCTTTGCCGTCGTTCTACATCCTCGTGTACGTCGACGACTTGGTCTTTGCCACTGCTGACACTGCTGGACTCGCCCACGTGAAGTCCGAGCTGCAGAAGAGACACACGTGCACAGACCTGGGTGAACTGCGCAGCTACCTTGGCTTGCAGATCACCCGGGACATAGCACAGCGCACCATCACCCTGACTCAGTCACACATGGTGCAGCAGGTCCTTCAGCGCTTCGACTTCACGTACTCCTCGCCTCAGGCCACTCCTCTGTCTACTCGCCACTCGCTCTCAGCTCTGCCTTCGGATGAGTCCGTAGAGCCGAGTGGCCCGTACCCAGAGCTTGTTGGCTGCCTCATATACCTGATGACCTGCACACGACCTGACCTTGCATACCCTCTTAGCATCCTGGCACGCTATGTTGCTCCTGGGAGACACCGACCAGAGCACATGGCTGCAGCGAAAAGGGTGTTGCGCTACTTGTGCAGTACGTCGGGCATGGGGCTAGTGCTTGGAGGGCGGCGTTCAGTGGTCCTTACAGGTCACGCAGACGCTTCTTGGGCTGACGACCAGGCTACGCAGCGGTCGTCACAGGGTTACACCTTCAGTCTTGGTTCCGGCTCTGTTTCGTGGCGGTCTACCCGCTCGTCTTCTGTTCTCGGCTCCAGCTGTGAGGCCGAGATCTACGCACGGGCCATGGCTGCACAGGAGTTACGCTGGCTCACCTACCTGCTGACCGACCTGGGAGAGCCGCCTCGTTCTCCTCCAGTTCTGTACGTAGACAACAAGGCCATGCTGGCCTTGTGTCGGGAGCACAGACTGGAGCACAGAACGAAGCACATTGCTCTTCGCTACTTCCTTGCTCGTGAGCTGCAGCAGCGTGGTCAGATGCGCCTTGCATACGTGGCCTCTCAGGCCAACACTGCTGATATCTTTACCAAGGCACTTCAGCCTTGTGATCATCAGTGCTTTTGTACGATGTTAGGTCTTGTGCCTACTTGGCCTCACTTGCTCACTTCTTGACCTTGCTTGTACTGTGATCTATATATATACCTGCACTTGCTTGTTCACCTTTATATATACTCCTGCATGTGAACTGGCCTTGTGGCCTTGACCTTGTGCTCGGACTGTGTGGTGACGTTGTGATCCACCCTGAGCGTGTTTGCTTTGCTCGTCTTGACTGGTCTTGTGACCCCTAGTTCTCCCCCACTTTGCCTGTGGGGGTGTGTCAGATATATGTGACTTAGCTGATGTAGGCTATAGTGGGGTAGCACATATGGGGTACACATTTCTAGGGTTTGCACTTGTACCCAACTTTTCCCTTAGTCATTCTTTCTTCATTTCTCATCAGGCCCGACATTGCTTTCGCGTGTAGCAAGCTGGGGTCTGGTCTGACGATGAGGAGCGATCAGCACTGGCGCGAGGTCGATCGCTGCCTCACCTATCTTGCCGACACGCGCGATTTCGCTCTGGAGTTCGGAGGAGGACCCGAAACTCTGAAACTGGTCGGCAACGCGGACGCGGATGAGGCCGGCGACAAGCAAAATCGCACTAGCACAAGTGGCTACGTTTTCACCTTCGGCGGCGCAGCTGTCTCCTGGACGAGCCAACGCATCAAGTGCGTGACTCTGTCCTCTACAGAGTCGGAGTACATCGCGGCCACCGAAGCAGGCAAGGAGGCTCGTTGACTTCGGTTCCTCCTCGCCGAGTTCCAGCTCCTTGATGCTGGGACGCCAACTGTTCTGAACGTGGACAATCAGTCCGCCATCGCTGTCGCTGATGGCTTGGGGCTGAAGGGCAACCTCAAGCACATGGAGCGACGCTACGCCTGGCTGCAGCAGATGATGAAGCCGAAGAAGATTGCGCTGGAGTACATCCCGACATCCGAGCAGCCGGCGGACTTCCTTACGAAAGAGATGCACTTTCCGGCCTTCAACCGGTGCTCTGTCACGGTCGGTCAGGTTCGCCTTGCCGAAGTCGGCGACGACGACGGCGTGCAGCAGTAGGTGCCATGTCCTCTAACATGGCTGGTGCGGTGATCGGTGTGCGGAGGTGTGCACACCAGAGAAATATCCCCTTGTATTCTATTAGGTAGGTTCTGGGTGGACCTTGTGTGTGGGGGCCCAAGCTCGAGCTGGGCAGGGGAGTGTCGATGAGAAAAGGCCCCGCCCTCGCTTGGGCGAAGTCGGCCATGCTTTTCGGAGCACAATGGTGTTCGTTTCGTGGTCATCAGCGACTTCAGGGACTTCTATCTCTGTTCGACGGGTCGATTTTCGATAAGATTAAGTCGTCGAAATTGAAGCGTTGTTTCTGCTCTACGCAACTGCCCGTCGACAAGGCACTTGTCGAGGGGAGCAAATCGGCGTCGAAATCGGGCCTTGCGGGTCGACGAAATTGGAGAAAATGGCGTTTCGACGAAACGCTGGTCGACAGAATTAAGCTTGAACGAGGCATTGTCGAGCAGAGAAATTCTGGCTGACCAATATTACTTGTCTCCAAAAATCGCAATGTACGCGAATCTCGACCAATCGCGAAACAGCAAATTTCGACCAATCAGAGCATTTCGGAAATTATACTCCCCAGGAGATTTTGAATCAGTAAGGAAACTGAACCTGAAACACGTTTTTACTAACAGTAAAAACGTAAACAACTCTGAACGTTGGAAACCTGAGAAGCTGCCAACTCAGGAGAAAGACACATATGCTTGTCGTTTCACCTGGCGTTGCTGACTCGGAAAGGTCGAGCGTTCGTCGAGGAATGTTTCTCCAGGGTTCATTGTGCTTGCTTTTTGGGATCTCCTTCCTTGTACAATAATCTTGTTCTATCAAAATTTCTTTAGTGTAACTATGCTCGAATTTTACTAAGTCATTCAAACACTCTGTCCATAATCACTGCCAGAACTCTGACCGTGCGTCACACGCAATTCAGCTCTCCCTTAGAATAGAATTCTCCGCAGCCTGCGCCGCCCTGCCTTCCTTGCGTCGAGGGGTGGCAGCGCTCCGCTCCTCACTCCTCTTCGTTTCCCCCGACAGAGGCCCCCCTCCACCTGGACGTGTGGGGCCCAGCCCGCGTTCGTGGACAGGGCGGTGAGTGGTACTTTCTGCTGGTTGTCGACGACTGCTCGCGGTACACCACGGTCTTCCCCTTGCGCACCAATGGTGAGGTCCCTGCTGTCCTGATCCCTTGGATACGAGCAGTCCGTCTCCGGCTCCGCCGCAGGTTCCGCCAGGACCTTCCTGTCCTGGTTCTGCACTCTGACAGAGGTGGTGAGTTCACCTCCGACCTCTTCCGGGCCTTCTGTCAGGGGGAGGGCATCGAGCAGTCGTTCACGCTTCCGGGCTCACCACAGCAAAATGGGGCTGCTGAGCGCCGCATTGGCTTAGTCATGGAGGTCGCTCGTACCTCCTTGATTCATGCGGTGGCTCCCCATTTTCTGTGGCCGTTTGCGGTCCGGTACGCCGAGCAGCAACTCAACCTTTGGCCCCGTGTCTCCTTGCCAGAGACCTCGCCCACACTGCGTTGGACGGGGGAGGTTGGCGATGCGTCGCTTTTCCGGGTCTGGGGTGCTCGTGCCCTTGTCCGCGATACGTCCCCGGACAAGCTCTCCTCCCGCACCATTCCCTGACGCACCTGGCTAGCAGTTTTACCACTCCACCTCGCGCCGTGTCTTCCCCTCTCAGGACGTCACCTTTGACGAGTCGGTTCATTTCTACCGTCTCTGCCCCTACCGCACTGCCCCTCTCCCTCCCCTGCCGCTTTTCCTCGCTCCAGGTCCCCCTCAGGTAGACCCCCTCCCCCCTCAGGGTCCTGCTCCTTCAGGTGTGTCTCAGGTAGACCCGCCCCCCTTGGCTGAGCCTGTAGAGGTCACTAGCAACTCAGGTACTGCTGCGGGAGGTGCTGCTGGGGGTGCTGCTTTTGGGGGTGCTGAGCCTGCGCGTGAGGTGCTGGGGAGTGCGAAGCCTGGGGGTGCTGAGCATGCGGCTGCGGAGTCTGGGGGTGCTGAGCCCGTCCGTAAGGTGCCGGGGGGTGCGGAGCCTGGGGGTGCTGAGTCTGCTGGCGTTCCTCTGGGTCTCGTTTCACGACGCGGGCCTGTCTCACCACAGCAGGCATGAGAGTGGCTTGCGTCGCGTACCCGCCTGAGGAGTCGTCCTGCTGGAGCTGCTTGTCATGGTGGCGCTGGGAGTGCTGGTGTCTCTGGTTCTGGAGGTGCTCGTACTGGAGGGCTGGAGCTTCCGGGACTGATGCTGCTCCTGGAGCTGGAGGTGTCAGCTCTGGGGATGCTGAGGTACTGGGGCTGGAGGCCCTGGAGCTGGTGTTGTCGACCCTGGCGTTGGAGACCCTGGAGCTGGAGGTGCCGGTTCTGGGGGTGCTGCTGCTGGAGGCCCTGTCGCTGGTCCTGTCGACCCTGGAGTTGGGGACCTTGAGGCTGGAGGTGCCGGTTCTGGGGGTGCTGCTACTGGTGGCGCTAGAGCTGGAGGTTCTGGAGCTGCTGGAGGCACTGGAGCTGGAGGTACTGCTGTTGGAGTTCCTAGAGCTGGAGGTAGTGCTGCTGGAGGTGCTGGAGCTGGAGGTTCTGGAGCAGCTGGAGGCGCTGGAGCTGGAGGTGATGCTGCTAGAGTCACTGGAGCTGGAGGTGTTGCTGCTGGAGGCCCTGGAGCTGGAGGTTCTGGAGCTACTGGAGGCGCTGGAGCTCGTGGTACTGGTGGCACTGCACCGTCGCGAATGTTTTTCGCTCCGCCGTCATCGTCGTCTCTGCCACCGCCTGACTCCGTGCTTTGCCAGGTTCTTAGCCTCCCGTCTTCTACTGGCCTCCCATTACAGCCCGGCGCACCACTGCCTGCTCCTTCTCCTTACACTTAGCAGACAGACTCGCTTACAGAGCGTCGTGAGCCTGCGTCTCGTCCTGCCTCGCCTGATCGCACGCGTCGCACTGGTCGTCGTGTTCCTCGTGAGCGTCCGCCTCCTGTCCCTGGCACGCACGCTATGGCACTTCGTCCTTCCTCTGTTCCACAGCGTGTTCCCCTACCGTCTCCTCCTGCGTCTTCTCTGCCTGACGTTCAGGACCCTGAGTCTGACTTGGTTCGTGCTGCTCACCCTACTGTCACGCGTCTACTCGCCACTGTTGTCACTGACCCGTCGTTTGAGTCTGCTGTTGCGTCTGCCTTAGTCTCTGAGCTTGTTGACTTTGCTGCAGCCTATCGTCTAGACTACGCTGCTAGTTTTGTTGTTGAGTCTGAGTCCGTCTGTCCTCCGTCCGTTGGGGGTGAGTGTGCTCTTGGCACGGACGTCCTTGAGGACAAGCAGGAGGACTTTGAGTGTCTTGCAGCCGTTGCGCCTCATCTCGTGGCCATGCTGCTTGCCCCTAAGGGAGACCCAGATGCACCAGACATCCCGACCCCACGTTCTTACGCTGAGGCGATCACGGGTCCCTACTCCTCTCAGTGGCAGACAGCCATGGACGCAGAGATGGCATCCTGGAAGTCCACAGGCACTTACATCGATGAGGTTTCCCCTCCTGGGGCGAACATCATCGATGGCATGTGGATTTTCAGGGTGAAGCGGCCGCTGGGTTCTCCGCCTGTCTTCTAGGCTCGTTACGTTGCACGAGGCTTCAGTCAGCGACAGGGAGTTGACTTTTTTCCATACGTTCTCCCCCACCCCGAAGATGACCACTCTTTGGGTGCTGCTGCACGTTGCCGCTCAACGTGACTACGAGCTTCACTCTCTGGACTTCAGCACAGCATTCTTATAGGGCAGCCTGCACGAGGAGATCTGGCTGCGCCGCCCACCTGGCTTCACTGGGTCGTTCCCTCCTGGTACCCAGTGGAGCCTCCATCGGCCAGTCTACGGTCTCCATCAGGCGCCTCGTGAGTGGCACGACACACTGAGGACGACACTAGCTGCTCTTGGGTTTGCCCCTTCCACGGCTGACCCGTCGTTGTTTCTACGCACCGACACTTCACTGCCGCCGTTCTACATCCTCGTGTACGTCGACGACTTGGTCTTTGCCACTGCTCACACTGAGGCTCTCGCCCTTGTGAAGTCGGAGCTGTAGAAGAGACACAAGTGCACAGACCTGGGTGAGCTGCGCAGTTACCTTGGCTTGCAGATCACCCGGGACAGAGCACGCCGCACCATCACACTGACTCAGTCACACATGGTGCAGCAGGTCCTTCAGCGCTTCGGCTTCACTTGGTCCTCGCCACAGTCCACTCCTCTGGCTACAAGTCACTCGCTCTCAGCTCCACCTTCGGACGAGTCCGTAGAGCCGAGTGGCTCGTACCCAGAGCTAGTGGGCTGCCTCATGTACCTGATGACCTTCACTCGTCCTGACCTTGCGTACCCTCTTGGCCTTCTGGCACGCTACGTGGCTCCTGGTAGGCACCGAAAGGTGCACATGGATGCTGCGAAGAGGGTAATGCGCTACGTGTGCAGTACATCGGGCATGGGGCTCGAGCTTGGAGGGCGGAGCTCAGTTTTCCTGACTGGACACTCAGACGCTTCTTGGGTTGACGACCTGGCTACGCAGCGGTCGTCACAGGGTTACACTTTCAGCCTTGGCTGCGGCTCTGTTTCTTGGCGGTCTACCCGCTCGTCTTCTGTTCTCATCTCCAGTTGTGAGGCTGAGATCTACGCCACAGCCATGGCTACATAGGAGTTACGCTGGCTCACATACCTGCTGACCGACTTGGGAGAGCGGCCTCGTTCTCCTCCAGTTCTGTACGTAGACAAGGCACTTCCGTCTGGTGATCATCAGCGCTGTGTACTATGTTAGGCCTTGTGCCTGTTTCGTCTTACTTGCTCACTACGTGACTTTGCTTGTACTGTGATCTATATATATACCTGCATGCTTGCTCTTGCTAGGTAGTGATCACTGTACTGTTGTTGCATATATACCCCTGCATGTGAACTGGCCTTGTGGCCCTTAGCTAGTGCTCGAGTGTGTGGTGACGTTGTGATCCACCTCGAGCTTGCTTTGCTTTTCTTGACTGGTCTTGTGACCCCTTGTTCTCCCCCACTTTGCCTATGGGGGTGTGTCAAACTATATATGTGCTAGTTCTGAGTAGGCTATAGTGGGGTAGCCCGTATGGGGTACAACCCGAAGTTAGGGTTAGTACTTGTACCCACATTTCATTCAATGCAATCATTCCTGCTTGCTATCTTGACATTCCGGACCACGCATCAAAGTCGCAAAACGTTTTTTTTTGCTGGATGGCGTGAACCACGGAACTGTCGCGGGCTAATTGAACACCAGCGTGACAATGACAATGACCTGCCATCGCACGCGGTTCCAAATTTCTATCCCCTCTGCATGTACCTGGTCATGATTTTACTGCTCGTTTTTTCCCATCCAACGCGTATACTGAAGCGTGATTGGTCAATCAGGGCTTCCTCGCATATCTCCCGCCGTGACCCAGTACACTTTCCCCAACCTTGTCACAATGAGTGGTCCACTCACGCGAAGGGCCAATCACAGCCCTTCTCGTATAATTGTCGCGCGGTCGTGCAGGGTCGCAGTACATTTATCGATTGGGACATGAGGTTCCAAGACATTTGAGGGCGACTCGGGCAAAAAGTGATTCGGACACTTTCTAAGGGTACATGTCCTGAGCGGAGTGTACCCTAAGTTCTTTGGGAAGTAAGTAAAAAGAAACTTTTCTTACTACTCCGAATGACATTTCAAGTATCGAAACCGCGCCTCCCTCGTGTGAATGTATGAAATCACCGTTGTGCCATCTGGTGACTTCAAGTACAGATATGGCAAACTTTGACAAAGTGGTTGTACTTGAAAAAAAGAGAGTAATTTACTCGAAAAAAGTAGGGCCTGGTGCATACGTCCCCTTCTCCAAAATTACCATTGCAGGCTTATGGCCAAACAAGGCAATGAGCGTAGTGCCAATAATCACACCATCCATTCATCACCTCCCATAATACAGTCTCCGCAATCATCACTGCCACTGTGCCACACCACGTTTCAACGCCCCTTGCTGCTTCACGAATCACAATCCTTCACCTTTCTTAACCGCTCTTCACCGCTCATCACCTCACCGCTTGACCTCCCTAATGGGCAGCTCCTTGGCTCCTAGAGTCACGTCGGCGAGTGAGTGGAAGCAGAGGTACGGCGACACCAGGTCGTTGCACTGGGGGTTGGGGGGAGGAAAGGGGAGAGGGGCGGGGAAAATGGGGGGAGTAGGGGGTGGGGTATACGGGAGCATAGCAAGTTGGGACGGGCATCGGCAAGAAATTGGAAGCAGAGGTACGGTGAGACCAGGTCGTTCACTGGGTGGTTGGGGAGGAGGAGGGAGACTAAGGCAAGGGAGGGCAAGAGAGAGCGCTAGAAAAGATGAAGAGGGGAGGTGAGATGGGAGAGATGAGAAAGGAGTGGAATTGAGAACAGAGGTGGAAGAACAGAGGTGGGAGAGAAATTGAGGTGCAAGGTGATAGTGAGAGGGAGGGGCATGAGTCAGGGGGAGGAAGGACGTGTGCAAAAGGAGGAGCATATTTGTATAACTTCTGAGATTTATCAAACGTAATACAAGCAGAAAAGGAGCATGCTGATATGGTGCATTCCAGTGACATTCGAGAATTCTCGAGACTAGGTGAAACGCATGTGGATGTGCAAAATGATTCCGTATGTAAGGAAAAAACGCAGAACGATAGGTGCGAGAATGCTCTCACTAGGAGCAGCGGCGAGGGCAGGTGGAGGTGCAAAATGAGGAGGATTGAAGTCACTAGGAGCAGTGGAGAGGGCAGGTGGAGGTGCAAAATGAGGAGGATAGAACTCACTAGGAGCAGCGGAGAGGGCAGGTGCAGGTGTGAGATGAGGAGCGTGTCGACGTGGTGCATGCGGGCCAGTGGTAGTGGCGCCACCACGTGTGCCACTCCCCTGCTGGCGTCCACCCCCCTCACCACGCCTGGTGGTGGGGATGATGAGAACAGTAATCGAGAGGGATGGCATGGTGGGCTGGGCAGCAGGACGAAGAGTGCATGGAGCAGCGAGAAGGCAGAGCACAAGTGTCGCCACACCACAGCCCCACAGCCAACCACGCCCCTGAACACGTCTGGTACTGGTGATGCTGAGTCGGATCATAATAACGGTCATAAGCACTGACGGTGAGAGAGAGTCGGGCGCAGTGAGAGTGCAGAGAGCATATCATCTATCCATGTAGGAAGAGGAAAAGGGGGGGGGGGGGGGGGGGGGGGGGGGGGGGGGGGGCAATGGGAGTGCACATCATGGTATGATATGAATCTGGAGAATGTGGGAGAACAGAGGGGTGGGGCAGTACCAAAGGAGAGGCAGGGCAGGAGAGCAGCTTCTTGAGGGTTCCAAACCACACGTGGGAAGCCTGGCACTGCCCCTGCTGCTGCTCCTGGTTCTGCTCCTGGCACTGCTGCTGTGTTGTTTTCTGCTGCTGCGGCTGGGTCTGTGGTTATGTCCATCTCTGCTTCTGCTGCACCAGTTGCTGCTTCTGCTGCTTCTGGCGGTACTGCTGGTGGTGTCGCTGCTGTTGGAGCAGCAGCAGCAGCAGTATGTCGGATCAGGTGAGAACTCGTCCTTGCGCACTTCCTGTTGCTCCTCCGCCCGCCCCCGCTGCTGCTCTGATGAGTGATTCTCCTTCTCACGCCGCTCCTGCTTCCTGCGTCGGCGCCGCTCCAGATTATAACCATATTCCTCCTTTTCTCCTGTTATGAAAGAGTTTCCTCCCTCACCCCGTAGGTCCTCCCATAGTGGCGTGCCACCGGATGCTAGATCTGAGGTAACAGCTTTCCACTAATATGAGAGAATAACAGGAGAAAAGCAACGAGAGGGTGCAGGATACTGAATTTACCTGTGCCTGGCTCAGTCGCACACTTCTCAATGTGCGCCTCGAGCAAGGGCCAGTTGCTTCAGATTGGTTCGTTGGATTCCCACCCCTCGATGTTTCCAACCCTTCCCAACAACTTCGCCTCAACCCCACCAGACCCACCCAGGAACTCACCCTCGAATTGTAATCATGCAATAGACTACACCTGAATCTACACTTGCATCTACACCCGTGCACCAACTGTTATCGCATATGCACGAAGTGCATATTCGGTGACAAGTAGTAGCAGCAGAGGTGGATGGGTCAATGGGCAGGGAGGGCGGAGGCGGCAGGGAGGGGAGAGGGGGAGGAAAGGAGGAGCAGAGGCCGACGATGGCGGCATTGAGGGCGATGAGCGTGTTGCCGGGAGACAGCTGCAGAGGAGAGGGGCAGGAGTGGGGAGAGGAGAGGGGCGGGCGGGGAAAGGGGTGGAGAGCGGGGTGGAATGGGGAAAGGGGAGGTAATGGAGCGTTGAGGGGAGTATGTGGAGGGGGTGTTCAGGAATGGCCAGTCGAGGATGCAATGTGGAAGGCACAAAGGGAGTTGATGTGGGTGTGACTGGCTTCGCTCCTCACATGCTGACAGACAGGGGCCTGTGCGTGACCATGAATTGATATGGATGACAAAACTGAGGCCTGACGAGAGGTGATGAGATGTATCACATCGGGCTGATTGGGTTGTGCACTCACCTCCCCATGCGCTCATCTAGCCTCTCCCCCTCACCTCCCCATGCGTGCAGCCCACGTTCAGTTCCCCAGGTCCACCTCATAATGCGCCCGCCATGCCAACAGGTACGCACAGCAAGGCAAGCTGCTATACCCGCCTGCCCACCCTCTCACCTCCCCCAAGCCCCCCTCACCTCTCCCATTCCCCCCTCACCTCCCCATGTGCGCAGCCCACGTGCAGGTCCCCCAGGTCCACCTCGAAGGGCGCCCGCCACGCCAGCAGGCGCGCACAGCGCGCCATCTCCCAGCGCTCGTCAAACGGGAACAGGAAGATGGGTGCGGGGATAGCGGGCGAGGGGCGCGAGGGAGGGCAGGACGCAGGGGGGCCGGCGGAGGAAGAGGGAAAGGTGGTGGAAGAGGGAGAGGCGGTGGAAGAGGGGGAGGTGGTGGTGGGAGGGGCGGGGTGGGGGGGGATGTGGCGGGCGAGCTTGTAGAGGGCAAGGCGGCGGGAGGGGGAGAGAGCGTGGCGGATGGCTGCTAGCACCCGCACACTGCGATGCTCGTGTGCCACCCGGTAGGAGTTGCTGAGAGGGAGGAAAGGAGAAGGGGAAGGCATGAGAGGGGAGAGGAGAGGGAGGTTGAGGCCATAGGGAAGAGGGCATAGCGGATGGCTGCTAGCATTCGCAGGCTGCGATGCTCATGGGCCACCCAGTAGGTGTTGCTGTGGGGGTCCTCCTCACCTCCCGCACCCCTGGTAGTAGCTCCCCTCACACCGCAGCCAGCCAGCACTGGTACACAGCAATGTGACGTTTGAGTCGCCTTGAAACTGCCCTCCCGCCCTCCTCGCGACTCACCTCACGCCAGGCCCAGCGCTGGCAGACAGCGATGTGATTGTGATTAATGACGTGCGCACCACTGCCCCTGCTGCTGCTGCCCCTGCCGGGCCTGCTGCCCCCTGCCCTGCTGCTGCTGCTTCCACTCCCTCTCTTTCCCCATCTCCTCCTCCCCCACGAAACCCTCCCCCATCTTGTACCCCTGCACCTCCCCCTGCACCCCCCACATCGCCCCCCTCCCCCTCCCCCTCCCACTCCCCCCCCATCCCCCAGGCGCCCTCGCCACCGCCCCCCACACCACCCAGGGGCGTCATGTTGGGGTTGATGTCCTCGGGGGCGAACCCCCCCGGCTGCCAGAAGTGCCCTGCAGGCAGGTTGTCTGCTGCATCGGGGGCGAGCAGCGAGATGACGTGTGTGGGGGCCACGTAGCGAATCAGATCCACTAAAGCGTCATAACCTATGCCTGGGGGATGGGCGGAGAGGTTTGGCAGGGAGAGGGAGGGGAGGGAGGAAACTCGGAAGGGGTTAAGAAGAGAGGACTGTAGCCTAGGTTGGGCAGTTTGGACAGATATGACGTGTGTGGGCGCCGTGTAGGGAATGAGGTCGACCAAGCGGTCGTACCCTATGTCTGTATTGCACAAGGAGTGGGGAGGGAGAGGGGAAGGGCAGGGAGAAAGCAGGGAGAAATGGGGTTTGTACAGAGATGACGTGTGTGGAGGGAAGGGCAGGGAGGAGAGCGAGAAGAGCTGCCGCAGGTACAGTGCGGGGTCAGTGGAGCGCGGAACCCAGACACCATTGATATGTTTTAATCACTCACCTTTGATCCACCCGTGTGTGTTGATGACCAGTGGCAGTGCCGCCGCCCTGTGCCCATGGTAGTAGTTCCGTCGGACATAGTTGCAGAGAGAAAAGAGCTGCCGCAGGTACAGTGGACGGTCAGGTACACCGGGATCCAATCACCATGTAAGCACCTTTGATGCCTATGATCATTCTCACCCTTAATCCACCCATGGGTGTTGATCACCAGTGGCAGCGCTGCTGCCCCGTGCCCATCATAGTAGTTCTGTCGGAAGCAGTCGTAGAGCGAGAAGAGCTGCCGCAGATACAGTGCGGGGTCACTGCCGGGGCTGATGTCGCCGTACAGGTGGCTTGCAACGGGGGTGCGCTGGTGCAGCGCAGGGTGGCCTGTCGTGTGTGGGGACCGCAGGAACGTAACAAGGGGGCAGGGGGAACGGAGGTGGGGAGGGTAGGGAGGGGAGGGCGGGCTGATGTCGCCGTACAGGTAGCTTGCTAGGGGGGTCCTCTGGTGGAGTGCAGGGTGGCCTGTAGTGTGGGGGGGAAAGGAGGGGCAAGCAGCAGGTAGAGCATGGGGTCGTCCACGCAGGTGATGGGATGTTGGGGACAGGGAGGGCTGATGGCCCCATACAGGTGGCTTGCCAGGGGCGTGCGCTGGTGCAAAGCTGTGTGGCCTGTAGTGTGGGGGGGAAAGGGAAGGCAGTGGGGGGCAGGGAATACGGAGGCGGCAGGTAAGGAGGCGAAGGTGGGCTGATTTCGCCGTACAGAGAGGAGTTTAAGGTGGGGTTGGGGAGTGGAGGGGGTTCTGAGAGGACGGGTTTCTGGGAGAAGAAGGGATGGATCTGAGGTGGCGGAGAGGAGAGGAGAGGAGAGGAGAGGAGAGGAGAGGAGAGGAGAGGAGAGGAGGAGAAGTACCTACCGAAGACGGGGTGGGAGAGGAGGTGCAGCGAGACAAGGCCGGGCGGAGTGAACTCAGGCTGACCCACGTCCGTGTCCAGGAAGGCCACACAGGGGTGCCTGGCGAGGGGGGGTTGGGAAGGTGAAGGGGAAGAGGAGAGAGCGGAATGGTGGGAACGGGCAGAACGGGGTGGCAGATGTCCAGAGGAGGCAGGCAGTTGAATGTGCTGCCATGCACCAACACATGCATGCCCGGACACATGCATGCCCGGACACATGCATGCCCGAACACATGCATGCCCGGACACATGCATGCCCGAACACATGCATGCCCGGACACATGCATGCCCGGACACATGCATGCCCGAACACATGCATGCCCGAACACATGCATGCCCGAACACATGCATGCCCGGACACATGCATGCCCGAACACATGCATGCCCGAACACATGCATGCCCGGACACATGCATGCCCGAACACATGCATGCCCGGACACATGCACGCACGAACACATGCACGCCCGGACACATGCATGCCCGGACACATGCATGCCCGGACACATGCATGCCCGGACACATGCATGCCCGGACACATGCATGCCCGGACACATGCATGCCCGGACACATGCATGCCCTTTCTTCCCCTTGGGCGGGGTCCACGAGAACGCCTCCCAAGCCCCACGGTCCCCCTGATACCGCTTCCCCCCCTTTTTCCCCCTGGCTCTCCCCCCACCCCCCGCTCCCCCCAGCCCCTGCCCGCCCTGCCCATGCCCCCGGGGGGCCACCCTGTGAGTGTTCAGGCCACACAGAAAGGCCGCCAGGAGCAGTGCTGGGAGACAGAGATGTGATTGTGATTGGGGTTGAGCTGACCCCCATGTTGCACATGTCTGTACATTATGACTCTTCTGGGTTGAGCTGACCAGTTATTGTAACTCTTGTGTTGAGCAAAGCACTAGTTACATTCATACAAACACAACATTATGTCAGGCCTTGGGTCAGTCAGAGGGGCAACCAGGGCTTTAATATCACAATCATTGCTATGCATACACTACAAGACCAACAAGGCCAGTCGGATTTTCCTCAAAGTGCCAAAGCCAAAGCCAAAGTGGCACCTATTTTCATTGCCTTGCCAGTTCACCGCTCTTGACCGCCTTCCACCGGCCTTGACCGCTCAAGTGGTGACCCCCCCACGTCCCCCCTAAGTCCCCCCCCCCCTCCCCCCCAAACCCCTGGAAACGAGCTCCCGGCTCGTCCCACGGGGTTTGGGGGGGTAGGGGGACGGACCCAGGGGTAACCGGGTTAGGGGGGCAGCAGGGTGATATCATGATACGGGAGGCGAAGGGCATATGAGATACGGCAGTGGGAAGAAGGGCGCGTTTTTGGCCGTTCTGGTTTTGGAAATTCCTGTGGGTCTGTTCTTCCCTTGTGCAGATATCCACTTTCTTCTCCTCTTGATTCTCAGCCCCCTTTTTCTCGTACCCTGCCTTGCCTTGCCCTGCCTTGCCCAAGGATAGGGGACCGGGGGAGAGGGGCTGGGGGACGGGCGGGACCTGCTGGGACCTTTCCCAACCCCTCCCAACCCTGTCCCGGGCCTTCCAACACCTGTTCCGGACCTGAAGGCCTTCCCAAACCTGTCCCAGGGGGGAGCAGTGTGCGTCTACGCCTAACCAGGAACCTACACGCCATCACATATTCGGTCGCTGACCTGGGCACAATCTATTCTACATTCATATTTCATACATATACTTTCTATGCATTGCAAACCACGGATCTTCAATGCGCTCACAAGAAAGAATGGCACCTGTGCAAAAGGGGTTAAACCAGGGGGGGGAATGGGGATGAGATAACACAAAGGCCGGGATGGTATCGGGGGGAGACGAGATGGGACTAGGGGAAAAGGGGATGAAACCAGGGATGTGGGATGAGATGAGGAAAAGCGGGGGTGAAACCAGGGAGAAGGGGGTTGGGATGAGATGAGAAAGGAGGGTAAAACCCTGGGGAAGGGAAAATGTGGATGAGATGAGAAAGGGGGATGAAACCAGAGGAAATAGGGATGATATTACACGAACGACGGTGAAATCAGGGGGAAAACGGTATGAGATATGGAAAAGGTGGGGTCGAACCGGAGAAACAAATGATGATATAACGCGAACGAGGGTGAAAGCAGGGGGGGAACGGTGTGAGATAAGGAGAGAATGGGGTCCAACCAGAGGAGATAGGGATGAGATGAGGGAAACGGAGGTGAAACCAGGGGGAGGGTAATGGGCTTGAGATGGGAAGGGGGGGTGAACGTGAAACCAGGGGGAAGAAAATTGAGCATGAGATGAGAAAGGGGGGATGAACGTGAAACCAGGGGTTTAGGGGATTGAGCATGAGATGAGAAAGGGGGGAGAATCCAGGGGGGAGGGGGCATGGGATGAGATGAGTTGAAATAAAACCAGGGGGGAATGGAGATGGTGTGATATGAGGTAAAATGAAACCAGGGGGAAGGTAATGGCATGAGAAGAAGGTGAAATTAAACCAGGGGGAAGGTGAGTGATATGAGATGAGGTGAAATTAAACCAGGGGGAAGGGAAATGATATGAGATGAGGTGAAATGAAACCAGGGGGGAGGGAAATGGCATGAAAAGAGAAAGGGGGGTGAAACCAGGGGGGAGGGAAATGGTATGAGATGAGAAAGGGGGGTGAAACCAGGGGGGAGGGGAAAATGGGGTGAGATGAAAAGAGGGGTGCAAGCAGGGGGGACGGGAAAATAGGATAAGATGATGTGAAATGAAACCAGGGGGAAGGGAAATGGTATGAGATGAGGTGACATGAAACCAGGGGGAAGGGAGATGGTATGAGATGAGATGAAATGAAACCAGGGGGGAGGGAAATGGCATGAAAAGAGAAAGGGGGGTGAAACCAGGGGGGAGGGAAATGGTATGAGATGAGAAAGGGGGGTGAAACCAGGGGGGAGGGGAAAATGGGGTGAGATGAAAAGAGGGGTGCAAGCAGGGGGGACGGGAAAATAGGATAAGATGATGTGAAATGAAACCAGGGGGAAGGGAAATGGTATGAGATGAGGTGACATGAAACCAGGGGGAAGGGAGATGGTATGAGATGAGATGAAATGAAACCAGGGGGAAAGGAAAATGGTATGAGATGAGATGAAATGAAACCAGGGGGGAGGGAAATGGTATGAGGTGAGGGGAATGAACCCAGGGGGAAGGGAAATGGTTTGAGATAAGATGAATTGAAACCAGGGGGGAGGGAAATGGTTTGAGATGAGATGAAGTAAAACCAGGGGGGGGGGGGGGAAATGGTATGAGATGGGGTGAAACCAGGGGGAGGGGACATGGTATGAGATGAGATGAAATGAAACCAGGGGGGGGGGAAATGGTATGAGGTGAGGGGAATGAAACCAGGGGGAAGGGAAATGGTTTGAGATGAGGTGAAATGAAACCAGGGGGGAGGGAAATGGTATGAGATGAGGTGACATGAAACCAGGGGGAAGGGAAATGGTATGAGATGAGGTGACATGAAACCAGGGAGGAGGGAAATGGTATGAGATGAAATGAAATGAAACCAGGGGGAGGGAAATGGTATGAGATGAGGTGAAATGAAACCAGGGGGAAGGGAAATGGTATGAGATGAGATGAAATGAAACCAAGGGGGAGGGAAGTGGTATGAGATGAGGTGACATGAAACCAGGGAGGAGGGAAATGGTATGAGGTGAGGGGAATGAAACCAGGGGGAAGGGAAATGGTTTGAGATAAGATGAAATGAAACCAGGGGGGAGGGAAATGGTTTGAGATGAGGTGAAGTGAAACCAGGGGGAAGGGAAATGGTATGAGATGAGGATGATACCAGGGGGAGGGGAAATGGTGTGAGATGAGGTGACATGAAACCAGGGGGAAGGGAAATGGTATGAGATGAGGTGACATGAAACCAGGGAGGAGGGAAATGGTATGAGATGGGGTGAAATGACACCAGGGGGAAGGGAGATGGTATGAGATGAGGTGAAATGAAACCAGGGGGAAAGGAAAATGGTATGAGATGAGATGAAATGAAACCAGTGGGGAGGGAGATGGTATGAGATGGGGTGAAATGACACCAGGGGGAAGGGAATTGGTATGATATGAGATGAAATGAAACCAGGGGGGAGGGGAATGAAACCAAGGGGTAGGGAAATGGTATGAGATGGGGTGAAATGAAACCAAGGGAAAGGGAGATGGTATGAGGTGAGACGAAATGAAACCAGGGGGGAGGGAAATGGTATGAGATGAGATGAAATGAAACCAAGGGGGAGGGAAGTGGTATGAGATGGGGTGAAATGAAACCAGGGGGAAGGGAAATGGTATGAGATGAGGTGAAATGAAACCAGGGGGAAGGGAGATTGTATGAGTTGAGGTGAAATAAAACCAGGGGAAAGGGAGATGGTATGAGATTATGTGAAAAAAAACCAGGGGGAAGGGAAATGGGATGAGATAAGGGAAAGGACGGGGGAAAGGAAAATGGATGAGATAAGGGAAAACCGGTTTTGTTTGTTTTTGTTTTTATGTGGTTTTTTTTTTCTTTGTCTATTTTAGAGAAATTCGCAGTATGGGTTAGAGAACAATGACAGGAACCAGCAAGCAAATAAAACCTTCTGGAGGTTTTTTTTTTAACTTTTTATTATTATTATTAGTACTGTGCTGATTTTATTTTTTTTCTTACTCTGACTTTCAGCCTCCTTGTTTCTCTTACCGCATGGCGCGATGTGTCTTGGTGCCCCGAGCCTAGCAGTCCGTTGGCGGGTGTTGGGGGATGGGAGACGTCGATGGTGTGCGAGATGGTGATGAACCACCCCTTGCTTGCTGCCCGCCGTCACCACCTCCTTCTCCTCCTTCGTCTCCCACGCCCTGCCTCCATTTGCTCTCCCTGCCTCGTCCCGTGCCTTATCCAGCACCTAAGCACAGGAAACGGGAGGGAGGAATAGGAAAGAGGCAGCGGGGGTGAGGGGGAAAGGGAGACAAATGAGAGTGGGGTGACGATTTCAATGCTAACGGATGTGATACGCTTCCGTTTTCCTGTTTTATTTCTTGTATTACTTGCATCTTTTGTTGAGATTCGATTTCCTCTTACCACGTGGTGTCGCGCAAGTGCAGCGCCACATGGCCCGCCGTGATTGGGGGAGAGGAGCGTCGCGGCGGCGTGGTGTGCGTTCAACGTCTGGATGTGGGCAGGGAATGAGCGGGGCGGAACGAGGGGATGGGGAGAGGCACCGGAGCGGCAAAACCAAGGGGAGGAGGGAGGAGGGGTTGAAGGCACAAAGGCAGCAGGGGGGGACACAAGGGCGGTAGAACGACGGGAGAGTCGAGGGATGAGGGAGTAAGCAAATGGGGCAGGAAAAGCCAGGAATAGACAAAACTAAACAAAAAGGAAAGAAAGGAACATGTTTTTTTTCCATCAATTTGATGGTTTTCCTCCTTATATATCTTGTTTTACTCTGCCTTCGCACAGAAACAGCCAAAAAGTTGCATACACAGTAGGAAACCTCTCACACACCCGGGTTTAGCCCGTCCCCACCCATTCACAACCACTCCCGCCCACTCACGCCATGTGAGGAATACGACCATGGAATACGACCATGGGGGGATGGGATCATGGAAGGACGAGGGGGTTGGGAGGACGAGGGGGTTGGGAGGACGAGGGGGTTGGGAGGACGAGGGGGTTGGGAGGACGAGGGGGTTGGGAGGACGAGGGGGTTGGGAGGACGAGGGGGTTGGGAGGACGAGGGGGTTGGGAGGACGAGGGGGTTGGGAGGACGAGGGGGTTGGGAGGACGAGGGGGTTGGGAGGACGAGGGGGTTGGGAGGACGAGGGGGTTGGGAGGACGAGGGGGTTGGGAGGACGAGGGGGTTGGGAGGACGAGGGGGTTGGGAGGACGAGGGGGTTGGGAGGACGAGGGGGTTGGGAGGACGAGGGGGTTGGGAGGACGAGGGGGTTGGGAGGACGAGGGGGTTGGGAGGACGAGGGGGTTGGGAGGACGAGGGGGTTGGGAGGACGAGGGGGTTGGGAGGACGAGGGGGTTGGGAGGACGAGGGGGTTGGGAGGACGAGGGGGTTGGGAGGACGAGGGGGTTGGGAGGACGAGGGGGTTGGGAGGACGAGGGGGTTGGGAGGACGAGGGGGTTGGGAGGACGAGGGGGTTGGGAGGACGAGGGGGTTGGGAGGACGAGGGGGTTGGGAGGACGAGGGGGTTGGGAGGACGAGGGGGTTGGGAGGACGAGGGGGTTGGGAGGACGAGGGGGTTGGGAGGACGAGGGGGTTGGGAGGACGAGGGGGTTGGGAGGACGAGGGGGTTGGTTGGGAGGACGAGGGGATTGGTTGGGAGGACGAGGAAATTGGTTGAGAGGACGAGGGGATTGGTTGGGAGGGCGAGGGGATTGTTTGGGAAGGCGAGGTGGTTGCCCTAAAGGAAAACTACAGAGAACACCTTGACCATTCTTGGAAGTGCGATTCGGGGCTATACAGTCAAGCTGTAAACTGAAAGCTCTTCAATTTACAGCATGCGTGATACCACCAAATTGCAGGCTGTACATTTGAATCCATGTGCTTCTATTTTGTCATTTCAATAGGCATCTCAATTGGGCTTCGTGAACAGATATAGAGTTAAGATACAAAGCTACTTGTTCAACACACAAGATACTATGAAACATACACAGATGCACTGCTTGCATGCAACGTTAGCTGTGTTGTGTCTAGAATTGAATAATGAAACAAAAGAAGCAACAATAATATGTGTAAACCTGTGAAGTAGCAATTTTTAGATCCACATTATTGATGCTAAATCCAAGACGAAAATGTAAGAGTGTGTGTGTGTGTGTATGGGGAGGGGGGGGGGGGGTACGTGTGTGCGTATGTGTATAAATGTGCGCGCGTGTGTGCGAGCATTTGTGTGTGTGTGTGTGTGTGCGCGCGCGCGCGCGCGCGCGTTCACGTGTGTATGTGTACGTGTGAATAAGTGTGTGTGTGTGGTGTCTGTGTGTTTCTGTGTGTGTGTGTGCGTTTGTATATGCGTGAGTGTATATGTATATGTGTGTGTGCATGCATATGTGTGTGGGTGTATGTATGTGTGTGTGAGTGTGTGTGTGTATGTGATTATGTGAGTATGTGTGTATGCGTGTGTGTGTGTGTATGTGCGAATGTATGTGTGTGTGAGTGTGTGGGTATGTAAGTATGTAAGTATGTAAGTATGTAAGTATGTAAGTATGTAAGTATGTAAGTATGTAAGTATGTAAGTATGTGTATGTGTGTGTGTGTATGCGCGCGCGCGCGTGTGTGTGCGTGCGTGCGCGTGCGTGTAAATGATTGAACCTGTGCATGAGTTACAATCCAAAATCACCTATGCCAAATAAGAAGAAATCCGTTTGAACTATATTTTTGAAAGCTTTCCCACTGATTTTATGTACGCTTTTAATCTCATATGCAAACATCATGATCTCACACATGATTACGCATGTAAACATAAGTAAGTTAGTTGTGTCTTGTACCAAGGTACAGAACTGCATCAAGTCGTTCTGTACCGCACTGTATCAAGCCCCATTTGCAGCTGTGGGTGCGTGCACTGGGAGGTTGTAAAGTTGCAGCGACTGGCCGCGTCGCGCTGTCGCTCTTGGCCTCACCTTTCCTCCCTCGACTCCACTCAAACGCACTTAGACTGCTCTCGCTGCGCCATATCCTGCTTTCCTAGCACATTCACGTGCCTAATTTTTAGAACCTGCTTTCCTAACTCATTGGCGTGCCTAGATTCTAGAACATAAGATGCGCCTAGGTTTGTGCAATTCCAGTTTGTATCCGTCGCTTCTACTAACTAGTGCTAGTTTGTCTCGGTGCAACCATTTCTGCGATATGATCACTCACTCACCTGCGTTGCGTCGGCTATGGAGCTATCGGGAGTTGACCTCCATGCGATTCCTTTCGTCGCGCACGCAGCTTCCCTTTCCGCCGCCGTCCGTTTATACCGTTCCTCGGTGCGCAGTTTGCCATGCCACCGTTTTCCCGAGCGCCGCGTATCCGCGAGCGCGGCCGACCTCCGTTTTCACCAGCGCCGATGCGCCATTCTCCCACCACGTCCCCTGAGACAATCGTTCTGCCGACCGCGAGAATCGTTCCCCAAGAATCGTTTCCCCCAAAGCATCGTTCCCCAAAGCCTCGTTCCCCCAAAGCATCGTCCCCCCGAGAATCTTTCCCCCAAGAATCGTTCCCCGTGCCCTCGAGCTCCATCCCTCCGCCCTCCGTCCGCCATCCGTCCGTCTCACGCTACTCCTTCTTGATGCACCGTTTCCTCGTTCCACGTTTCCCGGTTCCGGTGTTTCTCGTTTCTCGTTCGGTGCGGGGCGGCGAGCGCAGCGGCAGGCGCGAGCGGAGGGAATGCGAGAGGCGCGCGGAAGGCGCCGGGAAGAGGGAGGCTGGGGGCTGGGAGAAAGCGTTGAAGCAGAAGAGGGGGAATGGGAGATTCCGCCTCCGCTTCCGCCAGCGTCAATCCCGCCGCTTCCGCTTCCCCGCGATCCAGCCGATCTCGCCAAGCAAGCGCCGACGGAGCCGCTGGATTCAGAACGGCGGGATCCGGTAGAAGCGGACTCGCTAGAAGCAGCAGCGAAGCCCGGAGATGTGGGGATCCGCCATCCCATTGTCCCGTGTGGGGCTCTCAAATCCGCCGCGCATTCCATCCCCGAAGACATCCCCGTTTTAAGCAGCATGGGAAGCATGTTCGGCGCATTCACCGCTGGCACCGTTCCTCAGGACGGGCTCTTCTTACCGACCCTACCGCAGGTTCGGGAGGATTTCCCGCCGGGCCACCTGGTTTGGAGACCGAGGCTGCTGCTGTGGCGGCGGCGGCGGCGGCGGCTGTAGCGGCTGTATCAGGGCTACAGGTTATCAGACGAGGTGGGCTGGGTGGTGTGGTGGAGGAGGGGGAGGAGGGGGGGGAAGGGGAGGAAGGTGGGGACGGTTCGGACGGCAGGAGTGGGGGAAAGCAGGGGGCGTTGAGTGACAGTGTGGTGGGGGTCGACTGCTTCTGATATAAGCACGCACGAGAGTGAGGACGACGAAAAGGACACGGTGAACAGCAGCATTGACGTGGGCCTTCTCTCCCTGAAGTGGCTGAAGGGGATGAGGAGGGGGAGGAGAGGGGGGCAGGGGAGGAGGGAGAGAGGGGTTGGGAGGAAGAGGGAGAGGGGAGGCGAGGAGGGGAGGAGGGATGGAGGTGGAGGGCCTGCTGCCCCCTGCCCTGCTGCTGCTGCTACCACTCCCTCTCTTTCCCCATCTCCTCCTCCCCCACGAAACCCTCCCCCATCTTGTACCCCTGCACCTCCCCCTGCACCCCCCACATCGCCCCCCTCCCCCTCCCCCTCCCACTCCCCCCCCATCCCCCCGGCGCCCTCGCCACCGCCCCCCACACCACCCAGGGGCGTCATGTTGGGGTTGATGTCCTCGGGGGCGAACCCCCCCGGCTGCCAGAAGTGCCCTGCAGGCAGGTTGTCTGCTGCATCGGGGGCGAGCAGCGAGATGACGTGTGTGGGGGCCACGTAGCGAATCAGATCCACTAAAGCGTCATAACCTATGCCTGGGGGATGGGCGGAGAGGTTTGGCAGGGAGAGGGAGGGGAGGGAGGAAACTCGGAAGGGGTTAAGAAGAGAGGACTGTAGCCTAGGTTGGGCAGTTTGGACAGATATGACGTGTGTGGGCGCCGTGTAGGGAATGAGGTCGACCAAGCGGTCGTACCCTATGTCTGTATTGCACAAGGAGTGGGGAGGGAGAGGGGAAGGGCAGGGAGAAAGCAGGGAGAAATGGGGTTTGTACAGAGATGACGTGTGTGGAGGGAAGGGCAGGGAGGAGAGCGAGAAGAGCTGCCGCAGGTACAGTGCGGGGTCAGTGGAGCGCGGAACCCAGACACCATTGATATGTTTTAATCACTCACCTTTGATCCACCCGTGTGTGTTGATGACCAGTGGCAGTGCCGCCGCCCTGTGCCCATGGTAGTAGTTCCGTCGGACATAGTTGCAGAGAGAAAAGAGCTGCCGCAGGTACAGTGGACGGTCAGGTACACCGGGATCCAATCACCATGTAAGCACCTTTGATGCCTATGATCATTCTCACCCTTAATCCACCCATGGGTGTTGATCACCAGTGGCAGCGCTGCTGCCCCGTGCCCATCATAGTAGTTCTGTCGGAAGCAGTCGTAGAGCGAGAAGAGCTGCCGCAGATACAGTGCGGGGTCACTGCCGGGGCTGATGTCGCCGTACAGGTGGCTTGCAACGGGGGTGCGCTGGTGCAGCGCAGGGTGGCCTGTCGTGTGTGGGGACCGCAGGAACGTAACAAGGGGGCAGGGGGAACGGAGGTGGGGAGGGTAGGGAGGGGAGGGCGGGCTGATGTCGCCGTACAGGTAGCTTGCTAGGGGGGTCCTCTGGTGGAGTGCAGGGTGGCCTGTAGTGTGGGGGGGAAAGGAGGGGCAAGCAGCAGGTAGAGCATGGGGTCGTCCACGCAGGTGATGGGATGTTGGGGACAGGGAGGGCTGATGGCCCCATACAGGTGGCTTGCCAGGGGCGTGCGCTGGTGCAAAGCTGTGTGGCCTGTAGTGTGGGGGGGAAAGGGAAGGCAGTGGGGGGCAGGGAATACGGAGGCGGCAGGTAAGGAGGCGAAGGTGGGCTGATTTCGCCGTACAGAGAGGAGTTTAAGGTGGGGTTGGGGAGTGGAGGGGGTTCTGAGAGGACGGGTTTCTGGGAGAAGAAGGGATGGATCTGAGGTGGCGGAGAGGAGAGGAGAGGAGAGGAGAGGAGAGGAGAGGAGAGGAGAGGAGGAGAAGTACCTACCGAAGACGGGGTGGGAGAGGAGGTGCAGCGAGACAAGGCCGGGCGGAGTGAACTCAGGCTGACCCACGTCCGTGTCCAGGAAGGCCACACAGGGGTGCCTGGCGAGGGGGGGTTGGGAAGGTGAAGGGGAAGAGGAGAGAGCGGAATGGTGGGAACGGGCAGAATGTGGTTGACCACCCATACCTGCCCAGCATGTGGTTGACCACCCATACCTGCCCAGCATGTGGTTGACCACCCATACCTGCCCAGCATGTGGTTGACCACCCATACCTGCCCAGCATGTGGTTGACCACCCATACCTGCCCAGCATGTGGTTGACCACCCATACCTGCCCAGCATATGGTTGACTAGGAACTTGGCAAACGTAGACTTGCCAGTGTTCACGCCCCCCACCACCATCACTATAGGCACCCGCACCTCCCCGCGCGCCCGCCTCTTGCTCCGCTTCCTCCCCGCCTCCTCCCACTCGCGGCTCACCACATCGCACCGCACCGCCTCCCACCCCTTCATCTCTGAGTTCGTCAGCACCCGCCCCTCCTGCCTCCACGGCCCTGCTGCCTTCTGCCCTCCCCCTTCCCCTCCCTCTCCCCCTTCCCCTCCTCCGCCTCCCCCTCCCCCTCCATCTCCCCCTCCGCCTCCCCCTCCCCCTCCTCCCCCTCCTCCTCCCCCACCCCCTCCCCCTCCCCCCCCCACCCCCTTTCTTCCCCTTGGGCGGGGTCCAAGAGAACGCCTCCCAAGCCCCACGGTCCCCCTCATACCGCTTCCCCCCCTTTTTCCCCCTGGCTCTCCCCCCACCCCCCCCTCCCCCCAGCCCCTGCCCGCCCTGCCCATGCCCCCGGGGGGCCACCCTGTGAGTGTTCAGGCCACACAGAAAGGCCGCCTGCAGCGGTTTTCTCAGCCGCCCCACATCTCTCAGCCTCAGTAGGGGCGTGCTCGGCTCCTGGGGGAGTGGGGTGGGGTCCAGGTGGGGGGGCAGGTAGGGGGGCAGGTGGGGGCCAGGTTGGGAAGGAGTGGAAGGGGCGGAGGGAGGGCACACAGTGAATGTGCAGGTGGTGAGTGCAGGGCGCAGAGAAAGACCACCGGGAGTGACTTTCTTAGTCACCCCACATCTCTCAGCCTCAGCAGTGGCAAGAGGTGGGATATGGAGGAAGAGAGCAGCACTAGAGGGCAACAAGGAGAACGGCCGGGCGATGAGAAGGGGTGCCGACGTTGGTATGGGGCATGGTGGTGACAAATCATCACCCCACTATCCCACCACACCACCGCCCTCCTCCCAACAGGAGCCACGTTCCCCCACCAAGAACACGTTTTCCCACCATCCCACTGTCACCCTCCTCTCTCACCACTCTCCCTCTCTCTCACTGTCGCCCTCCTCTCTCACCACTCCCCCACTCTCACCACTCTCCCACTCTCTCCTTCCTCTCTCACCACTCTCTTACACTCACCATTCTCCCACTCTCACCACTCTCCCACTCTCACCACTCTCCCACTCTCACCATTCTCCCACTCTCACCACCCGCCCTCCCTCTCACCAACCGCCCTCCCTCCCGCTCACCAGCAGCCGGAATGTGAAGTTGGCCGTGACTCTCCAATCCTTCACTGCTTCTGTCGCAACCATCACATCCTCAACCCCCCCACCCCCCACCGCCCCCCCCTTCTTCCCCTTCCTCCCATTCTTCCCTTGCTCCACTCCACCACTCCCCACCACACCATCCCCCACTGCACCCTCCTCCACCGCACCCAACCCCAGCTGCCCGGGCCCCCAGGACTGGAAGAGCACCACAGCCATGCCCTGCACGTCTGTGCGCCACCCCCGCTCCGCCTTCTCCCGCCGTTTCCTCTCCGCCTCCGCCTCTGCTGCTGCCTTCGCCGCCTCTTTCTTCTGCTTCTTCGTCAGCTTCGCGCCCTTCCCCCCTGCCCCTGCTTCCACCCCTCCCCCGCCCTTCTCAACTGCCGCCGCCACCCTTTCCCCTCCCTTCCCTCCCTGTGATGCGTCCGCAGCACCAGCCCCCGCCTCACCGGTCACTGCAGCCACTGCAGTTTGTGCAGCGGCAGCAGGCTCAGAAGCTGCAGCAGCACCCACACTCACAGCAGCAGCACCACCCGCAGGAGCAGAACCAGGAGCAGCAGCGGTAGGAGGGGCAACAGGGGGGCCATGTTGGGCAGGCGGGGCGACATGGAGCAGCACGGCGGAAGAGAGGGTGGAGTCAGCAGAGAGGGCAGTGGGGCGGTACAGGGGCAGGGCGAAGCCGTGCAGGGAGGCAGCGCCGTGCAGCAGTGTGACGTGCACGTGCCCCTCCACCACCACTGCCTCGTCCGGGAAGAGAATGGCCGTGGCGGAGCGAGCGGTGCTGTGCGGTGGGGCGAGATTCAGAAGGAGGGTGAGGCATGGATGGACTAATGAAGGGCGCAACAGGTGTTGCATGTGAAGGAACGAGTGTGGGAACAGAGATCATGCAGGACGCAGGATGGCCAGGACCGTGCGGTCTAGCCACGGAGTGTTCTTCCTGCTGCTATGCTTGCCCAAATCACATTTTCCCTGCAACAGCCGGTCACACGCGCACCCACCACCACCACTCACACGTGCACCCACCACCACCACTCACGCGTTCACTTGGATCCTGGCTTGCAGCGGCAGCCTCTGAGTGCCCGTGCCCTTGGTGCCGCCCTCCCCCAGAACCACCTTCTCCATGTTCCCATCCGCCACACCATGCGCCATCGCATGCACGCGACTCACCACCTCCCACTCCGGACCCTCACCACCCTTCTCCCCGCCACCCTTCTCCCCGCCACCCTTCTCCCCGCCGCCCGCTCCCCCCACACCGCCTGCTCCCCTGCCACCAGCGGCCAGCTTCTTGAGCAGCTTCAGCAGAGCCTTCTGCATGCCCTGCACGCGCCGCTCCTGCTTCTCCTCGCGCCTCTCCTGCGCCGCCTCCTGTTCCCGCACCACTCTCCGCCGCTTTGCATCCCTCTGCTCCGCCTCAAACCGCTCTTTCTCCACCCGCAACCGCTCTCTCTCCGCCCGCCGCCGCCTCTCCTCCGCCCTTCTCTCCCTCGCTCTCAGCGAGCCTGCTTTAGCCTTCCCTAGCTTCTCCTCTCGCTCCTTCTGTTCGGCCTTCAGTGCTCGTTTCCTAGCCTTTGCAGTCGCTGCTCCCGCATTCAGCACTGTCTTGGTGCCTGCGCCTCCCCCCTCTGCGCCCTCTCCCTCCGCCTCCCCCTCCGCGTCCGCCACCACGTGGCGGAACCACTCCTCTCCACCCGCGCCTATCCCCGCCCCATCCGCCTCTTGCCCCTCGTCTGTCTCGCTGCCACCCCTCTCCTCTCCCTCCTCCATTTCCTCCTCATCCTCACTCTCGCTCCCCTCACTCTCACTCCCTTCATTGTCATTTTCCTCACTATCACTCTCACTCCCCCCACTCTCACTCTCACTCTCACTCGCACCACTCTCCTCCCCCATCCTCACAGCGTCACTGCCATCATCCGACCGCTCCTCCCCCCCATCTGATCCCGAGTCTAAACCCAACGACCCGCTGCCGCTGCCCTCGCCCCCGCTGCTGCCCTCCTCCCCACTCACGTCACTCACCACCACCACCCTTCCTCCCTCCTCTCTCCCCACCTCCTGTCCATCCTTGCCCGCCTCTCCCCCTTCTGCCTCTTCTCCTCCATCTGTGCCCTCCCTTTCATCTGCCCCATCTGACTCCGTTTCTCCCATCAACCCAGGCGTCTTCACCTCCCCCTCTCCCCTTACCCCTCTCAGGTCCCCCTCACCCTCTTTCCCCGCCGTCACCACACCTTCCCCCCTCCCCTCTGCTACCTTTTGCCCTTCCTCTCCCCCGATCACGCCACCTTTCTCCGCCTTCCCCTTTCCCGTTTCCGCATCCCTCTTTGTTCCCCCCGCGCCCACTCCCTGCCCCAGCGCGCCCTTCCCCACACCGCTCCCTCCTTGCGCGCCCTTCCGCCCACCGCTCCCCCCTTCCGCGCCATTTACGCCCCCCTTGCGCGCGCCCACTGCGCTGCCCGCCCGCCCTCCGCCCGCCTTCCGTGCTGCCCCCCCCGCGCTTCCGCTTCTTCCCAATTCCCCCCGTCGCGCCAATTTCCCCCACAGTGTTCCCGCCCCGCGCCCCGCCTCTAGTGCTCCTCCGCATCCCTCCTGCGCTCACTCCCCCCGATCGAGTACCTCCCTTCCCCGTTTTCCCCGCATTTGCTTTCCTGGCATTCCCCGCACTCCCCGCGTTTCCAGCATTCCCCGTGTGCGGGGCTTTCCCCGCGGCCTTCTTTGTCCGCGCCAGCGCGCTCGACCAATCAGGCCGCTGATCGGCGCAAGTTCTGGTGCGCTAAAAGGTCGGGAAACTGCCCAGTCAGCTGACAGCGAGGGTCCGACTCTCGAACTAGCCCGTTGGGGTTTCTCTAGGGCTTTGGAGCATAGTGCTAGGGATTTATCTGGAACAAAATGTGATAGCGGGTTTGATTCGATAAAGAGTAGTGCTAGGGTTGAAGAGCTAACATTTGGCTGACATAGAATGAGTTACCACAGTCAACTAAAAAATAGATAGTGCACTGTTTTGTAGAATGGAGGGATCAGTCAATGCCAATCACACGTGGTAAAATTCCTATGTGAGTGAGTTTCCGGGTTATGAGAGGCTTGTATTTTATTGAGACTTATCTTGTCGATTCCTTTGGTGCTGTCACATATGTTGTGTTTCCCCAATATAACCAAATACACTCACTTTGCCTCATCCGCCTCGCCTGAGACGATTTTTCAAGACTGAGAGTAGTAGTAACGAACTGTTACTCCGATCTCTCCGCCATGGCTCCTGCTTTAACTTCGGCAAGCCCAATGTCTACCAATTTCCAGCCTGATGACACATTGCAACAGACCTTAGTGTTCAGCTCAACTAGCGCTTTAAGAGGATACCTTTTTTGTGTTCATACAGTGAACATTGGTGAATCTTGCCTAGTTGCAGGAACTATCAAGGGTCTTGTCTTATCAAGCTTCTCGGTAGTCTCATGGCGCCTTGGTTTCACAGAGCCCGTTTTGGATTGGTTACTGGATCCTGTTCCGCCAGATTTAAGATTTCACTTATCATGTTCCTTGGGATCGTCAACTTTTACCGGTTTTGGCTCAACGGATCAAGGCACAAGCTCTGCACGCGATAAGGATGATACAAACTACTTAAGCAAAGGACACACGAAGGTGGTTTTCATATTCGTGCTCAGAGGAGGTTTCTTATCAAGCTTCAGTTCAAGCTTGTTCCGCCGTTATCATCATTGCACAATGGCGGGAGGTCGACGCAATGGACGGGGTGGTGGAAAGGCTGGAGGAAAGGTTATTGATACTGCTGGCAACACCCCTTTATCCAGTACGGAGCATTCTCCAGAGAAGAGCCCTCTGCTGTCGGCGCAAGCTTCACCCCAAGCTCCCCTTGCTCCGGCGGTCAACGATTTGCTGAGTGAGGCGGCGAAGATCTCTCTGCAAGAGCGGTTGTCAGCTCTGAAGGGCAACGGGCTTAAGGACAATGCGGAGGAAAATGAGAAGCAGCAACCGCAACCGAGCTCGTCAGCGGGTGGACCGTCGGCTCCCGTGACAGTGACACCTGCGGTGACGGCTGAGGGCTGCAACATTGACGTGGATGAGGATGAATGCTGGGACAGCGATGACGAGGATGTGTTCGATCCAGCTGCGGTCAGCCTGCTCGCGTCCCAAGTCAGCTTCTCGCTTACGCTTCTGATCCCCATTCAGTGGGAGAGTGAGGTCTCGAAGTTGAAGCCAACGGTCATTGCGCACCTGGATCACTGGAAGGCTTCGCTGACGCCTGACGCGCAGACGACTACGACGTACCAGGAGATGCTGCCGGCGTGGCTGTCAAAGAAGAGATTTGGTCGGCTTCAAGTGACATTTCTGCACGCGAGTGACGCGGTTTCGGTCTGGCAACGCACCATTGAGCATGATGTGGGGAAGGGTGTTACGCTGAAGCTCAACTGGCAGCATCCGGAGAACGCGACTTACAAGAAGGAGCGTCAGCAGAATCCAGATGCGGTGGAGGTGTTGTTGAAGTCTGTACCGGCTGGCGTCTCACCTGAGCTGGTCCGTAAGATGCTGACGGAGGTTGTGCTGCTCAAGAAGGGCAAACCTGCGTTCAGCAAAGGTGTGGCTTTTCACAGAGTGCAAGATCCGGTTACTGGTATCGACACTGACAAGATCCGCGGTTTGGTGATCGAGCATGACAATGATGATGACCCATGGCGTCATATGGTTGCGGATTTGACGAACCCTGGAAGGAAGCTGATGGTTAACTATCCTGCACTCACCTGCGGTTACTATAAGGGTAAGCATCAGACGCAGTATCACAACGCTTACGTCACAGAGCGTCAATCCAGCATCGGCAAATGGACCTTAACTATCGCAAAGGTTCATGCGATCAACGGTATCAGTGTCACGTTTTTCTCACCTTTGTCGCTCCAGTTTTTTCCTTCGGCTTTTACTGACGTCCCGGCTCAACCCCCTCCTCGCAGCTGCTTCGCTGAAAGTTACATCGTTAACGAAAGACATTCTCAAGGACCCAGCTATCGTTCTCACCTCCACAGGGGGGTCGCGGGAAGACTGGGTGTGTGTGGTCGCCGCCTGCGACAAGGCGCAGGGTGCCAGTTTCGAGCATGCATCGACTCACGTTGCATCACTCCGCCACAAGACGAACCTGTCCACGCCAGGTGCTGCTACGCGCGCCAGCAAGGGTGCTCTCACCCTGGGTGCGTTCCGCAAGGAGTTCGCCAAGTAACCGCCTGGTCGCCGCAGTCCCGGGGTTATGCATCTGCAGGATTATGGAGAGAAAGAAGATGGCAGTGTAGTTTGCGCCTCAGTTATGGCCGTGGTATCAGTAGTGATAGTGTCTATGTTGTGCAGTTCTATGGTGCGGCCGGTGACAGCGGCGCGTGTGCGCCAGGAGTCTTGTTTCAGTTCCCAGCCCGTGGATGCGAAGGGGCTTCTCACCTGGTTTTAAATGAATAAGAAGAACTCAATCCGGTTTTGCGAGCTCAACATCAACGGGCTCGGCAGCGCAGGGAAGCAGGAAAAGTGCAAGAACTGGCTAAGGAACAAAGTGGATATCGCGATACTCACAGTCACACGAATTCAGGCTGATCATAACTTCTGGACTCAAATGAAGCCGGCCGCGGTGGTGGCCGTGGGGCCAGCTGGGTCGGCAGGAGGGGTAGCGGTGGTGAGCTTTGTGCCTGGGATGGTCTTCACGGACACGTACACACATGCATCAGGAAGATTGGTGGCGGTGGTGGTCCGCTGGGGGGATCTGGAGCTGCTCCTTGTTGCGTTGTACTCACCGGCGCAACCGGAGAACAGGGCCCCTTTTTACCGGGACTGCTTGGAGCCTTTTCTGCGCACCTTACCAAGTCTATGTAACGTCATGGTGATGGGAGACATGAACGTGGTGGAGGACCCGGCGCTAGACAAGTCGTCAGGTGCGGGGTCGTCGGCGGAAAACCGGAGGCTGTTGAGCTATTGGGCGAACTCCCCGCTCACTGATGCGTTCCGCTTTATGCACCCTGGCAAGAGGGAATATACTTTTCACATGAGGGCAAAGGGGGTGAGCACCAGGATTGACCGCGCGCTGGTGTCGCAGTCGCTGTTGTGCAAGCTGGTGGATGTTCGGCACGCGGATATTACAAACAAGATGACGGATCATTGGAGCGCTGTGGTGGTTGCGTTGGAATCGTCGGCGGCGATCGAGAGAGGTCCCGGAATCTGGCGGTTAAGGGCGGTACAGGCAAAGAAGAGAGGGGTCAGAAGCCGTGTGGAGAAGGTGATCATGGACGCGGATGGTGATCTTGGAGTGATGTTACCAAGGTTGTCGGCGTGCCTGCGTGAATATACAAGGGAGGAAAGGAAGAGAGTCGGGGCAACCATGAAATACCTGGAGAAAGAAGTGAAGGTTTACCGCCAGCGCCTGTCACAGAACCCGCAGTGTCAGCGGACGGGTGCGATCCTGCTCAAAAAAGAGGAGCTGCTCAACGTGTATGAGAAGAGTCACCAAGAGAAGCTGCAGGAGTGGCTGGGGTTGAAGGCGGAGCTAGACGGGGAAGCGACAACTGGATTCCTGTCCGGGAAGATAAAGGTGCGAAAGGCGAAAACGGAAATGAAATCTGTTCACTACAAGGGCGATACCCACTCTGGAGCAAGAGAAGTGCTGACGGCGGCAACGGAGTACTTCAGGGATTCCTTCGATGGCGGCGGAGTAACTGATTCCCACGGGACGGAGCCGCTGGCTATGGACCGGACGCTGTGTGACGCGAGCCGCTGTGCCCTTGGCGCGCCATGGTCGGAGGAGGAAGTCAGGGCAGCGGTGCGCGAGCTGGCTCCGGGGAAGTCGCCGGGGCAAGACGGTCTTCCCAAGGAGTTGTTCGAACACAACTGGGACTTGCTTGGGCCGGTGCTGATGCAGTTCATAGAAAGCTTCACGCGGACGGCAGAGCTACCACGAGAAGTCTCAACTGCGGTCACAATTCTGCTGCACAAAAAGGGGAGCAGGGAGGAGTTAGGGAATTACAGGCCTATTACGCTACTAAGCACGGTTTACAAGGTGTTGGCGAAAGTGATGGCCTCAAGGCTAAAGAAAGTTCTGCACGAGGTGATTTCGGAAGACCAAGCGGGGTTCCTACCTGGTCGGAGACTGGCGGACGCCGTTGCGGTGGTTGCGGACGCTATTGAGGCGGGCGCAAACGACGGGAAGGACTGGTACCTTCTGATGGTCGACTTTCAGAAGGCTTTTGACTCCATCTCGAGGCCTTTCCTTTTCCGAACGCTGAGAGGGATGGGGGTCCCGGAGCAGTTCGTATCCTGGGCGGAGGGCCTGCACACAGGAGCAGGTACAAGACTGCACATCAACGGATGGACAGGAGAGAGGGTCGCGGTGGAGAGAGGGGTGCGTCAAGGATGCCCGCTAGCACCGTACCTCTTCTTGTGCGCGGTGGAGCCGCTTTGTCAAGACATTGCGAAACGTCGGCTGGGAGTGGGTGACGAAGGAGCAGCGAAGCTGGCGTACTTGGGGTACGCTGACGACACGTCGCTGGTGCTGCAGGGAGAAGAGCAGCTGGCCGCAGCGGCTGAAGCGCTGGAAAACTTCGGGAATGCATCAGGGCTGAAAGTGAATAAAGACAAGACGGTGGTCTTTCCATTCGGGGATAACAGGGGGAAGCCTCCGCCGACAGACCTGCAGTTCAAATGGGCGGACACGGCGGCACCGGAGAGGCTGCTCGGCGTCTGGATCACTCCGAACGGTGACCCGCTTCCGTCCTGGGAGAAAGCTTTGGACAGGGCGCGGAAAGAATTAGCCAAATGGGAGATTCAGCACTTAACGACATCAGCAAGGGTCACGATAATCAATGGATACATATCGCCAATCTTCATGTTCCAGGCGTATATTTACCCGCCGCCGGAGGAGATCTGGACGAAAATCAAGCGGATCTGTCATCACTTCGTGTCTGGGGGGGAGGCGACGGAGGGGAAGGCTTTCATCCTCTGGAACTACGAGCTGATCTGCACGCCCCGCGAAGAAGGAGGGTTGGGGATGATCTGCCCCAAGAAGCGTTTCGACAGCATAGCGGTGCAGAATGTTGGCCGTATGATGCTGCAAACAAACCCCGTTAAGAGGTGGCTGACGGAGCGGGCGGCGGCGATGCCTCTGGGACCGGACACAATCTATGCTCATCAGTCCCTGCTGAGACACTGGAAGGAGGGTAGTAAGTGCTAGAAGGACATGACGCAAGCCTTCTAGAAGTCACCTTTCTGCGTCACCCCAGAGCCAAGTAATCGTTGGGAGGTGGAACGGGAGCAGTTGGCGTTTAACAGATGTATACCTTTCAGGGGGGCCAGCCCGTTCGGGAATCAACAAGGCTCGACACGGCTATTGGGTGTAACAATGGGCGATCTGATCTGGCGTCGGGCGGATGGTTCACGGGAGCTAAAATGTGTGAAAACTCTGACGAGCGAGCTCGGAAGTGTTGATGCGGCGAAATTGGCGCTGAAAGCTTTCATGGCGGCGCCAGCTGGGTGGAGAGACATGGTGCTGGCAACGCTGACAAGCGAGGAGTTCGTGGCCAAAGTTCCGCTGCTGCGGTATCAGGGGAGTATCTTAGCGCCCCCTACGCTCTGGAAGGTCAGCGGCGCCGCCAGCGGCAGAGTGGCGGGAGTGTCGTGCCGGGAAAGCGATGACGGCACCTTCACAGTCGGGGATGGGAAGTACCCTGTAAACTTTGGGCTGCACAGCGGGGAGCCGGTAGCAGCACAGGGAGATTAGGTGCTGGGGCTTATGGGTGAGGCACGAACGAAGCTGCTACAGTCTAAACTAACCAAGGACGGGGAGATTCTGGCACTGAAGGGAATTAGGAAGGAGCTAGTAACCTCAGCAGGCGTCGTAAAGGAGCAGCGGAGGTGGATTGGTGATGGTAGGGTTATTGAATGGGAGAGGGTCATCAGGCAGAGGGACTCTCTTGCCACCCCTGCCCGGGCACGAGAAGTTCTGCTGAGGCTGCACTGTAGGAACCTACAAGTGGGGGAACGACTTTTCTTCATGAAGGATAGAGTGGTTTGCCCACACTGCAAAGCAGAGGAGACACCGGAGCATTGCCTGCTCAGCTGCCCGGCGATTCAGAGGGTAGTCCGTTTCTTGAGGAAAGGGCTGGCTGAGATGAATCCGCAGCTGAACTGGCAGGGTCTGGAGGACCTCCTCTTCATGCAGAGGGGCACGAAGTCTGGCTTTCCGGAAAGTTCGTTTATCGCCACCACACTTCACCAGGTTTGGTTGGCAAGGTGTGACGCAAGCCGTTGTGGGGTGAAATTACAACCGAAGAAAGTAATACGCCTGGCGGTGGTGAAGTTTGTCGCGCACGCCAGGGTGTACTGCCTGGCAAGGCAAATGGCAGCGCGGAAGCATGGGGTGGCGGTTGGCGCTGGCAACTGGGATTACCTGGCAGCAGACGAGGCGGAGGTGATGAGACGCATATGCAGCAAGGGGGCACCGCTGTCGTGGAGAAGTAGCTTCAGCTCCATCTGGAATGATCCGAGGATGACCAACCGACCACCGTAGGCTCGATATAGGGAATCTACGGTACATGCTACTGTGGCTCTTCCCTCCAGACACAGTTACGACTGCCTGATGCGTTTTGTACATTATCCTTTTATTGTACCTTTCCGTATCAAAAAAAAAAAAAAAAAAATGTTGTGTTTCCCCGTTTTTGCATAAACTCGACACAAGGTGAATGCACTCGAGTGTAAAACATTATCAGCAGGTGTCAAATGTGACCGTAACCTGCAGCGCACGCGTCCCATCAATCCAAGGTTAGTGGGGAGCGTGGCCTGCGACTGATGTAGCAGCCCCGCTGGCTAGTTTAGGTCAAGCGCGTAAGGTGCGCGAGTTGCGCAAGCTGCGCAAGCTGAGGAGAAGCAGCGGCGGAGGGGCCTCGGGTCCCGGGCATTTCTGGCGTCGGGCGCAGCGGCGGAAAGCGGAAAAGGAAGGTGCACTTTTGCGCTCAAGGGGCACAGGCTGTGCGGAAGCTGAGCGAGCGGAAGGCAGGGAGGGGGCTTGAGGGCTGGCCAAGGCGCGAGCACGCCGTGTGGCGGAAGGCGCGCAAGCCGCACCGCAAGCCGCATGCCGCAAGGCGCAAGGCAGAAGACGCAAGGCGGCGCAAGGCGATGGCGCGCGATTCAGGCGGGCAGGAGGTGGAAGTGCTGCTGCTGATGGCGGACAGGTGCGGTGAGGGTGGGGGAAATTGTAAGGCAAGTACTAGTGTGGCGGACAGGTGCGGTGGGGTTAGGGTTAGGATTAGAAAAAGCAACTCAGTGTAATAACCGCAGGAGGTGGAAGTGCTGCTGCTGATGGCGGACAGATGGGAAGGGGAAGATGGGGGGGACGGTAGGGATAGCGCTCGCTAGGGTTAAGGATCTGATAGGAAGTTGTATTGAGCCTTGTACTTGTATTATAGCAACTCATACTGGCACATTCGTGAGTATCAAGTTAGGGTTGGCTGTTCAGGACGGTAAGGTAAAGGCGAGGATATTTGAATCAGAGTTCAATCATATGTGTGTGGGGCGGGAGAGGAGGGGGTTATTGTTGATTGTGAGCAAGTGAGAGCGGGTGAGGTGGACGAGGGGACACGTATTGGGGGCGGCGACAGGATCTTGTGAATGGCGACAGGATCTCGTGAATGGCGACAGGATCTTGTGAATGGCGACAGGATCTCATGAATGGCGACAGGACAAAAGGAGAATGGATGAAGAGGCTGAGGAGCCATTGAAGGACTGCGAATATCAACCGAGCAGCCAAGCATTTGAGCTGGTGTGAATGAGTTGAACCCGGTTCAAGATCGTAAAAAGCCCGTACTGTCAACCCAATGCTCACCTCCCTTCGCTGCTGCTCTCTGCATCAGCTGCACTGCACCCCCGTATTCCACCACCTCCCTCTTCTTCTCTTCCACCCCCCCTTTCTCTCTGCCCGGTCCCAGCCAAATATCTGAGCTGGTGCGAGTGAGTGCTGGGCGGTAGGGTATCTGTGATGTCAACCCAATGCTCACCTCCCTTCGCTGCTGTTCTCTAAACCAATCCAACCTCCCGAAACCCCCCTCCTCTCTCCCCACTCTCTCCCCGGTCCCAGCCGAGCATGTGAGCTGGTGCGAGTGAATGCGGGGCGGGAGGAGGCCTATACAATCGACTCAACCTTCCCCCGTCCCTCTCTCTCTCCTGCTTTTTTCACCCCACTCTCTCCCCGGTCCCAGCCGAGCATGTGAGCTGGTGCGAGTGAATGCGGGGCGGGAGGAGACAGCAGGGGGGGTGGCGCAGCAGGTGTTGCGAGATCAGGGCGTGGCGCTGGCAGCAGGGGGGACTGCATCGCTTGTGTTTAACGGGGTGGAGGTAAGTACACTATCTGTGTGTAGACATGAGCAAAAACACAAGTTCGAGACGAACAGAATATACATTTTTTTTTGTTTTTTTGTTTTTTTGCCAAAAATGTTCGGCTGAATATGTTTGATTTTTGTCTTGATTAAACATGTTCAGCGTTCAGGGTTTCCTTAAATTAGGAGTCGTGCTGAAGGAACTAGGGTTAGGGTGTGATGTGAAATCCAACCGTGGATTGCCGGATTTCTCCAATCCAATGTGTGAAAGTACTCGAGCACGAGTGGATGACTAGCTTGTGGAATTGAATGAGCACCAGCCCTCTTGCTTGAACGACCACACCCTCTTCTCTACCCGCTGCTGTTCGTTCCTTAGCTTATTTCTCAGCTGAATGGCTGATCATCATCTCCCTAACTCGCTGTTTATTTCTCAACCTCTCTATACCCTTCTACCAGTTCGTATGACTAGGATTCCATACGATCCGGTTTCACACTCTGTCACCACTCCTTGAACCACTTCAAATCAGTCCCCACCGCTGTGCACCCTCTCGCTGTGTGCCTTTTGCAGCTGGATGAGCGCTCCACTCTGGAGCAGTGCGGCATTTGATGTGCTCCTCTGCTCATCACATCACAACCACTCTCCACCGCTTTGCTCCTCCCTTCCATGCCTGCCGTTTTCGGCTGGATGAGCGCTCCACTCTGGATCAGTGCGGCATTCGATGCGCTCCTCTATTCATCACACCACATTGCTCTCAACCACTCTCCACCGCTTTGTACCTGTCTCTTCCTCTGACAGCTGGATGAACGCTCCACCCTGGATCAGTGCGGCATTCGATCCGCTTCAGGGCGAGAGAGGTGAGGTCCGTGGAGGGAGAGTGAGGTGAGAAGGTTGGGAAAGGGGCCCACTTCACCCCTTCCCTGCTATAAAACACATGCTTTTCTGCTCGACCCCTCCTGTCCTCACCATCGTTTAACCGTCTTTTGAGTCGACTCAGTCAGCCCTCTCGTCCCCAACCTGGCAATTCTCTGCTCTCACTTAGTCTCCCTCGCTTCCACCGTCTGCATCTCTCCCCCCCCCTCTTCCATTGCCACCCCTCCCACCCCTCGTGCCTGCCACACCCCCCCACCCACCAGCTGGGTGCCTCGATTTCTATTCCCCAACGCGTGGCACATGCAGTCCGTGCCCAGGAAACCGCCAGTGAAGGTAGGGCAGAGGTAGCCACAATGGCAACTTTTCAGTCAACTCCAAAGTCACCTCAGCTCAATCGAAACTCACCTCAGCTTTATTAAAAGTCAGCTGGGTGCCTTGATTACTCTTCCCAACGCGTGGCACATGCAGTCTGTGCCCAGGAAACCGCCAGTCAAGGTAGGGCGATATGACAGCAGCAGCTGCAGCTTCTGCGGTGCATATGCAGTAGGTGGACTCAAAGGTCAGCTGGGTGCCTTGATTGCTCTTCCCCAACGCGTGGCACATGCAGTCTGTGCCCAGGAAACCGCCAGTCAAGGTAGGGCGATATGACAGCAGCAGCTGCAGCTTCTGTGGTGCATATGCAGTAGGTGGACTCAAAGGTCAGCTAAGTGCCTTGATTGCTCTTCCCCAACGCGTGGCACATGCAGTCTGTGCCCAGGAAACCGCCAGTCAAGGTAGGGTGATAGTAACTACAATCGTAAGCAGAGGAGAAGGAGCAGCAGCGGTGACAGGTAGCAGGTGGTGGATAAAAGGGACCAGCAGGGAAAATATGACTTAAAACACCAATTACATGAGCTGATAACGACCAGGGGTGGCTTGTTCCTACCACTAATCCTTTCCCAACAGCTTTTTCACTCTTGGGAATCGGGATCTACTCATTTCTCACATGTGGGGGTGGTGGCAAGGCATGGAGCATCACATCACGTGTGGGGGTGGTGGCAAGGCATGGAGCATCACATCACCACAGCAGCTGCCTTCCTCCCAGCGCTCTTCCTTCTCAGTCTCTCCGTGCTTCCTTCCATCCCATTGCTTCCTTCCATCCCATTGCTTCCTTCCATCCCATTGCTTCCTTCCATCCCATTGCTTCCTTCCATCCCATTGCTTCCTTCCATCCCATTGCTTCCTTCCATCCCATTGCTTCCTTCCATCCCATTGCTTCACCTCCATCCCCATTTCCCCACCTCCATCCCCATTTCCCCACCTCCATCCCCATTTCCCCACCTCCATCCCCATTTCCCCACCTCCATCCCCATTTCCCCACCTCCATCCCCATTTCCCCACCTCCATCCCCATTTCCCCACCTCCATCCCCATTTCCCCACCTCCATCCCCATTTCCCCACCTCCATCCCCCCACCTCCATCCCCATTTCCCCACCTCCATCCCCATTTCCCCACCTCCATCCCCATTTCCCCACCTCCATCCCCCCACCTCCATCCCCATTTCCCCACCTCCATCCCCATTTCCCCACCTCCATCCCCATTTCCCCACCTCCATCCCCATTTCCCCACCTCCATCCCCATTTCCCCACCTCCATCCCCCCACCTCCATCCCCATTTCCCCACCTCCATCCCCATTTCCCCACCTCCATCCCCATTTCCCCACCTCCATCCCCATTTCCCCACCTCCATCCCCCCACCTCCATCCCCATTTCCCCACCTCCATCCCCATTTCCCCACCTCCATCCCCATTATCTCACACTCGCCTGACAGGTGACAGGCCCCGCATGGCCAGTGGCAAGGCACAGAACACCACCGCAGCCACTGCCTTCCAGCCTCTCTCTGCTCCATTGCCTCACCCACACCCCTCCTTCCATCTCCATTGCCTCACCCACACTCCTCCCATCTCCATTGCCTCACCCACACTCCTCCTTCCATCTCCATTGCCTCACCCACACTCCTCCTTCCATCTCCATTGCCTCACCCACACTCCTCCCATCTCCATTGCCTCACCCACACTCCCTCTGACAGGTAACATACCCCACATGGAAAGTGGCAAGGCACGAAGCATCACCGCAGCCACTGCTGTCCTCAGTGCTCTCGCTCCTCCCACTCCCTCCCTGCTTCCTTCCATCCTCATTGCTTCACTCACACTCCTGTCGGCAGGTAACAGACCCCACGTGGCCAGTGGCAAGGCACGGAGCACCGCCGCAGCCACTGCCGTCCTCTGTGCTCTCGCTCCTCACTCTGCCGTTCGACTCTGTCCCTGTCTGGGCGCTATTCCTCTGCCTCTTTGTTGCTGGCCTCTTCGCCCCGCAATGATTTTAGGCATGTAGAAATGAGCGGTCGTTTTTTATTCTTAGCCACAAAGTATATTAAATTGTGAGATATCATGGCAGGCCAGTTCATTGCTTGTGAAGTAAGGGCATGTGAGATCGGCACGCCCAACTTTCGACCAAGTTTCTACAGGCTATTTGTCGCGAAAGTAAACCGGCTTATGAGCTCACTACTGTTTTGACGAAGCTTCTTACCATTCACGCTTTCAAGCTGAATTGCCATTGACCAGCCAGTCTAACCAAAAAAGATTTGACAATTCTCATCTTCTAAAATACACAGCCCCAGTAGCACAGTGGTAGTGCGTTCGCTTCGTAAGCGAAAGGTCCAGAGTTCAATCCTCTGCTGAGGCAATGTTTTGCTCTTCTTGGTTTCACCCCTCCCTCCCCTATCACCCATTTTAAATTTACATGGCATATCTGTGAGAGCCTAACACTCTTTGGAATCCATCCCCCAATAACGCTCTTTGGCTTCTATACCTACTGAATATCTCTTTGGCCTTCATAGACCAACTTAGTGGCGTACTCAAGGCAGCGGATAGAGGCAAGGTCAGCTACAGCGGCGACAAGAGCAAAGATGGGCGGAGGAGGAGCAGTGGGGTCGGTAACGAGGGAGGAAAGGACACAGGAGACTGTAAAGGGAGCCAGAGAACGGAGGAGAGGAGACAGCAAGGGGCGATGGAGGTGACGGGAAAACAGCGGGTGGCGGAGCACGAGAGACGCGAAAACGGAGGAGCATAGAGTGGACGCTAGGAATGGGAGAGACGGAGCGAGCAGGAGAGGGACGACGGACCCAGTCGTGGGAGGGGAGGAAGAGACAGCTGTGAACGCAGAGGAAGAAGAGCCGGAGACGAGACCCGGGGAGAAAACGTGGGACCAAAAACTGGGAGAGACGGTGGGGGAGGAGCCGGTGGTCGGTCAAGCGAGCCAGAGGAAAGACCAAGAAGGCAAAGTGCAGACACAGGTGGCAGCCGCAACGTCTCAGCTGCTGCAACGCCGGATGTCCCATGCCCGTGACTGAAGAAAGACCAAGAAGAAAAAGTGCACATATAGACGGCGACGGCGACGACGGCGACGACGGCTACAAATGCGGCAACGGTTGCGGCTGGTGCGGTGCCGGACGTCACGCGCCCGCGGCAGAAGAAAATCCAAGAAGGCGAAGTGCAGATACAGGCGGCGGTGGCGACAGCGACTGCTGCTGCGGCAACGGCTGCTGCTGCGGCAACGGTTGCGGCTGCTGCGGCGCCGGACATCATGCGCTCGTGGCACCCCCAATACCAGTACTTCCTGCGGCAACACAAAAAATTAGCACTTCCAGCGTCAGCATCCAGCACCCCCCTGAGCCGGCACTACAGCGGTAGCACCCCCAGATCTAGCGTGGTGCCGACGAGAAACTGCGTTGGTGCCGGAACAGGCATGGAAGTTGTGAGCAGGAGGGAAAGGCCTTCTTAAATGGTTACTGGTCATGAGACTTGGCTTGTAAATGGACCTCGTGACAGTAACTGATGATGCCTTGCAACACCGAGGGTGGATGTGCGATCGGGCAAGGAACCAGGAGGAAGGGGGTGGGGGGGGCGGTTGACTGTTGCAATAATCTCGTTTTATTTGTGCCGTACAATGCCACTCAGAGTGGATGACAAACGTATCGTTGCTGCTATGTCCACCACGCAAAATGGATCAACATGTCCCCATGTGTTTGACTCTTCCACCACTGATAAGTCACCACCGTATGGAATAAGGGCATCACTGCAGACCAAGCATGACGATGCCTCCACAGCCTATCTAGCTTCCCTCTCTCCGTGCCTATCAAACCACTCTTAGTTGCTCAATTGTTGTATGTTACTCCATTGATGAACATAGCATGGAGCATTCTCAATCCAAATGGCCTCCATGCATACTATCCCTCCTTGCAATGCATGCATCACGGTAACCAATCTTGCCGCTGCACCCACTGCCACCAGGCCTGCCCTTTACCCAGCCCAGTACCAGCATGCCAGGGGTCCATCTGCCCTAACCAACCCAACAGATATCCGTTTTCCTTCACTTCCAACCATGCAGACACTGCTGCCTGCTCCCCGTTACTTCTGCACGTACAGCTCCTGCTTCGCCACCAGGTATGACCCTGACGCCTCCCCGGGCTCGATCACAAAAAGCTCTACGAATCTCCCCAGCTTCTTCCCATGCCCCTTGTACCCCGTCGCCCCGCCGCTCGTGATGCCCTCTACCTGCGTACCGGGCGGCGGGATGAACTGCCGCCCGACGACGAGCGCGCCGGGCACACGCACCATGACGCCGCGGCGGCCGTACGCGCAGCACTCGAGGTTCTCGATGGTGTGCACGAGGCGCCCCGATTGGCCTCGCCCAGCATCATCGTTTGGATCGACGTTGTTAACGTGAATGAAGTGTTGGTCCCACCCTCGCTTGGGTGATGCCGACGTCCTGGTCGGATGTACAGGAGAAGCAGCCGACCGTACGTAGTGAGGGAGCTGCTCGACGGGCTTCGTCGAGCTGCAGGGGATCGCTGAGGTGCTGTCGTCGACCAAGGGAGCTCGACGGTCTTCTTCTGCGGGGCAGGTCGACGAGGTGGTCGTCGACCTGCAAAGGACTCCCGCGAAGCTGGAGCCGTCGACCAGGGGAGCTCGACGGTTGCAGCTGACTGGGCTGGTCGACGGACGGGCTGTCGACCAGGAGGAGCAGCTGACAGTCCTGGTCGACGCAGGGGTCCGTTGACCAGGGTGCTCCTCGACAGGAGCTGTGGTCCACGAGGGAGGCGTCGAACAGAGCACTGGGTGGTCGACCAGACTAGGTAACCTGCTCGGCGATTTCTGCGGAGGCACGCGAACTTCGTCGAGGTCGCGATGGCGAAGGCGACTTCGAGTTGGTATCCCGAAGTCGATGTGGCTCGTCAGACGCAGACCACAGCCGTCAGATGCACAACGGTGCAAGTCGGGCCAATCGTCTGCGCGCACCTGCGAGCATGCGCACTGCTGTCTTCTATGGGTGCAACGCTGGACAGCCGCTCTGCTGCAGCGTTGGCACGCCGTCGACCTGCTGTGTTGGCATGCCGCGTTTCTACAATGCTGGCGCGGCTCCTCTACGCAACGCTGCCAGGCGGTCGACCATGCTGTGCTGGCGGTCGACCAGGCTAGCTGCAGAGTTGCTAGGTGCCTGATGTAGTAATTCTTGTTATTTGTCATTGCTATCATTCAGTAATGCAAACTGCTAGTGGAAACTCTTGCCAATTTCTCCCGTGAATGTGCAAGTGCTAAGGAACCAGGAAAAGCTACGACCACTCCTAGAGTCCGTGCCAACACCCCATAGTCTAGCTCACGACTATTTGTAGAGTGACTCTCCGCAGACGTCAGCGTCGCGAATACCTGCCCGCCCCCTGTGTACACCCGGTGCCCGAACCTGGGAGGGAGGGAGGATGATAGGGGAGCGAAGAGGAGGGGATATGATGGGGAAGGGAAGGGGGGGGGGTGCACGGGGAGGGCAATAGGGGGTGTTGGAGGGAGTAGGAGGGGCAGGTGTGGGGTAGTGAAACGTGGAATGGATGAGGTGGTGGCAGTGAGTGGAATGGAGGTGAGCCAAGTCAAGTGCTGGCGAGAAGCGTGCTTTCACGCTGCGAGGCAGGCAGGAATGGTCACGCCCCTGCCTTACAAGAGAGGGGCACGGCCTTGCCTTACAAGAGAGGGGCACGGCCCTACCTTACAAGAGAGGGGCACGTGCCTTTTGTAGAATGCAAACCTAGGAGAAGAAAGAGGGGGGGACAAAGGGGGAATTCCAGAGGTGAAAAAACGAAAGTGAGGGTTCAGAGTCTCACGATGACGGCGGGGTAGGGGTGGGGGGCGAGTTGATGGAAGTGCCGCCCGTGGAAGCTGGGCTTAAAAAAAGAGGGCGTGTGCGGGGGGGCGTCAGGGGGGGGGTGTTCGCGGCCTGCGGTGTGGGCTCAAGGTGAGGGGGCGGTCGTGGGGGGAAGTGCTGGGGGTGGTGTTGGACCTAGTGATGGGTCAGGGAGGGCGTTGCCTGAGGTGCAACACAGAAATGAAGTGTGGTCAGAGTAGAACAAGTTCGGGGGGGGGGCGGGGGGCACTTCAAGCGGTTTCACTACCCTAGTATGCAAATCTGGTTTTGTCGCTACTTCGATCCGAAGAAGCCTTCATATACCACTTTCCCGGATGGGGGGTGGGGACCATACGTCCCTTATCCTTTCAAATGGCCATGGGAGCATGCGGATACGTGGTCCAACATTTCATTTGGAACGACAGGGATTGGTTCGAGTAGGATGACAGGTGTCGCTGCCATGAGCTCATTCGTCACATTGCAGGTTGGTGCTCAGCAGCTGTACGAGGGTTTGGTGATGCTATTTGAGTCACTCGACATGCCGTTTCTAGCGGTCAACCGGCAAGATGTAAGATCTCATGGGTATGATGTTCTCGATACTAGGGTTGTCCGATTGATGATGCCTTGTAATCACTCCTTACATTATACTAAACCTTGCAAGCATTCCATATTTGTGCCCTGCCCCATGCCAGTTTAAGGACTTTGTCGCGATGCTAAACCCCGAGGCGGCGTGACACCTCGGCACTTGTTTCTGCCTAGCACGCGACATGCATATATCGGGCGATGCAGCTGGGGCGGAGCTGCGGCAGCTGTTGTTAGCCGATGGGCTGGGAGGGATGATTACAGTCACCATTAAAAATTAAACCAGCAAGAACGCCTTGGCGTTCATGGTGGTGACATCACATTGGATCACCAGCGACTCCCTGCTGCAGTAGACCGTTCTCGTTTTCAGCTGCTTGAGGGCTCCCGTGTCAAACATATTTGTATGTTTGTGTGTTAGGCTGTAGTGAGGCTAACTGTAAGGGGTACAAACCTTTTAGGGTTGCTATTTGTACTGCTCCCCTTGATAGTGAACACATTCTGATGTTTCACATTCTAACATGGTATCATCAAGTAGGTTAGATCTGCCTGCCGTACTGCCCTAGGCGCTGCTGCCTTCGCGCGCGCCACTGCTCTACTGCCTCCCGCTGGCCTACCGTCGTGCCGCGCCCTGCCCGCTGCCCCACGCTGCAGCCCTGCCCCGCACGCGCTGCCCTGCGCTGCCACGCTGCCCTGCGCGCGCTGTCGCGCTGCCCCGCGCTACCCCACGTTGCCGCCTCCGCTGCCCCGCGCTGTCGCCAACGATGCGCTGCGCTGCCGCCCGCACTGCCCCGCGCTGCCCTGCGCGCTACCTCGCTGCCGCCCACGCAACCGCCCACACTGCCCCGCGCTGCTCTGCGCTGCCCCGCGCGCTGCCGCCACCGCAGCTGCCCGCATTGCCCCGCCTTTGCTGCTACCTGCGCTGCCGCCCGCGCTGCTGCGCTGCCACTCGCGCTGCACCCCGCTGCCGCCCGCGCTGCCCTACGCTGGCCTGCACTGCCGCTCAACCGCCTGCGCTGCCACCAGCGCTACCCCGCGCTGCTGGCTGCCGCCTCCGCTACCCCGCACTACCGCCCTGCCGTACGCGCTGCCGCCCGCGCTGCCCTGCGCTACTGCCGCACCGCCCTGCCTCCTGTCACACCGTGCCGCCCTGCCGAGCCGTGCCGCCCTTCCGAGCCGTGCCGCCCTGCCTAATCACGCCGCGCCGCCCTGCCTACTGCTGTGCCGCGCCTCACTGCCGCTCTGCCTGCTGCCGAGCCGCTCATCTACTGCCGTAGTGTCCGTTCTCCCACTGCACCCCGCGGCATCGCCCGTGCCTAGCACTGCAACTCGTTCCTAGTGCTACTGCATGACCTAGTTTCGGTCATGGCGACTTTTACTGTCCTAGCGTTCGACGCAGAGGGGCGCCCTATCGAGTTTGAGTCCTGGCTGAAGGACTTGACCATGTACCTACAGAGAGTCACCAGGGATGACCTCTCGCTGTTCGAGCACACGTCGGGGTCCCTTAAAACCCCGCCGACTCCAATTGAGCCTTCCCATGTTGCTGCGGAGGATGTGCAGAAGAAGTACCAGACTGACCGTGCTGCATGCACGCAGTGGACGGCGTGCGACGCAGATGCTATGCTTGCTGTCCTCAACCACCTGTCGCCTGACCAGAGGGTCCACTTTCGCCAAGTGAAATCGGCCCAGGCCTTCTATGCCGCTGTATCAAGCGCTACTCCTCCCCGTCCTCTGCCACCCTAGGCCGTCTTGTGCTGCCGTTTCTCTTCCCTGAGCTATCAGACTTCACCACTGTAGCTGACCTGGTGACCCACCTGCGCTCCCTTGACACTCGCTACCGTGCTGCTCTCCAGCTCGAGTTTCTGAAAGAGAATCAGCCCCCCCTTTACCTCACTCTGTACTTCCTAGTGACTCGCCTCTCTGACACCCTTTGTGCAACTCGCTACTAGTTCCTCTCCCTAGACCCCTAGTCTCACCCTTGACTCATTTGAGACTCGTCTCCTTGAGACTGAGACCAGTGTCCGCGCTGTCGCTGCCTCCCGTAGCACCCCCTTCACCTCATTTTTTAGGGGTGTATTCCCTCCCTTCTGGCGTCCTTTGTTGCCTCTGCTGCTGCTATTGACTTCCTCAGTGCGGAGGAGGCTGGAGCTGCGTCCTCTCCTAGCGGGAGGCGCAACAGGGGTGCGCGCAAGAAGGGTGGGGGTGGTGGGGTGGAGGAGGTGGCGAAGACGGTGGGGGGGACGGGGGTGGTGGGGGTAGCGGGGGTGGTGGAGGTGGCAGAGGAGGTGGGGGTGGCGGTCGAGGTGGAGGTGGCGGGGGTGGTGGGGCAGGTGTGACGTCGGGTGGAGCTGCGTCTGGTGGAGCTGCGTCTGGTGGAGCAGCAGGTGGAGGTGGCGGTTCTGGGGGTGGACTGCAGCAGCAGAAGCCTCCGCGTTGTTAGGAGACTCCCTCGCTGCAGCAGCTTCGTGAGTGGGTTGCTCTGCGGGGCCGTGTAGTGGCTCTGCTATGACTACTCTTCAGGTGTTAATTCACGTAGCAGCACAGCGAGACTACGAGCTGCACTCCCTTGACTTCTCCACTGCCTTTCTCCAGGGCCGCCTACACGATGAGATCTGGGTGCGGCGTCCTCCTGGCTTCTCTGCACTTTCCCTCCTGGGACCCTGTGGGGCCTCAGGCGACTAGTCTACGGTCCCCGCCAGGCACCCCGTGAGTAGCACGACACGCTACGCACCACTATGGCTGACCTCACTTTCTGCCCTTCGTCCGCCGACCCGTCGCAGTTTGTTCGCATAGGCTCCACTCCTTTTGTTGTCCTTTTCTACGTCGACGACTTGGTCTTCGCTACAGCAGACAGGGTTGCTCTGGCTGAGGTGAAGTCCGAACTGCAGAAGAGACACACGTGCATTGACCTGGGTGAACTGCGCCGCTACCTTGGCCTGCAGATCATGTCAGAAGTACGAACGAGGATGAATGAACTAGCAGCATGCAGGAGTACAAGTAGCAAACCCTAATTGGGTTGTACCCCATATGGGCTACCCCACTATAGCCTACAAAACATGCAACATATAAGTTTGACACACCCCCATAGGCAAAGTGGGGGAGAACAAGAGGTCACAAGACCGGTCAAGAAAAGCAAAGCAAGCTCAGGGTGGATCACGAAGTCACCACGCATTCTAAGCACAAACAAATGGCCACAAGACCAGTTCACATGCAGAGTTATATAAGGAGAACAAACAGTACAGAAACGCTGACGAGCACAAGGCTGAAGTGCCTTGGTGAAGATATCAGCAGTGTTGGCCCGAGAGGCCACGTAAGCAAGACGAAGCTGACCACGCTGCTGCAACTCTCGAGCAAGGAAGTAGCGCAGAGCGATGTGCTTCGTTCTGTGCTCCAGTCTGTGCTCCTGACACAAGGCAATCATGGCCTTGTTGTCGACGTACAGGACTAGAGGAGAACGAGGCCGCTCTCCCAAGTCGGTCAGCAGGTAGGTGAGACAGCGCAACTCCTGTGCAGCCATGGCCCCTGCGTAGATCTCAGCCTCATAACTGGAACTGAGAACTGAAGACGAGCGGGTAGACCGCCACGAAACAGAGCCGGAGCCAAGGCTGAAAGTGTAACCCTGTGACGACCGCTGCGTAGCCAAGTCGTCAACCCAAGAAGCGTCTGCGTGGCCAGTGAGGACAACTCGAGCCCGTCCTCCAAGCACGAGCCCCATGCCCGACGTACTGCACAAGTAGCGCAACACCCTCTTAGCGGCCTCCCAGTGCTCTGGTCGGTGTCTCCCGGGCGCAACGTAGCGTGCCAGGATGCTAAGAGGGTAGGCAAGGTCAGGTCGAGTGCAGGTCATCAGGTACATGAGGCAGCCCACAAGCTCTGGATACGGGCCACTCGGCTCTACGGACTCATCCGAAGGCAGAGCTGAGAGGGAGTGACCGGTAGGCAGAGGAGTAGACTGTGGCGAGGAGAACGTGAAGCCGAAGCACTGAAGGACCTACTGCACCATGTGTGACTGAGTCAAGGTAATGGTGCGCTGTGCTCTGTCCCGGGTGATCTGCAAGCCAAGATAGCTGCGCAGCTCACCCAGGTCTGTGCACGTGTGTCTCTTCTGCAGCTCCGACTTCACAAAGGCCAGTCCAGCAGTGTCAGCAGTGGCAAAGACCAAGTCCTCGACGTACACGAGGATGTAGAACGGCGGCAGAGAAGTGTCGGTGCGTAGAAACAGCGACGGGTCAGCAGTCGAAGGAGCAAACCCAAGAGCCGCAAGCGTTGTCCTCAGTGTGTCGTGCCACTCGCGAGGCGCCTGGCGGAGACCGTAGACTGGGAACCGGAGGCTCCACTGGGTACCAGCAGGAAACGACACAGTGAAGCCAGGTGGGCGGCGCAGCCAGATCTCCTCGTGCAGGCTGCCCTGTAGGAAGGTTGTGCTGAAGTCAAGAGAGTGAAGCTCGTAGTCACGCTGAGCGGCGACGTGCAGCAGCACCCGAAGAGTGGTCATCTTCGGGGTAGGGGAGAAGGTATGGAAGAAGTCAACTCCCTGTCGCTGACTGAAGCCTCGAGCAACGTAACGCGCCTTGAAGACAGGCGGAGAACCCGGCGGCCGCTTCACCCTGAAAATCCACATGCCATTGACGATGTTTGCCCCAGGTGGGGGAACCTTGTCGATGTAGGTGCCTGTGGACTTCCAGGATGCCATCTCTGCGTCCATGGCTGTCTGCCACTGAGAGGAGTAGGGACCCTCAATCGCCTCTGCGTAAGAGCGCGAGGTCAGGATGTCTGGTGCATCTGGGTCTCCCTCAGGTGCAATCAGCATGGACACGAGATGAGGTACAGCAGCTGCAAAACACTCAAAGTCCTCCTGCCTGTCCTCAAGGACGTCCGTGCCAAGAGCACACTCACCCCCGACGGACGGAGGACAGACAGACTCAGACTCAGCAACAAGACTAGCGGCGTAATCGAGGCGACGCGTGACTAGCTCAACAACTAGGGCAGATGCAACAGTGGACTCAAACGAAGGGCCAGTGAAAACAGTGGCTAGAAGACGCGTGACAGTAGGATTGGCAGCACGAGCAAGGTCTGACGGCGGGTCAGGAACGTGCGGAAGAGAGGACGCAGGACGAGACGGCAGAAGGACACGCTGTGGAACAGAGGAAGGACGAAGTGCCATCTGGTGCGTGCCTGGGACAGGAGGAGGACGCGGACGTGGAACACGACGACCAGTGCGAACAGCGCGAACAGGTGACGAAGGACGAGACTCAGGCTCACGATGCTCCGCAAGACCTCCTGTCGACCCAGTGTAAGGAGAAGGAGCAGGCAGTGGGGAGGCTGGCTGTAACTGCGACTGCGACTGGTCAGGCGGTGGACACAGTAAGGGAGGAGTAAGGCCAGTAGAAGGCGGGAGACCAAGAACTTGTTGAAGCAGTTGAACGAAGTACGGTCGCAGCCGCACAGTGCCTCCAGAACCAGCACCGACAGCACAAGTACCCACAGCTCCAGGGTCTCCTGCTACAACGCCTGCAGCACCACCAGCTCCAGCACCTCCAGCAGCTCCAGCTCCAGTAGCACCTCCAGCTCCAGCAGCTCCAGTACCTCCAGTACGAGCACCTCCAGGACCAGCAGCTCCAGCACCTTCGGCTCCAACTCCTGCAACACCACCAGCTCCAGCAGCTCCAGTACCTCCAGTACGAGCACCTCCGGGACCAGCGACTCTAGCACCTCCAGCACCTCCAGGACCAGCAGCTCCAGCACCTCCGGCTCCATCGCCCGCAGCACCACCAGCTCTAGCAGCTCCAGTACCTCCAGTACGAGCACCTCCGGGACCAGTGGCTCCAGCAACTCCAACAGCTCCAGCTCCAACGCCGGCAGCACCTCCAGCTCCAGCAGCTCCAGTACCTCCAGCGCCAGGGCCTCCAACGGCAGGCCCCCCAACTCCAGCAGCGCCGCTCCGAATGCTCCAGCGCCGAGCAAACCACTCGCATAGCTGCGGTAGAGAGAGAGGCTCCCACCGTGACGAGGCGCCCGCCGTACGAAGGGTTTTAGCTAGCCATGTACTCTGAGGGGGTACATTCCTCTTAGGGCTAATCTAGATGCAAGATTGGAACCGTGCGGTTCGGTAACCGTACGCGGTTCTGAAACCGTTCAAAGGTTTTCCCGCGCATTGCACTTCGAATTCTTGCTGCTTTGTAACTGCCATCAAGAACTGTCTTGACGCTCGGTCTTCGTCTTCGCTTCAGACATCTTCGCGTTAAGGGTCCGTTACTTTAGGAATGTATTCAACAATTTCTTATCGTAACAGCCGGTTTGTTTATCGGACTGTCCGTTCGAAATGGTGGTTACTGTCAAACTTATATGTTGCATGTTGTGTAGGCTATTGTGCTACTTGTACTCCTGCATGCTGCTAGTTCATTCATTCTCGTTCAGTTATTCCGACATGGTTTCAGAGCAGGTCCTCTTCTATGACCGTTTTTTTTAAGGCCCACCGTCTAGCGCGCTGCCCCACCCGTCGCGCCGCCCTACTGGCCTCGTGCTGCCCTGCCCTGCCCGTCGCGCCGCCCTGCTAGCGCCGCGCTGCCCTGCCCTGCCCGCGCGCCGCTAGTCGCCCGCGCGCCGTCCTGCCCGCGCGCCGCTCGTTGCCGCGCACCGCCCTGCCCTGCCCGCGCGCCGCTCGTCGCCCGCGCGCCCACGCGCCCTGCCTTGCCCGTGCGCCGCTCGCCGCCACGCAGCCCTGCCCGCGCGCTGCTCGCCGCCGCGCACCCTGCCTTGCCCGCGCGCCGCTCGCCGCCGCGCAGCCCTGCCCGCACGCCGCTCGCCGCCGCGCCGCCTTGCCCGCGCGCTGCTCGCCGCCGCGCGCCCTGCCCTGCCCGCGCGCCACTCGCCCACGCGCCCTTCCCTGCCCGCGCGCTGCCCGCCGCTGCGCCGCCACCCTGCCCGTGCACTGCTTGCCGTAGCGCCGCCGCCCAGCCCGAGCGCTGATAGCCGCCGCGCGCCCTGCCCTGCCCGCGCGCCGCACGCCGCCGAGCCGCCCTGCCTACGCGCCGCTCGCAGCTGCGCCGCGCTGTCCTGCCCTGCCCGCGCGCCACTAGCCGCCGCGCCGCCGCGCCGCCCTGCCCTGCCTGCCGTGCCGCCCTGTTGGCTGCCGGCCTTCCCTGATTAGCCTGTGCACCGCCCTACTGCTAGAGCGCTCGCCTGCCCTGCCCGCTATGGCAACCCTCAGCGTCCTCACCTTCGATTCGGAGGGCCGCCCGATAGAGTTCGATGCGTGGCACGATGACTTACAGATGTTGCTACTGAGCGATTCTAAGGATGGCGCTTCGCTGTTTGGCTTCACGTCTGGAGCCTCTCTCGCCCCTCTCGCCACAGCTGACAGTGCGACTCGCTCACATTGGCTTACCCGTGACGCTGCTGCTCGCCTAGCCGTTCGCAACCACCTGCCGTTAGCCGAACGCGCTTACTTCGGACAGCACAAGACTGCTAAGGCCCTGTACGACGCTGTAGTCGCCCGTTACTCCTCCCCGGCCACTGCTGCTCTAGGCCGCCTTCTACTGCCCTACCTGGTTCCCGAGCTGTCCACCTTTGCCACAGTTGCCAACCTAGTCACTCACCTTCGCACTAGTGATACTCGCTACCGCGCTGCGCTTCCCGATGAGTTCCTCGCCAAGAACCCCCCTCCCATGTACATCACTCTCTACTTCATCGTCACCCGCCTCCCTGACTCTCTTAGTGCAGTCAGGGACCTCCTTCTCGCCCTTGACCCCACAGACCTCACTGTCGACCTGCTCAAGAAGCACCTCCTTGCAGCTGAGACCAGTATAGTCGCTGTAGGCGCTTCTCGCGGCAATCCTCGCACTCCCTTCTTTGAGGGGCGTTCGCCCTCCCCCCTTGTCCCCTCAGTCGCCTCTGCTGCAGCTGTTGACTACCTTCGTGCTGAGGAGGTAGGAGCTGCGTCTGCTCCTAGTGGGAGGCGCCGCAGTGGCAGGGGCAAGGGAGGCAGGGGTGGTGGGGGTGGCAGCGGTGGAGGCGGTGGAGGTGGCGGGGGTGGCGGAGAGAGTGGTCGTGGGGGTGGAGGCGGTGGTGGCGGCAGGGGGAGTGGTGGCGGCGGCAGTGGTGGCGGCAGTTGGAGTGGTGGCGGCGGCAGGGGTGGCGGCAGGGGTGGTACCAGTCAGAGGGGAGGCTTTGGCGGTGGTCAGAGGCAGCACCACCAGCGTCAGAGTGAGACCCCTTCGCCCCAGGAGCTTCGTGTGTGGTTTGCTCAGCGTGGGGCGTCTGGGGGTAGTGTTCGCTGCGAGTACGACATTCGCACAGGTGACCGCACTAGTCAGACATGCGGGAAGGTTGGTCACACCCAGTCCCGCTGCTTCTCCCGTCTTAACGACGCCTTTCACGCAGAGTTTCCCGACGCGACTGAGCTCCCCCGCTGGGCAGAGCTGCTTAGGAGGGGTCTGGATATCTTTGCTCTTGATTATGATGCTATCCTTGCTGTCATGTATGCATTGACTGTTATTGCTGAGGGTGACTGTTACCTGTGTATGCCGCCCGACCCAGATATAAAGGCTGCTGCTCTAGGTGCTAGTGAGTCTGCTCTCTCTGGTATTGCGTCTGCTGAGGCCTTGCACACCTTCACGCTTGACTCATGTGCTTCCCGCTGTTTCTTTCGCGACAATACCATAGTCACACCGCTCCCAGCACCTGCTGCTGTCTCTCTGGCTGACCCCTCTGGGGGCCCAGTCCTTGCACGTTCCTCCACTGTTCTCCCGTGTCCGGCCGTTACGTCTGGCTCGCTGTCAGGTCTTCACCTCCCCTCGTTCTCTACGAGCTTGGTGAGCAACACCGTCCTTCAGGATGTATAGGTTACTCCAGGAGGGCAGCGTGTGGCGATCTGTACTTGCTCCCGGACGGGCCATCACCTGGCCACGTTCACCCGTCGGCCTATGTCGAGTCTGTACACACTGACTACTGCGTCTCCTCAAGTATCTGCGTCTGCGTCCGCGTCAGGTCAGCTAGCGGCCCCCTGCTCGTGTCGCGCCCTGTCGCACCAGACCCTCCTTTGGCACCACCGCCTTGGTCACCCCTCATTGCAGCGCCTCCGTGGCATGCACTCCCATCTCCTTGTCTCTGGTCTTCCCAGGTCTCTGCCTCCCCTCCCACCCACGCCTGCCCCTCCCTGCCTTCCCTGTGTCGAGGGGCGGCAGCGCGCCGCTCCTCACTCCTCCTCGTTTCCCCCGACGACTGCTCCCCTGCAGACTCTCCACATGGACGTATGGGGCCCAGCCCGTGTCCGTGGACAGGGCCGTGAGCGCTACTTTCTGCTGGTTGTTGACGACTACTCGCGTTACACCACGGTCTTCCCCTTGCGCAGCAAGGGGGAGGTCCCTGATGTTTTGATCCCTTGGATCCGCGCTGTCTGTCTCCAGCTCCGCGAGCGTTTCCACACGGACCTTCCAGTCCTGCGTCTACAATCTGAAAGAGGTGGTGAGTTTTCCTCCGACCTCTTGAGGGACTTTTGTCGTGGGGAGGGCATTTGCCAGACGTTCACGCTTCCGGCCTCTCCGCAGCAGAATGGGGTTGCTGAGCGCTGCATTGGCTTAGTCATGGAGGTCGCTCGTACCTCCATGATCCATCCGGCTGCCCCCCATTTTCTGTGGTCGTTTGCGGTCCGGTACGCTGCGCATCAGCTCAACCTCTGGCCCCGTGTCTCCTTGCCGGAGACCTCGCCCACACTGCGTTGGACGGGGAAGGTTGGCGATGCGTCGGTGTTCAGGGTCTGGGGCTCTCGTGTCTTTGTCCGCGATACGTCCGCGGACAAGCTCTCCGCCCGCGCCATTCCCTGCGTCTTCCTTGGCTTTCCCCCTGACGCTCCTGGCTGGCAGTTTTACGACCCCACCTCACGCCGTGTCCTGCTCTCTCAGGACGTCACGTTTGACGAGTCGGTTCCCTTTTACCGTCTCTTCCCCTACCGCACTGCCCCTCTCCCCCCCCCGCCGCTCTTCCTCGCACCAGGTCCTCCTCCGGTAGACCCCCTCCCCCCTCGGGGTCCTGCTCCCTTAGGTGTGTCTCAGGTAGACCCTGTCGAGCCTGTCGAGGTCGCTGTCGACTCTGGTGCTGCTGGGGGTGGTGCTGCTAGGGGTGATGCGTCTGGGGGTGCTGAGCCTGAGCGTGTGGAGCCTGGGGGTGCTGAGCCTGAGCGTGCGGAGCCTGGGGGTGCTGAGCCTAGGGTTGCTGAGTCTGAGGGTGCGGAGCCTGGGGGTACTGAGCGTGAGCGTGCGGAGCCTGGGGGTGCTGAGCCTGGGGGTGCTGAGTCTGGGGGTGCTAAGCCAGGAGGTCCCTCAGGTGCCTCGTCACGGCGGGAGCCTCTCTCTCCACCGCAGCTGCGCGAGTGGTTTGCTCGGCGCTGGAGTCTTCGGAGTGGCAGTGCTGGAGCTGGGGGGCCAGGCGCTGGAGGCCATGGAGCTTGAGGCACTGGAAATACTGGGGGTGCTGGAGCCGCTGGTCCCGGAGGTGCTCGTACTGGAGATACTGGAGCTGCTGGAGCTGGAGGTTCTGCAGGAGTTGGAGCTGGAGGTTCTGCTGGAGGTGCTGGAACCGCTGGTCCCGGAGGTGCTTGTACTGGACGTACTGGAGCTGCTGGAGCTGGATGTGCTGCTGGAGCTGCTGGAGGTGCTGGAGCCGCTAGTCCCGGAGGTGCTCGTATCGGAGGTACTGGAGCTGCTGGAGCTGGTGGTGCTGCAGGAGTTGGAGCTGGAGGAGCTGGAGCTGGAGCTACTGGAGGTACTGGAGCCGCTGGAGCTGGTGGTACTGCGGGCGTTGGAGCTGGAGACCCTGGAGCTGGGGGTGCTGGTGCTGTCGGTGCTGGTTCTGGAGGCATTGTGCGGCCGCGGCCGTACTTCGTTCCACAGCTTCAGCAGGTTCTTGGTCTCCCGCCTTCTACTGGCCTTCCTCCTCCCTTCCTGTGTCCACCGCCTGACCAGTCGCAGCCGCAGTTACAGCCAGCCTCCCCACTGCCTGCTCCTTCTCCTTACACTGAGCAGACAGACTCTCTTACAGAGCGTCGTGAGCCTGCGTCTCGTCCTGCGTCGCCAGTTCGTGCAATTCGCACTGGTCGTCGTGTTCCGCGTCCGCGTCCTCCCCTTGTTCCAGGCACGCACCAGATGGCACTTCGTCCTTCCTCTGGTCCACAGAGTGTCCCTCTGCCGTCTCCTCCTGCGTCCTCTCTTCCTGACGTTCCTGACCCGCCGTCAGACCTTGCTCGTGCTGCCAGTCCTACTGTCACGCGTCTTCTAGCCACTGTTGTCACTGACCCTTCGTTTGAGGCCACTGCTGCGTCTGCCCTAGTTGCTGAGCTTGTTGGCTTTGCTGCCGCCTGTCGACTTGACTACGCCGCTAGTCTTGTTGTTGAGTCTGAGTCTGACTGTCCTCCGTCCGTCGGGGGTGAGTGTGCCCTTGGCACCGACGTCCTTGAGGACAGGCAAGAGGACTTTGAGTGTCTTGCAGCTGCTGTACCTCATCTCGTGGCCATGCTGCTTGCACCTGAGGGAGACCCGGATGCTTTAGACATCCCGACCCTGCGCTCTTACGCAGAGGCGATTACGGGTCCCTACTCCTCTCAGTGGCAGACAGCCATAGACGCAGAAATGGCATCCTGGAAGTCCACAGGCACTTACGTCGACGAGGTTCGCCCTATGAGAGTACGTCGGCTTATGCTGGCTTTGCTAGCTTGCCTAGACTTTATTATGCTATTACTAGCTTGGGTTTTATTCATCATGCATAGATATGCTTGATTTCCTAGGTTAGGTGCATTCCTATACTTTATTATGGTTATAGCACCGAACCAGGTTACGTGTACCGAACTCAAGCCTATTCGGTTTCCACCGAATTGCTTTCTACTGAGTTCGGGAAGGTTCTGTTCGGGACGCTTCGCGACCCTCAGAACATTCGCGTAACACCTGGGTAACTGGCCTTGTGTCGAGCCTATATATAGCCTTGTCTTGTACCCAGGTGAATGATTCAGTTACAATTCTCTTTTCTGAGCTCGATCCTAGATCCTCACACGCCCTCCTGGGGCGAACATAGTCGATGGCATGTGGATTTTCAGGGTGAAGCAGCCGCCGGGTTCTCCACCTGCCTTCAAGGCTCGTTACGTTGCACGAGGCTTTAGTCAGCGACAGGGAGTTGACTTCTTCCAGACCTTCTCCCCTACCCCGAAGATAACCACTCTTCAGGTGTTGCTGCACATTGCTACTCAGCGTGACTACGAGCTTCACTCTCTTGACTTCAGCACAACTTTCTTACAGGGCACGCTGCACGAGGAGATCTGGTTGCGCCGTCCACTTTTCTTCACTGGGTCGTTTCCCGCAGGTACCCAGTGGAGCCTCTGGCGGGCAGTCTGCGGTCTCCGCCAGGCGCCTCGTGAGTGGCACGACACACTGAGGACGACACTTGCGGCTCTTGGGTTTGCTCCTTCGACTGCCGACCCGTCGCTATTTCTACGCACCGACACTTCGCTGCCGCCGTTCTACATCCTCGTGTTCGTCGACGACTTGGTTTTTGCCACTGCTGGCACTCAGGCACTGGCCCTTGTGAAGTCGGAATTGCAGAAGAGACACACGTGCACAGACTTGGGAGAGCTGCGCAGCTATCTTGGCTTGCAGATCACTCGGGACAGAGCACGGCGCACCATCACCCTTACCCAGTCACACATGGTGCAGCAGGTCCTTCAGTGCTTCGGCTTCCGTTTCTCCTCGCCACAGTCCACTCCTCTGCCTACCGGTCACTCGCTCTCAGCTCTGCCTTCGGATGAGTCGGTAGAGCCGAGTGGCCCGTATCCAGAGCTTGTGGGCTGCCTCATGTACCTGATGACCTGCACTCGACCTGACCTTGCCTACCCTCTTAGCATCCTGGCGCGCTACGTTGCGCCCGGGAGACACCGACCAGAGCACTGGAAGGCCACTAAGAGCGTGTTGCGCTACTTGTGCAGTACGTCGGGCATGGGGCTCGTGCTTGGAGGACGGGCTCGAGTTGTCCTCACTGGTCACGTAGACGCTTCTTGGGTTGACGACTTGGCTACGCAGCGGTCGTCACAGGGTTACACTTTCAGCCTTGGTTCTGGCTCTGTTTCTTGGCGGTCTACCCGCTCGTCTTCTGTTCTCAGCTCCAGCTGAGATCTACGCAGGGGCCATGGCTGCACAGGAGTTACGCTGGCTCACCTACCTGCTGACCCACTTAGGAGAGCCGCCTCGTTCTCCTCCAGTTCTGTACGTCGAAAACAAGGCTACGATTGCCTTGTGTCAGGAGCACAGACTGGAGTACAGAACGAAGCACATCGCTCTGCGCTACTTCCTTGCTCGAGAGTTGCAGCAGTGTGGTCAGCTTCGTCTTGCGTACGTGGCCACTCGGGCCAACACTGCTGATGTCTTCACTAAGGCCCCTGGGTCTGGTGATCATCAGCGTTACTGTACTGCTTTAGGCCTTCTGCCTGCTTCGTCTCACTTGCTCACTGCTTGACCTTGCCTATACTGTGATCTATATATATGCCTGCATGCTTTCACTTGCTAGGTTGTGATCACTGTCCTGCTTGTTTTCTTTTATATAACTCTGCATGTGAACTGGCCTTGTGGCCATTTGCTTGTGCTCAGAGTGCGTGGTGACTTTGTGATCCACCCTGAGCTTGCTTGGTTTTCTTGATTGGTCTTGTGACCCTTTGTTCTCCCCCACTTTGTCTATGGGGGTGTGTCAAACTTATATGTTGCATGTTGTGTAGGCTAACCCAATTAGGGTTTGCTACTTGTACTCCTGCATGCTGCTAGTTCATTCATTCTCGTTCAGTTATTCCGACAGTTACTGCTGACGCCAGGGTTCGCTCAGCATTTCACAAGTGAGTCGTGACCATGCGACGTCGCAGTCGAAACATAACCGAATGGAGCTGTTGGAATAACCGAAAGGTTATCATAACATTCCCGAAGGCTCTCCACTCGCGCGTCACTCCATAACGAAGCAACGCGCCTGTATCAGTATCGCAATAGCTCATATAGAGCATGCGGAAGGTCGAGGGTCACCCGAAGGTCAACAGTCGAAGACAGTCAACGGTCATGCCCCTTGACTGCCCAGTAACCGCACTTGGTAGTTACGCGCTGCAACACGGTAACTGTCAAGAATAGCAATAGTCGTGGTTACTGTAGCAATGTAATTCAGTTAATAAGGGAATGTACCCCTCAGAGTACATGGCTAGCTAGGATTGCTATTTATTCCTTGTATCACTATCCTTTAATCATCTTGTTCTCTTCCAATCTTGTCAACAAGGTCATTCAGAGACTTTATAGTCTTTCCTGAACCTTAACAGCCTTATCCTGTTCACTACGATCCTTCACCTATAACATCATGGTATGAGAGCTAGAGTGGATTATAAGGACTGCTAAGATTCTCGTTCTCCCTAGAACAACCTCTTTATAAATTACTCGTTAAACAATTACAAACTCTGCATCACTATGGCTCCTGAAAGGGGGACTGCAGATTCTCCGGGCCCACCACCAGCAACACCCACTGCACCATCAGCGGTGACTTCCGTCAGCGCCGCTCTCGTTGAGCATCTCGTCGCCCGCATCAACGCTCTTGAGAGTCATCAAGCCATGAGCATCGATGGCTCGAGCTATGCACGTGGAGTTGCTGGACTCCCTCTCCCTGGAGAAGACCGCCGCGTCAACTCCGAGAGGTCATTCACCTTCGACAACCGTCAAGCTTCAGCTCCTGCGCAAGACAGTCAACATCGCACAGAAACAATTGCGACAATGCAGACAAAGTTTGTTCTAACTTCAAAGCTGAAGACATCAGTTCCCTTCGACGGCAAGGACTTTTACACGTGGAGCTTCGAGTTCGAGCTCCTCGCGACAACCGCGCAAATCTGGATGTACTACGACGGAAGCTTAAAGTTTCCGACGGAGGGCATCATCCAAGAGTAGAACCAGTACTACCATGAGTCTCTTCTCGCGTACACCACCCTCCTCTGAAATCTCTCTCCCGCCGAACAGCTTGGCATTCGCTCCTATAAATCAGAGTGGACACCCGCATACTCTTCTTGGGAGCACTTGCGCAACTCATACATGGCAACGGATCCCGTTACTATGAGTCGCCTACTCAGCCAACTCACATCGGTCAAAATGCAACAAGGGGAGAAGGCGGGGCCGTATATCAATCGGTGCCGCAATCTGCGCGACCACATCAAGAAGTGCGGCGGAACCGTTCCCGACGATATGTTCGTCTCATGGTCCTTTCGGGCCTTGGACCTGATTGGCGACAGTGCCAATCGTTGCTCCGTGCTCGAGCAACCGTCTCCGAGTCCGCCTTGTGCGCCACGCTTCTCTCCGAGTAAAAGGAAATCGACCTGTACAACGAGAAGAACATCAAGCGGGAGAAGTTAGTCTTCTACGTTGGAACAACTGAAGGGGAGCAACACGGCAAGAAACAAACTTTCTGCAAACACTGCAAGAAGCCTGGGCACACTATCGTTCGGTGCTACAAGCGAAAGGCCGCCGACGAAAGGCGCAACAACTTCGCCAGTCAGCAGCCTTCGGCACCCTCGGCCTCTCCTGCTTCAACCTCAACCGTGTCACCACCTTCAGTGGCAAGCACTTCTCAAACTCATGCGCGCATCTCCAACAAAGACAAAGGCAAGGGAACGATCATGAGCTGTATGGCACGGCGCCGCAGAGGCATTTGTTACTACGACAACATCGAATACCCGCCTATCGCGCCCATCAACCCCATTGCACCCAGTCTAGAAAACGATCCTACCATCCACAGTTGGATCGACCGTCCAACCAACATCCCACCTGATTTCAGCTGCCCCCGCCAACGCCGGAATCTCCTCCCAGCATTTCGGCGAACAGGTACTTCGCTCTCTCGCCATACTCCGGCGACTTCGATCGCGTCATTACACCGAAAATCGCCAACATCGCGCGACAGAGCCGCGAGAACATCAATACCTGGTATCTGGACAGCTGCTTCGGACAACACATGGTGGGATCACCAACGTTCATCAGCAACTCAAAACGCATGCGACGACCGTGCGAAATTACAGTTGCGAACAACAGCACACTCAAGGCATACGACATCGGAGAAGTTTACCTTGAAGCTGATGACACCAAGTTCACCATCCACATCAATGATGTGCTCGTCGCCCCAGATCTGCGTTACAACCTGCTCTCATCAGCTCAACTCATGCGGTGCGGAGTCGACATTCGCAGCAACTGCAAGGACAAAGCCTTTGAGCTTTTCTACAACAACTCTTACATCGGCAAGGCGATTGACGATGACGGAGTCTTCGTCCTGCAGTTCTCAGCCCAGGGCACCACTGAAGATTCTGACCGCACCTTGCTGCTCAAAACAAGTCCCTCAGAGCCGCCAACATGGTCGCATCCAACCGAAATGGACCTCGAGCGACCTGCTTCTGACGGTCTTCTTCGGCTTCGCACCGTTCCAACTGCCTCGACCTCCAACCCAGCTGAGACCGGACCTGCATCAATGGAAGCAGACAGCGGCACGTCAGCACCTGCGGAACCAATCACCGAAGAAAGCGAAAAGGTTGAAACAGGATTGGGCAGTCCCGGTCCAGCAGTCGGCCCATTGGGAGAAATTCTAACGCCAGAAGAAGCAGCTGCAGAAGGACGGGGCACTATCTCGGCATCCGAAGGCGACGCCACTGCTCCAACAGATGCTGGCGCTGCCACCGGAGGCGACTGGGGAATTGGAGGCTGGGGAACCGGTGGCGGCTGGGGAACCGGAGGCGTCTGGGGAACTTCAACAAGCGAAGGAGGATGGGGGCAAGCTGCCCCTGCCTATCCCGAAGCTCCGGGACTCCCTCCTGCGGATACCGCGGCTGTTGACCCATACTGGGCAACACGTGGCACCAGCTGGGGCGGACCAATACGCTCCTGACACACCAGAACCGATGCAAGAAGAATCAGAGGAAGAGGTAACTTATGAATTCTTCGAGGAAGCAGCAAAAAACAAAAACCTACCGAGGAGCCGCCGTCACCAGAACAAGGACCTCAACAGATCGAGGTCATCGGCGCCGAATACAGTTACTTCAGAATTCCCATGAAAGGCCTTCCCGTCACCGACTGGCCCAAGCCACCACCATCCCAGTTTCTTCTCGTCACCGGCGAACAAGTTCACGCCGGTGACACCGACGACATCATCGGAATTCCCCGCGCGCTTCTAGAGCGAGACTCCATTCGGGCCTTTGCAACTGACACTGATGCCGCCACCGACATCGGACCTGAAAAGGAGCAGAACGACGCAGCAGAGAGGAACAAATACTATCAGAAGACAGTCGGGTACCGTGCGGAACCAGAAACATGGCACCAGCGACTCGGACACCCCTCGCACATCACGCTCAAGAATTCTCTGAAGGCCGGAGTTTTCGACGATGACGCGCTGCTTCTCCCTCGAGGCGGTTCTCTCATAGCAGAATGGGCTGACCTGCCCTGCACCGTGTGCCCAATTGCATCACTCGCCCACAAACCTTTCCCGGACTTACCTCCCGGCTACGAACGCTACAAGCCGCTGGAGAAAGTCTACAGCGATTTCATGGTTTTAAGTCAAAGCGGGCTCAACGGCGAATCCTACACCCTCACCTTCATCGACGCTTCTACACGCTACGTTTGGGCAATCAACACCGACTGCCGCTCTCTTGCCTTTGAATGCTTCGTGGCGTGGATGAAGCGGGCCGAACGCCAGTCTGGACTGAAGCTGAAAACCTACCAGACTGACGGGGGTTTGGAGTTCTTCTCAACTGAGTTCAAGGAACTCTTCAAGCAGAAGGGGATTGAGCATCTGGTGTCCCTGCCCTACGCTCACGAGCAGCAAGGCGTGGCAGAACGGACAAACAGGAGCCTTGCCACCAGGATGAGGGCCCTGATGAAGCAGTCAGCCGTCCCAACCAGGTACTGGCCATTCGCGATGAACCACGCTGTCCGACTGCACAACTTGCTGTCATCCCGAAGCCTCGAGAACAACAACTCTCCCTATAGGGCTTGGACGGGCAGAAAGGCAGACACGCGTCTGCTTCGGGTGTTCGGCTGCATGGTACAGTACAGACCACACACAGCAAGGACCGGAAAATTTGCTGACCGAGCACGCTGGGGCATCCACCTCGGAATCGAAAAGGTATACAAGGCATGGATCGTGCTGGACTACGCGACACACGAAGTCACAAAATCACGTGACTGCATCTTCTACGAGAAGCTGACTCTGCCACTGTTCAAGGAGCACCGCGAAGCTGACCGGGCGCCGGAAAGGGTTTTCGAGGGACACCGCAGCTTCGCAACACCACACGATGAATCTGACCTGGCAGAAGATGCTGATGCAGCAGATGTCACGCAATTTGACAGCGCACCCAACATCCCCCTTACAAGCCCATTCCAGACTCCAACATTCATTCCTGTACATCAATTCGATCCCGACGATACAACTCAAGAAGCCCACAACTACAACAGCACAGCGCGCCGATCACCTGATGCCGAGTTACCACCTTCAAACACCTCGCAAGACACCATCCGCCTCGGCAACGACAGCGACGACGACGTCGTCGAAGTAACCAGCTTTCACGACTACGATCGCCTTCACTACGAGAAGACCAACGAAACCGGTCTCCGCATCCTTGGGCTCGCCGTAGCTGTTCGCCACACCTCCCCCAAGGAACCCACCACCGTTCGCCAGGCCTTGTCTGGCCCCGACAGTGAGAAGTGGAAGGCAGCCATGGCCACCGAAGTCACAGCACTCAAGAGCCGCGGAATGTGGAAGCTGGTTCCACGATCATCAGCGAAGGGGAGGAAAATTCTTAGCGGCAAATGGGTCTTCCGAATCAAGACACTTGCAGACGGCTCCATCAACAAGTACAAGGCACGATGGGTGGTGCGCGGGTTCGAGCAAACTCACATGGTGGACTTTGACCTCACCTACGCGCCCGTCGGGCGACACACCTCGGTGCGCATCCTCATCTGCATCGCAGCCGTCAAGCAACGGCCACTCCGTCAAATCGACGTCGGCAGCGCATTCCTGTACGCCCCCGTCGACGCCATCATCTTCGTCGAGCAGCCGCACGCCTTCGAGGAGAGCGACGGCGCCATCTGCCTCCTTCAAAAATCCCTCTACGGGATTAAGCAGGCACCTCGACTATGGCAGCAGTACCTGCACACTGTTCTCACGGAGCTCGGATTCAAGCAACTACCGCACGACCTTGGAATGTACAGGAAGGAGTCGCGCTGCAAGTTCATCCTTCTCGTCGCCTATGTCGACGATCTCCTCTACACCGGCGACGTCACGGAGCTGCTGGATCAGTTTGAGGCGGATATAAAAAAGAAGATGGAAGTGACCATCAACCACAACGTCACCCAATTTCTGGGCCTCAACATCACCCAATCCGCCACCTCCAACCACCTCTCCGCCGCTAAATACGCGGAAACTCTAGCGAAGAAATTCGATGTCGCCCCAATTAATCTCACCACCCCCTTCCGCACTCCTCCTCCAAATCACGAACCCGACACAACCCCACTCTCACTCGAGGACCATCGCCTCTATCAGCAGCAGCTGGGGTGTCTCCTGTTCGCCGCCGTCACGTGTCGGCCCGATCTCTCCTACGTCGCAAGCCAGCTCGCTCAGTACCTGAAGCGACCTGAAGGGGAGAATCTACTGGATCTACGCCACGCACTTCAATACTTCGTCTCTACTCCTGACGTCAGACTCACCTACGAAGCTAACCTCACTGCTACTCTACAGCTTCACGGCTACGTTGACGAAGACCACGCGGGAGACATTGACAACAGACGCTCCCGTACAGGATTCATTTTTCAACTCCAACCCGCCGGACTCATCTCTTGGAACTCCCAGAAGCAGGAGCTCATTGCACTTTCGTCAATCGAAGCTGAGTTCATCGCCACCAGCGCAGTTGTTCGTGAAGGCCTGTACCTGATGGAGCTCCTACAGGAAGCGAAAGTGACGATGAACGGGCACTTCACGTTACTCTGCGACAACCAGAGCGCGATCAAAATCGCGAACAAACACGGCTTTGTGAACCGCTCAAAACACATCGCACTCCGTTACTTCTTTGTCAAGGACGAGATCGACAAGGGCAAGGTCAAACTCACCTATTGCCCAACCGGTGACATGGCAGCAGATTTCTTGACCAAGAAACTGCCACGTCAGAAGTTTCAGCACTGCACCAACCTCTGCGGGATCTCGAAGAAATCCCACGTGGCTCACCTTCAGGAATGAAGGGGAGTGTTGGAATAACCGAAATGTTATCATAACATTCTCGAAGGCTCTCCACTCGCGCGTCACTCCATAACGAAGCAACGCGCCTGTATCAGTATCGCAATAGCTCATATAGAGCATGCGGAAGGTCGAGGGTCACCCGAAGGTCAACAGTCGAAGACAGTCAACGGTCGTGCCCCTTGACTGCCCAGTAACCGCACTTGGTAGTTACGCGCTGCAACACGGTAACTGTCAAGAATAGCAATAGTCGTGGTTACTGTAGCAATGTAATTCAGTTAATAAGGGAATGTACCCCTCAGAGTACATGGCTAGCTAGGATTGCTATTTATTCCTTGTATCACTATCCTTTAATCATCTTGTTCTCTTCCAATCTTGTCAACAAGATCATTCAGAGACTTTATAGTCTTTCCTTAAACTTAACAGCCTTATCCTGTTCACTACGATCCTTCACCTATAACATCAGGAACTTTTAAAGGAAAAAGGAGGGAACCGGACATTCGAATGGTGTCGATTCATTGCAAACGGTCGGTTGCAAAATGGCATGTTTTGGTTGGAGCGGGACCGGTTGCAAAATGGCGGGTTTTGGTAGGAGCGCGAAAACTCGCTGACACAGTGAAAACTCGCTGCACTTCTGTCTGTGCGAAAATAACGACAGCCACATAGACGCGTAACATGACCGAGTTTCGCGCATATTAAAAATTGTTGTACTTCACAGTTCGAATACTCAAAAGCTTGTTTCGATAAGCGGAAGGTATCATACGGGAATCACACTCGCCTGTTTTATCTACCGTTCGTTTTGAAACGCAACTTCAAGGAAAACCAAAAAGGTTACGCGCCCTAACTTGCCACTCAACACAAAATGTGAATAGTATTCCGTTGCCGGGACTTGAACCCGGGTCTCTCGGGTGAGAGCCGAGTATCCTAACCGCTTTATTTACAATGTATATGTGTACAAAAGATACAGACGGATTTGAGCATCAGGAGGCTACCTAACTAGCAATGGCCCAACTGCAATCCTAGGTTGAGACCCCCAATGAGGTCTCAAGAACCAACACCAAGGTACGCAGAGTCAGCCAAGGAGGGTGGGGTGGGATCTGGTGGGGCGGAGGGTGTGTCAACACTGTAACGAATTTGTGTCCGACGGCAGATGGTTCGAGCCTGCTCACGCTGGTGCACCAAGGAAATCCTCTTGAAGTAGCTAGTCTCGAAGAGCTCTGGAATCAGGTCAGATGCACCACCTATGTCACGAAGTCGAGTCGCCCCTCGTCTGCTGCAGTCTTTGATGAAGCTGAGAAATGCCGTGCTGAAGCAACCGAAGGTTTCAAGAACGAGAGGAAGAAGCTTCACGTCTGGGCGGTTTTGTAAGGAAGATGCATACAGGGTCCGCTTCTCAGTTTCGCGAGCAGATGCAGCTGAGCCGATTACTGATGCAGTCTTGGAGTTTGGGGGACCATGCTGCGGGTCTGCAACTGAATCATCTAATGCCCACGTAGTCCCAGAGCTGATATCACGGCAGCTGATGTCTGGGCGACGTCCTGAAAGAAGGTGGGAGTCCTCCAGCTGTACGACGTAACCAAGCTCGGACATGATGCGATGAACCTCAAGCTTGATGGCGTCGTGGACCCTGGTAGGCTCGTTAGAGGATGGGCAGCGGAGGACGTGAGAGACGACTGAAGGGTCTGTGAATGCCGAGCCACAAGTGCATGTGCGGGTGGTCGTGAGGTGTGGAATGGGGAGGCCAAGACGAATAGCGGCTGCAATACACCACTCCGTAGGTGACAGCTGCATATGCGAAGAACATGGAGCCACAGTAAGCCAATCGCCAGCATGGGGCCCTTGTAGGGAGGTTAAACGGGCCAAATGTTGGGGAGAGGTTACTGTGGATCGCACGCGCTTGAGCATGACAGCCTCCAAGTGCTGTGAAAGGTAGGAATATAGCTTCTGTGGATAGCCAGCGTGAAGTGCGGGCCAGGTAGGGAAGTGCTGCCGAATGGTAGGATGAAGTTTGGACATGGCTGTGGGAATGCATGGGTCAAGGCGGTCCATGGTGTCTGAAGCGATGAAGGGACGGAAAATAGGGGAGCCATGAATGGTGAAGCATGACGAGAGGAGTGAAACTGTCTGTGCCCAGCTGCACAGGTAACTGAGAGAAGCAGTTGCAGCTGAAGAACGGAGGCCGAACCCACCAAGGCGAATGGGAAGGAATGGCTGTCGGTGTGTTGTGGCAGTGTGGTCAAACGCAGGAGGCCAGTAGTCAGAGCCGATGAGGCGAACAAAGTGGTCCAGCAAGGTGTTGTCCCAGTCAGTGTAAAGCTCTTCTACCTCGGGAAATGGTGCAACTGTGCGGAGGAGGAATGAGGGACGGGCGGAAATGCAGAGAGTAAGGAGGCGAGAGGCAGTCTGTGGATCATGAAGGTCATGCAGGAGAGGCAGTGATGAAGAGAAAGAGTGCAGTTTGTCTCGAACTGTGGAGATAATGTGGGTGTCCGATCCGATAGGCACTCCTGCAACCGTGAGACCGTTAGGGGCAATGATGATGTCTGATGGAGGTGTGAGGTCCGAAGGGAGGTCCAAAGGGGCCCAGAGGGAGCATTTTGATGGTTGCACCCTCAGGCCCAGGTCATTGAGACGGGCTGTAAGCGCTGTGTAGGCAGGAAACACGTCATGCGCAGGACCGACCATGTACGTGTCGTCTGCGTAGGAGGTGATGAAAAGAGCTGGAGATTGACGCTGGATGGGGCGAATGGCTAGGTGCTGGGTGAGGGCGAACAAGAATGGCCCGCATGGGTCACCCTGTCGAACACCCGATGATGACTGCAGTGTCTCGATTAATGGGCCGCTGCGGTAATGGAGAGAAGAGGGGGAGGCATAGAAGAGGCGGAAGAAAGGGATGAGGCTGGAGAACGGGGAGTCTCGCAGGGCGTTGAACATAGCGGAACGGCTGAAGGAGTTGAAGGCGTTGGCAACATCCAGTTCCAGCACAACCCACTCTGGGTGGAGGGAGAGGGCCGACTGGACTGCATGGGCCATAACCTCGATCCCTACGGAGACGGCGACCCCAAATTGTAGGGAGGGAAGGAAGAAGTCCCGGATCTGCTGCTTGAAGTGAAGAGTAACGCAACGGGACAGCAGGCGCGGCAGTATCTCGCCGATGGCGATGGGGCGGACCCCTCCATGCGGCTTCTGGAGGGCAACAAGATTGGATGCGGTGAAGTAAGGTCGAGCTGTTTGCGGGAGGTCGCCTTGCAGCCAATTCTGGAACAGGCGGAGAAGATGCGGCAGATGAGTCTGGTACGAGAGGAAGGTGTCGCGAAGATGCTCGATAAGCCACCCCGAAGGGCCAGCAGCTGTGCCTCGTGGGGCTGAACGCAAGGCCTGATGAAGAAGTGGAATGGTGAGCTGAGGCACTTCCGAAGGCGAGAAGTCGGGCAGCCAGTCTGGAAGTTCTTCGGTAGCAGGAGGGTGCTTGGCCTTAAGCGCAGTAACAGTTTCAGGGGTCTGTGGGGCAAGCTCGCCAGCTTCTAAAGCGGCAAGGGAACGCGACCAGTCCCCGCAATGCGCGAATCGTTTGGCTCGGTTCAGTCGGGCGAACGTGGCTGTGGACCGGGCGGATGAGACACTGTGCGGTCGAGACACTGGAACGGCAGCAGCGACAGCTTCGTTGAAGAGAGAAAGCCAGTCGCCTTGAATGAAACGACGTGCAAAGGCTGCACATGCTGCTGTGGCTGATTGTGAGGCAGGAGAAATGGAAGAGCGAAGCACCAGACGGGGGAAAGCAAGGAGGAGGAAATGAGCAGCAGGATCTTGCGGGAAGATGGCAAGGCGGCGAAGTGGTATGAGTAAAGCATCCAAGACCAGCAGGCGAGCTCGCGGCGGAATCCGACGCAACAGTGTGCCTGGGGTGACAGTGGGACTGAAGAACGTCCCCCAGTCCCAGGTTACGACAGCGTCCCAAGTCTGTTGAGATATCGGTGGGGGTGCTGTAGAGGAGGAGGGAGTAGTAGTGGCACGATGAGGAGGAGGGCGGACTGATTGCTGACGCGTTGTGTTGTTGCGGGAACAAGCAGAGAGGTGGCGAGTAAGACCACCCGAGCTGGCAAAGTTACGATTACAGGTTTTGCAGTAACATGTTGGGGTCGGGACCGAAGTGGGCAAAGGAGAAGAAGAAGAGGCTGCAGCAGGATGCGGAGCAGATGTCGAAGCAGGAGGAGGAGCAGAAGGAGGAGGTTGTGAAGTTTGCACAGCTGCAGGTTCAGGTTGGCGAGAAGCGTGCTCTTGGGAGGAGAAGGCTAAGGTTTCTGTAAGGACTTTATGAAGTACGGTCTTCTGTTGTTCTGAAACAAAGCGTGGTGGGGCTGATGACTTAGGGTGTTGAGAAGAAGAGGCTGGGGGTTGTGGAGTATCTGATTCTGGCAATGACGAAGAACGGTGTGTCGTGGCAGAGTCAGTAGGGAGGGATGACGGACGTGGGCGTAAAGGTGGCTGTTGAATCGGTAGGGTTGCAAAAGGTGGGGATGAACGCGAGCGGTTAGGAGGACGAGAGGGGTGTGGGTCCCGGTCTTCAGGCGTCCTGTCCCGCTTACGGTTTGCCATGGTGAGGAAGTGGATTAGAAAGATTCATATGTTGTGCAGTTAGCGGTTTAACAAGTGTGTCAAATTCGCGTTTTGGGAGAGGTAGTAGCGCGGATGCAGCAACGAGATATCATGCAGTGCAGAAGAGGTTTTCGTGGGTAGTTGGGGCAGATCGTGCTGCTGCCAAGGTGCAACGTGCTGGTGCTTGCGCAAATTGAAACACGTGGAAGTGGAGTCGTGTGTGGAAGGTGCAGGTTGGGAGGGTGGGGAAATTCGCGAAGGTGCCAGTCGTCGTTGGGGGTAGAAACAGGTGTAGGCAGGCGTCGTGCTGTCCCCCAGTGCTCGATTACTAGCAAAAACCACGCCGTCGCCGAAGGAACTCCTCTCCGCGTCGGACGCTAGTGAGTCTGTCGAGTGAGCTAAGGGAGGTGCCGACGTGGAGAAGCACTGTCAGAGTAGTAGCACGATTCGAATTTCGTCCGTAGCACTGTCAGGGTAGTCGCGCGTAGGGTTTCTCGCAGTTTTAGTGTATGCGTGCAAGTCGCGGCGCGTATTTACAGTGCAAAAGAAGGTGCAAGGTCGCTGTTTTCGCTCCTTAGCGGTGAGTAGTGAGTTCTGCTGCTTTACTCGAGCGAGCAGCAAGGCGAACTACGAAAACGAAGGGCGTTCTAGCGCCTTAAACGTTGCTGCAGCGAGCTTGAGTGACGGTGAGGCAAACTACGAAAACGAAGGGCGTTCTAGCGCCTTAAACGTTGCTGCAGCGAGCTTGAGTGACGGTGAGGCAAACTACGAAAACGAAGGGCGTTCTAGCGCCTTAAACGTTGCTGCAGCGAGCTTGAGTGACGGTGAGGCAAACTACGAAAACGAAGGGCGTTCTAGCGCCTTAAACGTTGCTGCAGCGAGCTTGAGTGACGGTGAGGCAAACTACGAAAACGAAGGGCGTTCTAGCGCCTTAAACGTTGCTGCAGCGAGCTTGAGTGACGGTGAGGCAAACTACGAAAACGAAGGGCGTTCTAGCGCCTTAAACGTTGCTGCAGCGAGCTTGAGTGACGGTGAGGCAAACTACGAAAACGAAGGGCGTTCTAGCGCCTTAAACGTTGCTGCAGCGAGCTTGAGTGACGGTGAGGCAAACTACGAAAACGAAGGGCGTTCTGGATTTCTATTTGTTTTTACCACTTAACACCAATTTGTGCTACAGACATGAACGTCAAACTTCGGAACTCGAGCTCACAGCAAGGGGACTAAATAAACACCTTCACACCTACTGAGCACATCTCAAGTCCCGCAGGTAACCGCATATACGCAGCAATACATGACAAAAAAAGGGTCAACTCAGTGACTACAACTTTGACCACATTCATGGACCACTACCACTGTTGTGGTTACCACTCAGGGGAATGACTCATCACCCCATCATATACCCCTATCGGTTACCACTCAAGAGGCCTGAAAGTGACGGCACCTGCTGCTGCTGCATCTGCTCTTGCATCTGCTTCATTTCCTCTGGGTCTGATAGGGAGAGAGAGAGAGAGATAAGTAAGAAGGAAGAAATGAGGATGGGAAGGATGACGATGATGATGAGAGATGAGCTTAAGGGGTGTTATGAATGATTATGCACGAATTTGGTATGCTAGAACCGAGTACGAATCATATCAGCCCACTTATGGAGTCAGCAAGGCGGGGGGGGGTGACCATGACGACGAGAGAGGAGCTAGAGGTGTGGTAAGAATGAGTAGATTGAGGATGGTAGGACGAGGATTTCAATATGGAGTCAGCGAGGCAGAGCAGGATGACCATGAGGATGAGAGATTACCTTTAACGCATGACCCATCCACGCAATAGCCCACTCATTTGTGCATCACCCACTCAGTCACTCACCTATGGAGTCAGCGAGGCGGGGCAGGACGACCATAACGACGAGCGATGAGCTTAAGGTGTGGTACGAATGGGTATGCCAGAGGTGAGCATGCTAGAAACGCGTACGCCAGTGCCAGAGAGGAACCCACCTATGGAGTCGGCGAGGCAGGGCAGGACGACCATAACGACGAGAGATTACCTCTAAGGTTATGTTCCACCCACCCATCCGATAGCATTTTACACCTTGTGTATGACCCAGCCACCTATGGGTATGCGAGAAACGCGTATGCCAGTGCCAGAGAGGAACCCACCTATGGAGTCGGCGAGGCGAGGCAGGACGACCATGACGACAAGCATGAAGCATATCATGATGCCCATGGGGCTCTTCACTATCGTCCATATGCTGAACGGCTGGCGCCTCTGAGAGCATGGTGGTAAGGCAGGCGGGAAGCATGGTGGCAAGGGGTACAGGAAAGGCAGGGGGTGAGTGAAGCACGAAGCATATCATGATGCCCATGGGGCTCTTCACTATCGTCCATATGCTGAACGGCTGGCGCCTCTGAGAGCATGGTGGTAAGGCAGGCGGGAAGCATGGTGGCAAGGGGTACAGGAAAGGCAGGGGGTGAGTGAAGCACGAAGCATATCATGATGCCCATGGGGCTCTTCACTATCGTCCATATGCTGAACGGCTCGCGCCTCTGCATGTGGGGGCAAGTGGGGAATGAGGTTAGCAGCATGAATGCACGCATGAGGGTTGATGAATGGCGTGAGATGATCATGATGCCCATGGGGGCTCCGCACCCCCGTCCATATGCTGAATGGCCCACGCCTCTGCAGGAGGGGGTGAATGGACAGGCATGAAGGGCCCTGCTTGCTCACAGCTTGCTGTCGTCGCCGCGGCACGCCATGCCTCAAATGCTTGCCTGGTTGTCTCGCCATTATTGTGCTAGACAATATTCAAGTTCCAACCAGCGTCACCTCAACAGCTTCCTGAGCTGCGAAGGGCGAGATGATGAGGGGATTAATGGAAAGACCTGCAGGGCCCTGCTCTCAGCCCACCACCTGTGCCTTGAATGCGGGGACAGGCTAGGAGGCCCCTGGTTACTATTTACGAGAACCACAATCGCCCTCTTCACCACTACCTTTCATCCTCACCTCGAAATACTCCTCAGCTGCGAAGGGCGAGATGATGAGTGGATCGATGGAGAGGCTTGCAGGGCCCTGCTCTCGGATCACCATTGCGCGGAAGTTTCCTGCATGCTTCGCACTGACTTGCAGCGTGACCTGCCCAGGAAGAGACAATGGCAAGGGAACGCCACGACAGGTGAGCCCTTGTGTCACGACAGGTGAGCCCTTGTGTCACGACAGGTGAGCCCTTGTGTCACGACAGGACGACCCGGGACCTGGTTGCGTGCAGGAGGACAGTGGATGAGGTTGGGCTTACCGGCAGGAAAAACGCCCTTGGAGCGTGTGCGAGCCAGCAGGTAGGGTGGTGGGGATGGATGGATGGATGGTTTGGGCTTACCAGCAGGAAGAACCCCCTGGGAGCAGAGACTTTCAGCGTGTGCGTGGCGGGAGAGCGAGCACTGGGGATGGATGGAATGGGGTGGAGGACAGGACAGGACGAACGAAACAGGACCTGGTTGCATGCAACGCATGATTTGGGCTTACCGGCAGGAAGAACGCCCCTGGAGCAGCGACTTGCAGCGTGTGCGAGCCGGGAGAGAGAGCGCTGAGGAGTGAGGTGTGGGGAGGGAGGGAGAGAGGGAAGGAGGGAGGGAGGGAGGGAGGGAGGGAAGGAGGGAGGGAGGGAGGGAGGGAGGGAGGGAGGGAGGGAGGGAGGGAGGGAGGGAGGGAGGGAGGGAGGGAGGGAGGGAGGGAGGAAGAGAAGGACGGACAGACGGTTGGTTAAGGGTAAATACAGTGAGGGAAACTCGTGCATGGGAGAACTCCAGAGCATTACGATAATGCACCTGCAGTGTGTGCATGCCCGAAGGCAGAGCGCTGGGGAGGGGCGTGTGGGAAGAGGATGGGGGAAGGAGGGAGGGAGAGGAGAGAAGCGTACATACAAAGGGTAATTCGTTGGTGACAAAACTCGCATCATCTCGACTAGCCACTTGCAGTGTGTGCATGGCAGGAGGCAAGGGGGTGAGGAAAGGCGTGTGGGGACTGAGGAGAGGAGGAAGGGAGGGAGGGCGAGAAGACAAAGACAGAGGCTAACTGCCTCTCGTTTGAAGGGAATGCAGGTGAGTTTAAAGGCAGCGTGGTGGGGAACAGAGTGATGGGGGAGGGGTGGGGCGCAGAGTGATGGGGGAGGGGTGGGGCGCAGAGTGATGGGGGAGGGAGGGGTGGGGAACAGAGTGATGGGGGAGGGGTGGGGCGCAGAGTGATGGGGGAGGGGTGGGGCGCAGAGTGATGGGGGAGGGAGGGGTGGGGAACAGAGTGATGGGGGAGGGAGGGGTGGGGAACAGAGTGATGGGGGACGGAGGGGTGGGGAACAGAGTGATGGGGGAGGGAGGGGTGGGGAACAGAGTGATGGGGGAGGTGTGGGGGGAAGAGTGATGGAGGAGGTGTGGGGGGAAGAGTACGGGGGCTACAGGAGAGGGGAGGAAGCAAGTGAGTCGACTCAAGTCTCGAAGGGATTGAGCCAGCAGGGAAGTCGACTCTACAAATGAGGGTCCACATTTGTCCCTCGAGGTTCAGAAAAGAATACTCCTGAACCAGGATTGCCAGCGCGAAAGTGTTGGTTGGCGAGAATTCTGAATTTTGTGCAGCCACTTTTCTTCCGCAGTAACAATTCGCCAGGATTAAGGGTTTCGGGAGTCAAATGTGGACCCTCGTTTGAAGGGAATGCAGGGAGCGGCCACTTGCAGCGTTTGAGTGCACGTGGTGAGTGCCCTGCGTCCGCGCACAGCAGACAACAGCCACTTGCAGCGTGCGCGGCGGAAGGCCGGCAGCGGTGGGGAATGGTGTGTTGGGATGGGGGCGTATGCCGGCGGTGGTTTCTCAGTGAACTCCCAACGAGCGCCAGGAGAAATCTCACGCAGGCATCAGGGGATGCAATGTGTGAGTACGCAGAGGCAGGGCACAGTAGGGTGTGCTGTGTTGGGAGGGGGCCATACGGCGGTGGTACTTTCTCAGTGAACTCCAAACGAGCCGTTAGGGGGGAATTCTCAAGCAGGGATAATGGGATGTGATGGGCGAGTGCACAGAGGGAGGGCGGCGGTGGGAAAGGTGTGTTGAGAGGGGGCGTATGGCAGTGGACTGGTGGTACTTTCTCAGTGAACTCCCAACGAGCGCCAGGGGAAATCTCACGCCTCAAAAGAGACCTCACGCAGGCATTATGGGATGTGTGCGTGGCTTCGAGGCACAACGCTTGGTGGCATCTCACAAGTCACCTCGCAGGCATCATGGGATGTGTGCGTGGCTTCGAGGCACAACGCTTGGTGGCATCTCACAAGTCACCTCGCAGGCATCATGGGATGTGTGCGTGGCTTCGAGGCACAACGCTTGGTGGCATCTCACAAGTCACCTCGCAGGCATCATGGGATGTGTGCGTGGCTTCGAGGCACAACGCTTGGTGGCATCTCACAAGTCACCTCGCAGGCATCATGGGATGTGTGCGTGGCTTCGAGGCACAACGCTTGGTGGCATCTCACAAGTCACCTCGCAGGCATCATGGGATGTGTGCGTGGCTTCGAGGCACAACGCTTGGTGGCATGTCACAAGTCACCTCGCAGGCATCATGGGATGTGTGCGTGGCTTCGAGGCACAACGCTTGGTGGCATCTCACAAGTCACCTCGCAGGCATCATGGGATGTGTGCGTGGCTTCGAGGCACAACGCTTGGTGGCATCTCACAAGTCACCTCGCAGGCATCATGGGATGTGTGCGTGGCTTCGAGGCACAACGCTTGGTGGCATCTCACAAGTCACCTCGCAGGCATCATGGGATGTGTGCGTGGCTTCGAGGCACAACGCTTGGTGGCATCTCACAAGTCACCTCGCAGGCATCATGGGATGTGTGCGTGGCTTCGAGGCACAACGCTTGGTGGCATCTCACAAGTCACCTCGCAGGCATCATGGGATGTGTGCGTGGCTTCGAGGCACAACGCTTGGTGGCATCTCACAAGTCACCTCGCAGGCATCATGGGATGTGTGCGTGGCTTCGAGGCACAACGCTTGGTGGCATCTCACAAGTCACCTCGCAGGCATCATGGGATGTGTGCGTGGCTTCGAGGCACAACGCTTGGTGGCATCTCACAAGTCACCTCGCAGGCATCATGGGATGTGTGCGTGGCTTCGAGGCACAACGCTTGGTGGCATCTCACAAGTCACCTCGCAGGCATCATGGGATGTGTGCGTGGCTTCGAGGCACAACGCTTGGTGGCATCTCACAAGTCACCTCGCAGGCATCATGGGATGTGTGCGTGGCTTCGAGGCACAACGCTTGGTGGCATCTCACAAGTCACCTCGCAGGCATCATGGGATGTGTGCGTGGCTTCGAGGCACAACGCTTGGTGGCATCTCACAAGTCACCTCGCAGGCATCATGGGATGTGTGCGTGGCTTCGAGGCACAACGCTTGGTGGCATCTCACAAGTCACCTCGCAGGCATCATGGGATGTGTGCGTGGCTTCGAGGCACAACGCTTGGTGGCATCTCACAAGTCACCTCGCAGGCATCATGGGATGTGTGCGTGGCTTCGAGGCACAACGCTTGGTGGCATCTCACAAGTCACCTCGCAGGCATCATGGGATGTGTGCGTGGCTTCGAGGCACAACGCTTGGTGGCATGTCACAAGTCACCTCGCAGGCATCATGGGATGTGTGCGTGGCTTCGAGGCACAACGCTTGGTGGCATCTCACAAGTCACCTCGCAGGCATCATGGGATGTGTGCGTGGCTTCGAGGCACAACGCTTGGTGGCATCTCACAAGTCACCTCGCAGGCATCATGGGATGTGTGCGTGGCTTCGAGGCACAACGCTTGGTGGCATCTCACAAGTCACCTCGCAGGCATCATGGGATGTGTGCGTGGCTTCGAGGCACAACGCTTGGTGGCATCTCACAAGTCACCTCGCAGGCATCATGGGATGTGTGCGTGGCTTCGAGGCACAACGCTTGGTGGCATCTCACAAGTCACCTCGCAGGCATCATGGGATGTGTGCGTGGCTTCGAGGCACAACGCTTGGTGGCATCTCACAAGTCACCTCGCAGGCATCATGGGATGTGTGCGTGGCTTCGAGGCACAACGCTTGGTGGCATCTCACAAGTCACCTCGCAGGCATCATGGGATGTGTGCGTGGCTTCGAGGCACAACGCTTGGTGGCATCTCACAAGTCACCTCGCAGGCATCATGGGATGTGTGCGTGGCTTCGAGGCACAACGCTTGGTGGCATCTCACAAGTCACCTCGCAGGCATCATGGGATGTGTGCGTGGCTTCGAGGCACAACGCTTGGTGGCATCTCACAAGTCACCTCGCAGGCATCATGGGATGTGTGCGTGGCTTCGAGGCACAACGCTTGGTGGCATCTCACAAGTCACCTCGCAGGCATCATGGGATGTGTGCGTGGCTTCGAGGCACAACGCTTGGTGGCATCTCACAAGTCACCTCGCAGGCATCATGGGATGTGTGCGTGGCTTCGAGGCACAACGCTTGGTGGCATCTCACAAGTCACCTCGCAGGCATCATGGGATGTGTGCGTGGCTTCGAGGCACAACGCTTGGTGGCATCTCACAAGTCACCTCGCAGGCATCATGGGATGTGTGCGTGGCTTCGAGGCACGGCGCTCGGTGGAATGTGAGGAGGGAGGCGTTATGTAAGGGGGAGGGGAGGGGAGGTTGAAGGGGGAAAGGGGGGAGGAGGGGGTTAGAGAGGGACGGAATAGGAGGATGGCGAAGGGAGGAGGAAAAGGGGAAAATGAGCCAAGTTGTTTGGACTCAAAAGGTCATGGGCGGGGAGTTCGAGGAGGGCGGAGGGGGCGGGGAGGGCGGAGGGGGCGGAGAGGGCGGAGGGGGCGGGGAGGGCGGGGAGGGCGAGGAGGGCGGGCATTGGGGAGGGAGAGCAGCGGGGAAGGCGGGAAATCGTATGGGGAACAGAAGAAATGACGCGAAGGACGCGGAGCCTTACATGGAGAAGTAGCCGTTGGATCGCACAAACGCCACTGAATCTCCACCGTTAATCAGGATCTTCACAGCCGTCGATTTGATCTTCAGAGCTGATGGGAGAGATGAAATAAAGACAGTTTGCTCGCGAAAAGAAGAAAGTAAGAAAGGGAGACGGTGGAGCTCTCAACGACTATTAGGTCCGTGGCTGCCCTAATGCTGTTCCGCATCATGCTAATAAAGTGGACACGAGGAAAGCGACGTGAAAAATAGTCCTACTGTCCAGTCGCGCGTAGCCGTCCACCACGGTGGAGCCCGCAACGGCTACTCGGACAGTGATTACCATGATACTGTATCGAATCATGCTAATGAAAGGGACACGAGGAAACAGCGGAGTGTCCTACCGTCGAGTCGCACGTAGCCGTCCACCACGGCACCGCCGTTCACGGCCACGGCGCTCGCCGCTTGCGCCGATCCCGCTGCCGCCGCGTTCAGACACGCGAGCAGCAGCGACGCCGCTGTAGCTGAAACCGCGGAACGGCACGCGATACGGAGAAGCGCCATTTCTTGGGAGAATGGAAGGGTCGAAAGACTAGGATGATTGGGGACAGACGATCCCACCGTGAGCGCTGACTAAATTTATTCGTCGTAAGCGCATAGATAATAATCAGTGATCTGACATCCAATCGTAAAATCTGAGGATCTAATTACATTAGTTCCCGATTTTGCAGTTTGATCGGGGTGGAGGAAACTGATCAGTTTCGAATTCATGAAACCACGGTGGGTTCGAGATTCACGAAAAGACGGAAATCACAAAATGAGTGCGCGGAACATTGGAGTTGAGTGACGAAATGTGCGAAAACAAGATAGCTGTTCGAAATTCGGTGAGCAAGAACTTCGTCGCAATGATCACGACCACCGAACCGACAGTCCGTTCAGGTTAGGGGTAACCACATTGCGGTGCGGAAACTAGCAGAAAACGAACCCGCCTCAACTAGCACGAGCATATTCGGGTCGCACGTATGTGCGAAGCAGGTAATCACCAGGCTAAAATCTGACAAATAATCGGAGCTCAATATTCGCGTAGCAGCCGGTCGTTTTGAATAGCTCTGCTGTTAGCGTAGTGTCGCCTGACCACTCAAGGATTCCTCCCACAACGTTCCAGCGTCAATTTCCTTCCTAGAGGCGCCTCGGCCCGCTTTCCCTTCGCTTCAAGTCACCCTCGCTCGCGTTGCGGTCGCTCTGCCACCCACACAGCGCAGAGAGCGACAAGGAAGAGGGGAGGAAAGAGTGAGGAAGAGGTAGGGATGAGGCTGGTTTGATGGTTTGGGGGAGGGGGGTGGGGGGAGGGGGGAGAAAGAGGAGGCAGGGGAGCAGGAGGGGAAGGGAAGGAGGGAGAGTAAGCAAGAGCTGAGGTGGTGGGTTTTGCGCGAACCAGTGTCGTGTGTCTTCACTGCTTTCAAGAACCAGTGTTCTCGTTCTCGTTCTTGCCGTTTGCATCCCCACCATCCATCGCTCCCTCCCTCCCCCCGATCCGCCATCTATTAATCCGCTTGTCCATCCATCCGTCCATCCGTCCGTCCGTCCGTCCGTCCGTCCGTCCGTCCGTCCGTCCGTCCGTCCGTCCGTCCGTCCGTCCGTCCGTCCGTCCGTCCATCCATCCATCCATCCATCCATCCATCCATCCATACTCCGCACTCATTTCCATCCCATCAGTGTGCAACCCCCAACCTGCGAGCCACCCTACACCGCCCTAAAGGCGCCTTGCACCGCTTTCAACCACTGCCTGCACCATCAGCACCATGGCGCCAGTCACATCCGCCAGCACCCAGCCCTGGGTGGAGAAGTAGTGAGTGCCGGCCGGGGGAGCTGGGTGTGTGCGGGATGGTTGGGGAGTGTGGGGATTGCAGCATTAAGGTTGGCGTGAGCTGCTGTAAGACTTTTTACCTGTGAGTGTAAGACTTCTTACCTGTGAGTGTAAGACTTCTTACCTGTGAGTGTAAGACTTCTTACCTGTGAGTGTAAGACGCCAATGGTGTCAGTCACACCCACCAACACCCAGCCCTGGGTGGAGAAATAGTGAGCGCTGATCGAGGGTTGGGGTGGTATGGTGGTTCGGGGGTTTGGGGGTTGGGGTTTATGAGGGTTGGTGGTGTAATGGCTTGGTGTGTGGGTTGCGGGTGTGTGGGTTGCGGGTGTGTGGGTTGCGGGTGTGTGGGTTGCAGGTGTGTGGGTTGCGGGTGTGTGGGTTGCGGGTGTGTGGGTTGCGGGTGTGTGGGTTGCTGGTGTGTGGGTTGCAGGTGTGTGGGTTGCAGCTTCTAGCCAACGGCTTTCTGCACTTTGTGTGCACAGGATACACGGTGACTCCGTTCTTCTCTCGCGTTGTCTTTGCCTTATCTGCCCCTTTGCTTGACACACTCCTGGGTGTGTTCTCTTCTTCTCTTCCTCATCCCGCAACCTCTGTTCTTTTGTTTAGCCAACTCGGATTGGACCTGCCTTGCATACTCTGTGACTGCCTCGCAGCCTTGTTGCTCCTTGCAAGGGCATCAGTCTGCTCTGCTGAGATGACACGTCAATGGAAGGCGACTCACTGCTCTGATCCTCTTGTTAATTTCCCCCCCTCCAGCCGCCCAAAGCAGGTGTCTGACGTGGCACACCAGCAGGAGGTGGTGGCGACGCTCAAGAACGCACTGGCGACTGGCAATGTGAGTGAGAAGGGGATGAGATGGGATGTGATGCGATGAGTTGAGATGAAAGGGGGGATAGAGTATGCAGAGGGTGGTGATGACGCTCAAGAACACTCTGGCGACTGGCAATGTGAGATGGGAGGAGGGGGGTGAGTGAGTGAGTGAGTGAGTGAATGAGTGAGTGAGTGAGGGCAGAGGAAGGGGGCGCGTGTCTGGGGTGGTGGCGGTACTCAACAACTCACTGGCGACTGGCGACTGGCAATGTGAGATTCGATGAGAGCAGGTGGAGGGGAGTGATGAGTGAGTGAGTGAGTGAGTGAGGGAATGGGTGGGTGAGTGAGCGAGTGCGTGAGTGAGCGAGTGAGTGAGCGAGTGAGTTAAGTGAGTGAGTGAGTGAGTGAGTGAGCGAGTGAGTGAGTGAGTGAGTGAGTGAGCGAGTGAGCGAGTGAGTGAGCAAGTGAGTGAGTGAGACCCGGAAGATTGGGAGTGTGGCTGGGGTGGGTGGTGATGACGCGCAAGACACACTGCCTACTGGCAACATGAGAGCGGAGGAGATGAGGGTAGCTGAAGGGGAATGATGAGAGTGAGTGAGTGAGTGAGTGAGTGCTGGGAGGGGAGGGAAGTGGCTTGGGTGGTGACGACACTCAAGAACACTCTGGCGACTGGCAATGTGAGATGGGAAGGAGATGGGATGAGATTAGATGAGGTGAGATGATATGAGGGGTCAGTAGACGAGATGAGATCTGCACTGGCGACTGGCAACGGGGATGCAGATGCGTGTGAGCCCTCTTTCAATTCAAATCCATTCCCCTCCTCTCTCATCTTCTCCATAACTCTCCTCTCCTCCAATTAACCGTTCCCCTGCGCGTCTCCGCACTTCTTCCCCTCTCCCCTCCTCCCTCCAGCTGCCCCATCTGCAGTGCTACGGTCCGCCGGGCACAGGCAAGACGTCCACAGCGCTGGCTATGCAGCACCTTCTCCCATAATGCCCCACCCCCTCACCCCTCCCACCCCTCCAGCTGCACCATCTGCAAATTACGGTCCGCTGGGCACAGGCAAGACGTCCACAGTGCTGGCCTTTAACCACCTCCCACTTTCCATCCCACCCCATCCCGCCCTATTTCCCCTTCCCTTTCCCTTCCCCCGTGCCTCCCAACCCCCCAGCTGCCGCATCTGCTCTTCTATGGGCCGCCCGGAACAGGCAAGACGTCCACAGCGCTGGCTATCACCAAGGAGCTCTTTGGGTGAGACTTGAGCGGTTTTGATTGAACAATGGGTGGTTCTGTGTGGTTCTGTGTGGTTCTGTATGGTTCTGTGTGGTTCTGTGTGCAACCTTGTTTGCCGAACAGGCAAGACGTCCACAGCGCTGGCAATCACGAAGGAGCTCTTTGGGTGAGCTGTAAGCGAGTGAGTGGTTTTGCGGGAACACCAAGTGGGTGCCATGGCTCTATGTGGCTCGCAGCTTTGTGTGTCACCGGGACAAGACGTCCACAATGCTGGCAATCACCAAGGAGCTCTTCGGGTGAGACATGAGAGGGGTGCTGTGAGAATGAGACTTGAGAGGGGTGCTGTGAGAATGAGACATGAGAGGGGTTCTGTGAGAATGAGACATGAGAGGGGTGCTGTGAGAATGAGACATGAGAGGGGTGCTGTGAGAATGAGACATGAGAGGGGTGCTGTGAGAATGAGACATGAGAGGGGTGCTGTGAGAATGAGACATGAGAGGGGTGTTGTGAGAATGAGACATGAGAGGGGTGTTGTGAGAATGAGACATGAGAGGGGTGCTGTGAGAATGAGACATGAGAGGGGTGTTGTGAGAATGAGACATGAGAGGGGTGCTGTGAGAATGAGACATGAGAGGGGTGTTGTGAGAATGAGACATGAGAGGGGTGTTGTCAGAATGAGACATGAGAGGGGTGCTGTGAGAATGAGACATGAGAGGGGTGCTGTGAGAATGAGACATGAGAGGGGTGCTGTGAGAATGAGACATGAGAGGGGTGTTGTGAGAATGAGACATGAGAGGGGTGCTGTGAGAATGAGACATGAGAGGGGTGCTGTGAGAATGAGACATGAGAGGGGTGCTGTGAGAATGAGACATGAGAGGGGTGCTGCACGATTGAGTGGTTCTTTGGAGCCCAACCCATATGCTTGACTGCTTGTGAGTCTGACCGTCAGACTCGTGTCAAGTCAAACTTGCAAGACGTCCTCCCAATTGGCAATCACCAAGGAGCTTTCCGGGTGAGGCATGAGTGTGCTGGTTCTGTGTGAACACGGCTTGGTGCCACGCCTGCCTGCCTGCCTCTATGTGGCTTGCACCGTGTGTGTTGAACGGGCAAGACGTCCACAGCGCTGGCAATCACCAAGGAGCTTTCCGGGTGAGGCATGATAGGTTTTGGCTGTAAGAATGGGTGGTTCTGTGTGGTTCTGTGTGGTCCTGTGTGGTTCTGTGTGCAGCCTTGTGTGTCAAAGCGGCAAGACGTCCACAGCGCTGGCAATCACCAAGGAGCTCTTCGGGTGAGGTGGTAACCGTTTTTGGCATAACGACTGCTTTTGTTGCACCATTTTCCGCCCTCTCCCGTCTCCTATCGCAGCCCTGAGCTCTACCCCTCGCGGGTGTTGGAGATGAATGCGAGTGACGACCGGGGCATGAGTGTGGTGCAACAAAAGCAGCCTTTGTGCCCCAACACCAAGAGAAACCCCACATGAATTCTCCTAGCCTTCTCGTCAGAAAAGACTCCATATCTGTCCATCCTGTACCCATATCCATACCCTGTGCCTTTCCCGTACCACTTCTCCTCCCCAGCCCTGAGCTATACTCGTCCCGGGTGTTGGAGCTGAACGCGAGTGACGACAGGGGCATCAGTGTGGTGCGCACCAAGATCAAGGACTTTGCTGGCGTTGCTGTGGGGCACGGGGTGAGGTGAGCCATGTTGGAGGTACACGCGCGCACTCTCACACACACACATAAACACACATGCACATGCACACACGCACACTCACACACACACACGCTTCATGCACAAAGTTCAATGACTTCGCTGGCGTGGCTGTGGGGCCAAGGGGGCAGGTGAGGTGGAAGGTGAGGGGGAAGGTGAAGGGGCAGGTGAAGGGGCAGGTGAGGGGTGACGTGATGACTAAAGATGCTCCTTGTTTCACTAGCCACCGCCCTTTCCCCTGCTTAACTTACCACACGTTCCCCCCCTTCTCCCCTTTCCTCTTACCCCCTCCCAGTGGCTACCCCTGCCCACCGTTCAAGGTGATAATTCTCGACAAGGCTGATTTCATGACTGAGAGATGCTTGCTGGTGAATTCGCCCACTCCATGACTGAGAGATGCCTGTGGCTGATTTCGTGATTGTCTTGCCTTTTCAAGAATTCGCAAAAGGTGCTCCTCTCCTGCTTACCCATTATCCCACCCCCCTGCACAGTGGCTACCCGTGCCCTCCGTTCAAGGTGATCATTCTTGACGAGGCCAGCTGCTTGACTCAAGATTGTTCTAATGGCCCCTTTCCCCTTGTCCCCCTCTCCCTCCCGACCCCCTCTCAGCGGCTACCCGTGCCCTCCGTTCAAGGTGATCATTCTCGATGAGGCTGATTCCATGACTGAGGATGCTCAGGTGAGGAAATGAGCAGGGGGGGGGGAGGGAGGGAGGGAAGGGGGGTCGGAAGAGGAAAAGGGTGATCATTCTCGTCGAAGCCTATTCCATGACGGAGGATGCGCAGGTGTGTTGCGATGGGGGAGGGGGCGAGAAAGGATGAGGGCAAAGGGAGTGGGGGAGAGGGAGCGAGGTAGAGGAAAGAGAGGAGAGGGAGGGGGGAAAAGAGGGGGGAAAACGCGTGAGGGTGAGAGTGTTATTCGGAGTTGGACGGGTCAGAGTGGTTAGGTTAGAATGGGGATTAAGAGGTGGCAGGGGGTAGAATGGGGCGGAATGGTTGGTATGGGTTGTGATAAATCAGAGTGGATGCAAAATAGCTTGCTGAATATGGTGCGTGTCATCTTTAAACATAATCATTTAAAAGTACCAGTTGCGAAGTCAGTCTTTTCTCCACTCCCCTCCTCAGTTCTCTCTCCCTTGCCCTCCCTTCGCCTCCTCTCCTCTCCCCTCGTCTCCTCTCCTCTCTTCTCCTGTCCTCTCCTCTACTCTCCTCGCCTCTCCTCACCATTTCTCTCGTCACCTCCCCTCTGTCCGCTGTTTCCCTCTCCTATCCCCTTCTCTCCTCCCCTCACCTCCTCTCCTCACCTCTCTTATCTCCCCTCACCTCCACTCCTCACCTCTCTTCTTCCCTCCTCTCCTCTCCTTACCTCTGTCTTCTCCCCTCCCCTCCTCTCCTCGCCTCTCTTCTCACCTCACCCCTCCCTCCCTCTCCTCCCCCCCCTCTCCTCTCCTCTCCTCTCCTCTCTTCCCCCCCTTTATCATCTCCTCTCATCTCCTCTCCTCTCATCTACTATCTTCTACTCTCCTATCCCCTCCTCTCCTCTCCGCTCCTCTCCTCTCCGCTCCTCTCCTCTCCGCTCCTCTCCTCTCCTCTCCTCTCCTCTCCACTCCTCTCCTCTCCGCTCCTCTCCTCTCCTCTCCTCTCCTCTCCTCTCCTCTCCACTCCTCTCCTCCAATCAGAACGCTCTTCGCCGAACCATGGAGCTCCACTCGCGCGTCACAAGATTTGTCTTCATCTGCAATTACATCAGCAGGTAACTCATTTCCTTGGTGGGCAAGGGTTGTCCGTTTCTGCTATCCATAAATTTTTATGCATCAGGCCAACGGTGAGAAGAAGAAGAAAAACTTGTGAGTGTCGGACATGCTTGCATTTTGGCGGATTAAGAACCTGCTCTGTGCTTTACTCTGGCGGAACACCTGTTGTTCTTCGATGGTGTTAATACTTAATATGAGAACGTGTGCAGGATTGACTTTTGACAAAAGTCACCTTGTGAGTACTTAACTTGAGAACGTGCGCTGGAGTGTCCAATGTTCTTCCATACTGGAGAGTCTACAATCTGTCATTCATATTGTGTTCTTCTTGCTCTGTGCTGCCCGTTCACTGCCCTAAACTTGTACCATGTCTCCTCGAACCGTGCTCTCCACCAACTCACATCAGAATCATCACTCAGCAACAGGTGTTCGCTTTGTGGCGTCTAAAAAATGTATTCCCTTCTCTCTCCTCCCCTCCTGCCCTCCGCCGATGCGCGTCAGAATCATCGAGCCGCTGGCCTCACGATGTGCCAAGTTCCGATTCCGGCCGCTGGTGGGGCAGGTGATGACTGACAGGCTCAGACACATTGCGGACTGCGAACACCTCAAGCTCTCAGAGGAGGTAAGCTGCACTCTGCGTTCATGCATTGCTGGTACCTTGCACTTGAGGTTGGCTGCTGCTGGGCCAGGTGATGTCTGATCTGACCAGCTGAGACAGCCAACTGCGAACACCTAACACTGTTAGAGGAGGTGAGGCGAGGTGGGCTGCGGTGGGTTGAGGTGGGGTGAGGTGCTGGTGGAACAGGTGATGATTGGCAGGCCCCGCCATATCGCCGACTGTGAACACGTAACGCTTTCGGATTCGAGGGTGGGTTGGTGGTGGGGCAAGAGGGTGACTGACAGGCTCAGACACACAGTGGAGTGCAAACATTGTGCTCCCATAAGATCTGGACTCTTGAGATGTCTCAAAAATCTACTTTCTACAGATGAGGGTTTGCCTGCCAGGTGGGCTTCTGGGCTGTTGGGCTGTTGGGCTGCTGGGCTGGCACAAAGGTAATTGATAAACCAGACAAAAGGTGAAATGGAATCATCACAGTCCCATTCAACCTGGACTCTCAATACAGCTGACTGCCTCCCGGGTGAGCGTTGTTGGGGAGAAGATATGACTGACAGGCTCAGAGTAGGGAGGAAAAAAATAATAAAACACGTAGGGGGGGGTGTGAAGATAATGCCAGGGTAGGGTAGAAGGAATAAGTGGTAGATATGTAAATGCACAAAAGACTGCCTCAGCAGAGGATTGAACTCTGGACCTTTCGCTTACGAAGCGAACGCACTACCACTGTGCTACTGGGGCTGTGAACTTCGGCATGTATAAAATATCATAGCCAGGTGTCTTTTTTCCCTGTCACATTCCGTCTGTCGCGTATGCTGCAGGCCTTTGAGGCTCTGAGCCAAGTGTCGGAGGGCGATCTCAGGCGAGCCATCACAACGCTGCAGGTAGGTGTGGTGTGGGTGTGCAGAAGGGAGGGATTATATGAGATGTTTGCATGATTGCGTGAGAATTTTGATGATTTGAGAAGTCTTCAAACTTGACAAGAGCTGGGAATTGGATGTCAGAGGGCGATCGCAGGCGAGCCATCACGACCCTGCAGGTGGGTGCAGGGTAGAGGAGTGGAGTGGGGTGGAGTGGAGGAGGGATGGTGTGCTCGTGATGGTGTCACGGCTCACGACTTGACATGAGCTGGGAATTGGGTGTCAGAGGGTGAATTCAGGCATCGCTAATATCACTCTGACCGTCCCTTCCCTGTCTCGTGTCTCTTCTGCCCTGCCACCTCTCCCATCCTCCCACCGCGCCCTGCTTGATCGCAGAGTGCTGCCAGGCTGTACGGCTCATCCATCTCAGCGCAACACATCATTGAAGTGTCAGGGGTACGTAATCATGCAGTTCTTTTTGCTATTGTTTCGACGCGTAATCATACGCGCCGAAATACTTCCCTACCACGGTGTTGCTGGATGTGTCAAGCAAACGGAAGTGGGTTGAAGAAAAGAAAGGAAACAATAGAATCGGGATCCAACCAGAATTGACAGATTTACACCCACACAGCAGATTGGCAAGTTTATATATAATATAGCACATGTTTGTTAACAGCCTCATTCCACCAGTTCATACCTGCCTCAGATGTCACCTTCCCTTGATAAATCTGCCTTCTTTGGCGTGTACTCTCCTCCACACTTTCTTCCTTCTTCCCCTCCTCCCTTCTTTCCTCCCATCCTCCCCATCTGTCACCTTCCTTTTCACACTGCATTCTTTCTGCTGGTCTCCTCTCTCTCGCCATGCAGATCATGACTGCATCAGTTGTCACCCATTGCAAGTAATTTTCCTTGTCCCGGTTTTTTTCCCATTCACCCACCATTTCTCCCTCGCCCTTTGTGTGCAGGTGGTGCCTGCCTCAGTTGTCACCTCCATCCTCGAGGCCTGCAGGGGAGGTGCTTTTGAAGCTGTTCAGTCTGCTGTCACTGCTGCTGTTGCTGACGGTTACCCTGCTGCGCAAATACTCTCCCAGGTACCACAATTCAAAGGTTACAAGATTACCAGAATTCTCATCTCCGCGTGTTACAAAATTGCCACCACTTTCTTTGCTGCCAGTCTGCCATCACTGCTGCTGTTGCTGACGGTTACCCGCTGCACAAATACTTTCCCAGGTACCACATTTTCAAAGGTTACAAGGGTACCAGAATTTACATCTTCATGTGTTACAAAGTTACCGCCACTTTCTTTGCTGCCAGTCTGCCGTCACTGCTGCTGTTGCTGACGGTTACCCGCTGCACAAATACTTTCCCAGGTACCACATTTTCAAAGGTTACAAGGGTACCAGAATTTACATCTTCATGTGTTACAAAGTTACCGCCACTTTCTTTGCTGCCAGTCTGCCATCACTGCTGCTGTTGCTGACGGTTACCCCGCTGCACAAATACTCTCCCAGGTATCACAATGTAGGGTTACCATTGGTTTATTCGCGGCTGTCGAGTCTGCTCCACCAAAGCATTTGCCTCTTTTGAGTCTCCTCTGCTGTCACTGCTGCTATTGCCGACGGTAACCCTGCCGCGCAAATACTCTCTCAGGTGTTACGAATTTACATTATAGTGTAGCCTACAACCACGGTGGCCTCAATCCACGTGACTGTCACCACTGCTGCTGCTGATGGCTACCCTGCTGCGCAAATGCTTTCCCAGGTAATACAGCTTCTCGAGTTACTACCTATTAAGGTTACACAGTAATGCTGCCACCACCCTTTTCACCACAAGGTGATGTTACCACCACCACTGTCTCTGCGGTCTTCCAGTCTATCGTCACTGCTGCTATTGCTAGCGTGACGTTAACCCAGGCATGAGGAGGAGCACGGCACTCCCGCCAACAGCAGCACCAGCCACGCGAAAAACAGCAGAAGGCGAGCCATGTGCTGCTGTTCGCGTTGCCGGTGCTGCTGTTGGCGGGAGTGCCATGCTCCTCCTCATGCCTGGTGCACAAATCCTCTCCCAGGTACTACAAAGACGCTCACCTGCTCTGCAAAGGCAGCTCTCACTTCACAATTCCTCTTGTTTTCACTAGCCATGTCCCCCTCCCGCCTCTCTTTTTCTCTCTCTCTTCCATGCAGCTGCCTCTGCATGCAGCGTCACCACCCACTGATTTATTAGGCGCCTCAAGACTTGTCTCTCTCTTCCATCCAGCTACCTCTGAATGCGGAATTCAAGGCTGTCCGTTTCTTTTTCTCATCTCAGTATCGTACCCCCCACCTTCCACTTTCCCTTGGCATACCCATTGGTCTTACTTCCCTTCCAGCTATTTGATGCAGCCACGGCAGCAGACGACCTCACAGACGAGCAGAAGGCGCGCATCTGTGCCACCATTGCTGCTGCTGACAAGGTAACTGCGTCGCTTGGACCTTGTACGCCCTATAAGGTGCTGCGTGCCTGTAATAGAGTACCTTGCAGGCAAGGTACTGTGCATGTAGAAGACCCGCATCTGTGCCACGATTGCCGCCGCCGGCAACAGAACTCAGTGCCAGGGGTATCGTCCGTAGTGTGCCTGTGGGAATGTGTATGCCCTTTCAGGTGCTTCATTTGCAAAAGGCGCACATTCGTGCCACCATTGTTGCCGCTGACAAGGTTAATGCTGCACCCCTGGGAGTCGGGACCTTGTACTCCCTATAAGGTTTGTGCGTCCCTATATGAAAGTACCTTACAAGGTACTTCTTCAGCAGAAAACAAGAGTCTCTGCCACCATCCATCACCGCCGCTGACAGGGTAATTGCGGCCATGGGGTAGCGTTAATATTGTGAGTGTGGGAATATGTACTCGTTACAAGGTGGTGCTGTGTTTGTAGAAGGCGCGCATGTGTGCCATCATTGCCACCGCTGACAAGCTACCTGTCCCCCTGGGGTATTGTACACCCTATAAGCTGCTTCGTGCCTATATTAGAGTACCTTACAAGGTACTTCGTCTGTAGAAGGCTGAACGGCATGTGTGCCACCATTGCCGCCCCGCCGCTGACAATGTAGTGCGTTGCGTGCGATCTTGTATGCCCTACAAGGTGCTTCATTTGCAAAAGGCGCGCATGTGTGCCACCATTGCCGCCGCTGACAATGTGTTGCATGCCTGCGGCATCGTCTGTAGTGTGCCTGTGGGAATCTGTACCCCTTACAAGGTGTTGCGTTTGCAGAAGGCGCACATCTGTGCCACCATTGCAACCACCGACAAAGTACCTTGCGCCTGGGATAATTTACGCATTACAAGGTGCTTTTTTCTGGGATCGTTTACACCTTTTCAAGGTACACTTCCCCTGGGAAACTCTAGACTTTAAAAGTCCTGCGCTTGGAATTTTTGCACACCTTACAAGGTACTGTGCCCCTTTACAATACACACCCATGGTCGTAATTTTTCCCTTTTCCTCGTCTTCCTTCTTGTGTTTTCTGTTATCTCCATGCCTCGCCCTTGTCCCCCGGTCATGCTTGATTCTGAATCTGGGTGTTGGAGTGAAGTAGAGGAGTGGCTTCAGCTGCTGCATGTGGTCAGCCGCATTTTGAGGCGCCTCAAATTTTGAGTCAATTTTTTAGGCGCCTCAAAAGGGCTTCAGCTGCTGCATGTGGTCAGCCGCATTTTGATGTGCCTCAAATTTTGAGTCGATTTTTTAGGCGCCTCAAAAGGGCTTCAGCTGCTGCATGTGGTCAGCTGCATCTTCAATAATTCTCCAAAATCAGGTTCACATCAGGAGCCACGTCTGGAACCATCACATGCTTTATAGTACAAACATTCTTCAAGTTAATACCTGGAGGAAAGGGCATGGCGCGTCGTCCCAGATCCAGTGATTCCTCCTGCCCTTTGGCATGTGGCGCCGTCCCCTTCTCTGAGATGGTAGCTGCGTCTTTCTTACGGAGAAGCTGCTGCATGTCAGCCAAATCGAGCCTCAACCTCGTAATCTCTACCTTAAGCTCGTGGTCACTTTGTGATAGCGCCTGAAGGAACAAGAGAGCCAGAAACATTATCATATTGCGACTGATCTGTACCGTCCTATGCATCAGCTGAAAAGAATTCATACCTTCATATTCTTTAAGATATGGATTCTTTTCAGCTGATGCATAGAACCGGACAGGTCAGTCGCGATTTGATAATGTTTCTGGCTCTTTCGTCTTCTTCAGGCGCTATCGCTAAGTGACCACGAGCTTAAGGTAGAGATTACGAGGTTGAGGCTCGAGTTGGCTGACATGCAGCAGCTTCTCCGTAAGAAAGACGCAGCTACCATCTCAGAGAAGGGGACGGCGCCACATGCCAAAGGGCAGGGAGAATCATTGGCTCTGGGTCGACGCGCCATGCCCTTCCTTCTTGGTAATAACTAGAAAAATGTTTGTACTATAAAGCATGTGATGGTTCCGGACGTGGCTCCTGACGTTGTCAGCAGCATCTGTGCCAATCTGCTGCCTGAACAGCATCACGGACGAAGAAAGCCAATCATACCCCCAAATGTCTTCTCATTCCTGCTTGCCTTGTGCCACTGCCATTCTTGGTTCCGAATCTGGTGCATGGAGTAGACGAGTGGGTTCAGTTGGTGTATGGGGCAGAAGCATCTTCCAACCTGCTGCTTGAACGGCATCACGGAACAACAAGCCCGTTTTTTTGTCGCCTTTGTTGACTTTTGAGGAGCCTCAAAAGGCACCACGGACAAACAAGCCCGTTATTTAGTCGACGTTGTTGACTCTGTTGCAGCATCTTCTGCCTGCCTTGCAGCATCTTCTGCCTTGCAGCATCTTCTGCCTTGCAGCATCTTCTGCCTTGCAGCATCTTCTGCCTTGCTGTCTGAACAGCATCAGGGACTTACAAACCGTAGCTTGCCCTCTTCTCCTCCCCATTCCCATGTTCCTGGTGTCGCTATCATGCCGGCCCTTATTTCAGAATCAGGTGGGTGGTGCAAACGAATTGCTTCAGCTGTTGGATGTGTTTTGCAGAATCGTCCCCCAGCTGCCTGGGCAAAATCAGGGACAAAGGCCTAGCTTAACACCTTCTTCTCCCCATTCCCTCCTTCCTTGTTCCACTGTCTGCGGTGCTGATACTTGCTTCAGAATCTGGTGGATGGGGCGGACGAGTGGCTTCAGCTGCTGCTGGTGCCTTGCAGGCTCTTCCCATGCTGCTGCCTGAACAGCATAAAGGACTGACAAGCCCTAGCTTAAGCTCTCCTTCCTCCCTTTTCTCTGCTCCCTGTGCCACTCTCCGTACTATTACTTGCTTCAGAATCTGGTGGATGGGGCGGACGAGTGGCTTCAGCTGCTGGACGTTGCAAGCAGCACCATGAGAGCCGTGCACAACATGCCGGTCTCGGCTTCCTTTGCCACTTGATGGTTTAGCTCACCCACGGCTGCTGCTCTGGGGGGGAGGTGGCGGGGACAGGGGGAGAAGGTGAAAGGGTGGCGTGAGTCGGCCGGCATCACCAGCACCCGCGTCCATCCTCTCTCCCGGCCGCGCCTGCTGCCGTGGGGGGGAGGGTGAGGGGGTGGAGGGGGTGTCCAGATAGCCAACAGCAACTGCCTCTCCTTCTCCTCCTCCTCTCCCTTTCACTGCACATGTTCTCTCTTCTCCTCCTCCTCTGTTTTCTCTTGACCATCGTACAACAAGTCGCCGCCTTAGGTTCCGTCGTTTCTGGACATGTTCGCCCCCCTTCGCGCACACCAGGCACCTGCTGCCGGGGTTCAACTGCAGCCGGGCACCTGCCGTGGGGGTTCAACCACGCTGGTTCAAACTGCTGCTTGGTGACTGTGCCTCTATGAGAGACTGCCCCTCACTAGCTAGTCTTGCATGCAATTAAGGAGGGATGTTAGAATTGTTTCTATATGCATGCAGACAGTTAGTGTAGTATCATCGTGGAATTCTATCTGTTTGTGGTGTACTTCCTGGCAATCTTTTCTTGCTCTATATCTTGTACGGTACCTCTTTCAATTCCAGTACTGAACCGCTCTTTTTCCAACCTCACTTCCCAAACTCTCTTGATAGCCATGCCTGGTCTAAACCCTAGCATGGCTCCACGTTCTAGACCGTTTCTTGACAGTAGTATCCAGCCAATACAGGATGCATTTTCTGTATATAGAATCCCAATTTATTTGTAGTACGGTAACTCAGGAAGGACTTCCCACTCTCTGCCCTTGCAACAACATCGGCACTTCAACAAGGAGGTTCTAATTCTGGTGTGTCACTGTCAACATCATCCTCACAAAGAGCAGAAAGCCAGACATCTAGCATGGCGAGCGTGACTGGCCAAGAGTAATGCGTGCTGTCAGTGCACCTGTCACCTCTAGGAAGGGTTAACGCTTGAAGGTCGATGAAATGCCCAAACTTTGTCTCATCAGACACCCTGAAGACAGAATGGGAGCAACACAGCAGGAAAAGAACACATTCAGTCAGGCCTGAACAAAGGAGTATGAACACCTCAGTCTTGTTAGTTCTAGGTCTCTCACCTGGCTACATGGTCATCGAACGTGAACCCTCTGACGTTGTTGCTCTTATGGAGATATCTCTGCGGCTTCTTCTTCTCTTGCGCTGCCCAGATACCAAAGAAGGTGACCCCGCCCGGATCACGAACCACTGACTGGAGTGAAGGCAGAAACACCGACTCTGCAGCATTGGTAGGGAGGGAGAGGTTGGGCATAAGAGGGACAGGTTGGGCATAAGAGGGACAGGTTGGGCATAAGAGGGACAGGTTGGGCATAAGAGGGACAGGTTGGGCATAAGAGAGACAGGTTGGGCATAAGAGCTGTTTAAAATTGGCCATGCTTGAAGTGTGGTAATTGCAACAAAGCCTGAACAAAGATAGAGAGGGCGCATAAGGGCAAGATAGAAGGGCAAGATAGAAGGGCAAGATAGAAGGGCAAGATAGAAGAGGGAGGGACTCACTGAACGCCTCTGCCATCTCCGATGCATTGCTCTTGCGTCCAATCGAGCCCCAGTTAGGAGCCATGGTTCAATACGTGGCAGGGCAGCAAGTAGTTAGTTAGGACACGTGGGTAGGTTAGTGCGTTGTGAAGAGTGACTCACTGAACGCCTGTGCCATCTCCGATGCATTGCTCTTGTGTGTGATGTCATGCAGGCCAAAGGACGCTGCCACTACGTCAAATGGAGCAAAGTGAGTGACGATGGGGCCGCCTGTGAGGTTGCGGGCGGAGCGCCAGTCGTCAAAGACAGGGGCATCTGAGTCCAGGTGCGTGGCATAGGTGAGGTTGAAGGTGAACGCACGGCCGCGGCGCCGCACTGGATGCACGATCACCCTGTTGTTGCCGGGCAGGGCAGCAGGGGAGGGGAGAGGCACGCTGTGGCAGAGGCAAGCAGCAGTGTATGAGAGGCAAGCAGCAGTGTGTGAGAGGCAAGCAGCAGTGTGTGAGAGGCACAGGCACTGCTGGGGGAGGCACAACTCTCACTGAGGCACTCACTGCTGCAGGGCGAAGCACTCACTGCTGCAGGGCGAAGCACTCACTGCTGCAGGGCGAAGCCGCTCCAGAAGTTACCCCAGTAGGTGGTGTGGCCGCAGTAGGTGCTGTAGTTGACAGCAAAGGCCATGCCACTGCTGGGGTCCAGTGGCGGGCCCTCCTTGAACACCACGTTCCTCACGCGCACCCGGTGCACCTCCTGCCACTCGGTGAGTGAAGAGCAGGAGAGGAAATGGATGGAAAGCTGAGAGCGGGAGAGGTGTGGGATGAGATCTGAGCACCGTTAGCGGATATGAGCACCACGTTCCTCTACATCAAACGGTTTCCCTCGCCCTCCTTGACCACCACGTTCCTCCCCCGCACTCGGTGCACCTCCTGCCACTCGCCCCGCCACCACGCAGGCCAACAGGGGGGTGTCAAGAACACCCATGGCGTGGAGGGCAGGATGGGGGGAGAGTCGAGAGGCGGAATGTATGAGAGTTGAGGGGGAGAGGCGTCGGATGAAAGCTGAACATGTGTAGCGGATCACAGCACACCAAACGGTTTCCTCACCACAGGCCTCCCCCACCACCTCACCCTGACCTGCCCGCACCACCTCACCCTGACCTGCCCCCACCACCTCACCCTGACCTGCCCCCACCACCTCACCCTGACCTGCCCCCACCACCTCACCCTGACCTGCCCGCACCACCTCACCCTGGGCTGGCGGCGGTAGCGCCTGAGGTAGCGGCAGCGCGTGCGGTAGTGCAGGAACATCTGCAGGTGGCCAAACAGGTACCGCATCTCCGAGTCCCCTGCCATGCACATTGCACACACACGTGCAGCGCAGCAGCGGGCAGGTGAAGCACACGTGCAGCAGCAGACTTTTAAGACGTCTCAAGATCATCTCCGAGTCCCCTGCACTGCACACGTGCAGCAGCGGGCAGGCAGGCGGCGGTGGCTCACAGCGCGGTGCCGTGACAGACTTGAGTGGCACTGGCACGTCACGAGTGCATCCACACCCACAGCCACAGCCACAGCCACACCCACACCCACACCCACACTCACACCCACACCCACACTCACACCCACACCCACACCCACACCCACACCCACACCCACACCCACACCCACACCCACACCCACACCCACCCACACCCACACCCACACCCACACCCACACCCACACCCACACCCACACCCACACCCACACCCACACCCACACCCACACCCACCCACACCCACACCCACACCCACACCACACCCACACCCACAGCCACAGCCACAGCCACAGCCACAGCCACACTCGCCACTACACAGCCCAGACGTGACTCATGCACGCACGCACATGCATGCATGGTACAGGCATTGTGCATGCACGGATGCATGGGTGCAGGACACGAGTAAATGCCTATGGCTTTCCCGAAGCCAGCTGCCTGCATGGTACAGGCTCTGTGCATGACACGACACGACATGGAGCAGGACACAGCAGCAGGTGGGGTGTGGGTGGGCAGGAGGCGAGACCTAGAATGAGGACACAGCAGGTGGGGGTGGGCAGGCAGCACCCAATGCGTGCGGGCGACTTATGCGTGGGGGTGGGAATGAGGGCAGGGGGCGAGACCTAGAATGAGGGCAGGAGGCGAGACCTAGAATGAGGGCAGGAGGCGAGACCTAGAATGAGGGCAGGAGGCGAGACCTAGAATGAGGGCAGGAGGCGAGACCTAGAATGAGGGCAGGAGGCGAGACCTAGAATGAGGGCAGGAGGCGAGACCTAGAATGAGGGCAGGAGGCGAGACCTAGAATGAGGGCAGGAGGCGAGACCTAGAATGAGGGCAGGAGGCGAGACCTAGAATGAGGGCAGGAGGCGAGACCTAGAATGAGGGCAGGAGGCGAGACCTAGAATGAGGGCAGGAGGCGAGACCTAGAATGAGGGACGCTCTTGCCGTGCAGATGTTTCTGCACTTCCGCACGTGATACCTAGAATGAGGACATGTGCAGGTTGCCATACCTAGAATGAGGACGCTCTTGCCGTGCAGGCAGCGCCCAATGCGTGCGGGCGTGATGGGGGCAGGCAGGCGGCAGGCCGCGGGGTACCACGTGTCTCCCCGCCAGAAGCCCACATGCCGTGACTCGCGCAGCAGACTGAATGTGCACCGCGGCAGGCTCTGCTCCTTGCTGCCACGCCGCACACACACAGCAGGGAGGGGCGGGGGGGCACAGTGGCACACAGCAGGGAGGGGTGGGGGGGCACACAGCAGGGAGGGGCGGGCACGGACGGACCCGTGTGGGTTGGGAAACGAGTACACACCACCGAGTGTGTATGTGTGGATGACGAAAGAAGGCACATTCAGAGGCGGGAGGGACGAAGGGAAGTGGGGTGGGTGGAGACAGAAAGGTTGAAGGGCGGGAATGCAGGGACGCGAACAGGGCATCTGCCACAAGCAGCGCATGGCATGGAGGGCAGTGCAGCGCATGGCATGGAGGGAAGTGCAGCGCATGGCGTGGAGGGCAGTGCAGCGCATGGCATGGAGGGCAGTGCAGCGCATGGCATGGAGGGCAGTGCAGCGCATGGCATGGAGGGCAGTGCAGCGCATGGCATGGAGGGCAGTGCAGCGCATGGCATGCGCACCTCATTTGGGTCGAATTCGTCCCGTTCTCCAAGGCATGGAGGGCGGTGGCGGCAGCAACGGTGATGTTGCGTTGAGCCACGACCTTGGACCTGCGAGCGACGTGCAGCAGTGGTCAGCACAGTTGCAAGAGGGCGGACGCTCGCAGCTTAGTTGAGAAAGACGCACGGCGGACGCTGCGTCCTGCGTCTGGACGCATGGACGCAGGACGCGCGTCCAGACGCAGGACGCACGGCGATTTTTTTTCGGGCAGACCGAAAAAAAATCGATTTCGCGATTCGCGATTTCGACGCCAATGTTAGATCCACGAAATCGTAACTCCATGGGAGCCATGTCGCCAAGCAAAATCGCGAAGGAATGGGAGCGATTTTGCTAAGTTTGCACTGCAAAATCGCTAACAAACCATTTTTCCCCCAACCACCACACATTACCGCACTGCAACTCCCCCCCCCAACCTTGTCGACCTGAACGCAATGTAAGAAGAGAATCAGGTCGACAATTAGAGCTTTCTCTCCTAGTCGACCTGATTCTCTTTCGGAAACCCTAAATCTCGATTTAACTATGTGTGTGGAAATTTGGTGTTTAGGGAAGGTTTTAAGGATAATCCATGTTCAATGTGGTTGCAATGTCCTGAAACCCCCTCTCCCCCCCTCCTAGACGGCTTTTTCGCCTGCCCGGGGGTTTTTTTACCCTGCCCGGGCATGCGTCTTTTGTAGCGTCTCCCAGGCCCTAGTGCAGCGTCCTGCGTCTAAGACGCTGCGTCTGGACGCACGCGTCTAAGACGCAGGACGCGTCTTTCGCAACGAAGGCTCGCAGCACAGGTGGTTCAAGGCGCAGCACAGGTGGTTCATTCAAGGCGCAGCACAGGTGGTCCATTCAAGACACAGCACAGGTGGTTCATTCAAGGCACAGCACAGGTGGTTCATTCAAGGCACAGCACAGGTGGTTCATTCAAGGCACAGCACAGGTGGTTCATACAAGACACAGCACAGGTGGTTCATTCAAGGCACAGCAGGGCATGGGGAGGAGAGGGCGGGCGCTCGGCAGGCAGCGGCACGGCAGGCAGTGGCACGGCAGGCAGTGGCACGGCAGGCAGCGGCACGGCAGGCAGTGGCACGGCAGGCAGTGGCACGGCAGGCAGTGGCACGGCAGGCAGTGGCACGGCAGGCAGTGGCACGGCAGGCAGTGGCATGGCAGGCAGTGGCACGGCAAGCAGTGGCACGGCAGGCAGTTGCACGGGCAGTGGCACGGCAGGCAGTGGCACGGCAGGCAGCGGCACGGCAGGCAGTGGCACGGCAGGCAGTGGCACGGCAGGCAGTGGCACGGCAGGCAGTGGCACGGCAGGCAGTGGCACGGCAGGCAGTGGCACGGCAGGCAGCGGCACGGCAGGCAGTGGCACGGCAGGCAGCGGCACGGCAGGCAGCGGCACGGCAGGCAGTGGCACGGCAGGCAGCGGGACGGCACCTGAAGAAGCCGGAGGCGAGTTTGGGGTTGACACTCTCGCGCAGCAAGAAGGCGTTGGTCCATGGCAGCGCCACCACCACCTCGTACACCCCACCGCACTGCACCGTGTAGCACACCTGCTCGTGGCGTGGCCCCACACGCGGGCGCACACAGATTGATGGGTGTATGTGGTGGGTGATCAAGAGGCAGTGGCAGGGCGCAGCAGCAAAGGGGTGAGGGTGTGCCGTGCAGTGCAGTGCACACACCATACATTGCTGGCATGGCAGTGCGCGCATGGCACTGCACACACCATACGTTGCTGGCATGGCATTGCGCGCATGGCACTGCACACACCATACACGCGCTTTGCAGTGGCATGATTCGAGGTGGGACACGAAGTGTGCAGCAGGAGTGTGTGGGACACGCAGTGTGCAGCAGGAGTGTGTGGGACACGCAGTGTGCAGCAGGAGTGTGTGGGACACGCAGTGTGCAGCAGGAGTGTGTGGGACACGCAGTGTGCAGGTGGGGGTGCCAAGAGCAGTTGGGGCACGGAAGCAGGGGTGGGGGGGGGAGCACCCACCTGGTGCGAGGTGGACTCGGGCAGGTACTGCATTCGCGACGCCTTTTAAGGCGCTTCAATGTCGGCAGCAGGGGTGGGTGGCGGGAGGGGAGGGGAGGGGAGGGGAGCGCCCACCTGGTGCGAGCTGGACTCGGGCAGGTACTGCACTCGCGACGCCTTTTAAGGCGCTTCAATGTCGGCAGCAGGGGTGGCGGGAGGGGAGGGGAGGGGAGGGGAGCGCCCACCTGGTGCGAGCTGGACTCGGGCAGGTACTGCACTCGCGACGCCTGCACTTCTTCAGCCACTGCCTCGTCCGACGCGGAGTCGTCCCCGTCGCTGGTGGCAACGCGGCGCATGCGAACCACTAAGAAGGCGCGCTGCCTGCCCGCCCGCACACGCACGCCCCGCACACGCATGCAACGCACACACATGCCCCGCGCACGCAAGGCAAGACATGCAGGAGAAGGTGGGTTGGCATGGCATAAGGCGGACATCATATCCCCAAGACAGACCATCTGTGACCCGCCCCACCCCACAGCTGCCAGGCCACTAGCGGCAAGGCCACTAGCGGCAAGGCCACTAGCAGCAAGGCCACTAGCGGCAAGGCCGTGCGCGCATGGACCAGAGCATGAATAGAGAAGGAAAGTTGGATGATAGACGAGGTGAGTCGTACCTACAACCACGGTCGAATCGCCCGCCTTGGACATCAAAAGCTGCACGGGAGGGATGCACAAGCCGGTAACACAACATGGCAGCACGTGCGGCAGTGCAGCGAGTCAGAACAGATCAGGGGCGGCAAGCATCGCCAGCAGGGAACACCTAGAGTGTGACGCACAGCACAGCGCGGCTGAGAGACCGCAGTTTTGAGTCGACTCAAAACAGCGGCAGGCATCGCCGGCAGGGAACACCGAGAGTGTGACGCACAGCGCGGCTGAGAGAGCGCAGGCAGCGGAAGGTGGTATTGGACGCACAGGATGGAACACAGTGGTATTGGACGCACAGGATGGAACACAGCGGTATTAGACGCACAGGATGGAACACAGCGGTATTGGACGCACAGGATGGAACACAGCGGTATTGGACGCACAGGATGGAACACAGCAGTATTGGACGCACAGGATGGGACACAGTGGTATTGGACGCACAGGATGGGACACAGTGGTATTGGACGCACAGGATGGGACACAGTGGTATTGGACGCACAGGATGGGACACAGTGGTATTGGACGCACAGGATGGGACACAGTGGTATTGGACGCACAGGATGGGACACAGTGGTATTGGACGCACAGGATGGGACACAGTGGTATTGGACGCACAGGATGGGACACAGTGGTATTGGACGCACAGGATGGGACACAGTGGTATTGGACGCACAGGATGGGACACAGTGGTATTGGACGCACAGGATGGGACACAGTGGTATTGGACGCACAGGATGGGACACAGTGGTATTGGACGCACAGGATGGGACACAGTGGTATTGGACGCACAGGATGGGACACAGTGGTATTGGACGCACAGGATGGGACACAGTGGTATTGGATGCACAGGATGGGACACAGTGGTATTGGACGCACAAGATGGAACATAGTGGATGCTGTAGCCGCACGTTGGCTTCGATTCGACTCAAAAGTCATCTCGGATGCTGTAGCCGCACCTTGTATTCAGAAGCACGCGTGCGATGAGACGTGATAAAAGAGAGTTTCTGAGGGTTTGAGGTTTAAGGTTCCTGAGAAACTCTCTTTCATCACGAGGAGCACACTGGATGCTGTGGCCTCACCGCACCTTGGATTTGGAAGCACGCGGGCTGGAATGGCGTGGCGGGGCCATCCCACCCGCCGCCGCTGATGTTGACGTGCGAGAACTCTAACTCGGCGAGATCCAATCCTTCTTCTGCGGAGGCATGCGTGCCATCGTAAGCGCCGGCTTGACTGCAGATGTTGTTGGGGTCGAAGGAGGAAAGCGACGCGGACGCGGACGCGGACGGGGAAGAAGACGCGCTGGTGCTGCTGCTGCTAGGTGCTGAACCCGCAGCGTCGTGAACAATGCCGCCTAGCAAACCCCGTGGCGCGCTGGGTGATTTGAAATCGGCCCGGACCGGGGAACTAGAAGCAACAGTAGAGGTAGGAGAAGCGACGGTGAAAATGGAGCTGGAGAAGACCCATATTCGGCAGACGAGGAGGGCGCAGACGAGGACACAGAGACAAGAGAGCGCAATTCGACGAGAGAGAGCCATGATGGCATCGGAGTCGGCCGGCTGTGGTCAGCTGGGCGCGCTGCAGGTGGGGTACGCTGCAAGCAGGCGGTGCGTATGAGTAGGGGGGACTGCTGGCGGCTGATTCGTGCTGGCAGCTGATTCGTGCTGGCGGCTGATTCGTGCTGGCAGCTGATTCGTGCTGGCAGCTGATTCGTGCTGGCAGCTGATTCGTGCTGGCAGTTAGCTGTACCGGCGGCTGCTAGCGCTACTGTGAGCGGCGCTAGCGGCGGGAGCAGTGCTGCGCGTGGCGGGCGGGCGGTGGTAGCCGGCGCGCGCTGGCGACTGGCGTGCGTGCGGATGATGCCGTGCGCTGCAGTGCGTGCGCTGCGCGTGCGGCTACTGGCTGCGCGTGGCGCGCGCTCTACTGCGTGCGCGCGGAGGCTTCGCGCGCGCGGCTACTGCTGGCGCGTCGCGCGCGGGCTGCATGCGGGCTGTGCGCTGGGTACGCGTGGGTGCAGACTACGCGCGCGTGGGTGCAGGCTGGCGCTCGCGGGGCGCGCTGCCTGTGGGCAATTGGCTGGCTGGCGAGGGAGCTGGCTGGCTGACGAGGTAATCGACTGGATGGCTGGCTAGGAGGTAAAAGGAGACAGTCTAAAGCCTAGGAACGAGCCTATATGATGATACCATCTCAAGAGTAGGTAGCGGAACAAATTGAGCAGGAGATCGGGTACAAGTAGGAATGTTAGAAACTACGTACCCTTTCTTAAATACCTCACTGCAGCCTAACATATCTAACAAACATATTAACATAACTTGACAGTGAGCACGTGGGAGAAATTTGCGTTTCGCATCTAGAAAAGCGTACGCCCTATTTCATTTTCGCTATAGTGATCTATTATAAAACACATACCACATCTTAACTCGTACACACACATGGGTCCCTCATAAAAAGGAAACCCCTTTATAAAAATCTACAGTGTTATATCCTTGCGTTGATGGTAATGTATAGCTCCCTATAAATAAAAAATAAGGCTTTTTAACTACAAATATAACCAATACGCAACCATACCGACGTGACGGACGCTATCAGACATTACTGTGTCGACATTTGTGTCTCAATCTTATTGTGACGCGTGAAAACAGCAAGGAACGTACAATGTCACAAACGCGTGTCGCCCTAATGCGACTTTTACTATATTTTACATTGGTCAGCATCATGTATTGCGCTAGTGTCGCGGACGAGTTGGACGAGGCCCCGTCACGTCCCAAGAAATCGCACGCGGGTCAAAATGTCAAGCATTTGCCCGGCCCGACCGCTTGCATCTGGACGCACAACGAGGTGACAGGTTGAGCGGGAAAAGAAACCGCCACGTTCGGGCAGCCCCGAAAGGGGTTTTCACGCCCCGTTTCCTGCATGTCTGCCCGGCGAACCCACTCTCCTTCTCGACCCTTCTTTCCTGGAACCTTTCCTGGATCTATTCTTCTCCACCTTCTGTCAATTTCATTTCTCTGTCTCTCCGTCTCTCTAGATCTCTACCCTGTGTTAGCCATGGCGCGTAAGCGTAAGAGCGCAGCTGAAACCACGGACACGTCCCCGCGGGATCTCAATGAGATCTCGTATATTTATCGGATTAACAAGCAGCTTGCCGCTGGCCGCAAGCCTACGGGCCCGCAGCCCGAAGAAACACCTTCGCGTGGAGACACCTCTTACCAAGCCCCTCGTGACGTCCCGACGCGCGGGCGCCGTGACGCGGACCGGGTTGCATCCTCGCGCAGCCCCGACGATAACGCCTTCGGTGACGACGACGACGACTCCGAATACAACAAGTACGCCGTGGGCATTGACGACGAGGCGGCCTCTGGAGGAGAGGAGGACAAGGGCATGTCCGACTCCGAGGACGACGCGGAGGGTGACGACGCGGAGGGCGAGGACGATGACGCCCTGGAGGAAACGCAGCCCGCGGCACCGGCAGCTCGCCGCGGTCGTGCCAAGGCGGCATCCGGCGTCAATACCGCCGCCAAGGGCGGCGAGCCAACTCGCCGTGCTCCGAAGGCCCGCGACCACATCCCGGTAAAGCGCAGCGTCTGGTCGCAGCTGGAAACATGATCCTCGTGGCCGCGCGCTGGTTCATGAAGGAGAAGCTCGAGCCTCTCCTCGGGAAGCAGGGCTAGCAGTATTGGGCCCGACTCGTCCGTCACATCAAGAAGGAAAACACTGGTTGGGTGCGCGGCATGAACGCGGTGCAAAAGCAGTGGCGCAACCTCGTGTTTATCTACTAGCAGCTGAAGAAGGGGGAGAAGGCGTCCGGTAAGGGTGCGGTGGCGAAGCCGCCGTGGTTCCCGTACATGGAGCTCTTCCAAAACAACAGGGCCATCGTTGCGCCGCATGTCGTGGATGGTGGCGGTGCAACATACGTCAATGTGACGTGCGGGTTCGCGGTGCCGTCTACGTCCGCTCCATGCACTTCTATGCCGATGTTCATGGGTGAGAACAAACTCGTTGCTACGCAATGTTTCTTTGTTCATGGGTGAGAACAAAGTGATGGCCGTCTCTGCGTTATCCATAATACAATAATCGTTGACAACATGCACTTGGCGCTAACCAAATTTACTTCTCGTTCGTTCCTATCCAGCCCCCCCTCCGCCGAGCACCCCTCTTTCAAAGCGCCCGCGAGAGACGGCCACCATGGGTGCCGCCAAGCTGGTCTGTGAGACCATCAAGGGATGCCACGTAGATGCGATGACCAAGCTGGAAGGCCTCGTCCGCGCCTGGATGCAGCAAGACGAGCGGATTGCTTGCGAACGCAACCAGCAGGCGGCCCCTGCTTAGCCAACTCGCAACGTCGTACCCGAGGAGGCGGACACCCAGTCCGCAACGAACAGCGCCGTAGGCGGCGACGACGGATGGCTCCGTCGTGGGCAGACCGGTGAAGACACCGCTAACCCAAATGCGGACGAGGAGGTGTGGGTTCGCGGCGATGCCGAGTAAGGTAAGAGGACTCCAGTGCCTCACCAAGCCGCTTCCGCCTTTCCCTCAATGTTGCTTGTGTGCACGATACGATTGGCTCTCATTTGAAGTCGGCGACAGCGCCACGAGTCTACTAAGGGTCCCGGTTCCGTGGCAAGTTGGCCCACGCCGTGTTGACGCGCCTCACCTCCCCCATTGTTTCACACATGTTGTGCAGGATGATGCAACACGACGCCCCTGCAAGCACGCGCCACAGCTTGCAGTCGTTGCGGCCCACGAATAAACGCCATCCGCCTTTGAAGGCGCCGATGCAGCGCTCTACTGCCATGCGCATAGCGCTTTGGCAGTAGTTGAAGCACTGCTCACAGTCTTCCATTAGGCCCTCCCGGGGTGCATGTAGTGGGGTCAGGCAGAAATCTCTGAGTATGTAGGCAGCATCACCCACTATTTGATATGGCGCTATATCGTCGTTGTGCAACCTTTCCTGTAACTCACTGTTCATGAACACGCGTTGATCGTGTGCACTCCACGGGTAACCGATCAGGTAGTCCCATCTGATGCCGCATGCATTACACGTTAACTGCGACTGCATGGCGTAACACGACTTCCGCGTATAGTACTCTTGCATATGCCCCTCCATTCCCTTCTGTTGAAACTATAGGCAAGAATCAGAAACAGGAAAGAAAGAGGTTTTCACTAGCAGCAGTTGAGATACATATAGGAAACCCTAATTGGGTTGTACTCGCTATAGAGTACCCCACTTCAGGCTAGACAAACATCGACATTCTGACACACCCCCATAGTCAAAGTGGGGTACAATCAACACAACAAGCAGGCAGTGCAATAGTTCACAAGGATAAGCAAAGCTAGAGGCTATCACAGAGGGCAAGTGAGGAGGAGGAGAAACTGTGGAGGGCGAGAAGATGAGAGGCGACGGCTGAAGCTGCAGACACACGGGCAACAGGAGTGCGCAGCACTGACGCTACCAGGCTAAACCCGGGCTACACGGCGACAGGCGCGGCTGGCTCACTGTGCTCCCAGGAGTGCTCACACTGTGGCTACCGGGCGCAGAGCCCCGGACTACACGGCCACAAGGGGGTCGTGGCTCTCTGGACTACCAGGAATGCTCACACTGTGGCTACCGGGCGCAGAGCCCCGGACTACACGGCCACAGGGGGTCGTGGCTCTCTAGACTTCAGGCGCTGCGGACGACAAGTCGGCTACCTCCGGTCAACCTCCCCCAACTGTCCCACACCCCTTTGACACACCCCCTGCTGAACCACTAGCACCGCTCACACGCCACCCCCCTCGTACCACTCCGACGGCTCCAACACATCCACCCCCCTCAGCGGCAGCTGCAGCAGTGGGAGACGGAGGAGGAGGAGGAGCAGGGGACGGCTCACACACATGGCACCCCCATACTCTCCACCCCCAAACCCTAACACAGGAGTGCGGTTAGAAGCTCGGGGGACGGCGTGCGGCACTGGGGCAGACGGTACCGGCCGCTCACGGGCCTGGCGCAGGCCGGATGAACTGCGCGCGGGCTGCCCGAGCCGCGCGCGGGCCTGGCGCAGCCCGTACGGGCCGCGCGCGGGCCTGGCGCAGGCCGTACGAGCCGCGCGCGGGCCTGGCGCAGGCCGTACGGGCCGCGCGCGGGCCTGGCGCAGGCCGTACGGGCCGCGCGCGGGCCTGGCGCAGGCCGTACGGGCCGCGCGCGGGCCTGGCGCAGGCCGTACGGGCCGCGCGCGGGCCTGGCGCAGGCCGTACGGGCCGCGCGCGGGCTGTACGGGCTGCGTGCGGGCCTGGCGCAGGTCGCGCGGGCCGCTACGGGCGACGGGGGGCGACGCGCGAGTCCCCGGGGGCGCTGCGACGGGCGACGGGGGGCGACGCGCGGATCGACGGGGCAGAAAACCGCCGCGCGCCCGCCGCGCGCCCCGAGCGCGCGGCGGGATGAAAAATACGCCATGCACCCGAGCGCGCGGCAAGCAGAACACGTCGCGCGCCCGGGGCGCGCGATAGGCAGGACAGCAGCGGAAGCATTAGGTGGCGGGCCCATCCACAGGATCGACCCAGGAGGGTCGACCTGCTCTGATAGCATGTTGAAACTATAGGCATGAATCAGAAACAGGAAAGAAAGAGGTTTTCACTAGCAGCAGTTGAGATACATATAGGAAACCCTAATTGGGTTGTACTCGCTATAGAGTACCCCACTGCAGGCTAGACAAACATCGACATTCTGACACCTTCATGTGTACATGTGTCCCGTCTATAGCCCCCACTACTGCAGGTACCCCTTTGACGGCGCGGAATTCCTCTGCCATCTCGGGTCCTTGCGGGTCGGGAAGTGGACCCACTACTATTTGAAGACCGTGGCATCAGCCACACGTCGACGAGGGCATGACAGAGGGTCTTCGACAACCCGTGTCAAACATTATATATGTTCCTGCTGTGTAGGCTACAGTGGGTTAGCCTTTAGGGGGTACATTACTCTAGGGTTTCCTACTTGTACTCCCAACATTCCTAGTTCAATCATTCTCGTTCAGTTCTACATTCTAACATGGTATCAGAGCTTAGGTCAGGACCTAGTACCGACATTCTAAGAGGTGAGACATGTCTACGTACGACGGTCCACTCGCTAGGTACTTGATTGCGACCAAGTTCGCAACCTCATGGGTGATGAAGTATCGCTCCACGTATGGCTGCATGTAGTATTGCATGCCATCTACGATGTACTCCAATATTGCCCGGTTAATACTGAATAGGTCCCTGAACTCCCCGTCTCCCATGCCTTGCAGGTCCTCCAGCAACAACTGGTATCACCGACGGCGCAAGCTTGCCCTTCTATCCCGCTCGGTCATCCGTGTGAGCTAGAAGATGACGAGATGTCGTCGGCGAAGACATTGGACCCCAACAAGCCGCCTACCGCTCTGGCGACCACGTCCATGAAGATGTCGTAGTAGAACATGATCCATGCGACTAGCATTCGCATGAGGAAGGGCACAGCACGAGGCTCTGCCATAGTTGCAACATCAACAGGCTCTACTGTTTGTTTGTGTTGAAATGCCGGTGTACTTGTACCAGTGCATTTGCCTTGCTCCTGTGTGTGTTGTTCCTATACCAACTCGTGGCGCCTCATTTGCAAGATGCGTTACTGTGCCTAGCGTAGTGGGTCCCATTTCACGCACACTGGTTTTGCAACTCTGCCCGGCGCCAAACGTCAAGGATCGAGTCAAAGGGGGTCGGCCAATAAAAGGCCGCCAACTGTAGCCCTCTTTCAGTCGCACAATGTCGAGGTACATCAGTTTTTTTTTACGCGAGGATGGGCAAATTTACAGGTGCGACTCGGGAAAAAGGGGATTGAGACACAAATGACGACACAGGCATGTACCCTAAATACTCTGATTAGTCTGAGTGCCTAGACACTGGAAACTGATTTTTCATATTAGTTGATTTCATGTCCCCGAGTGCTTCAAAGTTATTGTTTTAACAGCCCTGATTTCATATTTACGTACTTCAATGTCTAGTTTTTGCGAAGCCTGTTACTACATAGTATTGTTTGTGGTCACTGAATGCAACTTTATCGAGATGAAGTTTCTTGAAAATTTCCTTCCGATACACCGCCATCGAGGTCGTACACTGCCGATATAGCACGGTGCCAGCACGGGCGAACAGAGGACCAGGTATCGCACCAGAGTACGCTCTCTTGTTGTTAAAACGCACAAGTTTGAATGGTTCCTTGCTTGTCGCATCGCTACTCGCCCACGTTCTTCTTTCCAATTTCGGCCGACCTGGCGGGCCCCTCACGCACGCGCGACAAGCAGCAGGCGCCGGCACCCACGAGCCACACGCCAGCCACGACTGGCCCCAACCCCAACCCCCTGTTCAACCCGGCGGAACTGCAAGTACTAATGGGGCTGTTACAGCAGCACGCGCCTATTACGGCAGGAACTACTAGAAACGAGGATGCTACAAATTCTGCAAAATATGATAAGAAGAGAGAAGAGATTTCTGTCATCACATACGCCCTCCCAAGACTGCCCGCATCAAGAAGGACCCGCCCCCTGCTCCTTTTGAAGATGACAACGATGAGTCCAGCGACGCTGATGGTGAGGCCTCCCCTCGCCGTCGCAACCCAATTTTTACTCATGCTTCTTCCTCTACACATCCCCCTTTCAACCCCGCAACCACGAACTTCACGTTCAACTGCAAGGGCGTACGCGACCGGGCAGAGGTTTTCTTCGCTATCGAGGCCCACCTCAGGCAGATTGAGTTCAACCTCCAGCAAGCGATTCGAGGTGCTCTTGGTGGCGGACAAGGCAGCCGATCGCTTCCAGCTCTACCAGTCCAAGAGTGTGCTGGCATCCCATTCTTACAAGCTGGCCGTGGCCGACGTGGCTGCGTCGAAGCGCGCTCAAATGACCTACAACCGCCCCACCCGCGGAGGTAGCCTCAACGCCTGCGAACTTGGCAACAAAGGCTCCGAGCAAGGCTCTTGCCAAGAGAGGACTTTCAAGGCTTGCTTTCGCTGCGGCCAGCCTGACCACATGGCGAACGCTTGCCCCATGGGGGGGCGTGTAGGCCAAGGCTTCACCCCCTTGGTGTGAGGAACCAAACGGCGACGCCCTTTCCCTTTATGTCAAGGGGACATAAGGGGGCTGCACCAGGGGGTGCAAGGCTAAGGAGCAGCCTAAGGAACAAGGGGCCAGGGGGCCTAAGGAGGAGCCCTAGGGGCCATAAGCTATTGGTGAATTTGTGTGCCTTTGCAAGAAATGGTTATTTATGTGATGTTAAGTTGCTATGCAAGTGTTTGTTGTTTTACTTCGATTTGACAACTTAGGCTCAAGGTTGGGCTGCACTATGGTGTGTGCAACCAGCAAACAACCAGTGCAAAGCAAAAAAAAAAAAAAAAAAAAAAAAAAAAGATGATGATGAGAAAAATAGAGCCGAAGGGTTCTTTCACCAAAGCGACGGATGCGATCACCTCAATAGAAGACACGGGACGCGTGAGCCCCATCAAACATCAAGAGACCCATCAAGGTCCGGGAGGACCCAAAAAAAGGCAAGGAGGATTGTGCATTGTGTGGTTGTTCACACACATGATTTAAAACAAAGAAAAAAGGCAAAAAAATAAAATAAAAATTATGGAAGAGAGAGAGAGAAAGAAAGAGAACATTTTGCTCCTGAACCTGCACCCTGCGAGACGCAAGCCAAGCCGTGCAAAGCAAAGCAAAGCAATGTAATGCTATGCGAAAAAAAAAAAAAAAAAAAAAAAAAAAAACCAACAACAACAACAACAAGAGGCGGCTGAGTCGTCGTAGGGTTGCGAAGCGTTTTTGTAAAATTCGATACATTCTATAAAATTCATATCAATTCTATGCAGTCTAGAAGTTATGTGGTGTTTCATGCTATTTCTGTAAGGGTCTGAAAAAGGGTAGCCTGTAGGGATATAACCCAAGACCATCCGACTATAGTTGGAACATCGAACGACTGAGCTAAACAGACTATGATAGTTTCGCGAACAAATGTTGTCGTAAGTTTTTGCGACGGCGAAACTTCCGCTTGCTTAGGGTTTCGTTCGCCCTTTTCATCTCTCATTTCCTCTCGTTAGCAGAGCGGAGCCTACGGTGTGATATGCGCCCTCTACCTACCCATTCGCCACCTACCACTCAAAGGTCAGAAGCATATTCTATAAGCTAGGACTAAGATAGGTGACGGTTAGTTAGACTAAGCTCTGGTAGTGTCCGTTCTAATAGACTGCAGGCTGTTTGAGCATATGTTCTATGAGAAGATTTGAACAAGAATGGGTGAACTATGAAATGAAGTGAGTACAAATATGAAACCCTAATTGGTTGTACCCCCTATGGGATACCCCACTATAGCCTACACAACAGCATAAGCTATAATGTTCTGACACACCCCCATAGGCAAAGTGGGGGAGAACAAGGGGTCACAAGACCAGTCAAGCAAAGTAAAGCAAAGCAAGCTCAGGGTGGATCACAAAGTCACCACACAGTCCGAGCACAGGGTCAAGGCCACACGGCCAGTTCACATGCAAGAGTACACACATATATATAAAGCTAGACAAGCAAGAGCAGGTATATATATATGTGAGAGTACAGGCAAGGTCAAGAGGAGAGCAAGTGAGGCAAGACGGGCACAAGACCCAGCTGAGTGCAGAAGCGCTGATGATCACAAGGCGGAAGTGCCTTGGTGAAGACATCAGCAGTGTTGGCCTCAGAGGCCACGTACGCAAGCCGCAACTGACCACGTTGCTGTAGCTCACGAGCAAGGAAGTAGCGGAGAGCAATGTGCTTTGTTCTGTGCTCCAGTCGCTGCTCTCGACACAAGGCCAGCATGGCCTTGTTGTCTACGTACAGGACTGGAGGAGAACGAGGCGGCTCTCCAAGGTCGGTCAGCAGGTAGGTGAGCCAGCGAAGCTCCTGTGCAGCCATGGCCCCGGCGTAGATCTCAGCCTCACAACTCGAGCCAAGAACAGAAGACGAGCGAGTAGCCCGCCACGAAACAGAGCCGGAACCAAGGCTGAAGGTGTAACCCTGTGACGACCGCTGCGTAGCCTGGTCGTCAGCCCAAGAAGCGTCCGCGTGCCCAGTGAGGACCACTGGACTCCGCCCTCCAAGCACTAGCCCCATGCCCGACGTACTGCACAAGTAGCGCAACACCCTCTTCGCTGCAGCCATGTGCTCTGGTCTGTGTCTCCCAGGAGCAACATAGCGTGCAAGAATGCTAAGAGGGTATGCAAGGTCAGGTCGTGTGCAGGTCATCAGGTACATGAGGCAGCCAACAAGCTCTGGGTACGGGCCACTCGACTCTACGGACTCATCCGAAGGCAGAGCTGAGAGCGAGTGGCGAGTAGACAGAGGAGTGGCCTGAGGCGAGGAGTACGTGAAGCCGAAGCGCTGAAGGACCTGCTGCACCATGTGTGACTGAGTCAGGGTAATGGTGCGGCGTGCTCTGTCCCGGGTGATCTGCAAGCCAAGGTAGCTGCGCAGTTCACCCAGGTCTGTGCACGTGTGTCTCTTCTGCAGCTCTGACTTCACGTAGGCGAGTCCAGCAGTGTCAGCTGTGGCAAAGACCAAGTCGTCGACGTACACGAGGATGTAGAACGGCGGCAGAGAGGTGTCGGTGCGTAGAAACAGCGACGGGTCGGCAGTAGAAGGAGCAAACCCAAGAGCCGCAAGTGTAGTCCTCAGTGTGTCGTGCCACTCACGTGGCGCCTGGCAGAGACCGTAGACTGGACGCCGGAGACTCCACTGGGTACCAGAAGGGAAAGACCCAGTGAAGCCAGGTGGGCGACGCAGCCAGATCTCCTCGTGCAGGCTGCCCTGCAAGAAAGCTGTGCTGAAGTCAAGAGAGTGCAGCTCGTAGTCACGGTGAGCAGCAACGTGCAGCAGTACCCGAAGAGTGGTCATCTTCGGGGTGGGGGAGAAGGTCTGAAAGTAGTCAACTCCCTGCCGCTGACTGAAGCCACGAGCCACGTAACGCGCCTTGAAGACAGGCGGAGAACCCGGCGGCCGCTTCACCCTGAAGATCCACATGCCACTGACGATGTTCGCCCCAGGAGGGGGGACAGCGTCAACGTAGGTGCCTGTGGACTTCCAGGAAGCCATCTCTGCATCCATAGCTGCCTGCCACTGAGAGGAGTAGGGACCCTCTATCGCCTCCGCGTAAGAGCGCGGAGTCGGGATGTCAAGTGCATCCGGGTCTCCCTCAGGGGTAAGCAGTACGGACACGAGATGAGGTGAGGCAGCTGCCAGACACTGGAACTCCTCCTGCCTGTCCTCAAGGACGTCCGTGCCAAGGGCACACTCACCCCCGACGGACGGAGGACAGACAGACTCAGACTCAGCGACAAGACTAGCAGCGTAGTCTAAGCGACAGCGAGCAGCAAAGTCGACGAGCTCAGTAACGAGAGCAGACGCAGCAGTAGACTCGAAAGAAGGGTCAGTGACAACAGTAGCAAGGAGACGCGTGACAGTAGGACTGGCAGCACGAAGAGAGTCCGACTCCGGGTCGGCAAGAGCAGGAAGAGAGGACTCAGGAGGAGAAGGCAAAGGGGCACGCAGAGGAGCAGTGGACGGACGCAGAGACATCCGGTGCGTGCCAGGGACAGGAGGAGGACGCTGACGCGAACCGCGACCACTAGTGCGAGCAGCACGGACAGGCGACGCAGGGCGAGACGCAGGCTCACGACGCTCAGCCAGACCTCCAGTAGGACCAGTGTAGGGAGAAGGAGCAGGCAAAGGGGAGGTAGGCTGCAACTGTAGCTGGGACGAGACAGGCTGTGGACACTCTAAGGGAGGAGGAGGACCAGTAGAAGGTGGAAGACCAAGAACCTGCTGCAGGAGTGGAACGAAGTACGGTCGAGGCCGCGCGGCGACGCTAGAAGCAGCAGGGACAGCACCGGAACCCTCAGCAGGAGCACCCGCTCCAGCAGCACCACCAGTAGCTCCAGAACCTCCAGCAGCACCAGGAGCACCCCCAGTAGGACTGCCAGCGGTAGTCTCAGCGCCAACACCCTCAGCAGCACCAGCTCCAGTGCACCCAGGACGAGCACCTCCGGGACCCGCGACCGCAGCACCCTCAGCAGCCGAAGGACCTCCAGCACCAGCAGCACGCCTCCAGCGCCGGGCAAACCACTCACGCAGCTCCTGTGGAGAAAGTGGCTCCCGGCGAGACGAAGCACTCGGAGAACCTCCAGGCGGAGCACCTCCAGGCTCAGCACCCCCAGGCGTAGCACCCCTAGGCTCAGCACCCCCAGACGTAGCACCCCTAGGCTCAGCACCCCCAGGCTCAGCACCCCCAGGCTCAGCACCCCCAGGCTCAGCACCCCCAGGCTCAGCACCCCCAGGCTCAGCACCCCCAGGCGCAGCACCGCCAGACGTAGCACCCCCAGGCCCAGCACCCCTAGGCTCCGCACCCCAAGGCACAGCACCCCCAGCCTCAGCACCCTCAGCAGCACCAGAGTCACCAGTGACCTCGACAGGCTCGACTGCGTCTACCTGGGACACACCTGAAGGGGCAGGACCCTGAGGGGGGAGGGGGTCTACCTGGGGGGGACCTGGTACCAGGAAGAGTGGGGGTGGGGGGAGGGACGGAGTGCGGTAGGGGAAGAGGCGGTAGTAGGGGACCGACTCGTCAAACGTGACGTCCTGGGAGGACAGAACACGGCGAGAGGTGGGGTGGTAAAACTGCCACCCAGGCGCGTCAGGGGGGAACCCCAGGAAGACGCAAGGAGCAGCACGAGGGGATAGTTTGTCCGCAGACAGGTCGCGGACAAACGCCCGAGATCCCCAGACCCGGAACGCCGACGCATCGCCAACCTTCCCCGTCCACAGCAAGGCTGGGGAGGTCTCCGGCCTGGAGACCCTGGGGTGGAGGTTGATCTGATGCGCCGCGTACCTCACCGCAAACGGCCACAGAAAATGGGGGGCAGCCGCATGCATCATAGACGTACGAGCGACATCCATGACCATGCCAATGCGGCGCTCAGCAATCCCATTTTGCTGCGGTGAGTCCGGAAGCGTGAAGGTCTGACGGATGCCCCGCGCACGACAGTAGGCACGCAGAAGGCCAGAGGAGAACTCTCCGCCTCTGTCCGAGTGCAGACGCAGAACAGGAAAGTCCGAGCCGAAGCTCTGCCTGAGCTGGAGACGAGCTGCGCGGATCCAGTCGATCAGCACATCAGTGACATCACCCTTGCTGCGCAAGGGGAAGACTGTGGTGTAACGCGAGTAGTCGTCAACAACGAGCAGGAAGTAGCGCTCGTGACCCTGTCCACGGACGCGGGCTGGGCCCCACACGTCCATGTGAAGTGTCTGCAACGGGGCCTCTGTCGGAGGAAACTGGGAGGAGTGAGGGGCAGCACGCTGGCGCCCCTCGACACAGGGGACACAGGCAGGGCCAGGGCCCTGAGGAAGGGGAGGGAGGGACCGGGGGAGACCGGACACAAGAAGACGGGAGGCCATACCTCTGAGCCGAAGCAGAGAGGGGTGGCCAAGGCGGTGGTGCCAGAGGAGAGTCTCGTGAGACAGGAGACGACACGAACAGGGGGCAGACTCAGGAACAGACCTGGACGCCGCAGCAAACACCTGACCCGACGTAACTACCCTACCAGACTCAGCAACTGGAGGAGACGCAGTGGTCAGAGTGTACAGGCTCGACCCCGGCTGACGGGTGAACGTAGCCAGGTGTCGGCCTGTGCCAGCCTCTGTACAGTGGGTCACTCTCTGACGTGCAGGAGTGAACTGGTGGACCCCCGCATCCTGTAGGTCAGCACCACTCACCAGGTTCGTAGAGAACGAGGGGAGGTAGAGACCAGACAGGGTGCCAGAGGGAGCCGCCGGACACGGGAGGACTGTGGAGAAGCGAGACAGGACAGGACCCCCAGAGGGGTCAGCCAGAGACACTGCAACCGGTCGACTCAGCGGTGTGAGTGTGGTGCGGTCCCGAAAGAAGGAGCGAGACGCCCCAGAGTCAAGGGTGAAGGTGAGGGAGGCCGAAGCCGACGCAGTACCTGAGAGCGCAGACTCACCAGTACCTGAGGACGCAGACACACGAGCACCTAGAGCAGCAGCGTCGCAAGCACCTAGGGCAGCAGCCTCACCAGGACCTAGAGCAGCAGTCTCAATGCCCGGATCGGGCGGGAAACACCGGTAACAGTCACCCTCATCACTAATAGACACAGCATACATGGCAGAGAGAATAGCATCAAAGTCAAGATCATAGATGGCAACACCCGCCCTAGACAGCTCGCCCCAGCGAGGGATCTCGGAGGCCTCCGGGAACTGGTGACGCCACGCGTCCGTCAGGCGGCCAAAGCAGCGCTGGGTGGGGTGGGCACCCCCACACTGCTCACCCGCACGGTCGCCAGTGCGCAAAACGTAGGAGCACGGACCAAAACCCCCACCCCGCTGACGCGCAGTGTACCACTCACGAAGCTGCTGAGGGGACAGGGTGTCACGACCACGCTGCTGCTGCTGGCGCGAGCCACCACCGGAGCCACTCCTCTGCGAAGACCCGCGACCAGCACCACCGCCACCCCCGCCGCCTCCGACGCCTCCGCCGCCTCCGCTACTGCCGCCGCCTCCGCCTCCGCCGCCGCCGCCTCCACCTCCGCCACCTCCGCCACCTCCGCTCCCACCGCCACCGCCGCCGCCACCTCCACCTCCACTGCCGCCACCGACCCCTCCACCCCCACCTCCACTCCCACCGCCACCCCCACTCCCCCAACTGCCGCCACCTCCACCTCCACCGCCCCCGCTTGCTCCTCCAGCGCCCTTGCCCCCCTTGCCCTTGCCAGAGCGGCGTCTCCCGCTAGGGGCAGACGCCGCACCGACCGACTCAAGAACAAGGAGGTCGGCCGCAGCAGCAGAGGCAACAGAGGGCAGAAGGGGGGAGGGGGAACACCCCTCAAAGATGGGGGTGCGCGGGTCACCACGAGAGGCCCCTACAGCGACGATGCTTTTCTCGGCCGCTAGGAGGGACTTCTCGAGGAGGTCAACAGTGAGAGTGGTGGGACAGACAGAGAGAAAGTGGTCCCTGACTACGCGAAGGGAGTCAGGAAGGCGAGTGACTATGTAGTAAAGAGTGATGTACATGGGGGGGGGGTTCCTGGCGCAGAAGTCAGGAGGGAGTGCAGCGCGGTAGCGAGTGTCACTAGTGCGGAGGTGGGTAATGAGGTCAGTGACTGTGGGAAAGGCAGCAAGGTCAGGAAAGAGGTACGGTAGCATGAGACGGCTCAGTGCAGCAGTGGCAGGGGAGGAGTAGCGCGCAACTACAGCGTCGTACAAGGTCTGAGCACTCTTGTACTGACTAAAGTGCGCACGCTCGGAGGTAGGGAGGTGGCGACGCACAGCAAGACGTGCAGCAGCGTCGCGCGTGGCCCACTGGGAGCGAACAGTGGCGTCAGCATCAGCAGCAGGGGCAGTGGAGGTGCCAGAGGTGAGGTCAAAGAGAGAGAGGCCGTCTGCCCTATCGCACTGTAAGAACAGCTGCAGATCATCCACCCAGACCTCAAAGTCAATGGCCCTACCCTCAGCGTCAAAGGCGAGAACACTAGGGGTAGCCATGACCCTAGACGACTAGCAGCGCAAACAGTAGGGTGAGGACAGTGCAGTGAAAAGGCGCTGTGCTCACCAGACTGGGCAGGTCGGGCGGCCCTGAAGGAGGGCGGCGCGGCGGCTCGGCGGCTCAGCTGCTGGGCGGCCCGGCGGCTCGGCGGCCCCGCTGCTGGGCGGCTCGGCTGCTGGGCGGCGCGGCCGCTGGGCGGCTCGGCTGCTGGGCGGCTCGGCTGCTGGGCGGCTCGGCTGCTGGGCGGCTCGGCGGCTCGGCTGCTGGGCGGCTCGGCTGCTGGGCGGCTCGGCGGCTCGGCTGCTGGGCGGCTCGGCTGTGCTGCTGCAGGGCGGCACGGCTGGGCAGCAGGTGACGGGGCCACAGGTAAGGGCGGCGGGGCCGCTGGTAAGGGCGGCGTGGCCGCGGGTAGGGTGGCGGGGCCGCAGATAGGGTGGCGGGGCCGCAGCAGAGGGCGGCGGGGCCGCAGGTAAGGTGGCGGGGCCGCAGGTAAGGTGGCGGGGCCGCAGGTAAGGTGGCGGGGCCGCAGCAGAGGGCGGCGGGGCCGCAGGTAAGGGCGGGGCCGCAGGTAAGGTGGCGGGGCCGCAGGTAAGGTGGCGGGGCCGCTAGGTAGGGCGGCGGGGCCGCGCGATGGGGCGGCGGGGCCGCGAGGAAGGGCGGCGGGGCCGCTAGGTAGGGCGGCGGGGCCGTTAGGTAGGGCGGCGGGGCCGCGCGATGGGGCGGCGGGGCCGCGATGGGGCGGCGGGGCCGCTAGGTAGGGCGGCGGGGCCGCGCAATGGGGCGGCGAGGCCGCGAGGTAGGGCGGCGGGGCCGCTAGGTAGGGCGGCGGGGCCGCTAGGAGAGAGGCGGCGGGGCCGCGAAGACGGGCGGCGGGGCCGCGGAGACGGGTGGCGGGGCCGCAGTGAAGGGCCGCTAGGGCGGCTCGACGAAGTGAGGGCCCGGAGCGCGACTCGGGCTGAGCGCGCTTCGGGCAGGAAAAAAAATCGATGTGGTGGGCCCTAAGCACAGTTCCCAAGGGGGAACCTGCTCGATACCATGAGAAGATTTGAACAAGAATGGGTGAACTATGAAATGAAGTGAGTACAAATATGAAACCCTAATTGGTTGTACCCCCTATGGGATACCCCACTATAGCCTACACAACAGCATAAGCTATAATGTTCTGACATTCTAGTCTTTTTGTAGATACTTCAGGTTATTTCTTTACCTTTCTATGATTGGTTTTTCGTATATCTAGGCTCCCTGGATGTTGACCTCCTCCTTTTTTTCCTTTCCACCGAACTAGTTCATTCTGTTTCTCTGGTTCTTCGTTCCATACAGTCAGCACCTCATTTAGTGTCATTTCTCCTGGTTTCGATGTCTTGCTTTTTGCTCTATTCTTCCTTCACTAGACATTGTAGGAGATATTTGTATAGATTTAAACGCAGTTTCTTACCAGATTTAGGTGTAACTACCTTCTTCTATTATCATCCTCTCTGTTTACGTTTTGTCTACCTCGATTTTGTTGCTTAGGGCGTGTAACTTTTTCCGTTTTCGACAAATGTCCGGACGGAGCCCCCAAAACGTCCGAACAGAGCTCCGTCCGGACGTTTGGGACTCAGATCCAAACAACAGCCCGTCCGGACCACAGATGTGGAACTTTTTGGAAACCCGAAATTTTTGAGTTTCGTTACAAAGTGTAACAGAAATAGCTACAATCGTAAAGCTTCGTGAGGGTTCGCCTCCAAAAATCGGCTGCGTTGTATTGGGTGAGATTTTCAACACATCGTGCGCCAATGACAGCGCAGAAAAATCGGACGGTCCGATATCAGGGTAGTCCGGACCAATTTTTGACAGAAAAGTGCCAGACATGGTCCGGACGGTGGCGACGTCGCAGGGCGTCTCGCGAAGCCTTTACCGAGGTGCTGCGAAATCAGTTACCCTACAAATGTACGGACGGGGCCTCCGTCCGGACGATGAAATGTGAAAAAATTACACGCCCTTATACTAGTTTCCTTTGCTTCTATCTCTCGCTCAGTCCCTCGTCCGTCTCTCTCCTTCATTCTTCCTTCTTTATCTGGTGGTGCAAGTCATGCTGGCTTCGTTTTGCTGGTGCCGGGCGCGCTACTGGTGATTGCGCCACCCTCAGGGTCATGCGCTTTATACGCGACGGCAGCAGCAACGAAGGGCACGAGCATGTCGTCAAAACTTGGTGAGTTTAGATTGTGAAAGAGAGTGAGAGAGTAGTTAATAGTTCGTAAGCGAAAATACTACGTGATAAAGAATGCGGGAGAGTGACAGAGTATGAGTTTATTCCTTAAGTTAGCTGCTTCCATTTTCTTCTTCCGCTTTCTGCTTCCGCTTTCGTTTCCTACCGTCATCTGTTCTCTACTACGGCGTATTTTCTGTTATTTGATTTAGTACCACTTTTAGTTATTCCTTTGATTAACTGTGCTTCCTCATTACTTCATGCGTTGCGTATATTTAGTGCCTGCGTACCTGCTCATATTTCCTCTTCCTTTTTACCTCCTATTTGAAATATACGCAACTTTCAAGTTACGTATATTTAGTACCTGCGTTTCTTTCATTCGTTTTTTCAAAGGTTGAGTCAGAAAGTAGGAATGAAGAATGACTAGAATGACAGCAGTACAGGGTTTGTATATGCAAAACCTAATTGGGCTGTACCCCATAAGAAGTGCCCCACTACAGCCTAGAGCAGATAAATGCATAGTTCTGAAACACCCCCATAGGCAAAGTGGGGGACAAGCAAGAGAACAAGGCAAGGTCAAGCTCAGCGTGGATCACAACGTCACCACAAGACCTAGAACAGTACAGAAATGCCGATGATCACAAGGCTGAAGTGCCTTGGTGAAGATATCAGCAGTGTTGGCCTGAGAGGCCACGTAAACAAGACGAAGCTGACCACGCTGCTGCAACTCTCGAGCAAGGAAGTAGCGCAGAGCGATGTGCTTCGTTCTGTGCTCCAGTCTGTGCTCCTGACACAAGGCAATCATGGCCTTGTTGTCGACGTACAGAACTGGAGGAGAACAAGGCGCCTCTCCCAAGTCGGTCAGCAGGTAGGTGACCCAGCGTAACTCCTGTGCAGCCATGGCCCCTGCGTAGATCTCAGCCTCACAACTGGAGCTGAGAACAGAAGATGAGCGGGTAGACCGCCACGAAACAGAGCCGGAGCCAAGGCTGAAGGTGTAACCCTGTGACGACCGCTGCGTAGCCAAGTCGTCAACCCAAGAAGCGTCTGCGTGACCAGTGAGGACAACTCGAGCCCGTCCTCCAAGCACGAGCCCCATGCCCGACGTACTGCACAAGTAGCGCATCACCCTCTTAGCGGCCTTCCAGTGCCCTGGTCGGTGTCTCCCGGGCGCAACGTAGCGTGCCAGGATGCTAAGAGGGTAAGCAAGGTCAGGTCGAGTGCAGGTCATCAGCTACATGAGGCAGCCCACAAGCTCTGGATACGGGCCACTCGGCTCTACGGACTCATCCGAAGGCAGAGCTGAGAGCGAGTGACCGGTAGGCAGAGGAGTGGACTGTGACGAGGAGTACGTGAAGTTGAAGCGCTGAAGGACCTGCTGCACCATGTGTGACTGAGTCAAGGTAATGGTGCGCCGTGCTCTGTCCCGGGTGATCTGCAAGCCAAGATAGCTGCGCAGCTCACCCAGATCTGTGCACGCGTATCTCTTCTGCAGCTCCGACTTCACTAGGGCCAGTCCAGCAGTGTCAGCAGTGGCAAAGACCAAGTCGTCGATGTACACGAGGATGTAGAACGGCGGCAACGAAGTGTCGGTGCGTAGAAACAGCGACGGGTCAGCAGTAGAAGGAGCAAACCCAAGAGCCGCAAGAGTCGTCCTCAGTGTGTCGTGCCACTCGCGAGGCGCCTGGCGGAGACCGTAGACTGGCCGCCGGAGGCTCCACTGGGTACCTGCAGGAAATGACCCAGTGAAGCCAGGTGGGCGGCGCAGCCAGATCTCCTCGTGCAGGCTGCCCTGTAGGAAAGCTGTGCTAAAGTCAAGAGAGTGAAGCTCGTAGTCACGCTGAGCGGCGACGTGCAGCAGAACCCGAAGAGTGGTCATCTTCGGGGTAGGGGAGAAGGTCTGGAAGAAGTCAACTCCCTGTCGCTGACTAAAGCCTCGTGCAACGTAACGCGTCTTGAAGACAGGCGGAGAACCTGGCGGCCGCTTCACCCTGAAGATCCACATGCCACTGACGATGTTCGCCTCAGGAGGGGGAACCTCATCGACGTAAGTGCCTTTGGACTTCCAGGATGCCATCTCTGCGTCCATGGCTAACTGCCACTGAGAGGAGTAGGGACCCTCTATCGCCTCTGCGTAAGAGTGCGGGGTCGGGATGTCTGGTGCATCCGGGTCTCCCTCAGGTGCAATCAGCATGGACACGAGATGAGGTACAGCAGCTGCAAAGCACTCAAAGTCCTCCTAACTGTCCTCAAGGACGTCCGTGCCAAGAGCACACTCACCCCCGACGGACGGAGGACAGACAGACTCAGACTCAGCAACAAGACTAGCGGCGTAGTCCAGACGACAGGCAGCAGCAAATTCAACCAGCTCAGTAACAAGAGCAGACGTAGCAGTAGACGCAAACGAAGGGTCAGTGAGAACAGTGGCCAGGAGACGCGTGACAGTAGGACTAGCAGCACGAAGGGAGTCAGACTCCGGGTCCGGACCGTCAGCAAGGGAGGACGTAGGAGGAGACGGCAGAGGGACACGCAGTGGAACAGAGGAAGGACGAAGTGCCATCTGGTGCGTGCCGGGGACAGGAGGAGGACGCGGACGCGGAACACGACGACCAATGCGAGCAGTGCGAACAGGCGACGCAGGACGAGACGCAGGCTCACGACGCTCCGCAAGACCTCCGGTCGGCCCAGTGTAAGGAGAAGGACCAGGCAGTGGGGAGTCTGGCTGTAACTGCGACTGCGACTGGGCAAGCGGCGGACACAGTAAGGGAGGAGTAGGACCAGTAGAAGGCGGGAGACCAAGAACTCGCTGAAGAAGTGGAACGAAGTACGGCCGCGGCCGCGCAGCGCCTCCAGAACCAGCAGAGACAGCACCAGTACCCCCAGCTCCAGGGTCTCCAACTCCAACTCCTGCAGCACCACCAGCTCCAGTACCTCCAGCAGCCCCAGCTCCAGCAGCACCTCCAGCAGGAACAGCTCCAGCGCCTCCAGCTCCAACTCCTGCAGCACCACCAGCCCCAGCAGCTCCAGTACCTCTAGGACAAGCACCTCCGGGACCAGCGGATCCAGCAGCAGCAGTACCTCCAGCTCCAGCAGCAGTACCTCCAGCTCCAGCAGCAGTACCTCCAGCTCCAGCAGCTCCGGAACCGCCAAGACGAGCACCTCCGGGACCAGCGCCTCCAGCACCCCCAGCAGCTACAGCACCAGCAGTACCTCCAGCGCCAGCAGCACCTCCAGCGGTAGGCCCCCCAGCTCTAGCAGCTCGACTCCAGCGCCGAGCAAACCACTCGCGCAGCTGCGGTGGAGAGAGCGGCTCCCGCCATGACAAGACACCCGGAGGACCTCCAGAGGACAAAGTACCTCCAGGCTCAGCACGCTCAGGCTCAGCACCCCCAGGCTCCGCACGCTCAGGCTCAGCACCCCCAGGCTCCGCACCCTCAGACTCAGCAACCCAAGGCTCAGCACCCCAAGGCTCCGCCCCCTCAGACTCAGCAACCCCAGGCTCAGCACCCCCAGGCTCCGCACACTCAGGCTCAGCACCCCCAGGCCCCGCACCCGTAGGCTCAGCACCCCCAGACGCAGGACCCCTAGCAGCACCAGAGTCGACAGCTACCTCGACAGGCTCGACAGCGTCTACTTGGGACACACCCGAGGGGGCAGGACCCTGAGGGGGGAGGGGGTCTACCGGAGGAGGACCTGGTGCTAGGAAGAGCGGCAGGGGGGGGAGAGGGGCAGTGCGGTAGGGGAAGAGACGGTAGTAAGGAACCGACTCGTCGAACGTGACGTCCTGAGAGGACAGAACACGACGCGAGGTGGGGTGGTAAAACTGCCAACCAGGCGCGTCAGGAGGGAAGCTAAGGAAGACGCAGGGAACAGCACGGGAGGACAGCTTGTCCGCGGAAGAATCACGGACAAAAGCTCGAGATCCCCAGACACGGAACGCAGACGCATCACCAACCTTCCCCGTCCACCGCAGAGTAGGTGTGGTCTCCGGCATGGAGACACGGGGATGGAGGTTGAGCTGATGCGCAGCGTACTGGACCGCGAACGGCCACAGAAAATGGGGAGCAGCCGCATGGATCATGGACGTACGAGCGACGTCCATGACCATGCCAATGCGGCGTGTCAAAACACTATCGAAGCGGGTAACCGGGTTTAAAGAGGGCCTAGGCTTAGTAGCCTAGGCCAAGCTATTGTCGAGGTCAAGGCCAAGGGAGTGTCGAGAGAAATTGACCAAAGAAGTGAGCTTCACTAAAAGCAAAGCATACAACATATAGTCGAGAAACTAGGAAAGGTGCACCACCAACTGCAAAATAAATAACTACACTAACTACAGCAAGCAGGATATATCTTAAATATAACTTTGACACACCCCCTTAGCCTGCTTGCAGTAGGAACTAGTGTAGTCAACACCCCCTGAAGGGGTATAGCTGGCGTAGTGGAAGACGACAGAGAGGAAAGTGAGGAGGAGGCGAGAGAGAGAAAGAGGAGAGGAGAGGAGATAAGAACAAAGGAGGAGGTGATTGAGGGATGAGGAGAGGAGGTGGGGGGGTGGCCGCAGCGTCCCCTCTTACTAACCCCCTTTTGCGAAGGGGTGGTTGAGTGGGGGATGAGGAGAGGAGGTGGGGGGGTGGCCGCGGCGTCCCCTCTTACTAACCCCCACATCCCCACCCCCAATCAACCAACCCCCTTTAACCTCACCCCCCATTTCAACCGCCCCCCTGGAACCGCACTCCCTCCCCCCCCTTTCTTCCTCCAGACCCCTCCCCACCCACGATGGTCCCTGTAAAGTCCTTCACAGGTGGGGCTACTGGTCACAGGTGGGGCTGCTGGTCACAGGTGGGGCTGCTGGTCACAGGTGGGGCTGCTGGTCACAGGTGGGGCTGCTGGTCCTGGTGCCTGGTGCTGGCGTGACGGCGCTGGTGCCGGTGCTGGTGCTGGTGACTGGCTTCGGTGCTGGTGCTGGTGCTGGCGGCTGGCGCTGGTGCTGGTGCCTGGTGCTGGCGGATGGCGCTGGTGCTGGTGCCTGGTGCTGGCGGCTGGCGCTGGTGCTGGTGCCTGGTGCTGGCGTGACGGCGCTGGTGCTGGTGCCTGGTGCTGGCGTGACGGCGCTGGTGCTGGTGCCTGGTGCTGGAGTGACGGCGCTAGTGCTGGTGCCTGGTGCTGGCGGCTGGCGCTGGCGGCTGGTGCTGGTGCTTCTGGCGCTGGCGACTGGCGCTGGTGCTGGTGCCTGGTGCTGGCGGCTGGCGCTGGTGCTGGTGCCTGGTGCTGGCGTGACGGCGCTGGTGCCGGTGCTGGTGCTGGTGGCTGGCGTTGGTGTTCCGCCGCCACTCCCTTCCCCCTTTTCCTCTCTCCCTCACAGCATTCCGCCGCCACTCCCTTCCCCCTGTCCCTCTCCCCCCCACAGCGTTCCGCCGCCACTCCCTTCCCCTCCTCCCTCTCCTCCCCACAGCGACCGCCACTGCACACGCGAACAGTCGCGACGGAGGGGGTGACGGGCAGGGGGCGGGGGGAATGCGACGGGCAGAGCGACGGTGGGCGAAGGAGCGGCTGGGGCGACGTGAAGCAGGGGGTAGGCGCGGGCAGAGGGGGCGACGGGGGGGGGGAACGTGACGGGCTGACGACGAGGGAAACGCGACGTATTGGCGATGGGAGAATCGCGTCGGGCTGGCGACGGGGGAAAACGCGACGAGCTGGCGACGGGCTGCCGACGGGGGAAAACGCGACGGGCTGGCGACGGGCAGGCGACGAGGGAAAAAAAAAAACGACGGGCTGGCGACGAGGGAAACGCGGCCATTTCGCCGCCGCGCCCGTCGCAGCGAGCGCCGTACCGCGAATGGGTGGGCCCATTAACTACGGTCAGGAACTTTATGGCTCAATACCATGTCAAAACACTATCGAAGCGGGTAACCGGGTTTAAAGAGGGCCTAGGCTTAGTAGCCTAGGCCAAGCTATTGTCGAGGTCAAGGCCAAGGGAGTGTCGAGAGAAATTGACCAAAGAAGTGAGCTTCACTAAAAGCAAAGCATACAACATATAGTCGAGAAACTAGGAAAGGTGCACCACCAACTGCAAAATAAATAACTACACTAACTACAGCAAGCAGGATATATCTTAAATATAACTTTGACACGGCGCTCAGCAATCCCATTTTGCTGTGGGGAGGCCGGAAGCGTGAACGTCTGGCGGATGCCCTCCGCACGACAGAAGGCTCGCAGAAGGTCGGAGGAAAACTCTCCACCTCTGTCGGAGTGCATACGCAGAACAGGAAAGTCCGAGCCGAAACTCTCGCTGAGCTGGCGACGAGCAGCACGGATCCAGGTGATCAGCACCTCAGTGACCTCACCCTTGCGGCGCAAGGGGAAGACTGTGGTGTAACGCGAGAAGTCGTCAACGACCAGCAGAAAGTAACGCTCGTGACCATGTCCACGGACGCGGGCTGGGCCCCACACGTCCATGTGGAGAGTCTGCAGGGGAGCCTCCGTCGGAGGGAACTCGGAGGAGTGAGGAGCGGCGCGCTGCCGTCCCTCGACGCAAGGAACGCAGATAGGAGCAGGCCCCGGGGGGAGGGGAGGGAGAGACCGGGGGAGACCAGTGACAAGGACACGGGAGGCCATACCTCAGAGACGAGGCAGGGAGGGGTGACCAAGGCGGTGGTGCCAAAGGAGAGTCTGGTGTGACAGGAGACGACAAGAGCAGGGGGCAGACTCCGGACCAGACCTGGACGCGGCAGCAAACACCTGACCAGACGCGGCTACCTGACCAGACTCAGCAACCGAAGGAGACTCAGTAATCAATGTGTAAAGGCTCGACCCGGGCTGACGGGTCAACGTGGCCATTCGGCGGCCCGTCCGAGTACACGTACAATGGGTCACCCGCTGACCTCCAGGAGTGAACTGGTCAACCCACACGTCCTGGAGATCGGCTCCACTCACCAAGTTCGTAGAGAACGAGGGGAGGTGAAGACCCGACAGTGAGCCAGACGGGACAGCCGGACACGGCAGAACCGTAGAGGAGTGCGCAAGGACTGGGCCCCTACAGGGGTCCGCCAGGGAGACTGCAACAGGCCGACTGAGCGGCGTGAGTGCGAAAAAAGGAGCGGAAGCACCTGAGTCAAGCGTGAAGGTGTGCAAGGCCTCAGCACGCGCAGTACCTGAGAAAGAAGACTCACTATTGGGAGCCCTAGGGGCCATAAGCTATTGGTGAATTTGTGTGCCTTTGCAAGAAATGGTTATTTATGTGATGTTAAGTTGCTATGCAAGTGTTTGTTGTTTTACTTCGATTTGACAACTTAGGCTCAAGGTTGGGCTGCACTATGGTGTGTGCAACCAGCAAACAACCAGTGCAAAGCAAAAAAAAAAAAAAAAAAAAAAAAAAAAAATGATGATGAGAAAAATAGAGCCGAAGGGTTCTTTCACCAAAGCGACGGATGCGATCACCTCAATAGAAGACACGGGACGCGTGAGCCCCATCAAACATCAAGAGACCCATCAAGGTCCGGGAGGACCCAAAAAAAGGCAAGGAGGATTGTGCATTGTGTGGTTGTTCACACACATGATTTAAAACAAAGAAAAAAGGCAAAAAAATAAAATAAAAATTATGGAAGAGAGAGAGAGAAAGAAAGAGAACATTTTGCTCCTGAACCTGCACCCTGCGAGACGCAAGCCAAGCCGTGCAAAGCAAAGCAAAGCAATGTAATGCTATGCGAAAAAAAAAAAAAAAAAAAAAAAAAAAAAACCAACAACAACAACAACAAGAGGCGGCTGAGTCGTCGTAGGGTTGCGAAGCGTTTTTGTAAATTTTGATACATTCTATAAAATTCATATCAATTCTATGCAGTCTAGAAGTTATGTGGTGTTTCATGCTATTTCTGTAAGGGTCTGAAAAAGGGTAGCCTGTAGGGATATAACCCAAGACCATCCGACTATAGTTGGAACATCGAACGACTGAGCTAAACAGACTATGATAGTTTCGCGAACAAATGTTGTCGTAAGTTTTTGCGACGGCGAAACTTCCGCTTGCTTAGGGTTTCGTTCGCCCTTTTCATCTCTCATTTCCTCTCGTTAGCAGAGCGGAGCCTACGGTGTGATATGCGCCCTCTACCTACCCATTCGCCACCTACCACTCAAAGGTCAGAAGCATATTCTATAAGCTAGGACTAAGAGAGGTGACGGTTAGTTAGACTAAGCTTTGGTAGTGTCCGTTCTAATAGACTGCAGGCTGTTTGAGCATATGTTCTAGTCTTTTTGTAGATACTTCAGGTTATTTCTTTACCTTTCTATGATTGGTTTTTCGTATATCTAGGCTCCCTGGATGTTGACCTCCTCCTTTTTTTCCTTTCCACCGAACTAGTTCATTCTGTTTCTCTGGTTCTTCGTTCCATACAGTCAGCACCTCATTTAGTGTCATTTCTCCTGGTTTCGATGTCTTGCTTTTTGCTCTATTCTTCCTTCACTAGACATTGTAGGAGATATTTGTATAGATTTAAACGCAGTTTCTTACCAGATTTAGGTGTAACTACCTTCTTCTATTATCATCCTCTCTGTTTACGTTTTGTCTACCTCGATTTTGTTGCTTAGGGCGTGTAACTTTTTCCGTTTTCGACAAATGTCCGGACGGAGCCCCCAAAACGTCCGAACAGAGCTCCGTCCGGACGTTTGGGACTCAGATCCAAACAACAGCCCGTCCGGACCACAGATGTGGAACTTTTTGGAAACCCGAAATTTTTGAGTTTCGTTACAAAGTGTAACAGAAATAGCTACAATCGTAAAGCTTCGTGAGGGTTCGCCTCCAAAAATCGGCTGCGTTGTATTGGGTGAGATTTTCAACACATCGTGCGCCAATGACAGCGCAGAAAAATCGGACGGTCCGATATCAGGGTAGTCCGGACCAATTTTTGACAGAAAAGTGCCAGACATGGTCCGGACGGTGGCGACGTCGCAGGGCGTCTCGCGAAGCCTTTACCGAGGTGCTGCGAAATCAGTTACCCTACAAATGTACGGACGGGGCCTCCGTCCGGACGATGAAATGTGAAAAAATTACACGCCCTTATACTAGTTTCCTTTGCTTCTATCTCTCGCTCAGTCCCTCGTCCGTCTCTCTCCTTCATTCTTCCTTCTTTATCTTCTTCCTAACGTCGTTCTGGTGGTGCAAGTCATGCTGGCTTCGTTTTGCTGGTGCCGGGCGCGCTACTGGTGATTGCGCCACCCTCAGGGTCATGCGCTTTATACGCGACGGCAGCAGCAACGAAGGGCACGAGCATGTCGTCAAAACTTGGTGAGTTTAGATTGTGAAAGAGAGTGAGAGAGTAGTTAATAGTTCGTAAGCGAAAATACTACGTGATAAAGAATGCGGGAGAGTGACAGAGTATGAGTTTATTCCTTAAGTTAGCTGCTTCCATTTTCTTCTTCCGCTTTCTGCTTCCGCTTTCGTTTCCTACCGTCATCTGTTCTCTACTACGGCGTATTTTCTGTTATTTGATTTAGTACCACTTTTAGTTATTCCTTTGATTAACTGTGCTTCCTCATTACTTCATGCGTTGCGTATATTTAGTGCCTGCGTACCTGCTTATATTTCCTCTTCCTTTTTACCTCCTATTTGAAATATACGCAACTTTCAAGTAACGTATATTTAGTACCTGCGTTTCTTTCATTCGTTTTTTCAAAGGTTGAGTCAGAAAGTAGGAATGAAGAATGACTAGAATGACAGCAGTACAGGGTTTGTATATGCAAAACCTAATTGGGCTGTACCCCATAAGAAGTGCCCCACTACAGCCTAGAGCAGATAAATGCATAGTTCTGAAACACCCCCATAGGCAAAGTGGGGGACAAGCAAGAGAACAAGGCAAGGTCAAGCTCAGCGTGGATCACAACGTCACCACAAGACCTAGAACAGTACAGAAACGCCGATGATCACAAGGCTGAAGTGCCTTGGTGAAGATATCAGCAGTGTTGGCCTGAGAGGCCACGTAAACAAGACGAAGCTGACCACGCTGCTGCAACTCTCGAGCAAGGAAGTAGCGCAGAGCGATGTGCTTCGTTCTGTGCTCCAGTCTGTGCTCCTGACACAAGGCAATCATGGCCTTGTTGTCGACGTACAGAACTGGAGGAGAACAAGGCGCCTCTCCCAAGTCGGTCAGCAGGTAGGTGACCCAGCGTAACTCCTGTGCAGCCATGGCCCCTGCGTAGATCTCAGCCTCACAACTGGAGCTGAGAACAGAAGATGAGCGGGTAGACCGCCACGAAACAGAGCCGGAGCCAAGGCTGAAGGTGTAACCCTGTGACGACCGCTGCGTAGCCAAGTCGTCAACCCAAGAAGCGTCTGCGTGACCAGTGAGGACAACTCGAGCCCGTCCTCCAAGCACGAGCCCCATGCCCGACGTACTGCACAAGTAGCGCATCACCCTCTTAGCGGCCTTCCAGTGCCCTGGTCGGTGTCTCCCGGGCGCAACGTAGCGTGCCAGGATGCTAAGAGGGTAAGCAAGGTCAGGTCGAGTGCAGGTCATCAGCTACATGAGGCAGCCCACAAGCTCTGGATACGGGCCACTCGGCTCTACGGACTCATCCGAAGGCAGAGCTGAGAGCGAGTGACCGGTAGGCAGAGGAGTGGACTGTGACGAGGAGTACGTGAAGTTGAAGCGCTGAAGGACCTGCTGCACCATGTGTGACTGAGTCAAGGTAATGGTGCGCCGTGCTCTGTCCCGGGTGATCTGCAAGCCAAGATAGCTGCGCAGCTCACCCAGATCTGTGCACGCGTATCTCTTCTGCAGCTCCGACTTCACTAGGGCCAGTCCAGCAGTGTCAGCAGTGGCAAAGACCAAGTCGTCGATGTACACGAGGATGTAGAACGGCGGCAACGAAGTGTCGGTGCGTAGAAACAGCGACGGGTCAGCAGTAGAAGGAGCAAACCCAAGAGCCGCAAGAGTCGTCCTCAGTGTGTCGTGCCACTCGCGAGGCGCCTGGCGGAGACCGTAGACTGGCCGCCGGAGGCTCCACTGGGTACCTGCAGGAAATGACCCAGTGAAGCCAGGTGGGCGGCGCAGCCAGATCTCCTCGTGCAGGCTGCCCTGTAGGAAAGCTGTGCTAAAGTCAAGAGAGTGAAGCTCGTAGTCACGCTGAGCGGCGACGTGCAGCAGAACCCGAAGAGTGGTCATCTTCGGGGTAGGGGAGAAGGTCTGGAAGAAGTCAACTCCCTGTCGGTGACTAAAGCCTCGTGCAACGTAACGCGTCTTGAAGACAGGCGGAGAACCTGGCGGCCGCTTCACCCTGAAGATCCACATGCCACTGACGATGTTCGCCTCAGGAGGGGGAACCTCGTCGACGTAAGTGCCTTTGGACTTCCAGGATGCCATCTCTACGTCCATGGCTGTCTGCCACTGAGAGGAGTAGGGACCCTCTATCGCCTCTGCGTAAGAGTGCGGGGACGGGATGTCTGGTGCATCCGGGTCTCCCTCAGGTGCAATCAGCATGGACACGAGATGAGGTAAAGCAGCTGCAAAGCACTCAAAGTCCTCCTAACTGTCCTCAAGGACGTCCGTGCCAAGAGCACACTCACCCCCGACGGACGGAGGACAGACAGACTCAGACTCAGCAACAAGACTAGCGGCGTAGTCCAGACGACAGGCAGCAGCAAAGTCAACCAGCTCAGTAACAAGAGCAGACGTAGCAGTAGACGCAAACGAAGGGTCAGTAACAACAGTGGCCAGGAGACGCGTGACAGTAGGACTAGCAGCACGAAGGGAGTCAGACTCCGGGTCCGGACCGTCAGCAAGGGAGGACGCAGGAGGAGACGGCAGAGGGACACGCAGTGGAACAGAGGAAGGACGAAGTGCCATCTGGTGCGTGCCGGGGACAGGAGGAGGACGCGGACGCGGAACACGACGACCAGTGCGAGCAGTGCGAACAGGCGACGCAGGACGAGACGCAGGCTCACGACGCTCCACAAGACCTCCGGTCGGCCCAGTGTAAGGAGAAGGACCAGGCAGTGGGGAGGCTGGCTGTAACTACGACTGCGACTGGGCAAGCGGCGGACACAGTAAGGGAGGAGTAGGACCAGTAGAAGGCGGGAGACCAAGAACTCGCTGAAGAAGTGGAACGAAGTACGGCCGCGGCCGCGCAGCGCCTCCAGAACCAGCAGAGACAGCACCAGTACCCCCAGCTCCAGGGTCTCCAACTCCAACTCCTGCAGCACCACCAGCTCCAGTACCTCCAGCAGCCCCAGCTCCAGCAGCACCTCCAGCAGGAACAGCTCCAGCGCCTCCAACTCCAACTCCTGCAGCACCACCAGCCCCAGCAGCTCCAGTACCTCCAGGACGAGCACCTCCGGGACCAGCGGATCCAGCAGCAGCAGTACCTCCAGCTCCAGCAGCAGTACCTCCAGCTCCAGCAGCAGTACCTCCAGCTCCAGCAGCTCCGGAACCGCCAGGACGAGCACCTCCGGGACCAGCGCCTCCAGCACCCCCAGCAGCTACAGCACCAGCAGTACCTCCAGCGCCAGCAGCACCTCCAGCGGTAGGCCCCCCAGCTCTAGCAGCTCGACTCCAGCGCCGAGCAAACCACTCGCGCAGCTGCGGTGGAGAGAGCGGCTCCCGCCATGACAAGACACCCGGAGGACCTCCAGAGGACAAAGTACCTCCAGGCTCAGCACGCTCAGGCTCAGCACCCCCAGGCTCCGCACGCTCAGGCTCAGCACCCCCAGGCTCCGCACCCTCAGACTCAGCAACCCAAGGCTCAGCACCCCAAGGCTCCGCCCCCTCAGACTCAGCAATCCCAGGCTCAGCACCCCCAGGCTCCGCACACTCAGGCTCAGCACCCCCAGGCCCCGCACCCGTAGGCTCAGCACCCCCAGACGCAGGACCCCTAGCAGCACCAGAGTCGACAGCTACCTCGACAGGCTCGACATCGTCTACTTGGGACACACCCGAGGGGGCAGGACCCTGAGGGGGGAGGGGGTCTACCGGAGGAGGACCTGGTGCTAGGAAGAGCGGCAGGGGGGGGAGAGGGGCAGTGCGGTAGGGGAAGAGACGGTAGTAAGGAACCGACTCGTCGAACGTGACGTCCTGAGAGGACAGAACACGACGCGAGGTGGGGTGGTAAAACTGCCAACCAGGCGCGTCAGGAGGGAAGCCAAGGAAGACGCAGGGAACAGCACGGGAGGACAGCTTGTCCGCGGAAGAATCACGGACAAAAGCTCGAGATCCCCAGACACGGAACGCAGACGCATCACCAACCTTCCCCGTCCACCGCAGAGTAGGTGTGGTCTCCGGCATGGAGACACGGGGATGGAGGTTGAGCTGATGCGCAGCGTACTGGACCGCGAACGGCCACAGAAAATGGGGAGCAGCCGCATGGATCATGGACGTACGAGCGACGTCCATGACCATGCCAATGCGGCGCTCAGCAATCCCATTTTGCTGTGGGGAGGCCGGAAGCGTGAACGTCTGGCGGATGCCCTCCGCACGACAGAAGGCTCGCAGAAGGTCGGAGGAAAACTCTCCACCTCTGTCGGAGTGCATACGCAGAACAGGAAAGTCCGAGCCGAAACTCTCGCTGAGCTGGCGACGAGCAGCGCGGATCCAGGTGATCAGCACCTCAGTGACCTCACCCTTGCGGCGCAAGGGGAAGACTGTGGTGTAACGCGAGAAGTCGTCAACGACCAGCAGAAAGTAACGCTCGTGACCCTGTCCACGGACGCGGGCTGGGCCCCACACGTCCATGTGGAGAGTCTGCAGGGGAGCCTCCGTCGGAGGGAACTCGGAGGAGTGAGGAGCGGCGCGCTGCCGTCCCTCGACGCAAGGAACGCAGGTAGGGGCAGGCCCCGGGGGGAGGGGAGGGAGAGACCGGGGGAGACCAGTGACAAGGACACGGGAGGCCATACCTCAGAGACGAGGCAGGGAGGGGTGACCAAGGCGGTGGTGCCAAAGGAGAGTCTGGTGTGACAGGAGACGACAAGAGCAGGGGGCAGACTCCGGACCAGACCTGGACGCGGCAGCAAACACCTGACCAGACGCGGCTACCTGACCAGACTCAGCAACCGAAGGAGACTCAGTAATCAGTGTGTAAAGGCTCGACCCGGGCTGACGGGTCAACGTGGCCATTCGGCGGCCCGTCCGAGTACACGTACAGTGGGTCACCCGCTGACCTCCAGGAGTGAACTGGTCAACCCACACGTCCTGGAGATCGGCTCCACTCACCAAGTTCGTAGAGAACGAGGGGAGGTGAAGACCCGACAGTGAGCCAGACGGGACAGCCGGACACGGCAGAACCGTAGAGGAGTGCGCAAGGACTGGGCCCCTACAGGGGTCCGCCAGGGAGACTGCAACAGGCCGACTGAGCGGCGTGAGTGTGGTGCTGTCGTGAAAGAAGGAGCGGAAGCACCTGAGTCAAGCGTGAAGGTGTGCAAGGCCTCAGCAGGCGCAGTACCTGAGAAAGAAGACTCACTATTACCTGGCAGACTCACTAGCACCTAGGGCAGCAGCCCCTATACCTGGGTCGGGCGGCACACACAGGTAACAGTCACCCTCTGCACTAATAGTCACAACATACATGGCAGCAAGGATAGCATCGTAATCAAGATCAAAGATAGCAACACCAGACTTAAGCAGATCAGCCTAGCGAGGGAGCTCAGTGGCGTCAGGAAACTGTGCGCGCCAGGCGTCAGTCAGGCGACCGAAACAGCGCTGCGTCACGTGTGGCAGCCTGCACGTCTCCCCACGGCACTCACCGGTGCGGAGAACGTAAGCGCAGGGACCAGCACCCTCAGACCTCCCACGCCCAGCGTACCACTCACGAAGCTGCTGGGCCGACGGGGCCTCACGGGAACGCGGCTGCTGCTGGCGCTGGCCACCGCCAAAGCCTCCACGCTGCGCGGCTCCACCCCGACCAGCACCACCGCCGCCGCCACCCCCACTGCCGCTGCCGCCGCCGCCCCCACGTCCACCGCCGCCACCGACGCCCCCACTCCCGCCACCACCCCCACCTCCACTCCCACCCCCTCCACCTCCTCCACCGCCACCACCACCACCCCCGCCGTCCCCTCCACCACCCTTGCCCCCCTTGCCCTTGCCGCTGCGGCGCCTCCCACTAGGAGCAGACGCAGCCCCGACTGCCTCGATGCCAACGAGGTCGACAGCAGCAGCAGAAGCAGCAGAGGGCAAAAGGGGAACGGGGGAACACCCCTCAAAGAAAGGGGCGCGAGGGTTGCCACGAGAAGCTCCTACAGCGACTATGCTAGTCTCAGCTGCAGTGAGGCGCTCCTTGAGCATGTCGACGGTGAGCTCGGTGGGGCAAAGGGAGAGAAAGTGGTCCCTGTCTGAGCGAAGAGAGTCAGGGAGACGGGTGACGAGGTAGAAGAGGGTGATGTACATGGGGGGAGGGTTCTTGGCGCAAAACTCGGAGGGAAGCGCAGCGCGGTAGCGGGTGTCACTAGAGCGGAGGTGAGTGATGAGGTCAGCGACTGTGGCAAAAGCGGCCAGGTCAGGGAACAAGTACGGCAGCATGAGGCGGCTGAGGGCAGCAGAGGCAGGGGAGGAGAAGCGTGCGACGACAGCGTCATACAAAGACTTAGTAGTCTTGTACTGGCCAAAGTGCGCGCGCTCAGCAGACGGCAGGTGACTACGAACAACAAGGCGAGCAATAGCGTCACGAGTAGTCCACTGCGAGCGAACCGTACTGTCAGCATCGGTAGCAGGTGCAACAGAGGCGCCGGACGTGTGATCGAAAAGCGAGACTCCGTCCCTAGAGTCGCACTGAAGATAGAGCTGCAAGTCATCTACCCAAACGTCGAAATCGACCGCACGACCCTCAGCATCGAAGGTAAGAACAGTAGGACTAGCCATGGCGGCAGTAGCAGCAGGGCAGGGCGGCGCGGCTCGGCAGGGCGGCGCGGCTCGGCTAGGCGGCGCGGCGCGGCTGGCAGGCGGGCGCAGCGGCGCGCTTGGCAGGGCGGGCGATTACCAGGGGCGGGTGCAGGGCAGGGCCGCGACTGGCGGGTAGGGCAGGGCCGCGACGAAGCGGCGGTAGAGCAGGGCCGCGACAGGGCGGCAGCAGGGCAGGGCCGCGACGAGGCGGCGGTAGAGCAGGGCCGCGACGGGGCGGCAGCAGGGCAGGGCCGCAACAGGGCGGCTGCAGGGCAGGGCCGCGACGGGGCGGCGGTAAAACAGGGCCGCGACGGGGCGGCAGCAGGGCAGGGCCGCGACAGGGCGGCTGCAGGGCACGGCCGCGACAGGGCGGCGGTAGAGCAGGGCCGCGACGAGCGGCTGAGGGCAGGGCCGCGACGGGCGGCGGCAAGGCAGGGCCGCGACGGGCGGCTAGGTCAGGCCGCGACGGGCGGCTAGGTCAGGCCGCGACGGGCGGCGACAGGGCAGGGCCGCGACGGGCGGCTAAGTCAGGGCTGCGACGGGCCGTTAGGGCAGGGCCGCGACGGGCCGGGAGGGCAGGGCCGCTACTGGCGGCAGTAGGGCAGGGCGCGCGACGGCTCAAGTGAGGCAGGCGCGAGGCGCGCTTCGGGGCAGGGTAGGAAAAAAAAAGAAACTATCGTGGTGGGCCCTAAAAAAAACGTTCCCACTAGGGAACCTGCTCTGAAACCATGTCAGAAAGTAGGAATGAAGAATGACTAGAATGACAGCAGTACAGGGTTTGTATATGCAAAACCTAATTGGGCTGTACCCCATAAGAAGTGCCCCACCACAGCCTAGAGCATATAAATGCATAGTTCTGACAGGTTGTTGCTTCATTGTCTCGTGAAAGCCTCTTCTTTAAGCTTTTCTTTCACTTTCTCTACTTGTCATTTCCTTTTCTTTCTCAGTTCGTTCTTTCACAGTCTTAATTTCTTCAACATTTTATTCCCTGGTTAAAATTTCATCCTCCTTGATGAGAGTTTTACATTGGCATTTCTTGTTGTAATCTGTCTACTCGTAGTTGTCCTATTTGATGGTTCGTTTGTGAGAGTAGTATGAAGGTATGGTGTGATTAGGGCAAGGAGGGGGATAGAAAGAAGTGTCGAGCAAAATTCTGTACCCCCTAAGGCTAAACCCACTGCAGCCTAGATAACATTAAACATATAATTTCACACACCCCCATAGGCGAAGTGGGGGATAGCCAACACAAGAAACGGTCACAAGACCAGTCAAGAGAAGAAACAAAGCAAAACAAGCTCAGGGTGGATCACAACGTCACCACGCATTCTGAACACAAGCACAAGGCCACAAGGCCAGTTCACAAGCAGAGTTATATATCAAGGTGAACAAGCAAGGCAGTGATCTCAACCTAGCAAGGGTAAGCATGCAGGTGCAGGTATATATAGATCACAGTACAAGCAAGGTCAAGAAGTGAGCAAGTGAGGCCAAGTAGGCACAAGACCTAGCATCGTACAAAAGCGCTGATGATCACAAGGCTGAAGTGCCTTGGTAAAGATATCAGCAGTGTTGGCCTGAGAGGCCACGTAAGCAAGGCGCAGCTGACCACGCTGCTGCAGCTCACGAGCAAGGAAGTAGCGAAGAGCAATGTGCTTCGTTCTGTGCTCCAGTCTGTGCTCCCGACACAAGGCCAGCATGGCCTTGTTGTCTACGTACAGAACTGGAGGAGAACGAGGCGGCTCTCCCAGGTCGGTCAGCAGGTAGGTGAGCCAGCGTAACTCCTGTGCAGCCATGGCCCCTGCGTAGATCTCGGCCTCACAGCTGGAGCCGAGAACAGAAGACGAGCGGGTAGACCGCCACGAAACAGAGCCGGAACCAAGGCTGAAGGTGTAACCCTGTGACGACCGCTGCGTAGCCAAGTCGTCAGCCCAAGAAGCGTCTGCGTGACCAGTGAGGACCACTGAACTCCGCCCTCCAAGCACTAGTCCCATGCCCGACGTACTGCACAAGTAGCGCAACACCCTCTTCGCAGCAGCCATGTGCTCTGGTCGGTGTCTCCCAGGAGAAACATAGCGTGCCAAGATGCTAAGAGGGTATGCTAGGTCAGGACGAGTGCAGGTCATCAGGTACATGAGGCAGCCAACAAGCTCTGGGTACGGGCCACTCGGCTCTACGGACTCATCCGAAGGCAGAGCTGAGAGCGAGTGGCGAGTAGACAGAGGAGTGGCCTGAGGCGAGGAGTACGTGAAGTCGAAGCGCTGAAGGACCTGCTGCACCATGTGTGACTGAGTCAGGGTAATGGTGCGCCGTGCTCTGTCCCGGGTGATCTGCAAGCCAAGGTAGCTGCGCAGTTCACCCAGGTTTGTGCACGTGTGTCTCTTCTGCAGCTCCGACTTCACCTGGGCGAGTCCAGCAGTGTCAGCAGTAGCAAAGACCAAGTCGTCGACGTACACAAGGATGTAGAACGGCGGCAGCGAGGTGTCGGTGCGTAGAAACAGCGACAGGTCAGCAGTAGAAGGAGCAAACCCAAGAGCTGCAAGCGTAGTCCTCAGCGTGTCGTGCCACTCGCGGGGAGCCTGGCGGAGACCGTAGACTGGCCACCGGAGGCTCCACTGGGTACCAGGAGGAAACGACCCAGTGAAGCCAGGAGGGCGGCACAGCCAGATCTCCTCGTGCAGGCTGCCCTGTAGGAAAGCAGTGCTGAAGTCAAGAGAGTGAAGCTCGTAGTCACGCTGAGCGGCTATGTGCAGCAGCACCCGAAGAGTGGTCATCTTCGGGGTGGGAGAGAAGGTCTGAAAGTAGTCAACTCCCTGCCGCTGACTGAAGCCTCGAGCCACGTAACGCGCCTTGAAGACAGGCGGAGAACCCGGCGGCCGCTTCACCCTGTAAATCCACATTCCACTGACGATGTTCGCCCCAGGCGGGGGAACCTCGTCAACGTAGGTGCCTGTGGACTTCCAGGAAGCCATCTCTGCGTCCATGGCTGTCTTCCACTGAGAAGAGTAGGGACCCTCTATCGCCTCTGCGTAAGAACGCGGAGTCGGGATGTCTGGTGCATCCGGGTCTCCCTCAGGGGCAAGCAGCATGGACACGAGATGAGGTAAAGCAGCAGCAAAGCACTGGAACTCCTCCTGCCTGTCCTCAAGGACGTCCGTGCCAAGAGCACACTCACCCCCGACGGACGGAGGACAGACAGACTCAGACTCAGCAACAAGACTCGCGGTGTAGTCTAGACGACAGTGAGCAGCGAAGTCGACAAGCTCAGCAACTAAGGCAGACGCAGCAGTGGACTCAAAGGAAGGGTCAGTGACAACAGTAGCCAGGAGACGCGTGACAGTAGGACACGCAGCACGAAGGGAGTCAGACTCCGGGTCAGCAAGAGTAGGAAGAGAGGACTCAGGAGGAGACGGCAAAGGGACGCGCAGTGGAGCAGTGGAAGGACGCAGTGCCATCTGGTGCGTGCCCGGGACCGCAGGAGGACGCTGGCGTGGAACACGACGACTAGTGCGACCAGCACGAACAGGCGACGCAGGACGAGACTCAGGCTCACGACGCTCAGCAAGCCCTCCAGTAGGACCAGTGTAGGGAGGAGGAGCAGGCAGTGGGGAGGCGAGCTGTAACTGTGACCCGGACTGGACAGGCGGTGGACACTCTAAGGAAGGAGCAGGACCAGTAGAAGGCGGGAGACCAAGAACCTGCTCAAGGAGCGGAACGAAGTACGGCCGCGGCCGCGCAGCGCCTCCAGAACCAGCAGGGACAGCACCAGCACCCCCAGCGTCAGCACCAACGCCTGCAGCACCACCAGCTCCAGCAGGACCACCGGAAGACGCAGCAGCACCGGCTCCAGTAGCACCTCCAGCAGCACCTACGCCTGCCGCACCTCCAGCTCCAGCAGCACCCCCAGTAGCTCCAGCAGCGCCAACTCCAGCAACCCCAGAAGCACCAGCTCCAGCAGCACCTCCAGCGCCAACACCTCCAGCAGCAGCACCACCACCAGGCCCAGCAGCTCCAGTACCGCCGGTACGAGCACCTCCGGGACCCGTGGCTCCAGAACCTCCAGCAGCCGCAGAACCTCCAGCACCGGTAGCACCACCAGCTCCAGCAGCACGGCTCCAGCGGCGAGCAAACCACTCACGCAGCTCCTGGGGAGAGGGTAGCTCCCGCCGGGACGAAGCACCCGAAGGACCTCCAGGCCCAGCACCACCAGGCTCCACTCGAGCAGGCCCAGCACCCCCAGGCTCTGCACCCCCAGACTCAGCAACCCCAGGCTCAGCACCGCCAGACTCAGCACCCCCAGGCTCAGCAACCCCAGACCCAGCACCCCCAGGCTCCGCGCGCTCAGGCTCAGCACCCCCAGACCCGGCACCCGCAGGCTCAGCACCCCTAGCAGCACCAGAGTCAACAGCTACCTCGACAGGCTCGACGGCATCTACCTGGGACACACCTGAGGGGGCAGGACCCTGAGGGGGGAGGGGGTCTACCGGGGGGGGACCTGGCGCGAGGAAGAGCGGCAGGGGAGGGAGGGGGGCAGCGCGGTAGGGGAAGAGACGGTAGTACAGAACCGACTCGTCAAACGTGACGTCCTGGGAGGACAGAACACGGCGCGAGGTGGGGTGGTAAAACTGCCAACCAGGCGCGTCAGGGGGGAAGCCAAGGAAGACGCAGGGAACAGCACGAGAGGACAGCTTGTCCGCAGACAAGTCTCGAACGAAAGCCCGAGATCCCCAGACACGGAACGCAGACGCATCGCCAACCTTCCCCGTCCACCGCAGGGTGGGGGGGGTCTCCGGCACGGAGACCCGGGGCTGAAGGTTGATCTGCTGCGCCGCGTACTGAACCGCGAACGGCCACAGAAAATGGGGAGCAGCCGCATGGATCATGGACGTACGGGCGACGTCCATGACCATGCCAATGCGGCGCTCAGCAATCCCATTTTGCTGTGGAGAGGCCGGAAGCGTGAACGTCTGGCGGATGCCCCTCGCACGGCAGAAGGCTCGCAGAAGGTCGGAGGAAAACTCTCCACCTCTGTCGGAGTGCAGACGCAGAACAGGAAAGTCCGAGCCGAAACTCTCTCTGAGTTGGAGACGAGCAGCGCGGATCCAGTCGATCAACACCCCAGTGACCTCACCCTTGGTGCGCAAGGGGAAGATTGTGGTGTAACGCGAGTAGTCATCAACCACCAAGAGGAAGTAACGCTCGTGACCCTGTCCACGGACGCGGGCTGGGCCCCACACGTCCATGTGAAGAGTCTGCAGCGGAGCCTCTGTCGGCGGAAACTCGGAGGAGTGAGGAGCGGCGCGCTGCCGCCCCTCGACGCAGGGAACGCAGGTAGGGGCAGGCCCCGGAGGAAGGGGAGGGAGGGACCGGGGGAGACCAGAGACAAGGTAACGGGAGGCCATGCCTCGGAGACGAGGCAGGGAGGGGTGACCAAGGCGGTGGTGCCAGAGGAGAGTCTGGTGAGACAGGAGGCGACACGAGCAGGGGGCAGACTCAGGACCAGACCTGGACGCTGCAGCAAACACCTGACCCGATGCAGCTACCTGACCAGACGCAGTAACCGGAGGAGACTCGGTAGTCAGTGTGTACAGGCTCGACCCCGGCTGACGGGTAAACGTGGCCAAGTGTCGGCCAGTCCGAGCACACGTGCAGTGGGTCACCCGCTGACTCGCAGGAGTGAACTGGTCAACCCCCCCATCCTGCAGGTCAGCACCACTCACCAAGTTCGTAGAGAACGAGGGGAGGTAGAGACCTTACAGGGAGCCAGACGGGGCCGCTGGACACGGTAGCACAGTGGAGTAGTGGGCAAGGACAGGACCCCCAGAGGGGTCTGCCAGGAAGACCGCAACCGGCCGACTGAGCGGCGTGAGGGTGGTGCGGTCTCGAAAGAAGGAGCGGGAAGCACCCGAGTCAAGGGTGAAGGTGTGCAAGACCGCAGCAGGCGCAGCACTAGAGAGAGCAGACTCACCAGCACCTGGAGCAGTAGACGCACGAGCACCTAGGGCAGCAGCCTCACCGGCACCTGGAGTAGGGGACGCAACAGCACCTAGAGCAGCAGCCTCACCAGTACCTAGAGCAGCAGACTGGATACCGGGGTCAGGCGGCACACACAGGTAACAGGCACCCTCAGCACTAGTAGGCAATGCATACATGGCAGTGAGGATAGCACCATAGTCAAGAGCATAGATATCTACCCTCTGCCTAAGCAGCTCCACCCAGTCGGGGAGCTCAGCCGTGTCGCCAAACTCTGTACGCCAGGCGTCGCTCAGACGGGCGAAGCAGCGGGACTCTGTGTGACCAAAAGTCCCGCAAGGCTGACCAGTCCGAGCACCAGTGCGAATGACGTACGGGCAGCGAGCAGTACCCCGTGACCCTCCACGCTGAGCGTACCACTCACGAAGCTGTTGGGGCGAAGGGACCGCGCGCAGACGACGCTGCAGCTGCACCTGGCCACTACAAGAAGCTCCCGAACTACTCACTCCAGGACGACTCCCACTACGGCCACCCCGACAACCCCAAGTAGCGTACCACTCACGAAGATGCTGGGGCGTGAGGGACCGACGCGGACGGTGCTGGAGCTGCATCTGGCCACGCCAGGAGCAGCAGTAGCAGTAGAAAGAGCAGTAGCAGCAGGAGCAGTAGTAACAGCAGTACGGGCAGGACAGTGCTCACCAGTGGCAAGAAGGGCAGGCGTACGACGGCGGCAATGGCGAGGCCGGCACCACTGTAGGGCGAGGGCTCCGCGGCAGCTGCAAGGGCGGCTGCTCCAGGGGCGGCTGCTCCAGGGGCCAGGGGCGGCTGCTGCAGGGGCGGCTGCTCCAGGGGCCAGGGGCGGCTGCTGCAGGGGCGGCTGCTCCAGGGGCCACGGGCGGCTGCTGCAGGGGCGGCTGCTCCAGGGGCCAGGGGCGGCTGCTGCAGGGGCGGCTGCTCCAGGGGCCAGGGGCGGCTGCAGAGGTCCAGGGGCGGCTGCTGCAGGGGCGGCTGCTGCAGGGGCGGCTGCTGCAGGGGCGGCTGCTCCAGGGGCCAGGGGCAGCTGCTGCAGGGGCGGCTGCTCCAGGGGCCAGGGGCGGCTGCTGCAGGGGCAGCTGCTCCAGGGGCCACGGGCGGCTGCTGCAGGGGCGGCTGCTCCAGGGGCGGCTGCTCCAGGGGCCAGGGGCGGCTGCTGCAGGGGCGGCTGCTCCAGGGGCCAGGGGCGGCTGCAGAGGTCCAGGGGCGGCTGCTGCAGGGGCGGCTGCTGCAGGGGAGGCTGCTCCAGGGGCCAGGGGCGGCTGCTGCAGGGGCGGCTGCTCCAGGGGCCAGGGGCGGCTGCAGAAGTCCAGGGGCGGCTGCTGCAGGGGGCGGCTGCTGCAGGGGCAGCTGCTCCAGTGGCCAGGGGCGGCAGCTGCAGGGGCGGCTGCTCCAGGGGCCAGGGGCGGCTGCTGCAGGGGGCGGCTGCTGCAGGGGCGGCTGCTCCAGGGGCCAGAGGCGGCTGCTGCAGGGGCGGCTGCTCCAGGGGCCAGGGGCGGCTGCTGCAGGGGCGGCCGCTCCAGGGGCCAGGGGCGGCTGCTGCAGGGGCGGCTGCAGTAAATAGCAGCAGCGGCAGCAAGTAGAAGCAGCTGCAGCAAGTAGAAGAGCTGCTGCAGCAAGTAGCAGCAGCGGCAGCAAGTAGAAGAGCAGCTGCAGCAAACAGCAGCAGCGGCAGCAAGTAGAATAGCTGCTGCAGCAAATAGCAGCAGCGGTAGAGCAGCAGCACAGGCGTAGTGCAGCGTGCAGGCCTGGCGTGGGCTGTACTGGCCGCGCGCGGGCCTGGCGTGGCCTGTACGGGCTGCGCGAATGCCTAGCGCGGACTGTACGGGCCGCTCTCGGGCCTGACGTGGCCTGTACGGGCTGCGCTAACGCCTAGCGCTGACTGTACGGGCCGCGCGCGGGCCTAACGTAGGCTATACGGGCCGCGCGCGGGCGTGGCGCGGGCTGTACGGGCGGCGCGAAGGCCAGACGGGGGCTGTATGGGCTGCTCGCGGGCTACGCGCGACAGGACAGGGCAGGGCCGCGGGGCAGCGAAAATCGATGCACCTAAGGGCGCATTTCGGGCAGAAAAAAGGCAGAGAACGCGATTCGGGCAGGAACACGGAAGGTTCAACGGTGGGCCCTAAAAAAAAATTCGTCCTAGGCTAGGAACGTCCTAGCTCTTAATACCATGTGAGAGTAGTATGAAGGTATGGTGTGATTAGGGCAAGGAGGGGGATACAAAGAAGTGTCGAGCAAAATTCTGTACCCCCTAAGGCTAAACCTACTACAGCCTAGATAACATTAAACATATAATTTGACATCGTTGAGGCTTCTTAACTGTTGTTTCTACTTCTGTTCTTTTTTTTTTTATGATGTAAGAAGTTCTTGCTTTCAAATTGTCATGTATTTCTGTTTTTAATTGGTGTTGTATGAATTGTAAGACAACAATAAAATAATGCACGTGTGTCCCTTTTTCTCCCATTATGCCTTGTTATTTCCCATTTGCCTTCCCTTCCTCAACCCAGCTTTGTCTTACCCTCCAGGCAGTCGAGCTCAATATGAGAAGTACACTGTATTGCTTGTGACTTATGGTGTAGGATACATGATGTCTTGGTGATTTAGGTTTTTATTCCATCTGCGGCTTATATGCTTTGTCAGTTGGCTTCGTGCGTGCGCGTATGTGTGAATGTGTATGATCATGTGTATACGTTGTGTTGTGTGCGTATGTGCTTTCATTCATGCTTCCATTGCATTAATAACACATGTCTGTGGGTTTAAAAAATTGGGATCAAACTATCATTTCCGAGAAGGTTCTTTGCGCACTCAGTGAGTGTGTGGATTTGGTAGAATTGACCTTTTTTTAAGATCACACAGATTGTGTTGTTTCATGTGACAGTTGGATGATTCAGAAACTGTGCTATTGAGCTCCCCCCCATGCTAGGCAGGGGATGCGGTAGTGTGGACCCGGATCAGGCGATCGAGGGAGTCAACATCATTGCGGATGAGCTTCGGAAGTGTGGCCTGCGGTGCAACCTGGAGAAATTCTCCGCGTGGAGCCCGGCAGGCTGCCCTGACGGGCTCCCAGAGGGTCTGGTGGCGGCGATCGATGGCATTCGTGTGCTTGGGAGCCCGGTGGGGACAAGGGAGCATGGGCGGCGGTTCATACGTTCAGCTCTTCGAAAGGTGGCGGAACCGCTCTCCCTCATCAGCAAACTGCACCCACAACATGCACTCCTACTGCTCTCTAGATGCGTGTCGCGGCGTATCTCGTATATGCTGCGCACGACCCCGACCGACACATTACCGCTAGTGGAATGGAGAGACTGGAGCGAGGACCTACTATGGACGGCACTGAAGGCGGCGCAGATGTACGCACCAGCCAGTGAAATGGAGCGGAGCCTTGTGTGGCGGCAGGCGACGCTACCAGTTTGCCTGGGAGGGCTGGGGTTGATAGACCCACTCTCCGAGGCGCCGGCGGCATACCTAGCTTCACTACACGCGGCAACACACACTGCTCCGTCAAACAGTGATGGAGCACGACAACCCTCTGCAGCACGTGGCAGGCCTGCTCGCTCCCATGAAGGAGGAAGACGGGGCGGGGGGAGGAGGGGTGACGCTCCAGGACCTCAGGAACAGGCTCCCAGAGCAGGCCCGGGAGGTCCTGAAGGCACACCACCAGAAGGGGGACGGGAAAGGGCACCTGCAGCTACTCCTATCGAGGCACATCAACCAGGACAGGGCTGCGGAGTTGGTGGGCGACACGAGGAAGGACAAGCCCGGGATAGACAACGGACACGTGATCCGCCTCATCAGTTTGCAAGGGGTGGGGGCGGGGGACTGGCTGCACGCCATCCCCACGAGAGGTGACCTCACTTTCTCACCGGGCCAGTTTGCAGTTGCGCTTGGGTTTCGGTTGGGACCGCCCCTGGCAGTGACGGAGAAGTGCCCCTGCAAAGGCAAGCGGTCGGACATCACAGATAGGAGCCTACCGAACCACCTGCAGCAGTGCGCCGACGGAGGGGACAGGACGAACACCCACAACGCCCTGGTGTATGCGGCGCTGCGTATGGCCCAGGAAGCGGACTACACTACCCTGCACGAGTCAGCGGCCTTCTCGCCTATCACTAACCAAAAGCGAGCGGACCTGGTGATTCGTGACAAGGAGTCCAACGAGACCTACGTCACTGACGTGACGGTCACGGATCCTGTTCTGCAGCGACGCGATAAGAGGGCAGTCAAGGCACCAGGGTGGGCGGCAGAGGACGCGGCCAGGGTGAAGCGGGGCCTGTACGAGGGGCGCCCTGGCTTTGTAGGGGTGTTCGGTTTGGCGGTGGAGACCTACGGGGCATTGGCTAAGGATACCCAACGGTTCCTACGCCTCCTGGGAACACAGGCAGCAAAGAAGAAGCACAGGCAGGGGAGACTTACTGCCGTGGCCTCTCGGATCACGGCGCATTACCGACAGAGGTGGTCGGTCATGCTCCAGCGCTGCCAAGCGAATGCCCTGATGGCCAAGTCCAACAAGGCACTCGAGGCAGAACACCCCCAGGCAGCAGCTGACCCGTGGGAACCAAGCCTTGGGGACCTCTGGCAGGTCCTCGAGGATGACATGGCCCAACTACTCGACCTGGGGGAGTAGAGGGCCGGGCCGACTGCAGTTGGGCTGGCCCAACCGCAAGACACCGCCCTCGGCTGGACCGAGCAGGAGGGGATGTAGCCTCTGGTGAAGGCTTGAGCAGGCCGGCAGTGGTCTAGCCCCAAGGCCAGGTGTGGTCGCTCTGCAGCCTAGTATAGCAAACTAGTGCAACGGATGCCATGTATGTGATTCTGTCGGTTGTTGTTGTTATCTCTGCATGCCTAGGCTAACTTGCTTGCTAGGACTGCCGCTGCCTTGCTTGTACCTTTACAACACATCAATGCAGGACTGCTTGAGAGAGAGAGAGAGAGAGAGAGAGAGAGAGAGAGAGAGAGAGAGAGAGAGAGAGAGAGAGAGAGAGAGAGAGAGAGAGAGAGAGAGAGAGAGAGAGAGATTGTTCTGACGCCTTCCGTCACTTCACGACGGAATTGCGCGATGTGGGACTGACCCACAACCCAGAGAAGTGCGCCGCATGGAGTGCAGCAGCCACAGATCCCCAACAGCTGCCCGAGGGTGTCCCGCTCCACGCGGAGGGATTGCGGGTGCTTGGGAGCTTCATAGGCTCAACAGACGGTGCAGCGGCCTTTCTACGGTCACAGCTAGAGACAATGTCGTCCCCACTGACCCACATAGCCACCATGGACCCACAAGTAGCGGCGCTGCTACTAACGCGGTGTATCTCCAGGCGCATCTCGTACCTAGCACGCACCACACCTCTTTACCTGCTACCCGAAGCTGAGTGGTCAAGGTGGGGGCGGGCACTGCTGTACACGCTTCTAGATGCTTGCGGGGTGCGCCACCCGAGGGGCGAGGCAGAGGACGGACGGATCTGGGACCAAGCCTCACTCCCTCCAAGCCTAGGCGGCCTGGGGCTTGCCGACCCATCAGTGGAGGGCCGATACAGTTTTCTGGCGAGTCTCGTGCAGGCACACTCACTCCTCAGCCAGTTGGGGGGACAGGCAGGGGCCACATTGACAGCAGCACTGGACACCCCCGCAGCAGCTGATCACAGCCCCACTGAACTGCAGCGGTGGATCAGGGACTGCAGGGACAGCCTCTCGCAGGAGGCGAGGGATCTTATCTCGGCGGAGCAGGCAAAACCCAAGGGCCAGCTGCAACACCGCTTGGCACTCCTAGTCCAAGGGGGCCGGAGTGCCGCCCAGATCACAGCATCCAGGCAAATGGAGTTGAACCCCCTGCTGGGCCACACCCAGCGCCTCATGTCCCTCACGGGCTATGGGGCGGGGGACTGGCTCATGGCAATCCCCTACATGCCTTCACTGCGCCTATACCCCTGCCACTTCACATTCGCCCTCCAGTTCAGGCTAGGCATGCCACTCTCTGTACCAGATTGCTGTGACTGCAACAAACGAGTCCCCATCCTGGACAAAAGATTGCCGAACCACTTGCTCCGGTGTGGCACTGGGCACGGCCGGACCAACACCCACGACGAGCTGCGGGATGAATGCATCCGCATGGCACAGGACGCGGGGTTTGCCATGCACAAGGAGTGCACTGCCTTCAGCCCGGTGGATAACAAGAAGGCTGACCTGGCCTTTAGGGACGGGAGCTCAGGAGCGGTGTGGCTGGCTGACGTTACGATAACAGACCCCATCAGCAAACGGGACGAGACTGCAAGGAAGGGGAGGGGCTGGGCAGCACGGGAGGCAGCAGACAAGAAGATAGGCCTCTACCTCGGCAGGGCAGAGTTTGCAGGGTTTGTCCCCTTGGCAGTTGAGACCTACGGCTGCCCCTGCGACGAGGTACCTGCCTTCCTGAAGCTGCTGGCGGACAAAGCTGCACGGAGAATCTTCAATGCGGACCCATCTACCTATCAGGCCGCGAAGATGCTCCACCAGTTCCGCCAACGCTGGTCCATTGCACTCCAGAGAGCCCAAGCAGTGAGCTTCCTCACAAAGCTGAATCTGGCAGCCCGAGCAGAGAACCCCCCACTGGGGGGACCAGAGGGGGAGATGAACCCCGGGGACTGCTTCACAACACTCGAGGCACCTTAGACATAGGGGGGGGGGGGGGGGGGGGGGGGGGGAGGTGGGTGGGTAGGGGTGTGTGGTTGCTTGCTTGCGTGTTCGGTTGCTCCATAGGTTTTGTTTGCTTGTCCTTATGATAGCTGAAATCTCCCTTAGGATCTGCATGTCTGTACCAGCCCCTGTTATCAATACAAAGGACCGTTTGAGAGAGAGAGAGAGAGAGAGAGAGAGAGAGAGAGAGAGAGAGAGAGAGAGAGAGAGAGAGAGAGAGAGAGAGAGGCCCTAGGAGCTAGTCCTTAGCCTCTCCAGCCCTCTCCAGCCTAGTATTTAGCTCAGTTGGCCTGCTCACTCTCCTCATTGTTCGGTTCCTCTTCATTTGCTTCTCCTAACCGAGCGGGAGAGAGCGAGAGAGAGAGAGAGAGGCCCTAGGAGCTAGTCCTTAGCCTCTCCAGCCCTCTCCAGCCTAGTATTTAGCTCAGTTGGCCTGCTCACTCTCCTCATTGTTCGGTTCCTCTTCATTTGCTTCTCCTAACCGAGCGGGAGAGAGCGAGAGAGAGAGAGAGAGGCCCTAGGAGCTAGTCCTTAGCCTCTCCAGCCCTCTCCAGCCTAGTATTTAGCTCAGTTGGCCTGCTCACTCTCCTCATTGTTCGTTTCCTCTTCATTTGCTTCTCCTAACCGAGCGGCTCGCGCCGGCCGCGGCCGACGCTCGACGGCGTGGCCTTCGGCCACGTGTGAGGGAACGGCAAGCAATAGCACAAAGAGTTGTTCATAAAGGCAAAACACGCATGGCAAGTCCTACCGCGGCCTAGCCGCGCAAACCCCTAATGGGGCAACTGGAGCCCGCGCCTACATGCGGTGAGCTCCAAGGGCGTGAAGGACGCCCGTCAGGGTCCGCCATAGCTCCCGGACCACAAGCGTGCTTGCGCCGATCGCGGCGGATCCAGAACCTGCACGCAAATGGTGCCTCAAGCCGCGGACAGCCTCATCAAGTGCCCCGCAGACGCAACGCCTCCCTCGGCGGGTGCAGCCAGCACGGGCGCCAGCAGCACTGCGAGCTGATCGGCTGCATCCAAGCATGCCTCTCGATGACGATCCTGGAACCTCTCGGGGGGAACCACAGGGAGAGACGAGTGAGCGAGAACCTGTATCAGGAGCAGTGCGTGAAAGCTCTCCGCGAGACGGAAGAGCTGGGCGAGAGTCGCCTCGGGAACACGGGACTGAGGGGGTTGTAATGCCTGAGCGAGAAATTGAAACGGCTCTTGGACAGCATGAGAGGTCGATCCAGCGACGCCGGTTGGAAGATAATGCGCCCCCGCCGCCCCACCTCCCGCCGCCACAAATTCTACTCCCGCCACGGGCGGAACAGGCGGCATACGAAGCCGAGATCCAGGTTCCGGAGCGGGGGCAGCAGCGGCAGGAGCCGACGAGGCCGGAATCTGAGGAGGGATTGGTGCAACAGGAAGCGGACTCTCAGGGAGCACTGGCTGACGACGCGCGGAATAGGCCTCGCCGGCGCGTGAACTGCCCTGGGTCGGAGCAGCCCTCTCCTCACGCACCGCGGTCGTTACCGCCCGCTGCAGATCCGCCATCCTCACAGGCGGATCGTACGCCCCTCCACCTCCGCGACCGCGGGGACCCCGCCAGCCACCACGACCGCCACGGTTCGCGTGCCACTGGCCCTGCTGCTGGTAGCGCCGCGGAGAATTGCGGCGACGTCTTGAGGACTCACGGTCCTGGTGGGGAGCTGGAGAGTGGGGGCGAGACGGGCGGCGGTCCGGCGACGGTGGACGAGACGGCGGCGCCACTGGAGCCATCGGCACAACAGGGGCGGCCGGATCCACTGCCGGCGCAACCACCGGGGCCGGGCCGCCAGTGGTGGCGGACGCCGCCTGCGGTGACGAGGCAGAGGCATGCGTCGGCAAATCGGGGACGGCAGCAGGTGGCCCAGCGGGCACGGGAGCCGGGAGTTCAGCGACAGTCGCCGGAGGTGCTGCATGTGGGGCCTGGGGAACAGTCGGCGCAGCCGGGACAGACGACACAGCAGCAGCAGTTGCGGCAGACTGAGGGACAGCAGTTGCCGACGAACCGGGCGCAGCCGCGACAGGAGGAGATGCGGGTTCGAGGAGAGGAGGCTTTTCAGAGAATGTTGTCGAGGGCTTCGGAGCCGGAGGCACAGGGGGATTCGTCGCCGTGGTCGCCTTTCCGGGCTCAGACTGAGGCTTGGCGACCACTGCCGACCAGGCGGCAACGCGCTCTGGCGACGGCTCAGGCGCACCGGCAATCACCATCGCGGGGTCGAGGAGCTCGAAGGGACAGGAGCCAAGAAACCAGCGGAGCAGGCGGAGGGCCGGAGAACGGGTATCAGGCGGCTGGACGAAGGGCTTTAATAGCTGTGGTAGCAGCTAATGAGGTTGAGGAGAGAAATGACCCCTCTTATACCGCGGAGGAGCAACCAGAAAGTGAAAATGACGATGAAGATGGAGAAGGAGCAACACGGGCACGAACCGGAGAGAGCGGTCCAGGAGCAGTCAATTTGCCCATGGCAGGAACGGAGAGGCAAGCTGGACCGTCCGATGGGGATCGAACGGACGCGAATCCAACCAGGCGGCAATCAGGGAGAGCGAGCCGCGCTCATAGACTTTGGACCGCACCTCTCCACCCCGCGTCACGCGACAACACGCAGCTCCCCCGCTATTTTTCGCCAGAAGAGCTGGCTGAGAGGAGCGACATGTTCGCTGACATCGCGAACTGGGATATTTCCGCTCTCTGCGACAGCCGACAACCGCCCCTGTCACGCAGATTACCGCCAAATTTGTGCCAGTTATTTTCGCTGGCACTTCTGACCCCGCTACACCATCTCTCGCGAAACCCGGATTCCGAAGCAGGTTGGCGACTGCTACTTTTTCTCCCGCGCTTGACCCTTCGCCAGGCTTCGCCAAAGCATCCAAACTGGCCCCAAATCAAGGCCCGGCTTCGGGCCTTCCAGCGTGGCGACTGGATGGAGCTTTACCAGGATGCAGTAAACGCGGTCAACACCCCTCCGCCCCCGCGTCACCAACCCGACACGACAGGTGTACTGAGTCGAGCCGAGGGGTTGGCGAAACGTGGCAGCCTGCGCCGAGCCGTGCTGGCGCTTGAGTCAACGCCCGTCTGCACACCGAGCCCAGAAATCCTGGACGAACTACGCCAGAAACACCCGCCAGCAGAGGATGGGTCGCTGACCTGGCAAGAGGCCGATACCCGACAACTGTGCGTTTCCCACGCGGAATTTGCGAAACTCCTTGGCGATGTGAGAATGGTGTGGGGGCCGGACCATCGGGTACCACATTTGAGCATCTGCGCGACGCGGCAGTAACCAATGCAGCAGTCAGCACCCATCTGCATGCCTTGGTAAACACAATTCTGGGGGGAAACCTCCCAGCCTCGGTAGCGGACCTCCTCATTGCATCCCGACTCATAGCCCTGGCCAAGCCTGGGGGAGGGGCCCGACCAATCGCAATCGGCGAATGCCTGACGCGGTTAGCTGCCAAGGCTGCGCTCTTGGTCATGGGCGAAGCTGCACGCGAACATTTTCTTCCCCTACAGTACGGGGTGGCGATGCCAGGTGGGGCGGAAGCGATAATTCATGCCACCCGAACGTACGTGGACGGCCACCCAAACAGCCTGGTACTACAAACCGACATCGCGAATGCTTTCAATGGCATCGCGACAAGCTATCGCAGTTGCGTTACAAGAAGCCAGCCTGTCGCCGCTGGTGCCACTGGTTAGACTGACCTACGGTAACCCGTCGCAGCTGCATCTGGATACAAACTTTGCGAGCGAACCCCTGCGAAGTGAACGGGGCGTTCGCCAGGACGATCCACTGGGCCCACTCCTTTTTGCAGCAGGGATTCACCCCACACTTCGCGACACTGCAGCTTCGCACCCTGATGTGCTTTGTTTGGCGTGTATGCGGACGACGTGACATTCGTGGGTGAACCACGTGCAACTGTAGCTGCCTTCAACCACTTCACCACGAAGTTGGAATTACTGGGCCTGAAACACAACCCGCAGAAGTGCACGGCATGGAGCGCTGCCACGTGCGATTCAACTGAGCTGCCTCAAGGGGTGCCGTTCTGCAAGGACGGCGTCCGTCTGTTGGGTAGTTTTATAGGGGCGGCCGACGGGGCAGCCACGTGCTTGGCAGGGCAGCTGAAGGACTTGGCGAAACCATTGCCACTTATCGAGCAGGCCGACCCACAGGTCGCTTCGCTGCTGATCACGCGCTGCATTTCTCGGCGCGTGGCGTATCTCACTCGAACAACCCCCCTCAATCTCGTCTCCCGGGATACATGGACCGAGTGGGGCCGTGACCTCCTCACGGCACTACTCACCTTGTGCAACATTCGCGTTCCGGCGGGAAGAGCAGAACAGTCACGCGTATGGGCTCAGGCGTCCCTGCCCCCTTCTCTTGGGGGAGTAGGCATTACAGACCCGCTCGTCGAGGGAGTTTACAGTTTTGTCGCAAGCTTCACACAGGTGGCGCTGCTTTTCTCCGCGCTCGCGCTAGCCCCGGACTCCGCACTGTCTCACGCGCGCGGCCATATGCTCCTGCCTAGAGACGAGAGCACGCCGCTCCACTCCTGGCTCGCTGAATGCGAAACCGCCCTGCCTTCCGACGCGCGTGAGCTGCTGGATCGGGAACGTATTAAACGGACGGACGTCAAGCTGCAGCACGCCCTCGCCCTACAGGTCCACGGTAGCCGTTACGCGGTGCAAGTTCAGGCGACGAGGGACATGGAGCTGAATCCGCTTGCAGGCCACACGCAGCGGATGTTTTCACTAACGGGCTATGGCACGGGGGACTGGCTGACGGCGATACCTATAGCGGCGACAAGGCGCATTGGACTGGCACACTTCGCCAATGCCGTCAGATTCAGGCTTGGGCTGCCCTTCTCCACCCCCAAAAACTGTGACTGCACGGACCACACCGCCATCACGGACCCCCGCCTCCCAAACCACCTCCTTCGCTGCGGCACCGGCAAGCATCGCATCAACACCCATAACGAGCTCCGGGATGCTTGCATTAGTATGGCGCAGGATGCGGGATTCATTGTACACAGTGAGTCGGCCGCACACTGTCCCGTAGAGGAGCAGACGGCCGATTTCACCATGACGGACAGGAGCAGTGGGGCAGTTTGGGTGTGTGACGTGACTGTGACGGACCCCATCAGCACACGGGACCCGGAGGCATTGAAAGGCAGGGGTTGGGCGGCCAGGGAGCACGCAGACAAAAAGATCAAACACTATGCGAATAGACCTGAGACCGTTGGCTTTTTCCCGTTGGCGGTGGAGACCTATGGCTGCCCCTGTGCAGAGGTCCCCATCTTCCTGAAACTCTTGGCAGACACGGCGGCTCGGCGCCACTTCAACGCCGACTCTAACTCCTATCATGTGCATCGGTTCAGGCAGCGGTGGTCGGTTTCTCTGCAGAGAGCACAGTCGGTGGGCCTACTCCTAAAGTTGGGTGAGGCGGCGGCAGCTGAAAACCCCCCGGTGGGGGGAATCGGCCATGAACTACACCTAGGGGATTGTTTTGCAGTCTTAGAACCGCTGGTAGAACTCTAAAGGGGGATGGGTTGGGATTCGCATGCTTAACAACCTATATGTGTGTACCTTTCTGCCATATCAATATACGGACCATTAGAGAGAGAGAGAGAGAGAGAGAGAGAGAGAGAGAGAGAGAGAGAGAGAGAGAGAGAGAGAGAGAGAGAGAGAAACATTCACAAGCACACACATACATATACACACACCCACCCACCCACACATATATACATACACACATACTCACATGTACACACACACACACACACATACACATACACACACATTCACATAGATACACACACACACACACATATACACACACATACACACACACATTAATACACATAAACACAAAGCACACGCACACCTACACACGTGGTTTCACTCGTGCGAGGGGATGGTGCCCAAGAGCATTGCTTGATGTTACTCAATTGCTCATGCACGCGCTAACGTTGTGGGATAGCCGATTGTGCATGAAACCCTAACGCAGAAATTGACAATCATTGGATCGTGACGATGCTCTCACCGTACGAATACACAATAACCGACAAGACAGCGTTTATAATGTGAGGACGGCTCCACCAAGCACTACACTGGTGGTGCTCCTAGTGCGATAGTAGCATCATCCTGTCTATTATCTCACATGGATATTGGTTCCCATGGAAGGATAGGCCCACTGTACCTTTCGAAAGGAAAAGCCATGGAGGTGACCAGGCGCATTCGGATTTCACACGCGATGCCATTCGGGACCTCCTGCGAACAGGAGCAGCGGCAAAAGCTCCTAACCAGTCAACCCTACTATGCATTAGCCCACTCAATGTGGTCGCACAGCGAGAAAAGTTTCGGCTCAAACTTGACCTTCGGAAGGTCAACAAGCACTTGCGCATTCCAAAATTCAAGCCAGGAGGGGCAGGAGGAGTGGGGGTTCATTCAAGCCATGGACCAAACATGCCCTGAGGCTTAGAAGGCCCACTTGGACCGTTTCTAAGCACAGTGCGGGAGCAGCAAAGAGGAGTAGTGCGTTCGTTTCAAGCCCCGATGCTGGAGGGCTGCATGCAGGTGGTGCAATAGTAGCAGCAGCAGGGCATCATGCTAGTGGCAGCAATGGCAATAATGGCAACAATAGCAGCAGCAGCAGCAGCAGCAGTAAATCAATCAGCAGCAACAGTAGCAGAAGTTCCAGCACCATGATTGGCCTAGGCGGAGGCAGTAGCAGAAGCAGTTGCAACAGCAACCGTGTTAGCAGATGCATGGGAGACCAGAGGCACTTCACACACAGACGTTCAGCTCTAACCGAAAATTCTCGTTCTTCTCACAACACCTATGATCTGTAACACACCTGCAGTCCCTTACATCCCTCCCATGTCACACGTTTCAACAGCGGCTCAAGCGTCGGTTTGAGGTGCCTGCCAGCAGAATAGTCCAACCACTGCTGGCATGTCCTTCCAGATAACCAGCGTTATTGCCGCCTCAGCAATCAACGGCTCAAGCGTCGGTTTTGAGGAGCCTGCCTGCAGAATAGTCCAACCACCACTGGCATGTCCTCCCAGATGACCAGCGTTTTTGCCGCCGCTGCAAAGAACAACTCAAGCGTCGGTTTTGAGGTGCCTGTCTGCAGAATAGTCCAACCATCGCTAGCATGTCCTCCTAGATGACTCATTGCATGTGAAGGCGTGGCACCTCAACGGTGGTCACTCAGAGGGCCAGGTGTGTTTTGAGTCGACTCAAAACGCACGTGAAGGCATGGCACCTCAACGGTGGTCACTCAAGCAACCTCACAGACGAGCAGGAGGCGCGCATCTGGACCACCATTGCTGCCGCTGACAAGGTGTCTGAACCCTTAGGATCTTGTACACCTTATAAGGTATTGGTTTTGGGGATCTTGTACACTTAAAAAGGTCAGCGCAGCTGGGAACTTGCTTAAAAAAATACGGCATTCTTGGGATCTTGTACACAATGTTCTCTACCTCCTTATATTGCACAACCAATGTTGTAAATTTCTTATCCTTTGCATGTCCGTTTCTCTCCATCTCCCTTTGTAAAAGGGCAGCTTCTGGGAGAAGAGTATTAAAATGTATTGTATCAATTAAACTCTCCAGCTTTACTGGACGGGGAATCTAAGAGGTGCACGTGGCAGCAGCATCATTTAACCTGCCGCCTGAAGGGCATCAAGGCTAAACAAACCCACGACTACCCCTGTGTAACATTGTAACGAGCTGACTTCTAAGCCGAATAGTCTGCATGCGTAGCAGCATCTTCCCACATGCTGCCGGTATGGCATCAAGGTCCTTATTATGGCCCTCCTTCACTTAACCCCTTCCTCCTTCTTCCTAGGGCGTGTTCCTATGCTCTTATCAGGCAAACCTCTTATCAGCCTTGCCTGGTAAAAGTAGTGAGGGTGGTTGGGTTTAGGGAATTTCCAGTATGTTTTGACGCAAGCTTGATAAGAGGTTGGCCCGATAAAGGACCGCATGAACACGCCCTTAACCACTCCCTCCTTCCTTGTGCCACTATCTGTTGTGTTGATACTTTGTTTAGATTCTGGTGGATGGAGCGGACGAGTGTCTTCAGCTGGTGCGTGTTGTCAGAATATTATAGCTCATGCATATTGTGTAGGCTATAGTGGGGTAACCCATAAGGGGTACAACCCAATTAGGGTTAGTACTTGTACCCAATTCATTCATAGTTCATTCATTCCTTGTTTCTTATCATGGTATCGAGCAGGTTCCCTCGTGGGAACTGTTCCTAGGGCCCACCGTTTTTTTTTTTTTTTCCTGCCCGGAGCGCACTCAGCCCCTGCCCGAGTCGCGCTCCCCCTCTCTCGCGCCGCCCTAGCGGCCCCTTCGCGCCGCCCTCGTGGCCCCTTCGAGCCGCCCTCGCGGCTCTGTCGCCCTACCCTAGCGACCCCGCGGCCCCACCCTCGCGGCGCCGGCCGCCGCCCTTCGCGGCCCCGATCCGCCGCCCTCGCGCCCCCCCCCCCCCCCCCCCTACTCCGCCGCCCTTCGCGGCCCCTACTCCGCCGCCCTCGCGGCCCCGATCCGCCGCCCTCGCGGCCCCGCTCCGCCGCCCTCGCGGCCCCGATCCGCCGCCCTTCGCGGCCCCGATCCGCCGCCCTCGCGGCCCCTACTCCGCCGCCCTCGCGGCCCCGATCCGCCGCCCTCGCGGCCCCGATCCGCCGCCCTCGCGGCCCCTACTCCGCCGCCCTCGCGGCCCCTACTCCGCCGCCCTCGCGGCCCCGATCCGCCGCCCTCGCGGCCCCTAGCGGCCCCGACCCATGCTCCTACGGCCCCCACGCCTGAGCCGCCGAGCCGCCCAGCAACCGAGCCGCCCAGCCGCCGAGCCGCCCAGCAGCCGAGCCGCCCAGCAGCCGAGCCGCCCAGCCGCCGATACGCCCAGCAGCCGAGCCGCCCAGCAGCCGAGCCGCCCAGCCGCCGAGCCGCCCAGCAGCCGAGCCGCCCAGCCGCCGAGCCGCCCAGCAGCCGAGCCGCCCAGCAGCCGAGCAGCCGAGCCGCCCAGCAGCCGAGCCGCCCGGCCGTCGAGTCGCCGAGCCGCCCTGCAGCCGAGCCGCCCGAGCCGCCCTGTCCGGTAAGAGCAGCGCCTCTCTCACAGCACTGCCCTCACCCTACTGTTTGCACTGCTAGTCTACTGCTGTCATGGCTACCCCTAGTGTCCTCGCTTTTGACGCTGAGGGTCGGGCCATTGACTTTGAAGTCTGGATAGATGACCTGCAGCTTTTCTTACAGTGCGATAGGGCAGACGGCCTCTCCCTCTTTGACCTCACTTCTGGTGCCTCTCCTGCCCCCGCTGCTGATGCTGACGCCACTGTTCGCTCACAGTGGGCCACGCGCGATGCTGCTGCACGTCTTGCTGTGCGTCGCCACCTACCTACCTCTGAGCGTGCGCACTTTAGCCAGTACAAGAGTGCTCAGACCTTGTACGACGCTGTAGTTGCACGCTACTCCTCCCCTGCCACTGCTGCACTGAGCCGCCTCATGCTACCGTACCTCTTCCCTGACCTTGCTGCCTTTCCCACAGTCGCTGACCTCATTACGCACCTCCGCACTAGTGACACTCGCTACCGCGCTGCGCTTCCTGCTGAGTTCTGCGCCAAGAACCCCCCCCCCATGTACATCACCCTCTACTACATAGTCACCCGTCTCCCTGACTCCCTTCGCGTAGTCAGGGACCACTTCCTCTCGGTTTGCCCCACCACTCTCACCGTTGACCTCCTCGAGAAGGCCCTCCTAGCAGCAGAAAAGAGCATAGTCGCTGTAGGAGCCTCTCGTGGTGACCCTCGCACCCCCATCTTTGAGGGGTGTTCCCCCTCCCCTCTTTTGCCCTCTGTTGCCTCTGTTGCTGCGGCCGACCTCGCTGGTTTGGAGTCGGTTGGGGCAGCGTCTACCCCTAGCGGCTCGGACTTTCCTGTTCTGCGTCTGCACTCTGACAGAGGCGGAGAGTTCTCCTCTGGCCTTCTGCGAGCCTACTGTCGTGCACGAGGCATCCGCCAGACCTTCACGCTTCCGGACTCTCCACAGCAAAATGGGATTGCTGAGCGCCGCATTGGCATGGTCATGGACGTCGCCCGTACGTCCATGATGCATGCGGCTGCCCCCCATTTTCTGTGGCCGTTTGCGGTTCGGTACGCGGCGCATCAGATCAACCTTCAGCCCAGGGTCTCCATGCCGGAGACCTCCCCAGCCTTGCTGTGGACGGGGAAGGTTGGCGATGCGTCTGCGTTCCGTGTCTGGGGATCTCGGGCGTTTGTCCGCGACTTGTCTGCGGACAAGCTGTCCCCTCGTGCTGCTCCTTGCGTCTTCCTGGGTTTCCCCCCTGACGCCCCAGGGTGGCAGTTCTACCACCCCACCTCTCGCCGTGTTCTGTCCTCCCAGGACGTCACGTTCGACGAGTCGGTCCCCTACTACCGCCTCTTCCCCTACCGCACTCCGTCCCTCCCCCCGCCACCGCTCTTCCTTGTACCAGGTCCCCCCCCGGTAGACCCCCTCCCCCCTCAGGGTCCTGCCCCTTCAAGTGTGTCCCAGGTAGACGCTGTTGAGCCTGTCGAGGTCGCTGGTGACTCTGGTGCTGCTGAGGGTGCTGAGCCTGGGGGTGCTGACTCTGCGGGTGCTGAGCGTGTGGGTGCTGACTCTGGGGGTGCTGAGCGTGTGGGTACTACGACTGGGGGTGCTGAGCCTGGAGGTGCTGCGTCTGGGGGTGCTGAGCCTGGGGGTGCTACGCCTGGAGGTGCTGAGCCTGGGGGTGCTGCGTCTGGGGGTGCTGAGCCTGGGGGTACTACGCCTGGAGGTGCTGAGCCTGGGGGTGCTACGCCTGGTGGTGCTGTGCCTGGCGGTTCTCCGGGTGCTCCCTCTCGCCGGGAGCCACTCTCTCCCCAGGAGCTGCGTGAGTGGTTTGCCCGGCGCTGGAGGCGAGCTGCTGGAGCTGGAGGTGCTGCGGGTACTGGAGGTTCTGTTGCTGCTGAGAGAGCTGGTGCCACGGGTCCAGGAGGTGCTCGTACTGGGAGTACTGGAGCTGCTGGACCTGCGGGTACTTCTGGAGCTGGAGTTGCTGCGGGTGTTGGCGCGGAGGCTACTGCTGTCGGTCCTGGAGGCGGTCCTGCTGGGGGTACTACTGGTGCTGCTGGGGGTTCTGGAGCTGGAGCTGCTACTGGTGCTGGTGCTGCCGCTGGGGGTGCTGGTGCTGTCCCTCCTGTGTCTGGAGTCGCCGCGCGGCCTCGGCCGTACTTCGTTCCGCTCCTTCAGCAGGTTCTTGGTCTCCCGCCTTCTACTGGTCCTCCTCCTCCCTTAGAGTGTCCACAGCCTGTCCCGTCGCAGTTACAGTTACAGCCGGCCTCCCCACTGCCTGCTCCGTCTCCCTACACTGGTCCTACTGGAGGTCTTGCTGAGCGTCGTGAGCCTGCGTCTCGCCCTGCGTCGCCTGTCCGTGCTGCTCGCACTAGTGGTCGCGGTTCGCGTCAGCGTCCTCCTCCTGTCCCTGGCACGCACCGGATGTCTCTGCGTCCGTCCACTGCTCCTCTGCGTGCCCCTTTGCCTTCTCCTCCTGAGTCTTCTCTTCCTGCTCTTGCCGACCCGGAGTCGGACTCTCTTCGTGCTGCCAGTCCTACTGTCACGCGTCTCCTTGCTACTGTTGTCACTGACCCTTCCGTTGAGTCCACTGCTGCGTCTGCCCTAGTTGCTGAGCTCGTCGACTTTGCTGCTCGCTGTCGCCTAGACTACGTCGCCAGTCTTGTTGCTGAGTCTGAGTCTGTCTGTCCTCCGTCCGTCGGGGGTGAGTGTGCCCTTGGCACGGACGTCCTTGAGGACAGGCAGGAGGAGTTCCAGTGCTTGGCCGCTGCTTCACCTCATCTCGTGTCCGTACTGCTTACCCCTGAGGGAGACCCGGATGCACTTGACATCCCGACTCCGCGCTCTTACGCGGAGGCGATAGAGGGTCCCTACTCCTCTCAGTGGCAGGCAGCTATGGACGCAGAGATGGCTTCCTGGAAGTCCACAGGCACCTACGTTGACGCTGTTCCCCCTCCTGGGGCGAACATCGTCAGTGGCATGTGGATTTTCAGGGTGAAGCGACCGCTGGGTTCTCCGCCTGTCTTCAAGGCGCGTTACGTGGCTCGTGGCTTCAGTCAGCGGCAGGGAGTTGACTACTTTCAGACCTTCTCTCCCACCCCGAAGATGACCACTCTTCGGGTACTGCTGCACGTAGCTGCTCACCGTGACTACGAGCTACACTCTCTTGACTTCAGCACTGCTTTCTTGCAGGGCAGCCTGCACGAGGAGATCTGGCTGCGTCGCCCACCTGGCTTCACTGGGTCTTTTCCTCCTGGCACCCAGTGGAGCCTACGGCGGCCAGTCTACGGTCTCCGCCAGGCACCGCGTGAGTGGCACGACACACTGAGGACTACACTTGCGGCTCTTGGGTTTGCTCCCTCTACTGCCGACCCGTCGCTGTTTCTGCGCACCGACACTTCTTTGCCGCCGTCCTACATCCTCGTGTACGTCGACGACTTGGTCTTTGCCACAGCTGACACTGCTGGACTAGCCCACGTGAAGTCCGAGCTGCAGAAGAGACACACGTGCACTGACCTGGGTGAACTGCGCAGCTACCTTGGCTTGCAGATCACTCGGGACAGAGCACGCCGCACCATTACCCTGACTCAGTCACACATGGTGTAGCAGGTCCTTCAGCGCTTCGGCTTCACGTACTCCTCGCCTCAGGCCACTCTTCTGCCTACTCGCCACTCGCTCTCAGCTCTGCCTTCGGATGAGTCCGTAGAGTCGAGTGGCCCGTACCCAGAGCTTGTTGGCTGCCTCATGTACCTGATGACCTGCACACGACCTGACCTTGCATACCCTCTTAGCATTCTTGCACGCTATGTTGCTCCTGGGAGACACAGACCGGAGCACATGGCTGCAGCGAAGAGGGTGTTGCGCTACTTGTGCAGTACGTCGGGCATGGGGCTTGTGCTTGGAGGGCAGAGTCCAGTGGTCCTTACTGGGCACGCAGACGCTTCTTGGGCTGACGACCAGGCTACGCAGCGGTCGTCACAGGGTTACACCTTCAGCCTTGGTTCCGGCTCTGTTTCGTGGCGGGCTACCCGCTCGTCTTCTGTTCTCGGCTCCAGTTGTGAGGCTGAGATCTACGCAGGAGCCATGGCTGCACAGGAGCTTCGCTGGCTCACCTACCTGCTGACTGACCTCGGAGAGCTGCCTCGTTCTCCTCCAGTGCTGTACGTAGACAACAAGGCCATGCTGGCCTTGTGTCGGGAGCAGCGACTGGAGCACAGAACGAAGCACATTGCTCTCCGCTACTTTCTTGCTCGTGAGCTGCAGCAGCGTGGTCAGCTGCGTCTTGCGTACGTGGCCTCTGAGGCCAACACTGCTGATATCTTCACCAAGGCGCTTGCGCCTTGTGACCATCAGCGCTTCTGTACTCAGCTGGGCCTTGTGCCTACCTTGCCTCACTTGCTCACCTCTTGACCTTGCTTGTGCTGTTACATATATATATACCTGCTCTTGCTTGTCTAGCCTTTATATATATATGTACTCCTGCATGTGAACTGGCCTTGTGGCCTTGAACTTGTGCTCGGAATGTGTGGTGACTTTGTGATCCACCCTGAGCTTGCTTTGCTTTACTTTGCTTGACTGGTCTTGTGACCCCTTGTTCTCCCCCACTTTGCCTATGGGGGTGTGTCAGAATATTATAGCTCATGCATATTGTGTAGGCTATAGTGGGGAAACCCATAAGGGGTACAACCCAATTAGGGTTAGTACTTGTACCCAATTCATTCATAGTTCATTCATTCCTTGTTTCTTATCACGTGTGTCTTCTAGGCTCTTCACCTTGCTAACTGAACGACATTAGGGACAAATGACACCTAGCTTACCCTTTCTTCTTTCTCTCCCTCCATCCTTGTGCCACTGTATTTTACTGATACTTGTTTAGAATCTAGTGGATGGAGCAGACAAATGGCTTCAGATGCTGGATGTTCCGAGCAGCATCTTCCTCCTCGCGCCTAAATGGCATCAAGGACAAACAAGCCCAAGCCTACCCCTTTTTCCTCCCCACCCATATTGTTCCTTCGTTGTGGCACTATCATACCAGCCCTTATTTCAAAATCTAGTGGATGGGCAGATGATGTGTCTTGCAGCATGCTACCTGAATGGCATGAAGGACGAAGAACCCTAAGCTTACCCATTTCCGTCCCCATTCCGACGAAGAACCCTAAGCTACTGCCATATCGGTCTTATTTCAGAATCTTGTGGATGGGGCGGACGAGTGGCTTCAGTTGCTGGGTGTTGCGAGCCGCACCATGCGCTCCGTCCACAACATGCCGGTCTCTGATTCCTTTGCCAATTGATGGGCGATTGATGGAGGTGTATAGGCATGCTGAGTACTTACAGATGGGGCGAGACTAGCTTTACATGTTGCCAGCAACAATATGAGGGCCGCGCGCAACATGCCAATCCCAGCTTCCTTTGCCACTAGATGGCTTAGCATTAGGTGTCGTATGAATTCCAACTAAATCGTGTTCATTTCAAGTACCGTATGGCCCCGGATAGAAGCGCAGGCCTATTAAAAGCGCATGCGCATCTATCTGGAGCAATGCGCTTATGGCCGATCCTCAATTATAAGCGCACCCCCTGTAAAACCCTGACTTATTATAAGCGCATGTATAATATTAAAAATTGAACTTGCTTGAAACGGTAACGAATTTCAAATTTGCAGCGAGGTCACACAAATTTCGGTTCGATTGACTCGCGACGGCCTTACATCCGGCGCGTCCAGTCAGTATGAGCTGGAATTCCTGCGCAATGATGTGTAACTGCCCCTGTGCGCCGGCAGAAAATCGCCCGCGTACGATTCTGAATCGTGACCCCCTATCATTGCGCTTCGATTGAAATTGCAAGAAGGAGATGTACAATTTGGTGCAGTAAGAATATAAATATGTATGTGTCATTTTATAAGCACATGCGCTTATATTTTTTACTCAATTATAAGCGCACCCCCCTAAAAAAACACTGCTTTATTATAAACGCAGGTGCGCTTATATCCGGGGTAATACAGTATGGCAATTAGTGACATTCAAATAATATATATGGCGATTGTGGCAGGAAGTGGCATCAGCCAATACCGTTGTATCCCAATTGACTAGAAATTCCTCATATTCTGCCGTAATCAATCCAAAAAGGCAGTCTGGCTCGACTTGTGAGAATTCTTTCCATTTGCCAAAAGAGCCATGCCTAAAGTGAATATATTTATATATTTATATATTATATACACACACACACATGCTTCCGTGCATTCCTTCGTGAATGGCGTTACGCCTAGTTGCTGACGTGTCGGTTTCTGAGCCACGGAGATGCACGCGTCGCTGAAGCATGCAAAAACTTCGGAGCACGTGGCAGTCTGACAATGAGAACAGCGTTGTAACAAGCTTCACGACTTTGACGAACTAATAAGCGACATTTTTTTTCGCGTCGTCATTGGTCGCAATTCCTGATCTTTTATTTCGTCCGTGCAATTTCTCCACATTGTATTCGTCTGTCGCCTACCTGTCGTCATACTTACACAGGACAGGAATCAAAGGATTCCGAAATTGGAATCAAGCCCCCCTCCTTCCCCACCAGATTCAGCAGAACCATTTTCAAACATATTATTCTCCACCAAATCCGTTCAACCGCAGTATACCCCTTGCTTCTTTCTGGTCATGGTTTTGCGTCCTCCCTCCCTTCATCCATTCGTCTGACTGACCATTCTTCGCCTTCTTGCTTCGCCTTCCCGCGAAGACAGCAGATGCTCCTTCAGATGCTTCTCTGATCAGGGAACGCACACATCAGGGCGGCACTCGGCTTTGCAACAAGATCAGCAAGAGAGTCAAGAGAGCGCATGCGAATCTATAGCGAGTGAAACGCTAAGTTTGAGGCCGATACCTAGCTAAGAGCTTTACAGAGGCCGATGCTGTGCCAAGAACTCTTACAGAAGCCTGAGAAGCAGATCTCGTTTTAGGTTCTTCCCAGAATCCCATCTGCAGCGAAGGATCCGTCAGACGCCTCCACTCCACCGCTGCCTTTTCTGACGTGAAATTCTCCAACCAGACCACGTGATACAACAGGCCAACTTGTATGTTCTGAGTCCTCTCAGAAGACGCCAGGCACGTGGTCCATCAAAGGCCAATCAGGATGGTGCTGTGGGAGCTGACGCTCGCGACGGCGTATTTCCTGGGGCTCAAGCGCACGTACCGCCTGGCGCTTCGAATGCAGAAGAGGGTGCTTCTCTCGCGACCCGGTATTCGCGATTTCGCGAAAAGGTGAGCTGTGCTTGGTAGCCGATCTCATCTCGCCGATCCGATCTGGCGGATCTCATCTGGCCGATCTTATCGCGCAGATCCGTCGTCGTCGGATCTATTCGCGCGGATTTCGACGGAATGATCCCACAGTTATCCCACCTGACCGATCCTGCGATTCCAGAATGAATTGTCGACTTTTACCAACCGAACCTAGTACAAGGCAGGCTAATTCCGCATGGCTAATCCTGGGTGTGGCCTTCGCCCTTTCAGCCATACGATTGTATAACCCTTCAACCCATCCTTTCGCCATGTAAGAATCTCAGAATTAGAGCGGGTTGGTCTATACAGCAATGCAGCTTTGGGCCATTGGGATGGGTTTCTCTATTCTGCAACTCTTTTCTTCCCTTCCTTCGCTACTAACCTCCTTCGCTCTCTCTCCTCTCTCACTAATTATCCGCCCCCCTCACTCCCTTCCGCTCTCGTACTCGCGTCTCTCGTTCCACCATGGCAGTTTTCATAGTGGAACCGACGGCCGTCGAGACGATACAGCACAGGGTCATCGAGATTGGGCGCTTGCATCTTGGTGGCATTGCCGCTCACCTCCCTCGCTCCCTTCCCCTTCCCCCCTTACTTCTCCACCCGTGCGCTCTACCCCAGGCGCACACGAGCAGTGTTCCGAGTGGCGCTGATGGCCGTTGAGACGATTCAGCACAGGGAGACCGACAATGGGCTCTCTGCAAACCTTTCTCTCTCCCCCGCCCCCTGCGCTCCCCCACAGGCGCACGCGAGGAGTGTTCCGAGTGGCGCTGACAGCCGTTGAGACCATCCAGCACAGGGACATCGAGATTGGCCGATCTGTGGGAAATTAGCTAGCTACATGGTGGTCGCCTTACCGCACACCTTCCTCGTTCCCTCCCCCTCCCCCTTTTCCCCCTCCGGCTCCGCCCATGCCTTTCCGCAGGCGCACGCGAGCAGTGTTCCGAGTGGCACTGACGGCCGTTGAAACCATCCAGCACAGGGACACCGAGATTGGTCGCTCCGTGGGAAACTTGCAACTTGGTCGCCTTCCGCTCACCCCCCTTTCTCTCTTCCCCCCTCCCCCTCCCTTCCCCCCCCCCCCCCCCCCCCTTCCCCTCTCCCCGTACTCCACTCCTTCCGTCACCCCCTGTGTGCCCCCACCCCACAGGCGCACGCGAGCAGTGTTCCGAGTGGCGCTGACAGCCGTGGAGACCATCCAGCACAGGGACATCGAGATTGGTCGATCCGTGGGAAACTTCCTCCTGCGCTTCCTCGACCGCATGAAGCCCTCGGCGCACATTCGGGGGGATGGACCACACATGCCGGGGGGTTCAGCAGCAACAGGGGGGGTTCATTCAAGCCATGCACCACCAACGCCGGGAGGAGCAGCAGCAGGGGGGCATCAAAACCATGCAGCCATTCCGGGAGGAGCAGCACGGGACAGTGGGGTGGTAGCAGGGCACAGCGTTGGAGGGACAGGGTCACATGCAAGTGGTGCAGCAGCAGGAGGGCAGCACACCAGCAGCAACAGTGGCACCAGCAGCAGCAGATGTTTCAGCACCATGATTGGCCTAGGCGGAAGCAGCAGCAGAAGCAGTAGCAGCACTGTTAGCAGATTCGTGGGGAATCAGGGGCACTTGCACGCACACCCGTTCACCTTCAGTTCAACCCGGAAATTCTCGTTCTTCCCACAACACCTCCCGTCCACAGCACACCTGCAGTCCCTCACATCATTATCAAGACACACGGTGCAGATCACTTCAGATTCATCACTTCAGATTCGTCAAGCCCCTTCAACATTCTTATCAGCTGCCCTGCAAGCCCGAGACAGCCTGCCCGCCATGCCCATCTATCTACAGTCTCCCTTATCTGAGAAGGCATTGTTTCCTTCACAGTCCGCCCCTACTTCCTGCACGTATCTAGCGTATCATGGCGCTGCTGGTGTCACCCCTGCTGCGTTCTCCTGCTTGCCAAGAATAGTCCAGCCGCTGCTGGCATGCCCGCCCAGATGACCAGCGTCACCGGAGCGGTTGCAACAGCAGCTCAAGCCTCTGTTTTGGGTTGGGGTGCCTGAAGAATGGTCCATCCAACCACTACTGGCATGTCCGCCCATTCAATTCGCATGATTAGAGAGTTGCAAACACGGTGGCTGAAGTGTTACTGGTTTAGTGAGGATGGTGGGGCTTTGCTTGTCCAGGATGGGCTGACTGTTGCTGGCTCCTCCTCATCGACAATGTAAGCAGTTTATTGCCGAAAAAATCAGGAGGCTCTCTGAGCGAAGTTATTCCACCGGTAGTTGTTAGGATTCTCCAAGACTAGGGGGAATTTTGGATGAAGGGTACTCTTCCCCCCTCGGAAGAAGAAGGGTTTGCTCACGTTTTGGCACCGTATGTGGCCAAAGTTCGACTTTTTAGAGCGGTTGTACATGTTGGCCTGAGAAAAGCCCTTAGGATCTTTGCAGGGGTGAACTCTGGGTAGAGTTGGTGTAATAGCGGAAGCGTTAATTAAAGAGTTGTGAACCACCTTGCGCTAGTATGTGAGGGCAAAGTAGATTGATTAGAACAAAGAGATACAAGATAATATATAAAAGTACAAGGAATACGAAGAGGTACGGTTGTAACTACTTTACTGTTGCTGTTGCGGTTCGATACAGTGACGACTCGGGCAACTGCTCTGTGGCGAGTCAGTTGTGTGTCCTTGCTGTCGCGCTGTACTTGTCAGGTCAAAGGTCGCTGACCTTTGACTTTCGCGTAACCTCCAACAGTTGCTTTCAACCTCCGAGGGTTGACTCGCCGGTGCTTCGATATGCTTCGCTTCGTTTGTGCCTTGGTGTTTCGACACGACAGAGGCGCTTAAGATCGATTGTTTCCAACACTCCCCTTCGCTTCTTGAGTGTCGCTGCTGGTGACGTGGCTCTGTCCAGTCAGCAGCATGCAGTACTCAAACTTCTGCTTTCCAAGCTTCTTGGTCAGGTAGTCAGCTGCCATCTCGGACGTGGGGCAGTATGACAGCTTGAGCCTCCCTTTCTCGATCTCGTCCTTCACGAAGAAATATCGCAGGGCGATGTGTTTCGTCCTGTTCGCGAAGCCGTTTTTGTTGGCGATGCGAATTGCCGACTGGTTGTCGCAGAACAGAGTGAAGCTGGGTAACTGAGCCAGCTTCGCTTCTTCCAGCAGTTCGCGAAGGTAAAGTCCTACCTTGGTGGCTGAACAGAGTGCAATATATTCTGCTTCGGCTGACGAGAGGGCTATTAATTCCTGCTTGCTCGACTGCCAAGAGATAGGTCCGATAGGTTCGAGGCGGTAGATGTAGCCAGTGCGAGAACGCCTGTTGTCGGAATCGCCAGCGTGATCGGCGTCGACGTAGCCGATCAACTTAGGCAGCGTAGTTGCGTTCTTGTAGTAAGTTAGACCGATCGTCGGGGTGCTAATGAGGTAATGAAGGGCGCGGTCGAGCTCTGCTAGGTGTTCCGCTTCGGGCCTCTTGAGGTAGGTGGCGAGTTGGCTTGCAGAGTACGATAGGTCTGGACGGCAGGTGACAGCTGCGAAGAGGAGGCAGCCCAGCTTTCTCTGGTAGTCGCGTATGCCGGCGGGCTTGAGTAGAGCGGAGCCTTCCTTGTTATTTCCTGACGTGTAGCGGTACGGTGTAGAGATGGCGGTTGGTGTAAGTGCGAAGCGCTTGGCGATGGTGTCGGCGTATTTCGCGGCGCTGAGGTAGATGGCGTCTTCCTCTTCCCGGATGTTGAGCCCGAGGTACTGTGTGACGGTAGATGAAACTGTCAGTGTGAGATCCTGCTGCAGCTCCCCTTCGAACCAGGTGGTGATGCCGTCAGTTGAGCCGATGTAAAGGAGATCGTCCACGTAGACGATTAGTAGGATGTAGTCGTTGTTTTTCGTGAGCCGGTACATGCCTTGATCGTGCGGTAGTTGCTTGAAGCCGATGCGGATGAGGCGAGCGTGCAGGTACTGTTGCCACAGTCGCGGAGCCTGCTTGATGCCGTAGAGTGACTTGAGTAGCTGGCAGACTTGGTTAGGTTCTCCGTGGGAGCCGTGCGGTAGCTCGACGAAAATTTCTGCATCAACAGGTGCGTAGAGAAACGCGTTCGCGACGTCAATTTGCCGCAGCTTCTTCTTCTTTATGGCGGTGATTGCGAGGAGAATGCGTAGTGAGGTGTGGCGGCTGACCGGAGCGAAAGTTTTGGTGAAGTCGCGTCCGTGTTCTTGGTCGAAGCCGCGTACAACCCAGCGAGCTTTAAATTTGTCAATGGTACCGTCAGCCTTTGTCTTCACACGGAAGACCCACTTCCCGGTGAGTACTGTCTTGTTCCGTGCTACGCCGATGGGAACTACTTTCCACGTGTTGCGTTCCTCCAGTGCCTTCAGTTCCTTGTCCATGGCTTCGCGCCATTTTTCCTTATGCTCCCCCCCCAGAGCCTGTTGAACTGTCGCAGGCTCTTTAGGAATGGCTGCGCCGTGGACTGCGGTGACGAGACCAAGTATCTGGAGTCCGCTCTGTGTGTAGCGGGGGAGTGTGGTGTCCTCGGGATAAACTGCTTCGTCTCCCGCCTCTGGATCAGGTGCGAAATTTGGTCCTACGCGTTCTGCTTCGTTGGTGTTGACTTGCTCAGGTGTAACGTAACCGTCGTCTGCGAATTTGTAGAAGACTTCGGCGTTGACACTTTCGCGAGGGTTATCGTCGTCCATTGGTACGTCCACCCAGCAGTATGGGAGTGGTCCAGCTTCTTCCGAGGCTCTGTCCACGTTCTGCTCGTCCCAGTCAGCTTCGTCTTCTGCCGAGGCGAAGGCTCGGGTGCCAAGAAAGCCAGCGGAGCGATCGGGTTTTTCTTCTTGCAAGTTGGCGAGGTAGTACCGGAGGGTGAGGTTTTCGTAGAAAATGACGTCACGTGCTGCCACTGTCTCTTTTGTTTCGACGTCGAAAATTTTCCATGCGTTGTAATGCTTTTCGATGCCCAGGTGTAGTCCCCACTGTGCGCGTTGGGAGAATCGGCCGGCTCGTGCAGATGGGGGCCGGTACTGTACCATGCACCCGAAGACTCTTAACATTTTTGTGCTGCCCAGTTTTCCTGTCCACAGCAGGTGCGGTGATGTTCGGGAGCGATGATGACGAGAGCAAGTTGTGCAACATGACGGCGTGGTCCATTGCTTCGGGCCACTGGTGGTTGGGCAGGTGCATGCCACGTAGCAGCTTGCGCATGGTGTTCTGGAGGGTCCTGTTCATCCTTTCTGCTACACCTTGCTGTTGATGGGCGTAGGGAAGGGAGATGAGCCGCTTGATTCCTCTTTCTGCCAAGTAGTCCTTGAACCTCGTTGAGGTGTATTCTCCTCCTCCGTCTGACTGAAAGCTTTTCAGTTTGACTCCCGATTCTCGCTCTGCTACTGGAAGCCAGGCGACGAAGGCTTCGAAGGCCATGTCCTTGCTCGGAAGGTTTAGATGCCAGACGTATCGTGTGGCGGCGTCGATGAAGGTGATGGTGTAGTTGTATGCGTTTTGTCCAGGTTCGCGGTTGTACAGGATGTCGCTGTACACCTTCTCGAGTGGCGTGTAAGCTGGTGCGCTAGGGTTGTGGTGAGACACGAACGGTTGATGCGGTAAGTCGGCTTCAGGGCAGCTGAAGCATGTTCCTCGAGCTCGCTGAAGTTCTCTGCCGTCGGTTAGAAGTAGAGAGTCTTTATCGAGCACGCCTGCTCTTATCGTATTGTTTAACACCGTGTTGCTTGGATGTCCCATTCTTGCATGCCAGGTTCCTTCGGTGGCGCGATGTCCGGGTGAGCGCCGGTACATGTCGGAGTTGGAATAGAAGCTGGCGGTGAAGTTGGCGCTTCGATGAACTTCTCGTGGTGCTGGGTGTAGTTGTTGCGCGGGTGTCGGTGGTGTGTCGTCGAGGAGTGGTGCCGTTGAAGGACCAGCGACTGGTGTTGAAGTTCCTGCTGCTGCCGTTGATGTTCCTGCTGCTGCCGTTGTTGTCTCTGCTGCTGCCGACGTTGTCTCTGCTGCTGCCGATATTGTCTCTGCTGCTGCTGCATGTTGAATTGTCGCTAACGCTCTTGTCCTTTCTATCTCAGGGATGGTGTGTGAGTACCAGAAACCGCCAGGACTGAAGTCTGGATCAAGGTCTGGAGGGTGTATCCAGTTGGTGAAGTTAACGATGGCGTCGCTGTCGGCGGTGCCAAGATCAGGAACGAAGTCAAGAACGAAGACGTTGTTCTTGAGGATCGCCTTGCCGATGTAAAGTCCTCCTCTCCCGTGATACAGCTTGAATTCTTGGGTGGTGCTGTCTGCTTCGAGGTGAATCCCCTTCGCCATTAGCTGACTGACGCTCAGTAAGTTGTAGCCGAGGCCTTCTGCGATTAGGACCTTGGACATCTGTAGGATGACATTTGTTTCTCGTGACTGTAGTTGAACAACTCCTTGTCGTCGTGTGCGCAGGTTCTGATTGTTGGCGACGGTGATGACTACTTCGCGTTGAAGTTGGTATTCTCGTTGCACGAAGCGTCCTGAAGAACACATGTGTTGTCCGCAGCAACTGTCCAAGAACCATGTGTCCTTTCCGGATGGTTCGCTTTGGGCGATGGCGGCGTATGTCGGGTTTGGCTGAAGTGACTCGCGGCGGGGTGTGGTTTCGTCGAGTTGTTCTTCCGGTGAGTAGTGTGGTGGTGACTCGGTGATGCAGGAGTCACTCAGCTTTGCCATGCAGCTGACGATGTTTCTTGCTCCTTGTGCAGGTTGTCCCGTTGAAGTCGTTGAGGCTTGAATCTGGGTCATGGGATTCGCTTGCGTTGAGGTGACTTGGCTGCTTGAAGGTCGAAGTTGCCGCTGTGGAGTTGTTGACTGTTGACGATTCGGGCAGTGCGTACGCGGGTGTCCTGAAGTTTTGCAGATGTGGCAGAACAGAGGTACTGGCTTCGGTTGTTGTTGCCGGTTGTTGTTGTTGTTGTAGCGTCGCTGAGTGTGGAACGCAAATTCCGGTGCTGATGTCTTCTTTTTGTGTCGTTCTTCTTGCAGGTCCATGTCTTGCTGTTCGGCGTGGATTTCGGCGCAGAGCGCTGCTTCGGAGATTCTTCCGTGGGCTCGGAGTATGGCTTTTGTGGCGCGCCATTGAGGACCGAGGCCGCCGATGATAACTGTCACGAAGGCGTCTTCAGAAATCGATCCTCCGCATCGAAGAAGCTTGTCGCGCAATTCGCGACATCGGCTGATATACGCCAATCCTTTTTCGTCTGGTTTCATTTCGACCGTTGTCAGTTGCGCCATTAACCGACTTTGGTTTACGCTGTCTGTTGCTTGATACAGGCTCTTCAAGTGGTTGTATGCGAGCTCCGCGGAGTTGCCGTAACCCCGGTAAGATCGTATGTTCTGCTGTTGAGTCGGGGTGATGTTCCTCAGTAAAATCGTGTATGCCATCATTGACTGATAGGTGTACTGCTGCTTCTCGTACTGTGTGCGGTTTGTTGGGTATGGCAGGGACCCGTCAAAGAAGCCAAGTATCTGCACGCCTTCCATCATCAGCTCGAATTCAAACGACCAGGTAAAGAAGTCATTTCCATCGAAGGGTCTTGACGTCTGCATCTTCAGAACGTGTGCGAACTGCGACTGAACTTGTAATGCGTCCAGTGACTTTTCTTGTCCAGGTGAGGGCTGCGGGTGAGGCATGAAGCTGATGGACCCGCGCTCGTACGGAGCAAAGGTAGGCTGCTGCTGTTGATTTCCTCGTGCATATGATGAGCCGTCCAGACTCATGGGTGTTGCTCCGTTGTTGTTGCTGTTGTGTGACTGCGCAGGTGCCGATTGCTGGTGTTGCTCGTAGAAGGACATGAAGGAGAAGAATTTCTCCATCATGCTCTGGTCGAAGTCTGCAGGCTGATTCACAGGAGTCTCGGTGGACGTCGCCCTTGGTCTCGTTGCCGTGCCCTCCTCTGTCTGTAGGCCAGAGGCAGGAGGTGGAGTAGATGTAGTGCCCTGGGAGCCGTTGGAGTTGCTCCTTTCCTTTTGTGTAGCCTGTTGATGTTGACGGTATAGAAGTTGAATTCCCCCTGATAGCTCTCATACCATGTTGGGCTGAGAAAAGCCCTTAGGATCTTTGCAGGGGTGAACTCTGGGTAGAGTTGGTGTAATAGCGGAAGCGTTAATTAAAGAGTTGTGAACCACCTTGCGCTAGTATGTGAGGGCAAAGTAGATTGATTAGAACAAAGAGATACAAGATTATATGTAAAAGTACAAGGAATACGAAGAGGTACGGTTGTAACTACTTTACTGTTGCTGTTGCGGTTCGATACAGTGACGACTCGGGCAACTGCTCTGTGGCGAGTCAGTTGTGTGTCCTTGCTGTCGCGCTGTACTTGTCAGGTCAAAGGTCGCTGACCTTTGACTTTCGCGTAACCTCCAACAGTTGCTTTCAACCTCCGAGGGTTGACTCGCCGGTGCTTCGATATGCTTCGCTTCGTTTGTGCCTTGGTGTTTCGACACGACAGAGGCGCTTAAGATCGATTGTTTCCAACAGTACACGGTAGGATACAGTTGAGAGACATGTTGCCACAATGCAAAGCGATTACAGTTCGATTTTTGCTATAAGGACGCGTTGAAAGTGCAAATATCGCAGGATCGTCTGCATGTATCGATCCCCCCAATCGCGTGGGCAGATCGTTTGGCGAAACGTGGCAACCGCGACGTTGTAACGATCGCGGCTGAAAATTGACAGATTTCCCACGAACAGTGATCAGTCGCATTCTCACACTGTAGGGAAATTTTGGCCAGAAAGCGCACTGTAGCACAGTTACAGAGTAGTTAATAGGGTAACCGATCCGTACATCGATCGCGACTGACGATCGATCGTCTAGTTTCAACGCGTCCTAATGTTCATGCAGGTATAATGTAAACATGAAGTCGTACTGCATGTCCGTTGTAGTCTAGTAGGATACTCGGCTCTCACCCGAGAGACCCGGGTTCAAGTCCCGGCAACGGAAAATTTTGCGCCCCACGCACACCCCACTCAGAATGAAGCCTCCCACATAGGCTCATGTTTTGTAGATGCCTCCATCCAGTCTGTTTGATTCCACCTTGGCTCATGTGCTGGTCCGATTGGATTCGCTAGAGAACCGCCCCACGCACGACCACCTTCCACTTGGAAAATTGTTGATCAGAGGGTTCTTGTTACCGTACCTGTAACTTCTGGTGAACCACGGAAAACCAGAGGTGGAATGGCCCTTATGCCCGAGGATAAGGTGTTTCGTGCTATGGGAGGTGTGGTGAACACTGTACATAAATCATGACTGCTGACAAAGCCCAAGAAATGCCAGCCACGCTTGTCCCGATCAAACAAGCAGGCGAGGCATCCCACAAGACTGCCAGCTGTGGCAAATCCCATGCCAGCTCTTTCCCACGCCACTATAAACACAGGGAGATGGTGTTTGAGCATACTCACGTCGAGCGTTCCAAGTGTGTCCCCGTCAGAGTGGCGACTTCTTCGTCGACTCGAATCAAATGCCATTCGCCAGTCAAACATCCAGGATTTCCAGCTTGTCCCTATCGAAGGGCATCAGACCAGCCAAGTCATCCCACACAGTTGCCTGTCAGCTCACCTCCTTCCCCTACCCACACCACTAGCAACAAGGAGGAATGGTGCTTGAATAGTCACCAGTCAGACATCAAGTGTTTCAAGCTTGTCCCGGTCGAACGGCATGAGGCCTGGTGAGCCGTCCCACAAATCTGCCAGCTCGCCTCTTCTCCATGCCACTAGCGACACGGGGCCGAGGGTGGAGGGCACCTGGGGAGATGGTGGAGGGATGGAGGAGGGATTGTGGAGGGACGGTGGAGGCAGGAAAAGGGAGGGAAGGGTGGGAAGTGATGCAGAGGTGGGGGAAGGGCAAAAGGTAACACTTTGATCACTCAAACCCCCCTCTTCTCCATGCCACTAGTGACAGGGGGCCGAACGTGGAGGGTACCTGAAGGAGGTTGGGTGAAGGGGGGGTGGAGGCAGGAGGGAGGAGGGAAGGACAGGAGGAAATGGGCGGGGGAAGGGGAGCAAAAGGTAGAGTGTAACACAGATCTGCCAGCTCGCCTCTTCTCCACGCCACTAGTCACACGGGGCCGAGCGTGGATGGTACCTGGAGGGAGGGAAAGGTGGGAGGTGAAGCAGAGGTGAGGGAAGGGCAAGAGGTAACACTGTAATCGCCCAAACTTGCCTCTTCTCCACGCCACCAGCGACACGGGGCCGAGAGTTGAAGGCGCCTGAAGGGAGGGTGGAGGGAGAAAGGGTGGAGGGTGGAGGGTGGAGAGAGAAAGGGCGGAGGGAGATAGGGTGGAGGGAGATAGGGTGGAGGGAGATAGGGTGGAGGGTGGAGGAAAGGGTAGGAGGTAATGGGCGAGGGAGGAGGCGCAAGAGGAGGTAGCATGAAACACAGATCTGCCACCGCCACTTCCACGCCACTAGAGACACGGGGCCGAGAGTGGACGGTACCTGAAAGGAGAGCAGAAGCAGAGTGAGTGAGGCAGGGCGTGGCGTGGTAGGTTGGGACGATTACTTACATACCAACCAACCATCAGATCGCAGTGGTAGGGAGCTTACCATAACAATGGTCAATCAGTAGTGTATGGTCAATCAGTAGTGTATGGTCAATCAGTAGTGCATGGTCAATCAGTAGTGCATGGTCAATCAGTAGTGTATGGTCAATCAGTAGTGTATGGTCAATCAGTAGTGCATGGTCAATCAGTAGTGTATGGTCAATCAGTAGTGCATGGTCAATCAGTAGTGTATGGTCAATCAGTAGTGTATGGTCAATCAGTAGTGTATGGTCAATCAGTAGTGCATGGTCAATCAGTAGTGTATGGTCAATCAGTAGTGTATGGTCAATCAGTAGTGTATGGTCAATCAGTAGTGTATGGTCAATCAGTAGTGCATGGTCAATCAGTAGTGTATGGTCAATCAGTAGTGTATGGTCAATCAGTAGTGTATGGTCAATCAGTAGTGTATGGTCAATCAGTAGTGCATGGTCAATCAGTAGTGTATGGTCAATCAGTAGTGTATGGTCAATCAGTAGTGTATGGTCAATCAGTAGTGTATGGTCAATCAGTAGTGTATGGTCAATCAGTAGTGCATGGTCAATCAGTAGTGCATGGTCAATCAGTAGTGCATGGTCAATCAGTAGTGCATGGTCAATCAGTAGTGCATGGTCAATCAGTAGTGCATGGTCAATCAGTAGTGCATGGTCAATCAGTAGTGCATGGTCAATCAGTACTGCATGGTCAATCAGTAGTGCATGGTCAATCAGTAGTGTATGGTCAATCAGTAGTGTATGGTCAATCAGTAGTGCATGGTCAATCAGTAGTGTATGGTCAATCAGTAGTGTATGGTCAATCAGTAGTGCATGGTCAATCAGTAGTGCATGGTCAATCAGTAGTGCATGGTCAATCAGTAGTGCATGGTCAATCAGTAGTGCATGGTCAATCAGTAGTGCATGGTCAATCAGTAGTGCATGGTCAATCAGTAGTGCATGGTCAATCAGTAGTGCATGGTCAATCAGTAGTGCATGGTCAATCAGTAGTGTATGGTCAATCAGTAGTGTATGGTCAATCAGTAGTGCATGGTCAATCAGTAGTGTATGGTCAATCAGTAGTGTATGGTCAATCAGTAGTGCATGGTCAATCAGTAGTGCATGGTCAATCAGTAGTGTATGGTCAATCAGTAGTGTATGGTCAATCAGTAGTGTATGGTCAATCAGTAGTGTATGGTCAATCAGTAGTGTATGGTCAATCAGTAGTGTATGGTCAATCAGTAGTGTATGGTCAATCAGTAGTGTATGGTCAATCAGTAGTGTATGGTCAATCAGTAGTGTATGGTCAATCAGTAGTGCATGGTCAATCAGTAGTGTATGGTCAATCAGTAGTGCATGGTCAATCAGTAGTGCATGGTCAATCAGTAGTGCATGGTCAATCAGTAGTGCATGGTCAATCAGTAGTGCATGGTCAATCAGTAGTGTATGGTCAATCAGTAGTGCATGGTCAATCAGTAGTGTATGCAGCATACCAGATATAACAAGGCAGGTTGGGGTGATCTGGTGAGCACGCCAGCAGCCAGAGCAGCCACGAGCCCCACAGCATACCCCAGTGCTGCCACCCACACATAGCCCAGCTGCCCACTCCCCCGCTCCCTCGCTGCAGGGGAGGGGTCTAGTAGCGGTTCTTGCTGTTGTTGTTGCTGCTGCTGCTTTTGCTGCTCTTGCCCTCCCTTCCCTGCCTCTAGCACCTCCAGCTCCCGCTGCTGCTCCTTCTCCTGCTGCTGCCGCCTCTTGTGCTGGTCTACACACAGCACAAGGGCCAGCAGCATGCCTGGTATGGCCTGCAAGCAAGGAGGGATGGGAGGAGGGAAGGTTGTTTGTATTCATACAGTGCCCTGTCCACCTCCACTTGCTGCTGCTGCTCCCGTGGCTGCTCTCCCTGATGCGATTGCTCCTGCTGCTGCTGCCGTCTCTTGTGCTGGTCTACACACAGAACAAGGGCCAGCAGCATGCCTGGTACACCCTGCCGGGGAGAAGAGGGGAAGAGGAAAGGTTATAAGGGCTTATACAGTGCACAGTCCGCTTTTGCTCGCGCTGCTCCTTGTCCTGCCACTGCCGTCTCTTGTGCTGATCACACGCAGCACAAGGGCCAGCAGCATGCCCGGTATGGCCTGCAAAGGAGGGGTGGGAAGAGAAGAGAGGTCGTTCGAGCTTATACGATGCCCTGCTCTCTCACCTTGCTCCTGCTGCTCCTCCTCCTGCTTCGTTCGGCCGTCTCTTGTGCTGATCCACACGCAGCACAAGGGCCAGCACCATGCCTGGTATGGCCTGCAGGGGAGGGGTGGGAAGAGGTGAGGTTGTTAGTACTCATACAGAGCCTGCCCTGCCACCCTGCTGCTGCTCCTCTGCCTGCTCCCCTCTCTGCTGCTGCACCTCCTGCTGCTGCCGCCACTTGTGCTGGTCCACGCACAGCACTAGTGCCAGCAGCATGCTGGCATGGGAAATTCCAAGAACAGGAATTAGAAGTTATTTCGCGTGCAGCATCAATCACCCTGCCTCCAAACACGCTACCCAACGCTCACAATACCCTCATTCCCAGATTCTCAGCCCTCATACCCGCCTACCGCACCGCAACTGACAATGTCGCCCAGCCCAGTCCCAGCACCATAAAAACCCCGCGCCCTCTATCCTCAGAGTCCCTCAAACTCTCCAAACAGATCCCGTGGGAACAGCAGCTTCACGGGCAGCTCTATCTCCCTCACGATGGGTGCCCCGCCACTGCGGAGGGCAGGCGCAGAGAGTGCGTGACTGCGTGGTGCTCCTGAGTCAGACTCAAGAGTCAGCTTGAGTGCGCTACTGCGTGGGCTTCCAACTTCCGAACATAATTCTACCAACTCACCATATCGCCTAGTCCGAGGACCATGAAGTCCCGCGCTCTCCCTCTCTGCCCTGAAAAGACGTTGAGCTCTCCAAACAGGTCCCTCGGGAACAGCAGCTTCACGGGAAGTTCAATCTCCCTCACGATTGACTTTGCCACTGCAGAGGGCAGGTGCAGCGAGTGAGCGACGGAGTGGGCGGGGTTGTGGGCGTGCTGCGTGGCGACTGAGAGCATCACGTTGGCCCCGAAGAAGCGGTGTGAGAAGAACACCCAGAAGATGTCGTACAAGAATAGACACGCCAGGAGCAGGGCGCACACCTGAGGGGTGAGGGGTGTGAGAGAGGTGGGGGATAGGGAATGCATATATGTGTGTGTGGGTGGGAGAAGAACACCCAGAAGATGTCGTACAAGAATAGACACGTGAGGAGCAGGGCGCACACCTGGAGAGAGGGGATGGGTGTGAATGGGTGGGGATGGGTGTAAGTGTGTGGGGTTGGCAGTGCACAGGTGTGTGTGTGGGAGAGAGAAGAACACCCAGAAGATGTCGTACGCAAAGAGACAGACCAGGAGCAGGGCGCACACCTGGGAGGGGATGAGAGGGCAGCAGGGGGAGTGAATGGGTGCGGATGGGAGCGAGTGTGCAGGGTGTGAGAAGAGGGGTGAGGCGAGGAGAAAGGCGGGCAAAGACAAGGAGAGATTTTGCACTGGTTTTATTACACAGCACTACCGTCTCACCTTGACGCTGGGCAGCCGCATGTGGCTCACGAAAGCAACACAACTGGCGGCGCCACGCCAAGCCAAGAGAGTGGTTGAGCAGCCAGTGCCCCCAAACCAGCAAGGCTAACACCAGCACTGTAAACACTGATACCATGCACAGTCTTACCGTCTCACCTTGACATTCGGCAGATGACTAACAAAAGCAACACAGATGGCGGCACCGAGCGGAGGGCACTCAATCTCACAAGTCATGCCCCGACACCAGTCATGCCAGCAGTAGCACGGAGCGAGGGGAGGGCACTCAATCTCACAAGTCATGCCCCGACACCAGTCATGCCAGTAGTAGCACGGAGCGAGGGGAGGGCACTCAATGTCACATTAGGAAGGCGCACGTGGCTGACGAGAGCAACACATGTAGCAGCGCCAAGCGCATTATTAAGCAGTGCCCCGACACTAGCCAGCTGAGCACCAGCGCTGATACCCTGTCACTAGTTACTTTGGTGCAACAGCGGTACCATCTCACCTTGACGTTGGGCAGCCGCACGTGGCTGACGAAAGCAACACAGATGGCGGAGCCGAGGGCGTTATTCAACAACCAGTGCCCCGACACCAGCCAGCTGAGCACCAGTGCGGCGCTCAGCCCTCCCAGCAGCAGCTGCGTGCGAGTCACTGCCCCCAACACCGTGCTGCTACCACCACCATCGCCTGTGCCCGTGGAAACACCACCAGGGCAGCTGGAGCTGGAGCTGCCGGTCTTGTTACTGGTAGAGTTGGCCCTACTCGTGCTCTTGTCGTTCACGTCGCTGCTGTTGCTGCTGCTCGTGCTGCTGCGGGTCTCTCTCCCTCTCACGCTATCACCGAGCAATGCGCTGCTGCTACCCTCACCCCTGCTGCTTTTGAAGCTGCTGCTGCTCCGTTGGCTATTGCAAAACGAGAACGAAGGGAAATGTACAGTAACCAGCGGATCCTGCAGCCCTAGTGATGTATTCAGCCATGCTACTAACGGGGACAGCGCGAAGCAGGTCGCGGACGCGGACGCGACGGCGGCGAAAGCGGTAACCAGCTGCGAAACCGTCGCGAAGAGGTAAAACATGAGCAGGAGCGACGCTGAGCTCGCCAACGGGAGCAGCAGCGCGCGGTTCGCGTCTAGGGTTATGGCGGAAGCGGACAAGTCGCGGTGGCGCTCGGATTCGCGGTCGTGCGCGAGCGCGCGGAACGCGGAGAGGAGAACGACTGTGAGTGCGGTTGCGACGAGCGCGAGCGACGAAGGTTCGAGAAGGTACTGTAGATCGCGGAGGGGACCCATGGCGACGGAGTGGATTGTAACGGGAAGGATTGAAACGAGGACGCACGCGTGTGCACGGCTGAGAGGAACTAGGCCCACGACTATAGGCCCTATCGCGCGGCTCGAGACGTTGCTTCCGTTACGCGTCGCGCGCAACGATGGTCCCCGCTAGTCGCGACTCCCCTCTCTCGACCGAATTCTTGGATTTTTCGCGATATGGTTGCTTCGCTAGAGTGCATAACCTGACAGCCTCCGGTGTTACCGTAGCATAACCCGTCGCTCCCTCACTCACTACCAGTCGCTTGTTACTCCCTGGGAGCGCTCCGTCAAGAGCTTCCTCACTCACTCCCTCACTCCCTCACTCACTCCCTCACTCACTCGGCACCTCACTCACTCCCTTACTCCCTTTCCGCTCCGCTCCCCAATCCCACTCGCTCGCGGTTCGTCGCAGCAAGCTCCTGCTCCTCTTTCCCGCAGCACCGGCGCGCTCAGCTTCTAAGCTCTCCCGCAGACTCAGCGTCACGTGGCATTTCGGCCACTCTTACTCTCTCCACCCTGCGCTACCCTCGCGGCTCGCTCACTTACTTACTCGCTCACTCTACGTCGTCAGCAGTCAAATGGTTCAGAGGTCGGCGACTCGCACAGGCTACGCGGTCTAGACTTGCCTTACGCTGTCCGATATGCCTCCTGAAAACCCGGAACAAACAATCCTAGAAACTATCACCTAAACCAAGTTTCCAGCAGAACCTTACACCACTGCGGCTCGTAATGCGGGATTTACTGGGGGAACGAATCACGGCCTTGTTCCCAGGTCCGTTGTTCCACTCTGGCCTTGGGAATTCCCGATAGCGAAACTGGAGTATTGTAACCAGGTTTCGATAATTTGTGTAGACGTGCTCGTAAGGCATTTCATTAGCCTGTCGTTATTGTCAGCTTTCTTCTCGTTTCCTGCCATCCGTCATTTCCGAAACTCCCAGGAGAACAATGTGGGTTGCCTCCACATTTCCTATCTTTCGAAATACCGCCGCAGCCGAATGACATGCTGATTATAAACACGCCCTCGCATCAACCCGCTGGAAGATTTTTCCTTACTATTCGTAGCAAACTAGATAGACATGGCTCCTCCAGCCATCCCATCCACATGCCTAGGACGAGGGGACGATAAGGGATAAAACACCTATACCTCTTTCTATGGTCTCTCGCTTCTCCGTCTGTCCTTGGCTGTTCGAGTAGCAGGGGGTGCAGTAGTCTCGTATCCGCGCTGCTCGTTTCTTGTAGCGAGTAGATTCAATGCGCGATCATCACCCGATCCCCAAATCTGCTTCGCAGTCGTTTTCTTCTGCGTATGTTCCCTGTATAAACCCTAGAATCTGAGGCTTTGCCGTCAGAATCGTCGTTGAGCTGTCTCAGAAACAACCCTTTATCACGAGGCTTTGCCGTCACTGTTATCGTCGTGCTTGCGTCGCTTGTTCTCGACATTGGTTAGCGGTTTTCACTCATACGATTAGACACAGAGTACGATCAGATACAGTGTACGGTCCGACACGCACTAGAGCCACTCGGCGTCGAAGCCGCGTCGCCTGCTTTTGCCGACCGTATCGTTACTCTTGCTGCTTCGCGTGCTCGTAAATGCGGTTCGAGGATCATACCGTTGAGCGATTTCAACCGCTGCCGTCTTGAAATAGCAGACGACGTGTAACCACCAGACAACGGGTACCACCAGACGAGCTGACCTGACGAGCAGCGAAGCCTGTATTAGTAACAGGAGGGGTCAGTTCCACGCGAGCTAGCAGAGCGGACTGGTAACCACCAGACGGTGGCGTGTAACCACCTGACGAGCAGCTAAGCCGGTACCAGTAACAGGAGGGTTCATTTCCGTGCGAGCGAGCGGAGCGGGGCAAAGCCGAGCAGAGCAGAGCAGAGCAGAGCAGAGCAGAGCAGAGCGGAGCGGAGCGGAGCGGAGCGGAGCGGAGCAGAGCAGAGCGGAGCAGAGCAGAGCCGAGCGGAGCAGAGCAGAGCAGAGCGGAGCGGAGCAGAGCGGAGCGGAGCAGAGCGGAGCAGAACGGAGCGGACGCGATGGCGTCGTGGCTGATGCGGCTGAAATACGTGACTCAGAAGTGCGCCGTGTACGGCTACGTGATCATGCAGGTGAGTGCTGCTGTGAGAGAATCTTGCTGCTACTGGATGTGAGTGCTGCTGTGACTTTTGGAAATTCTTTTCTTTTAGTCCAATGCAGCTGAAGTACGTGTCAGAAGTGCTCCCTGTACAGCTTCGTGCTCGTGAACGTGAGTAAGGGTGTGAGCGCTGCTGTGAGTGCTGCTGTGAGTGCTGCTGTGTCTTTTGGAAATTCTCAAAAGTCAATTCAATGCGACTAAACTTGTATATCAGAAGTGCTTCATATGAACGGCTGTTCTCGAGCGTTTGAGTGCTGCTGTGAGTGGTGTGAGAGTGAGTTGAGTGTGGGTGTGAGAGAGTGAGTGTGTGTGGGTGTGAGAGAATGAGTGTGGGTGTGAGAGAGTGCTGGTGAGAAAGAGTGCTGGTGTGATAGAGTGCTGGTGTGATAGAGTGCTGGTGTGATAGAGTGTTGGTGTGAGAGAGTGCTGCTGTGAGTGCTGCGCTGGTGTTGCTCCTCCTTTCCAGGGTGATTGGGCCTGAAAAATATGTATCCTTTCAGCCTCCCTCCCGAGTTGACTTTTGAGTCGACTCAAAAGTCAAAGTCAACTTTGACTTCAACGATGCTTCTCGTTTCCAGAATGATTGGGCCTGAAAAAACTGTATCCTTTCTGCCCCCCTCCCGCCCCCCCTCTTGCTCATTTCCCGTGCCTGATTGCAGACCCACATGGAGCAGCATCAAGGGCAGCCCCCCTCCCCCCATTGTCAAGCTAGTGAGAACATTGAACAAGATCGTGCAGCACGAGGCATCATCGCACATGGCAACCCTGTCACCCTTCCTCTTGCGCATTTCCCTCTGCCTCATCGCAGACCCACATGGAGCAGCATCAAGGGGAGCTCCCCCCCATTGGCAAGCTAGTGAGAGATCTGAACAGAATCGTGCAGCACGAGGCATCATCACTCATGGAGCAGCATCAAGGGCAGGTGCCCCCGATCACCAAACTAGTGAGAGATCTTAACAGTATCGTGCAGCACGAGGCATCATCACACATGGAAAGCTCTGGTGCCCTCCCTCCCTAAACCCTAAACCCTTAACCCTGTCCGCCCACCCATGCCTGACTGCAGACCCCTATGGAGCAGCATCAAGGGCAGTTCAACGGAATGAGAAATCGTTTATGACATCTTTAAAGCCTTCCCTCTTGCCCTTTTCCCCTGACCTGCAGACCCACATGGAGCAGCATAAAGGGCAGCTCCCCCCCATTGGCAAGCTAGTGAGAGATATTAACAAGATTGTGCAGCACGAGAAATCATACATGACGTCTTTGAAGCCCTCTGTGGCTGGAGGCGAGTCCATGAAGCCGACTATAAAGGGGATGAAGGACGAGTGGGTGCTCTGCCGGTTTCTGCTGCTGCCCACTTTGCAGTGAGTGTCGCCCCAAATGGCAGTTTGTGAGTGTGCCGTGCATTTAGTAAAGAGTGTGTGCCGCCCATTTGACAGTGAGTGTGCCGCCCATTGGCAGTGAGGTCGCCGCCCCTTTTGGGAGTGAGTGTGCCGCCCCTTTTGGGAGTGAGTGTGCCGCCCCTTTTGGGAGTGAGTGTGCCGCCCCTTTTGGGAGTGAGTGTGCCGCCCCTTTTGTCAGTGTCTGAGTGTGTCAGTGCCGCCCGATTTCTTTTGTTATTTGCTCCCGGCAGTGTTTCAAAACTTGCTCCCTTTATGTAGTAGTAGTGCCACAGCAATGTAGAACTGCTGTTGATTGATTCCTTTTGAGACGTCTCAAAAATGTTTTTTTCTCTCTCTCTCTCAAAACTTGCTCCCTTTATGTAATAGTAGTGCCACAGCAATGTAGCATTGCTGTTGATTCCATCGCTGGCTGACCTATTTTCTTAAAAGAAGCAGAGAGGGCGCAGCTCACAATTGTGCACGACTGATCCCGTGGCAGTACCATTTCCATTTGAGACGAGGTGAGGTTCCTTCCTTCCAACCAAGTCGACCCAAAACTTGTGAAGGCCTACCTTGCTCCCTTGCTCTCAAAGGCTTTATAAGCCGTTTCCTTTTCGGTTCCCCCTTGCTCTCCCCCATGGCAGTGCCATTTCCGTTGGAGACATTGTGGGGTTCCATGTTGACCCAGCGCGTGTTTCTTTTGAGCCGACTCACAAGTGCCCCCTCTTCTTATGATATGAACCCTTCGCAATCCCCCCCCTGGTTCTCCCCACCCCATGCCAGTGCCTTTTCTGTTGAAGACGTGGTGGGGTTCCAAGTAATCCCCACGTGTGTTTCTTTTGAGTCGATCTAAATATCCCCGTGTTCGTATTGGCCCGTCTCACTCATTGTCCCCTGGCTCTCCCCTGTGGCAGCACCGTTTCCGTTGGAGATGTGGTGGGGTTCCGAGTCGACCCTGCACGTGTTTCTGCTGCGTCTGCCTCTGCTTCCCCTGCTTCTGCTTCCCCTGCTTCTGCTTCTCCTGCTTCCCCTGCTTCTGCTTCTCCTGCTTCCCCTGCTTCTGCTTCTCCTGCTGCCTCTGCTTCTCCTGCTTCTCCCGCTCATTCTCCTGCTTCTGCTACTCCTGCTGCTGCGGGTGCTGAACCAGCCAGTTCCTTCTCAGAAGCCACTGCCGAAGCGAGAGTAGCACCCAGTACATTTCCAATCATCTTTCGGCGAGTCGCAGCCATTCCTGGAGACGAGATGGTGTCATCTCGGCCGTCGGATGAGCCGTTTCGGATAGAGAAGGACCAGTTCTGGGTGCTTGCAGATGACCCAGCTGTTCCTGCAAAGGTGTGTACAAGGGTGTTTGGAAGGCAACAGGACAGGTTGGTCTTGAGAATTCTCACAGCCAACCCACAAATTAGAGGACCAGTTCTGGGTGCTTGCTGGAAAGGCTATGTTGGCTACGTTTTGTACGCCAGCGTATTTTCGTTACCGTATATATGCAAAACGCTGACCGAGGGGGGGTTCGGTACGCACCAAATTTGCTTCCCCGGGCAGGTACAACCTTTTGCCCGGGCAGGATTTTAAGAGCTGGGGTTGGACGAGGTGCAAACTATCACATAAAAGATGCGGAATTTGTGCGCGGATCTAACGCGGAACTACTGCGTGCACCTATGCATCGAGGAGAGAGGAAGGTGTTTGAGGGAGTGGGCGGAGGAGACTTAAAGGGGACGAGGATCGAGTGAACGAAATGCTCGTTTGTATGCTGGGAAAATAGAGTCTGGTTGGTGGAGATTCCTCCAATCGACAACGAAGTGGAGGGGATTGGGAATGGATGGGGGTGGAGAGGTTTGTCAAGCGATGGAGGGGAGGGGATTAGGCACTTCGAGCTCAAAAGCAAATTTGGGGTTGAAATCGTGATGTGCGAGACTCAAATTTGAGTTCACCACTTCGCGAATTCCATCATAGAGTTTAGGGTTTGTTTTTTTCGGTCAGCCCGTGCTTATTTTGGCACTTCTTTACAGAATAGCGTTCCTGAAATCGTGATGTGCGTAAATCACAACATACAGCGCGTTGCAAGCCGATTCTCCTGTAAACCATGACACACAGTGCGCTTGCTTCTGGCGAAACGATCACACGTAGCTCGTGACTACGTGGACAGAAAATGGATCAATCGATGCAGCAGAGCGGATCGCGCTGCAGATCGGTGCGCCCCCGATCTCTTTTCCTTCCCTATCCCTCTCTCCTCTCTCCCAGGAGGCCCTTGACAGCCGCACTCTTGGTCCCGTGCACGTGAAGAACATGGTGGGGAGAGCTCTGTATGTGGTGCGCTCAGCTCTGGACCATGAAGTCATACACAACAGGTGCGGCATTTACTCCCTTGCTTGGCACTTAGCCTTAAAGAAAGGTGCGCTCAGCTCTGGATCATGAGCCGATACACAACAGGTGTGGCCTTTCAGTCCTCAGTAGGTGTGCATACCATGTTGCTGAGTCGTACTGTACGTGGGCTGTATGTTGTTGAGAGCTCTTTATGTGGGGAGAGCTCTGTTTGTGGGGAGAGCTCTGCATGTGGGGAGAGCTCTGTTTGTGTGCGCGGAATTGGAACCGTTGGTTAGTGCACACACCATGTGTTGCTGCATCCTGCTGCTGAGTCTTGCTGAATTGTAGTGTGCCATTTTGCCACGTTCTAGTAAATTTGTTTTAAGACGTCTGCAAAACAAATCTTGGTGTGCCATTGGAGCCATTGATTTCAGAGGCACCTCAAAAGTCATGTGTTCCCGCATCGTGCTGCGTCTTGCTGAATCTTGGTGAGCCATTGGATCCCTTGTTTTAACATATATAATAAGTCGTGTTGTCCTGCCATGCTGCAAACAGCGGACGCCTGCTCCCATTTGTATAGCCACTGACTCATCCTGCCTTCCTCCCTTTGCCTCCTTCCCCTGTCCCCCATCCCCCATCCCCTCTCTCCCACTCTGTCCCACCTGTAGAACTACCTCTATTTGCTCATCTGTAAGTAATTAAGCAATGGTAGATGATGCGGCACTTACTGGCTCACCCATTCATCATTTCCTTCCTCCGTTTCCCTCTTTTCCAAACCTTATTCCCCCCTCTCTCCAATCTCTGGAAACGCCCATTTTTCCGCATCTGTCAGTGATCAGGCCACGTTAGACGACTCAGCAGTGATGGCAATGGAGTGTCAGATTGAGGACCTGCTGAAGCGGGTAAATGAATGAAGGTAGTGGTTGGAGTGACTGTTTTTCCACCAACCACCAGATGACGAAGCAGTAATGACAATGGGGTGTCCCATTGAGGATCTGCTGAAGCGGATCAAATTACACTGGCAGTGATTAGATTGTTTTCACACCAACCATTGGCCGACGGAAGTGACGCAGCAGTAATGGCTATAGAGTGTCACGTTGAGAACTTTGAAAGGCAGATTGTCTTGGTTTAAAAAACGCTGTTATATACCTTGTATGCTGCTTACTTTTTCATCTAGCGTGCCAGTGGTCTAGTGGTAGAATAGCACCCTGCCATAAGCTCGGTGCAGACCCGGGTTTGATTCCCGGCTGGCACAGGTCCCTTTTGTCCACATCTCTCCTGTGCGGCCACGATCAGTTGCCTTTTTTCCTCCAAAGTATCGTAAGACGAGTTAGAGAAAATTAATGTTGATACTATGTGTCCGTGTACTTTGTTTGTCTCATGATTCGTGAACTGTAATATTGTATGAAACTTGTGATTATAGTTGGCACGTGTGGTTTCAAGCTGTATCCGGAGCCTAGACTAAAGCACATCAAGCTGCTGCGTGAGTTGAAGCAGCACGGTCAGGCCTGTCTAGTATACTTGGCCTGAGGGGCCAACACCGCTGACATCGTCGTGACCAAGGCACTCCAGCCTCGTGATGATCAGCGGCTATGCACATAGCCTAGCCTTGTCCTAGCGGGGGCCTCACCTGATAGAACCTTGATCTCTGTATCTTGTATTGTACTTGGTGGCTGGACTAGTATTGCCACCCTAAGTTGTACCGTATCTCATACTATGTTGATTGTCGTTGACTGGCCTTGTGGTTGCATGCCTCAGTGGATGGACTAGAAGTGGCACCCTGAGTTTGTTTTCACTTTTTTGCACTGCCCCTTACCTAGCTTAGGGGGTGTGTCAAAGTACATATTTTATATGTATGTGTAGATGTTGTTACGAATAGTAATTGACGAAGCATTAATGTGCACTCCTTACCGTAGCAAACGAAGCACGCACTACCGAGGCTGAAGACGAAAAGGCGGAAGTGACGCGAAGGGTCGTACGGTTACGAAAGGATCTGGACCGTCGGGCAGACAGCATCAGGCAGCAGAAGTGGCGAGGATTTTGCCCAGGCAGTTTGTAACCGTCTGGAGTCGCACGGTTGGGTTTTGCTGCAATAAGGGAATGTACCCTTTAGAGTTTATGGCTAGCCTAGGTCGATTCGAATTCCCTTGTACTCTTATTTATATTCCTGTATTTGCATGTTATTATCATCTCAAGCATTTTACACCCACTCTGCTATTGAGGTCAAGGGCCCACCACCACTACTCAGACTTGTGCGAACCCTCCTGAGGTGATCCTAGGGTCGATCAACATCTGATCGCAAAATGGTATGAGAGCGACTCAGGAATCCTTCGCACCGCCACCTCCGATATCTTCGACGAACGGAAAGTGGCGTCCGGCACACGCTCGCGTGTGAGAATGGCCGGAGGATCTGGTGGTCAGACGAATCTGACGGCTGAAGCGCAGACCAACCCGGCTGCAACAAGCAAGGAAACGACGACAATTGGAACCGCCGCCCTCGCACAGATGCTTCAGCGACTCACCAGCCTGGAGCAACAACTCCAAACATTGCGGAATGGCGACGCGAGAACATCTTCCCAACCCACTCAACCGGCCTCGAACGACCAAAACCGCCCCGCATACCTTCTCCCTCGACACAAATGGCTCAACACCCAAGACTCCCCGTCCCAGCGAAGAAGCAATTCTCTCTGCGCAATCAAGGTTTTTGAGCATATAAAAAATAAAGACAAGTGTGTGTTTTGACGGCAGAGACTTCTATACGTGGAGCTTCGAGCTGGAACTGCTGCTGCAAAACGCGCAGATATTTCATTACTTCGACGGGAGCTACTCGGGACCCACTGAGGACACTGCTGATGCACGGGCGCAGTACTACAACGAGTCGTTGATGTCGTACGGCGTCCTCCTGCGGAACATGTCGCCGTCGGAGCAGTTGAGTATTCGTTCGTACAAGACTACTCCTGCTCCAGCCCTCGATGCCTGGCGCCATCTAAACGGCGTATACCAACCGAAAGATTCGGTTTCATCGAGCCGCCTGCTCCAGCAGCTACTGGAGACTAGGGGAGAAGGCCAACAGCTACATCAACCGCTGTCGGAGCTTACGCGATCAAATCGCGAAACTAGGGAGCACGATCTCAGAGGAGATTTTCGTGAACATCGTGCTTCAAGGGCTCGGCCCAGAGTGGAGGCCCTGCAAGGCGCTTCTCCAACAGCAGGGGGTCATCTCGGAGGCCGCCCTATGCGCCGCCCTTCTTGTCGAACAAAGGGATATGAATCAGTAGCGAACAGCGCCGCGACGAGACCGGGAACGCCTCGCCTTCTACGCCGACAACACGGAGGAGCGACGGCCGCGGCGCCTTTACTGCAAGATTTGCATAAATTTCGGGCACCTGGCAGATCGATGCAAATTCCGATCTCTCCCTTGTCAGACCAATCCGAGCAACTGGTCCGGCCGACAAGACGCACGGAACGACACGCGTCCTGCCCAAGGGCATCAACCCCCATCGCGCAACCTGAACCCAACAGTTCAGCATCAGCAGCAGCAGCCACCGACTGCGCCCATCCGCAACGTCATGGGCAACATGACAATGACGAGCGGATCTCGTCGTCCCCGTGCGCGCTTACCGTCACCTGAGCCAGCACGACACCCAATCGGAGCGTTCTCGAACAACAATCCGTTCAGCACGCGTCACGATTTCAGTGACGATGACAAACAGGGCCGGAATCTCCCAGTCCCGCTGCTTGAAAGCCCCCCGCACGTACCTAATATGCGGGCGGCTCCGATCGATTGGATCTCGCGCGAGCAATTTGTCAAACATTGTATATGTTTCTATTCTGTAGGCTATAGTGGGTTTAGCCTTAGGGGGTACAACATTCTAGGTTTTCCTACTTGTACTCCCAATGCTGTTAGTTCATCCCTTCCTCTCATTCTGACATGGTATTACGAGCCTAGGTTAGGAACCTAGGACCGCTTGTTCCTAAGGGCCCACCGTTCCGCTAGAAGCGCCCTCGTGCGCCCTCCCTTCCTAGCGCCCTCGTGCGCCTCTTTACTAGTGCGCCCTCGCGCGCCCTCCCTATCACGCTGCCCGTGCGCAGCCCGCTAGCCGCCCGCGCGCGGTCCACTTTTTCTCGCGCGTAGCCCGCTAGCCGCCCGCGCGCGGCCCGTTTCTCGTGCGCGCGACCCACTAGCCGCCCGCGCAGTCGACGCCGCCCGCGCGCAGCCCGCCCTGGCCTCGCGTGGCCCCTAGCACAGCCCGCGAGCTGCCCGTCGACCGGCGCGCGCCGCCGCCTCGCGCTCGAAGGCCGTCGCCCGCACGTAGGCCGCCGCCCTCACATAGGCCGCCGCCCGCAAGTAGGCCGCCGCCTCTCACAGTCGCAGACCGCGCGCCGGCCCACCCTCCCTGCCCGAGCCGCGCCGCGCCGTCCTGCTCGAGCCGCGCCGCGCCGTCCTGCCCGAGTCGCGCCGCCCTGACCGAGCCGCGCTGCCCTACTGTGCACCACCTGCAGCAACTGCTGCTCCTGTTACTGCTACTGCTTCTACTGCTACTGCTGCTACTGTTCCTACTGCTGCTACTGCCACTATGGCCAGTCCTACCGTTCTCACTTTTGACTCTGAGGGCCGTCTGATTAAGTTTGACGTCTGGCTCGATGACCTTCACCTGTTCCTCCAAATCACTGCCAAGGACGATGTTTCCCTGTTTGTCCACACGTCCGGCGCCGCTCCCGCACCTGCTGCTACTGCTGACAGTACGGCTCGCTCACAGTGGCAGACCCGTGACGCTCACGCTCGCCTAGCCGTTCGCAGCCCCCTGCCGTTAGATGAGCGCGAGCATTTTGGCCAGCATAAGACCGCTAAGGAGCTGTACGATGCTGTAGTTGCGCGCTACTCCTCCCCTGCTACTGCTGCGATAGGCTGTCTCTCGCTGCCCTATCTCTTCCCCGATCTGTCCGCCTTTGCCACTGTAGCTGACCTCATCACTCACCTCCGTACTAGTGATCTCCGCTACCGTGCCGCACTTCCTCCCGATTTCCTCGCCAAGAACCCTCCCCCGATGTACCTCACACTCTACCACCTAGTCACTCGCCTCCCTGACTCTCTTCGCGCTGTCAGGGACCACTTTCTCGCCCTCTCCCCCACCGACCTCACTGTCGACCTGCTCGAGAAGGAACTCCTTGCAGCTAAGACTAGTATTGTAGCTGTAGGTGCCTCTCGTGGCGACCCTCGCACTCCCTTCTTTGAGGGATGTTCCCCCTCCCCCCTTCTCCCCTCCATTGCATCTGCTGCTGCTGTCGACTACCTCGGTGCTGAGGAGGTCGGGGCTGCGTCTGCTCCTAGTGGGAGGCGCAAGGGCGGTAGGGGCAAGGGGGGCAAGGGTGGCGGAGGTGGCGGCGGGGGCGGCGGTGGTGGAGGGGGTGGAGGGGGCGGGGGTGGTGGCGTTGGTGGGAGTGGTGCTGGTGGTGGGGGGGTCAGTGGCGGAGGCGGGGGTGGTGGCGGTGGAGGTGGTGGGGGTGGCGGGGGTGGTGGTGGCAGTGGTGGCGGCAGTGGAGCTGGTGGCGGGCGCGGTGGAGCGGTGCAGCGCGGGGGGTTCGGCGGTGGCCAGAGGCAGCAGCAGCAGCGTCCCAGTGAGACCCCGTCGTCCCAGCAGCTGCGTGAGTGGTACTCTCAGCGTGGGGGGTCTGGGGGTGGAGGTAGCTGCCCGTACGTCATCCGCACTAGCCAGACCTGTGGGAGGTTCCACACGGCGCAGCGCTGCTTCTTTCGTCTCGACGACGCCTGGCGCGCGCAGTTTCCTGACGCCTCTGAGCTGCCCCGCTGGGCTGATCTACTGAAAAAGAACATTGATATCTTTGCTCTTGATTTTGATGCTATCCTTGGTGCCATGTATGCATTGAGTGTTAGTGTTGAGGGTGACTGTTACCTGCGTGTACCGCCCGACCCGGGTATTGGGACCAGTGAGGCTGCCGCTCTAGGTGCTAGTGCGTCTGCTGCCCTAGGTCCTGGTGAGGCTGCTGCTCTAGGTGCTAGTGAGTCTGCTGCTCCAGGTGCTCGTGAGTCTGCACCTGCTGGTACTGCGTCTACTGAGGCACTGCACACCTTCATACTGGACTCGGGTGCTTCCCGCTGCTTCTTTCGTGACCGCACTGTCCTTGAGCAGCTAGCTCTTCCTGTTGCTGTCTCCCTGGCTGACCCCTCTGGGGGCCCGGTCCTTGCGACCTCCTCCACTGTCCCCCCTTGTCCTGCGGTCCCGTCCGGCACCCTGTCGGGTCTTTACCTCCCCTCGTTCTCTACGAACTTGGTGGCGGGCTCTGCTCTCCAGGACGGGGGTGTTCACCAGTTCACCCCTGCCTATGAGCGTGTGACCCACTGCACGTGTGCTCGGACGGGTCGCCACCTGGCTACCTTCACTCGGCAGCCGGGGTCGGACCTGTACACACTGACCACTAAGTCCCCTCAAGTAGCTGCGTCTGCGTCTGCGTCAGGTCAGCTGTCGGCCCCCTGCTCGTGTCGCACCCTGTCGCACCAGACCGTCCTCTGGCACCACCGCCTTGGTCACCCGTCAGTGCAGCGCCTTCGTGGCACGCACTCCCGGTACCTTGTCTCTGGTCTTCCCAGGACCCTGCCTCCCCTGCCACCCTCCCCTGCCCCTCCCTGCCTTCCCTATGTCGAGGGGCGGCAGCGCGCCGCTCCTCACTCCTCCTCGTTCCCCCCGACAGAGGCTCCCCTGCAGACTCTCCACCTGGACGTGTGGGGCCCAGCCCGCGTCCGTGGACAGGGAGGCGAGCGCTACTTCCTGCTAGTGGTTGACGACTACACGCGTTACACCACGGTCTTCCCCTTGTGCACCAAGGGTGAAGTCCCTGATGTTTTGATCCCTTGGATCCGCAACAGTCGTCTCCAGCTGCACAAGCGTTTCCACACGGACTTTCCTGTCCTGCGTCTGCACTCTGACAGAGGTGGTGAGTTTTCCTCCGACCTCTTGAGGGCCTTCTGTCAGGGGGAGGGCATTGAGCAGTCGTTCACGCTTCCGGCCTCTCCTCAGCAAAATGGGGTTGCTGAGCGCCGCATTGGCTTAGTCATGGAGGTCGCTCGTACCTCCCTGATCCATGCGGCTGCCCCCCATTTTCTGTGGCCGTTTGCGGTTCGATACGCTGCGCATCAGCTCAACCTCTGGCCCCGTGTCTCCGTTCCGGAGACCTCGCCGACACTGCGTTGGACGGGAGAGGTTGGCGATGCGTCGGTGTTCCGGGTCTGGGGATCTCGTGCTTTTGTCCGCGATACGTCCGCGGACAAGCTCTCCGCCCGCGCTGTTCCCTGTGTCTTCCTTGGCTTCCCCCCTGACGCGCCTGGCTGGCAGTTTTACCACCCCACCTCGCGCCGTGTCTTCCCCTCTCAGGACGTCACTTTTGACGAGTCGGTACCCTTTTACCGTCTTTTCCCCTACCGCACTGCCCCGCTTCCCCCCCCGCCACTCTTCCTCACCCCAGGTGTCCCTTCGGTAGACCCCCTCCCTCCCCAGGGTCCTGCTCCCTCAGGTGTTTCCCAGGTAGACCCGGTCGAGCCTGTCGAGGTAGCTGTCGACTCTGGTCCTGCGAGGGGTACTGAGCCTGGGGGTGCTGAGACTGGGGGTGCTGAGCCTGGGGGTGCTGAGGCTGGGGGTGCTGAGCCTGGGGGTGCTGAGACTGGGGGTGCTGGGACTGGGGGTGCTGAGCCTGGGGGTGCTGAGACTGGGGGTGCTGAGCCTGGGGGAGCTGAGACTGGGGGTTCTGAGACTGACCGTGTTGCGCCTGGTGGCGCTCCCTCTTCACAGCAGCTGCGTGAGTGGTACTCTCAGCGTTGCAGCCTCCGGCGTGGGGTTGCTGGAGCTGGGGGTACTGCTGGAGTTGGAGCTGGTGGTGTTGCGGGTGCCGTGTCGCGGCCGGAGCCTCCCTCCCCACAGCGGCTGCGTGAGTGGTACGCTCGGTGCTGCAGCCTCCGGAGCGGCGCTCCTAGCACTGGGGTGCCGCCCGCTGGAGGCCATGGTGCTGCTGGAGGTGCTGGAGCCTCTGGTCCTGGAGGTGCAAGTACAGGCGGTACTGGAGCTTCTGGGACTGGGGGTTCTGCTGGAGCTGGTGCTGGAGCTGCTGGAGCTGGTACTGCTGGAGGTGCTGCTGGTGGTGGAGCTGCTGGTGGTGCTGCTGGAGGTGCTGCTGGTGCTGGAGCTGCTGGAGGTGCTGCTGGTGCTGGTGCTGCTGGAGGTGCTGCTGGTGCTGGAGCTGCTGGAGGTGCCGCTGGTGCTGGAGCTGCTGGAGGTGCTGCTGGTGCTGGAGCTGCTGGAGCCGCTGGTCCTGGAGGTGCTCGTACTGGAGGTACTGGAGCTGCTGGGACTGGAGCTGCTGCGGGAGTTGGAGCTGGAGGTGCTGGAGCTGCTGGTGGTGCTGCGGGAGTTGTAGCTGGAGACCCTGGGGCTGAGGGTGCTGGTGCTGTCTTTGCTGGTTCAGGAGGTGCTGCGCGGCCGCGGCCGTACTACGTTCCGCTCCTTCAGCAGGTTCTTGGCCTCCCGCCCTCTACTGGTCCTACTCCTCCCCTACTGAGTCCACCGCCTGTCCAGTCGCAGTCACAGTTACAGCCTGCCTCTCCGCTGCCTGGTCCTTCTCCTTACGCTGGGCCGACTAGAGGTCTTACGGAGCGTCGTGAGCCTGAGTCTCGTCCTGCGTCGCCTGAGTCTCGTCCTGCATCCCCTGAGTCTCGTCCAGAGTCGCCTGTCCGTGCTGTCCGCGCTGGTCGTCGTGTTCTGCGTGAGCGTCCTCCTCCTGTCCTTGGCACTCACTATATGACTTTGCGTCCTTCCACTGCTCCACAGCGTGTCCCTCTGCCGCTCCTCCTGCGTCCTCTCTTCCTTACGGTCCGGACCCGGAGTCTGACTCCCTTCGTGCTGCCAGTCCTACTGTCACACGTTTCCTCGCCACTGTTGTCACTGACCCTACCTTTGAGTCCACTGCTGCGTCTGCACTAGTCGCTGAGCTTGTTGACTTTGCTGCCGCCTGTCGTCTAGACTATGCCACTAGCCTTGTTGCTGAGTCTGAGTCTGTCTGTCCTCCGTCCGTCGGGGGTGAGTGTGCTCTTGGCACGGACGTCCTTGAGGACAGACAGGAGGAGTTTGAGTGCTTTGCCGCTGCTTTACCTCATCTCGTGTCCATGCTGATTGCCCCTGAGGGAGACCCGGATGCACCAGACATCCCGACCCCACGCTCTTACGCAGAGGCGATAGAGGGTCCCTACTCCTCTCAGTGGCAGTCAGCCATGGACGCAGAGATGGCTTCCTGGAAGTCCACAGGCACCTACGTCGACGAGGTTCCCCCGCCTGGGGCGAACATCGTCAGTGGCATGTGGATTTTCGGGGTGAAGCGGCCGCCGGGTTCTCCGCCTGTCTTCAAGGCGCGTTACGTTGCACGAGGCTTCAGTTAGCGTGAGGGAGTTGACTTCTTCCAGACCTTCTCCCCTACCCCGAAGATGACCACTCTTCGGGTTCTGCTGCACGTCGCCGCTCAGCGTGACTACGAGCTCCACTCTCTTGACTTCAGCACTGCTTTCCTACAGGGCAGCCTGCACGAGGAGATCTGGCTGCGCCGCCCACCTGGCTTCACTGGGTCGTTTCCTGCTGGTACCCAGTGGAGCCTCCGGCGGCCAGTCTACGGTCTCCGCCAGGCACCCCGTGAGTGGCACGACACACTGAGGACTACTCTTGCTGCTCTTGGGTTTGCTCCTTCTACTGCTGACCCGTCGCTGTTTCTACGCACCGACACCACTCTGCCGCCGTTCTACGTTCTCGTGTACGTAGACGACCTGGTCTTTGCTACTGCTGACACTGAGGCACTCGCCCACGTGAAGTCGGAGCTGCAGAAGAGACACACGTGCACAGACCTGGGTGAGCTGACAAGCTATCTTGGCTTGCGGATCACCCGGGACAGAGCACAGCGCACCATTACCTTGACCCAGTCACACATTGTGCAGCAGGTCCTTCAGCGCTTCCGCTTCACGTACTCCTCGCCACAGTCCACTCCTCTGCCTACCGGTCACTCGCTCTCAGCTCCACCTTCGGACGAGTCCGTAGAGCCGAGTGGCCCGTATCCAGAGATTGTGGGCTGCCTCATGTACCTGATGACCTGCACTCGACCTGACCTAGCCTACCCTCTTAGCATCCTAGCACGCTATGTCGCTCCTGGCCGACACAGGAAGGAGCACATGGATGCTGCTAAGAGGGTGTTGCGCTACTTGTGCAGTACGTCGGGCATGGGGCTCGTGCTTGGAGGACGGGCTCGAGTTGTCCTCACTGGTCACGCAGACGCTTCTTGGGCTGACGACTTGGCTACGCAGCGGTCGTCACAGGGTTACACCTTCAGCCTTGGCTCCGGCTCTGTTTCTTGGCGATCTACCCGCTCGTCTTCTGTTCTCAGCTCCAGTTGTGAGGCTGAAATCTACGCAGGGGCCATGGCTGCACAGGAGTTACGCTGGCTCACCTACCTGCTGCCCGACCTTGGAGAGCCGCCTCGTTCTCCTCCAGTGCTGTACGTCGACAACAAGGCCATGATTGCCTTGTATCAGGAGCACAGACTGGAGCACAGAACGAAGCACATCACTCTGCGCTACTTCCTTGCTCGAGAGTTGCAGCAGCGTGGTCAGCTTCGTCTTGCTTACGTGGCCACTCGGGCCAACACTGCTGATGTGTTCACCAAGGCGCTTCAGCCTTGTGATCATCAGCGTTTCTGTACTGTTCTAGGCCTTGTGCCTACTGTGCCTCACTTGCTTACTTCCTGAATCTGCTTGTACTGTGATCCTTATATATGTCTACCTGCATGTTTACACTTGCTAGGTTGTGATCACTGTATTTCTTGTTGTATTATCAACCTGCATGTGAACTGGTCTTGTGACCGCTTGCTTGTGCTCGGAATTTGTGTGGTATCCTTGAGATCCACCCTGAGCTGTGCTTTGATTTGCTTTGTTTTGACTGGTCTTGTGACCATCTGGTTGTCTCCCACTTAGCCTATGGGGGTGTGTCAAACATTGTATATGTTTCTATTCTGTAGGCTATAGTGGGTTTAGCCTTAGGGGGTACAACATTCTAGGTTTTCCTACTTGTACTCCCAATGCTGTTAGTTCATCCATTTGACACACCGCATATCGTTACCCCGCGACTGGCGCAGCTCGCACGTAACGACAACAGGCGCTACAACACGTGGTACCTGGATAGCTGCTGTGGGCAGCATATGGTGGGTTCTGAGCGTTACATATCCAACGCCGTCTCCACCCCCGCCGTGACCTATGTCACCGTGGCGACCAACACGCGCTTGCGCGCAAGTGCGCAAGGAATTGTGGTACTCAAGGCCCGAGGGAGCAGGATGCACATCACGCTGAACGACGTGCTGATCGTGCAGATTTTGCGCTTTAATCTCCTCTCGGTGGCGCAACTCATGGATTGCGGAGTCGACCTCAGCACCGAACCCGAGACACGCGACATCCTGCTCCACTACACGATGCCGAACAAGACGCGCAAGCAGATCGGACGATCGCACTCCGAAAACAACGTCTACATCCTCGACTTCAGTATTCCCGACTGCAGCGGTGATTCGCAGGAGCTCATCGACCTCATCCCCCTGCGCTTCGAACACATTCACCACCGCGACTGGAAACATCCAGACGGAAGATCGTGGGTACCGCATCACGCTCACCCGCACGAGGTGGCGCTGCACGACCCCGACCCCGACGGCATCTGCAAAGATTGCCATACGCCCACAGCCTCAACGAGTGCGATTGCCGGCCGTGGTCTTGCCGCCATCGCCGAAGCAGAGCCGGAAGCACCGCCTGAAGAGGGACTGTCAACCCTGGAGCTTGAAACCGCCACATGCGTCGTTTTCGGCACGGAGGAAACTCCCCTCCCCAGACCTGCATCACAACATCTTCGGGGCATGCTGCGCGGCACTGGCGTTGGCACCTTCGATGCGCACGGAGTCCCGCGGCCCTACACAAAGGAGAAATTTCTGGAGATCTATTCTCACCAGCGCGACTCTACGAAGAAGCTTACCGTGGCGCAAGAGGAGGACTTGGCGCGTCGCGAAGCGGAAGAGCTTCACCAACGGAGTCCTGCGGAGTCGCACGGCACATTCGCATGGAGCGGATGGGGAGACGAGGAGAGCGCCTCCAATGAAGGGGGGTGGGGAAGCGCTGGCGGATGGGGCACGAGCGACACTGGCGGATGGGGAGCCGCAACTGGCGGCAACACCGGCGGATGGGGCGCCGCATCTGGCGGCGAGACAAGCGGATGGGGCACTTCCGACGAAGGCTGGGGGGCTTCCCGCGAGGACCAAAGGGGGGAAGAAGAGGAAATTGAAACAGAACCTCCAGTTATTCCTCTTGGTCGCCCTCCGCGCCGCGCTGCACCTGCACTACCCCCGCCTGACATCCAGCCAGGGAGTGACCCCTGGGACACCATCGACTGGGGCAATGAGCCCTCTACTCCGCGACACACTGTCTACGGACCTGCCCCCGAACCGCGCGAACCAACCTTCTTCCCCGGAACTATCCCTGTAACTAATATTCCCCTCTCCAACATTCTCGACAGGGAATTCCTTGCGCTGATGCTGACCACTGCGAACGACGAAGAAGAAGCTGAAGAAGCAGCGGCGGAACCTGCCCAAGCACCTGACGAGGACCCCGCAGAAGCACACGCGCGCTACATGCGCACCTCTGGTTTTCGGGCCGACGATGCCATCTGGCACCAACGCCTCGGTCACCCCTCGTGCGTAACGCTGAAGAACTGCATCGAGGCCGGCGTGTTTGCGCCCGGCGCACTCCTGCGCCCTGATGGCACCGAAGTGAGAGGCGCGACACATCCGCGCAACTGCACCGTCTGCCCCGAAGCTGCGCTGAGTCACCAACCGTTCCCCCTGCTAGAACCTGGAACCAACCGCTACGCCAAACTAGAGAAGGTGTACAGCGACTTCCTAAACGTGGGGCACTGCGGAATCAACGACGAAATGTATACGCTCACCTTTGTCGATGCCGGAACACGTTACGTTTGGATCGTGAACGTGGAGGTGCGCAGCAGAGCGTACGAAGTGTTCCGCCTCACATTGGCACACGCGCAGCGGCAATCCGGGGAGAAACTGAAAATATGGTAATCTGACGGCGTAGCGGAGTTCAGGAGCAAGGAGATGCAGGATTACCTGGCGCAGAAGGGAATCGAGCATCATGTTTCCCTCCCCTACGCGCATCAGCAGCAAGGCGTAGCCGAGCGCACGAACCGAACGCTCATGACGAAAGTGCGGGCGTTGATGAAGCAGTCGAAGCTTCCGCCGACCTACTGGACCTACGCAATGCACCACGCCGTGCGAGTGCACAACCTGCTGTCGACCACGGCCATCACCGGCAACTCATCACCGCATGTGAAGTGGACAGGGACCAAGGGCAACACATCGATGCTCCGCGTGTGGGGGTGCATGGTGCAGTACCGCCGGCCAACGTCAACCATCGGGAAATTTGCAAGCCGCGCGCGCTGGGGGATTCACCTTGGCATCAGCCACGAACACAAGGCGTGGCTCATCCTGGATCTCATGAGTCAGAAGATCAAGAATGCGCGTGACGTCATCTTCTACGAGCGGCTCTTTCTCAGGCAATTACGCGAAGACGAGGAGGCGAATGCGAATCGCGTCTACGCCAACGACGCCTACATCGCGAGCCAGTTGGCTCAGTACTCTCGCAAACCAACGGCTGAGAATCTGCTAGATCTTCAGCGGGCACTTCAATTCTTCATCTCCACGCCCAATGTTGGGCTCTGTTACTCCACCATCCCAACCTCTTCCTTCAACCTCATCGGCTACGTGGACGCCGATCATGCCGCTGAACCCGACAATCGACGGTCCAGGACAGGCTTCCTCTTCCGCCTCGAGCCCAGCAGCCCCATCTCCTGGAATTCGCAGAAACAGGAGCTGGTTGCCCTGTCATCGGCGGAAGCTGAATTTATCGCAGCAACAGCAGCCGTTCGCGAAGGCCTCCTTCAGGAGCTGCTGCAGGAGGCGAAAATTCCAGCCTCGACGAACTTTCGCCTGCACTGCGACAATCAGAGCGTGATCAGGATCGCGAACAAGCCTGGGTTCGTCAACCGCACCAAACACATCGCGCTGCGGTACTTCTTCGTCAAGGACGAAGTCGACAAGGGCAAGGTTGACCTCACCTATTGCCCGACAGGTGACATGGCAGCCGACTTCCTCACGAAGCGACTGTCACGTCAGCAGTACCAGCACTGCTCCGAACTCAGCGGAGTAGTCAAGCGGGTCAAGACTCGCTACGGCCAGGAGTGAAGGGGGGTGTTACGAATAGTAATTGACGAAGCATTACTGTGCACTCCTTACCGTAGCAAACGAAGCACGCACTACTGAGGCTGAAGACGAAAAGGCGGAAGTGACGCGAAGGGTCGTACGGTTACGAAAGGATCTGGACCGTCGGGCAGACAGCATCAGGCAGCAGCAGTTGCGAGGATTCTGCCCAGGCAGTTTGTAACCGTCTGGAGTCGCACGGTTGGGTTTCGCTGCAATAAGGGAATGTACCCCTTAGAGTACATGGCTAGCCTAGGTCGATTCGAATTCCCTTGAACTCTTCCTGTATTTGCATGTTATTATCATCTCAAGCATTTTACATCCACTCTGCTATTGAGGTCAAGGGCCCACCACCACTACTCAGACTTGTGCGAACCTTCCTGAGGTGATCCTAGGGTCGATCAACATCTGATCGCAACAGATATTATCTATAGGTTAGATATGGTTGCGCCATAGAGGGTACATGTTTGGTATCTTTGTTGGTAGGTGCTGATCCCTGATATTTCATGGTAAATGCTAGATACATGCCCTGCACTTTCAGGATATTGTTAGAAGTAGCGAGAAAGTGATGGTCGATTGGGTAGGGGGGGGGGGGGGGTACAAGAGTGTCGAGAAATGTGTTGTACCCTCTAAGGATAACCCCTACATAGCCTAGAAATATAGAAAGCATATAATCTTTTGACACACCCCCATAGGTGAAGTAGGGGATAGCCAAACCAAACAGTGGTCACAAGACCAGTCAGGAGAAGAAAACAAAGCAAAGCCCAGGGTGGATCTCAAGATCAACACGCAGTCTGAGCACAAGCAAGTGGCCACAAGGCCAGTTCACATGCAGAGTTATAAAAACACAAGCAGTACAGTGATCACAACCTAGCAAGAGCAAGCATGCAGGAATAGAGACCATAATATAAGGCAAGTCAAGCAACCAGCAGGTGAGGCAGAGTGGGCAGAAGCCCAAGAGCAGTGCAGAGTCGGCCTCACAGCTGGAACCAAGCATAGAAGAAGAACGAGTGGACCTCCACGAGACAGAACCAGAGCCAAGATTGAAGGTGTAACCTGTTAACGGGAGTGAAGTGTTGGCCCCGCCCTCGCTTGGGCAACGCCGACGACTTGGTCGGATGTACGGGTGAAGCAGCCGACCGTTCACAGTGGGAGAGCTGCTCGACGGGCTTCGTCAAGCTGCAGGGAACCGCTGTGGTGTTGCTGTCGACCAGGGAGCTCGACATCTGCAGCTGATTGGGCAGGGCGACGGGTGGGCCGTCGACCACGAGGAGCAGTTCGACTGGGAGGACGACGGAGCAGTCCCGGTTGCGATGGCGAAGGCGACTTCGGGCTGGTATCCCGAAGTCGATGTGGCTAATCAGGCGCAGACAACAGCCGACGGATGCACAATGATGAAAGTCGGGCCAATCGTCTGCGCGCACCTGTGAGCATGCGCACTGCTGTGCTCTACGGGTGCAACGCTGGACAGCCGCTCTGCTGCAGCGTTGGCACGCCGTCGACCTGCTGCGTTGGCAGGTCACTCTTCTGGAGTGCTGGCGCGGCTCCTCTACGCAACGCTGGCAGGCGGTCGACCATGCTGTGCTGGCGGTCGACCAGGCTAGCTGCAGAGTTGCTAGGTTCCTGATGTAGTTATTTATGTCATTGCTTGTTCAACCATTATGTAATTTTCAACTTTGCTAGTGGAAACTCTTGCCGACTTCTCCCGTGAATGCGCAAGCACTAAGGAACTAAGAAAAGCTACGATCACTTCTAGTAGTTCGTGCCAACCCCCGTAGTCTAGCTCACTACCGTTGTAGAGTGACTCTCCGCACAACCCTGTGACGAACGCTGAGTCGCCTGGTCGTCGGCCCAAGAAGCGTCGGAGTGTCCTGTGAGTACCACTGAACCCTGTCCTCCAAGCACGAGCCCCATGCCTGATGTACTGCACAAGTAACTCAGTACCCTCTTCCCAGCATCCCAGTGTACCTTTCGGTGTCTACCGGGAGCCACGTAGCGAGCCAGGAGGCTGAGAGGGTACGCGAGGTCAGGTCGTGTGCACGTCATCAGGTACATGAGACAACCCACAAGCTCTGGATATGGACCACTCGGCTCTACGGACTCGTCCGAAGGTGGAGCTGAGAGCGAGTGGCCAGTAGGCAGAGGAGTGGGCCGTGGCGAAGAGTATTGGAAGCCGAAGCGCTGAAGGACCTGGTGCACCATATGTGACTGAGTCAGGGTGATGGTGCGCAGTGCTCTGTCCCAGGTGATCTGCAAGCCAAGATAGCTCCGCAGCTCACCCAGGTCAGTGTAGGTGTGTCTCTCCTGCAGCTCCGCCTTCACTAGGGCCAGTGCCTCAGTGTCAGCAGTACGTACACGAGAACGTAGAACGGCGGCAGGGTAGTGTCGGTGCGTAGAAACAGCGACGGGTCAACAGAGGAAGGAGCAAACCCAAGAGCCGCAAGTGTAGTCCTCAGTGTGTCGTGCCACTCGTGGGGCGCCTGGCGGAGACCGTAGACTGGCCGTCGGAGGCTCCACTGGGTACCAGCAGGAAACGACCCAGTGAAGCCAGGTGGGCGGCACAGCCAGATCTCCTCGTGAAGGCTGCCCTGCAAGAAAGCTGTGGAGAAGTCGAGGGAGTGCAGCTCGTAGTCACGCTGTGCTGCAACGTGCAGCAACACCCAAAGAGTAGTCATCTTCGGGGTGGGGGAGAAGGTCTGGAAGTAGTCGACCCCCTGTTGATGACTGAAGCCTTGAGCAACGTAACGCGCCTTGAAGGCAGATGGAGAACCCGGCGGCCGCTTCACCCTGAATATCCACATGCCATCGACTATGTTCGCCCCAGGAGGAGGAACCTTGTCGACTTAGGTGCCTGTAGACTTCCAGGAAGCCATCTCTGCGTCCATGTCTGTCTGCCACTGAGAGGAGTACTCACCCGCGATCGCCTCAGCGTAAGAGCGCGGGGTAGGGATGTCAAGTGCATCCGAGTCTCCCTCAGGGCAAAGCAGCATGGATGCGAAACGAGGTAAAACGGCCGCAAGACACTCAAGCTCAAACTGCCTGTCCTCAAGGACCTTACTGCCAAGGAGGCTTACCACCGACGGACGGAGGACAGACAGACTCAGAGTCAGAAACAAGACTCGCGACGTAGTCGAGACGACTCCTAGCTGCAAAGTCGACTAGCTCAGTGACTAGGGCAAACGCAGCAGTAGACTCAAAGTCAGGGTCGGTGACCACACTAGCGAGGAGACGAGTGACAGTAGGACTGGCAGCACGAGCAAGGTCGGACTCAGGGTCAGGAACGTGCAGAAGAAAGGACGCGGGAGGCTCAGGCAGGACAACACGCTGTGGAACAGAGGAAGGACGAAGTGCCTGGGACAGCAGGAGGACGAGGACGGGCGACACGACGAGCACGAACAGGTGTGGAAGCACGAGTCTCAGGCTCACGACGCTCAGGCTCAGTTTCCTCAGTGTGAGGAGTAGGAGCAGGCAGCGGGGAGCCAGGCAGTAGCTGTGGCTGAGACTGGTCTGTCGGTGGACACAGTAGTGGTGGAGTGTGTCAAGCTATATTTATTATTGCTCATTTGTGTTAGTCTAGGTGTACTTTACGTTTTCCTAGGGTTAGGGTTACGCTTGCTATATCTTGCTTGTTTCTCACTTTCATTCATTATCACGTTACTAGTTTAACATGGTATCAGAGCTAGTTAGTTCCCATGGGCCCACCGCCCCGTTTTCACCCGTTAGCACCCGTTACCCGTAGCGCCACGTCGATTTTCGCGCCTCCTCCTTAGGCAGGGCAGCGCGACTGGTGGGGTAGGGCGCTACGGGCAGCTAACGAATCGGTGGGCCCTTAAAAAAAACGGTCCTGGAACAGCACCTGCTCTGAAACCATGTCAAGAATACTGGTCGAGAATGGATGAACTAGAAACAAAGTGGGTACAAGTACTAACCCTAATTGGGTTGTACCCCTTATGTGCTACCCCACTACAGCCATAAATGTACAACCTAAACATAATAATAGTTTGACACAACCATCTTGTGAACATGCCAGGAATCAACAAGCGGCAGGCACACAAGGAGCTTCGGTTGTTCTGCTCCGTCCTTGCAGCTGCACCCACGAGGGAGAGGAGTTTCCACGACGGCCTTACCGCGATTTTGAAGACTCCTGACTGGCGGGAGAGCTACCCCAACCTCGTGCAGCTGTGGGTAGCTGTGGCTGTGATTCCTCTGAGTACTGTGGAGTGCGAACGGGGCTTCTCGCGGCAGAATGTCATTAAGTCGTGGCTTCGAGGTGGGCTCAAGGATGCAAGGCTGGGGGATTTGATGTGTTTGTCTATGATGCAGTACGAGCCAATGTACGACGAGGTGGTCGAGATCTGGAGAAGCTACAAGAAGAGGAAGCCCTTTTCTAATGCCCCCATTTCCACCCCAGGTGAAACCAGCAAGAAGGGGAAGGGAGTAGCGATGGAAGTAGATGACAAGCATGTAAATGCTGTAGACTTATCTAGTGATAGCGATGATACCCTATTTGCAACACCCATCATCACCTTGGCGCCATCCATGCTAGTCCCTGTCAAATGATACATCTGCTATATATGTTTAGGCTGTAGTGGGGTAGCCAATATGGGGTACAGCCCCTATTAGGGTTTCATATTTGTACCCAATTCTTTCATAGTTGATTCATTCCTGCTGCTAGATTCTGACATGGTATCAGAGCACTAGGTCCGTAGGACCGTTTTTTTTTTTCTCGGGCCCACCTACCGTTGTGGTTGCCGTGCTACCCCACGTGTTGTCCGCGTCAGCCGGCTGTCCCCGACACCCACCTCGTAGTCCGTCGTCCTTCCTCTCCTCCGCAGCGTGTTCCTCTGCCGTCTCCTCCTGCGTCTTCTCTGCCTATCGTTGCGGACCCTGAGTCTGACCGGTTTCGTGCTGAGCACCCTACTGTCACGCGTCTGCTAGCCACTGTTGTCACTGACCCGTCGTTTGAGTCTGCTGCTACGTCTGCCTTTGTCGCTGAGCTGGTTGACTTTGCTGCTGCCAGTCGTCTAGACTACAGTGCTAGTCTTGTTGCTGAGTCTGAGACTGTCTGTCCTCCGTCCGTCGGGAGTGAGTGTGCTCTTGGCACGGACGTCCTTGAGGACAGACAGGAGGACCTTGAGTGTCTTGCAGCCGCTGCGCCTCATCTCGTGTCCATGCTGCTTCCCCCTGAGGGAGACCCGGATGCTCCAGACATCCCGACCCCGCGCTCTTACGCTGAGGCGATCGCGGGTGAGTACTCCTCTCAGTGGCAGACAGCCATGGACGCAGAGATGGCATCCTGGAAGTCCACAGGCACTTACGTCGACGAGGTTCCCCCTCCTGGGGCGAACATCGTCAGTGGCATGTGGATTTTCAGGGTGAAGCGGCCGCCAGGTTCTCCGCCTGTCTTCAAGGCTCGTTACGTTGCTCGAGGCTTCAGTCAGCGGGAGGGAGTCGACTTCTTCCAGACCTTCTCCCCCACCCCGAAGATGACCACTCTTCAGGTACTGCTGCACGTCGCCGCTCAGCGTGACTACGAGCTTCACTCTCTTGACTTCAGCACAGCGTTCTTACAGGGCAGCCTGCACGAGGAGATCTGGCTGCGCCGCCCACCTGGATTCACTGGGTCGTTCCCTCCTGGTACCCAGTGGAGCCTCCGGCGGCCGGTCTACGGTCTCCGCCAGGCGCCACGTGAGTGGCACGACACACTGAGGACGACACTTGCTGCTCTTGGGTTTGCTCCGTCGACTGCTGACCCGTCGCTGTTTCTGCGCACCGACACTTCGCTGCCGCCGTTCTACATCCTCGTGTACGTCGACGACTTGGTCTTTGCCACTGCTGACACTGAGGCTCTCGCCCTGGTGAAGTCGGAGCTGCAGAAGAGACACACGTGCACAGACCTTGGTGAGCTGCGCAATTACCTTGGCTTGCAGATCATCCGGGACAGAGCACGCCGCACCATCACACTGACTCAGTCACACATGGTGCAGCAGGTCCTTCAGCGCTTCGGCTTCACCTGGTCCTCGCCACAGCACACTCCTCTGGCTACAGGTCACTCGCTCTCAGCTCCACCTTCGGGCGAGTCCGTAGAGCCGAGTGGTCCTTACCCAGAGCTAGTGGGCTGCCTCATGTACCTGATGACCTGCACTCGTCCTGACCTTGCGTACCCTCTTGGCCTTCTGGCTCGCTACGTGGCTCCTGGTCGGCACCGAAAGGTGCACATGGATGCTGCTAAGAGGGTACTACGCTACTTGTGCAGTACATCGGGCATGGGGCTCGTGCTTGGAGGGCGGAGCCCAGTTGTCCTCACTGGGCACTCAGACGCTTCTTGGGTTGACGACCAGGCTACGCAGCGGTCGTCACAGGGTTACACCTTCAGCCTTGGCTCTGGCTCTGTTTCTTGGCGTTCTACACGCTCGTCTTCAGTTCTCAGCTCCAGTTGTGAGGCTGAGATCTACGCCACAGCCATGGCTGCACAGGAGTTACGCTGGCTCACCTACCTGGTGACCGACCTGGGAGAGCAGCCTCGTTCTCCTCCAGTGCTGTACGTCGACAATAAGGCCGCCATTGCCTTGTGTGAGGAGCACAGACTGGAGCACAGAACGAAGCACATCGCTCTGCGTTACTTCCTGGCTCGAGAGTTGCAGCAGCGTGGTCAGCTTCATCTTGCTCACGTGGCCACTCGGGCCAACACTGCTGATATATTCACCAAGGCACTTCCGTCTGGTGATCATCAGCGTTTCTGCACTTTGTTAGGCCTTGTGCCCACTTTTTCTCACTTGCTGTAGACTTTGCTTGTACTGTGATCTATATATATACCTGCATGCTTGCTCTGCTAGGTAGAGATCACTGTGCTGTTGTTGTTGCATATATACATCTGCATGTGAACTGGCCTTGTGGCCCTTTGCTTGTGCTCAGTGTGTGTGGTGACGTTGTGATCCACCCTGAGCTTGCTTTGCTCCTCTTGACTGGTCTTGTGACCCCTTGCTCTCCCCCACTTTGCCTATGGGGGTGTGTCAAATGATATATCTGCTATATATGTTTAGGCTGTAGTGGGGTAGCCAATATGGGGTATAGCCCCTTTTAGGGTTTCATATTTATACCCAACTCTTTCATAGTTGATTCATTCCTGCTGCTAGATTCTGACAGTCCCAGCCACCCTGTCCAAATTGATACGAAGGGAGTAAAGATGGGTCGTCAAGAGTGCAAACAATGATGCAGCATCATCGTTCTCCACCGTAAGAAGGCCGATGAACTCGGTGACCATGCAAGAGTCACGGAGAAACGTCGCACACGATCCGTACTTTTGTCACAGGTGAGTCCGATGAACGGACTCGACTGCAATCAATCGTCTTGACGACCGCGAAGGTACGTTGCTGTACTAGCGATGAGCTATTACTACGCCTGCTCATTGTGCTGATTACACCCCACTTTGGCTATGGGGGTGTGTCAGAAATGTTATAATTGTCTAGCCTGCAGTGGGGTACTCTATAGCGAGTACAACCCAATTAGGGTTTCCTATATGTATGCCAACTGCTGCTAGTGCAAACTCTCCTTTGTTCATTTCTCCTTCTGACTGCTACTCCTGACATGCTATCAGAGCAGGTCGACCCTCCTGGGTCGAACCTGTGGGTGGGCCCCACCCGATGCTTCCGCTGCTCTACTGCTGTCGCGCGCCCCGGGCGCGCGACCCTTTCTTCCTGCCGCACGCTCGGAGCGCGCGGCGTTTTTCATCCCGCCGTGCGCTCGGGGCGTGCGGCGGTTTTCTGCCCGCCGTACGCCTCGGGCGCGCGCGGCGGTTTCGTCGCCCGTCGTGGCGCCCTCTCCCGTCGCCCGTCGCAGTGCTCCGGGGGGCCCCCGCGGCGCCCTCTCCCGTCGCCCGTCGTGGCGTCACGGGGGCCGCGCGTCCCCCCCATCCCGTCGCCCGTCGAGGCGCCCTGGGGGCCGCGCGTCCCCCCCCCCCCGTTCGCGTCGTCACGTCGCGACGCCCTGGGGAGCCGCGCGCAGCCCCCGATTCCCCGTCGCGCCGCCCTGGGGAGCCGCGCGCGGCCCCTCGCTGCCCCGTGGTGGCGCCCTGGGGGCCGCGCGCTGTCCCCCTCGCCGTCCCCCGCGCTCCTACCCCGTGCCACCCGTTTTAGGGTTTGGGGGTGAGGAGTGTGGGGGTGGCGGTTGTGGGGGTGCCGGTTGTGTGCGCCGTCCCCTACTCCTCCTCCGCCTCCTCCGTCTCCCGCTGCTGCAGCTGCCGCTCAGGGAGGTGGGTGTGTGGGGAGCCGAAGGAGTGGTGCTAGGGGGGTGACGTGGGAGTGGAGCTAGGGGTGCAGCAGGGGGTGTGTGGAAAGGAGGTGGGACTGTTTGGGGAGGCTGAGAGGAGGTCGCCGTCGTGTCGTTCGCAGCGCCTGTAGTCCGGAGCCGTCGTGCTCTCGGTAGCCCATAGAGCCTTGCTGTGCCGGTCGCCCGTGGGTCCGTTGCTCCTGCCGCTCGTCGTAGCCGCGGGGCCTGTTACTCCCTGTAGTCCGGGGCACTTGCCCCCGGTAGCCACTGTGCCAGTCCTCCTGTTGCCCGTGTGTCTGCAGCTTCAGCCGTCGTCTCCCATCTTCTCTCCCTTCACAATTCCTCCTCCTCCTCACTTGCCCTCTGTGATCGCCTCTAGCTTTGCTTATAATTGTGAACTATTACTACGCCTGCCCATTGTGCTGATTACACCCCACTTTGGCTATGGGGGTGTGTCAGAATGTTATAATTGTCTAGCCTGCAGTGGGGTACTCTATAGCGAGTACAACCAAATTAGGGTTTCCTATATGTATGCCAACTGCTGCTAGTGCAAACTCTCCTTTGTTCATTTCTCCTTCTGACTGCTACTTCTGACAGAGCTCACATGGTGTAATAAGTACCTTAGCCATTCTTGGGGAAGCCAAGTGTTTGCCGCTCTGCAGAATTTCTTAAAGCTCGCGTCTCCAATTACATCGTGGCATCCAAGTGTTAAACGCTTGATATAGGGTAACAGACTGCTTTGTCGCAAAGTTCACCCAGGCAAGGGTTGAGTTTCGGGGAAGTGTGGGTGGGGTGGTTTGGGTTTGCAACGTGCACTCTAATTGGGTGCGCACATACGCCAAAGCAGGTTGGGTTGGCAAGCACTCCTGCGCGACAAATAATGCTGTGAACGCTGCCTCGTGCGACAACTGGACCGTCGCCCTCTCGTCCCTGCAAACCAAGCGTTTTACACAGCTCAGAAATATGACTGAGAACTCGTCAATATCTCAAAAGGCACTCTGCACCAAGTATTTTACGACCTAGACACATGTCCTAGTCTGGAGCCCTACAGGAAAAACCCGCAAACTGGTTAGAAATCATCACCCAATCATCGATGCCCCACACATCGTATGCCCTTTCCGCCCACCTCTGCTACAATCTGACCTGTCGTCGACAACAACGCGACCCGTGTGAGACTATAGAACCGGCCACGCCAACCCCAGACAATCCACTGCCCACGCCACGCTGCCCCGAACCGGCTTTCATCGCCCAAACGTTGCCCCTGGATTAGGTGAGCCTACATGTTTCCGCGTTGTTACCCGAGAGAAAGGTGGGGCGATAGAATGGCGTCGATATCGTAGGCCCGTCCTTTACGAGGCCCTTACGAGCACTAAGTGAATGGCTGTAGTGTTAGAAATGAGAGTACACGGCCTAATGAGAGGCGTATTGGTGGGCGTAATGGGAGGCGAAATGAAAGGAGTAATGAGAGGCGTAATGACAGGCGTAATGAGAGACGGCGTGAGAGGCGGAATGAGAGGCGGAATGAGAGGCGACGTGAGATGCGGAAGTAGAGGCGGAATTAGAGGCGGAATGCGAGGCTTTCTGAAATGCGGAATTAGAGTCGGCCTGCGAGTCGGAATGAGAGGCGGAATGAGAGGGGGAATGAGAGGCGGAATGAGAGGCGGAAAGAGAGGCGGAATGAGAGATACGTGAGAGGGGGAATGAGAGGCGGAAGGAGAGGCGGAATGAGATGCGGAATGAGAGACGAAATGAAAGGCGTAACGAGAGGCGTACTGAGAGGCGGAATAGAAGGCGGAATGAGAGGCGGAATAGAAGGCGGAATGAGAGGCGGAATTGAAGGCGGAATGAGAAGCGAAATGAGAGGCGAAATGAGAGGCGGCTTGAGATGCGGAAGGAGAGGCGGAAGGAGAGGCCGCGTGGGAGGCGGAATGAGAGGCGGAATGGAGGAAGGGAGGTGCTGTGAGAGTGAGAAGGGAGGAGCTGTGAGAGGGGGAAGGTAGGAGCTGTGAGCGGGGGAAGGGAGATGCTGTGGGTGGGGGAAGGGAGGTGCTGTGAGAGGGGGAAGGGAGGAGCTGTGAGAGGGGGAAGGGAGATGCTGTGGGTGGGGGAAGGGAGATGCTGTGGGTGGCGGAAGGGAGGTGCTGTGAGATGGGGAAGGGAGGAGCTGTGAGAGGGGGAAGGTAGGAGCTGTGAGAGGGGGAAGGGAGATGCTGTGGGTGGGGGAAGGGAGGAGCTGTGAGAGGGGGAAGGGAGATGCTGTGGGTGGGGGAAGGGAGATGCTGTGGGTGGGGGAAGGAAGGTGCTGTGAGAGGGGGAAGGGAGGAGCTGTGAGAGGGGGAAGGGAGGAGCTGTGAGAGGGGGAAGGTAGGAGCTGTGAGAGGGGGAAGGGAGATGCTGTGGGTGGGGGGAGGGAGATGCTGTGGGTGGCGGAAGGGAGGTGCTGTGAGATGGGGAAGGGAGGAGCTGTGAGAGGGGGAAGGTAGGAGCTGTGAGAGGGGGAAGGGAGGTGCTGTGAGAGGGGGAAGGGAGGAGCTGTGAAAAGGGGAAGGGAGATGCTGTGGGTGGGGAAAGGGAGATGCTGTGGGTGGGGGAAGGGAGGTGCTGTGAGATGGGGAAGGGAGGAGCTGTGAGAGGGGGAAGGTAGGAGCTGTGAGAGGGGGAAGGGAGGAGCTGTGAGAAGGGGAAGGTAGGAGCTGTGAGAGGGGGAAGGGAGATGCTGTGGGTGGGGGAAGGGAGGAGCTGTGAGAGGGGGAAGGGAGATGCTGTGGGTGGGGGAAGGGAGATGCTGTGGGTGGGGGAAGGGAGGTGCTGTGAGATGGGGAAGGGAGGAGCTGTGAGAGGGGGAAGGGAGGAGCTGTGAGAGGGGGAAGGGAGGAGCTGTGAGAAGGGGAAGGTAGGAGCTGTGAGAGGGGGAAGGGAGATGCTGTGGGTGGGGGAAGGGAGGAGCTGTGAGAGGGGGAAGGGAGATGCTGTGGGTGGGGGAAGGGAGATGCTGTGGGTGGGGGAAGGTAGGAGCTGTGAGAGGGGGAAGGGAGGTGCTGTGAGAGGGGGAAGGGAGGAGCTGTGAGAGGGGGAAGGTAGGAGCTGTGAGAGGGGGAAGGGAGATGCTGTGGGTGGCGGAAGGGAGGAGCTGTGAGAGGGGGAAGGGAGATGCTGTGGGTGGGGGAAGGGAGATGCTGTGGGTGGGGGAAGGTAGGAGCTGTGAGAGGGGGAAGGGAGATGCTGTGGGTGGGGGAAGGGAGGTGCTGTTAGAGGGGGAAGGGAGGTTCTACTAGAGAGGGGGAAGGGAGGTGAGATGGGTGGGGGAAGGGAGGTGCTGTGAGAGGGGGAATGGGTGGGGGAAGCGATGTGAGGAGGGTGGGGGAAGGGAGGTGCTGTGAGAGGGTGAAAGGAGGTGCTGTGAGAGGGTGAAAGAGGTGATGTGTGAGTAGGGTTGGGAGTTGCTGTTAGAGGGGGAAGGGAGGTGCTCGCCGTAAGGAAATAGGCCAAATGAGTGACGCGTGAAAGGCGTGTAGGCTGCCGGTGAGCGCGCGGACACCTCCCCCTAAGGGTCGCGCACCCAGCTGTAAGCAGCGCGCACACCGCAAGCAGCTGAGTGCGCCCCGCTGTAGGCATCTGGCGCCTCTTTAGCATCAGCGCGCATGCGACTGTAATTTCACGCGCCACCGAGGCATATGCGCGCGCACCGGCAGCATTAGCCATGAGCCTACTAAACATCAGCGCCCAAACCACAGTAATGCAACGAACCCCCTTTCTCAAAAGCGCAACCACGTCAGTAGGCACCACGCGCCTACAAAACTGCCGCGCGCAAAACACCCACACACGCGTATAGCGCCTGCTCTGAGAGGGGGAAGGCGGAGAGGACGGAGGGGGGGGGAAGGTGCGTTGAGAGGGGGAAGGAGGAGAGGACAGAGGTGGGGAGAAAGTGCACTTAGATGGGGAATGAGGAGAGGACAGAGATGGGGAGAAGGTGCACTGAGAGGGGGAAGGATGAGAGGACAGAGGGGGGGAGAAGGCGAGGACAGAGGGGGGAAGGAAGTTGCTCCAATAGGGGAAAGAAGGAGAGGGCAGAGGGGGGATGGTAGGTGCTCCGATAGGGGACAGAGGGCGAGGACAGAGGGGGGAAAGAATGTGCGACGACAGAGGGGGGAAGGAAGGTGCTCCGATAGGGGAAAGAAGGAGAGGGCAGAGGTGGGGGAGAAGGTGCACTGAGAGGGGGAAGGTGGAGAGGACAGGGGGGGGGGGAGAGGGTGCGTTGAGAGGGGGGAGGAGGAGAGGACAGAGGTGGGGAGAAAGTGCACTTAGAGGGGGGATGAGGAGAGGACAGAGATGGGGAGACTGTGCACTGAGAGGGGGAAGGAGGAGAGGACAGAGGGGGGGGAGAATGTGCACTGAGAGGGGGAAGGAGGAGAGGACAGAGGGGGGGAGAAGGTGCACTGAGAGGGGGAAGGAGGAGAGGACAGAGGTCCTGTGAGAGGGGAAGGGAGGTGCTTGATGGGGCAATGCAACGATGTTAGATATGGAAGAGAGGTGCTTACAGAGGGGGTAGGGAGATAATGTCATAGTGGGAATGGAAAAGAGGACTGAGGGGGAAGGGAGGTACTATGAGAGGGGGAAGGGAGGTTCTGCGAGATGGGGAAGGGAGGTGCTGCGAGGTGGGGAAGGGCGGTGCTGGCCGGGGGGAGTTAGGCGGTGTTGGGGTGGGTTAGGGAGGTGCTGGCAGGGGGGGATGCAACGATTTGAGAAGGGGAAGAGAGGTGCCGAGGTAGGGGGAAGGGATGTGCTGTGAGAGGGGGAAGGGAGGTGCTGAGAGAGGGGGAAGGGAGGTGCTGAGAGAGCAGAAGAAGGTAGGTACTGGCCGGGTGGAAATAGGGACTCCTGTCATCATTTTCCCCTATGCTCCCTCTCATACCCCCATTTGCCTGTCATCATTTTCCCCTATGCTCCCTCTCATACCCCCATTTGCCTGCCATCATTTTCCCCTATGCTCCCTCTCATACCCCTCTCTACCTTTCAGCATTTTCCCCTCTGATCCCTCTCATTCCCCCCTTTGCTGATCAAAATAATCCCTGTGACATGGAGGTGCAGTGAGAAGCGGGGGGTTGGATGAGCAGGTAGGGGGAAGGTACGTGCTTATGGAGGGTGGGAGGGAGGAGAGATGAGAGGAGGAAGGGAGGTGAGGTTAGAGGGGAAGGATTAGTGCTTTGGGAGGGGGAAGGGAGCGGAGGTGAGTGATGGAAGATAGGTGATGGAAGGGGCAATAGAGGTAAGGTCAGAGGTGGGATGGGAGGTGAGGGGAGGGGGAAATGAGGGTGAGGTCGGAGGGGGAAGGGAAGTGCTGAGAGACGGGAGAGAAGGTGCTGGCTCGGGGGGCAAGAGGTGCTGTCAGAGGGGTAAACTGAGGTGAGAAAAGTGCATAGGAAGGTGGAAGGGAGTTGATGACCCTTGGGGAATGTAGGCAAACAGGGGAGGGGGACAGGAAGGTGACAGAGGGGGGTAATCGAGGTGCGTGTAATGGGAAATGAAGCTGCTGGCAGGGGGTTTGGAGGTGATGTGAGAGTCAGACTGGGGGTGCGATCAGAGAGGCAAGATAAGTGCTAGAAGAAAGGGGAACGGAGTTGCAGCGCGCGGGGTTGATAGGTTTAGGGAGGGAGTAGGGATTCGTGGGAACACTTTATTCAACGTGCAAAGGGGAAAATGATAGTAGTAAGTATAACACATGAAAGCCGGAGGAGCATATAACCCGTAAGCACTAAACTAAAATTGTACCCTACCCGGGCCGGGTGGAAGTGACCCCTTGGAAGGGTGAGGAGGTGCTGTGAGAAGGGGAAGGGAGGCGGGAGAGGGGGAAGGGAGGCGGGAAGGGTGGTGCTTAGTGAGGGTTAGTGGAGGTGCTGGCAGGGGGAAAGAGGTGGTATGTAAGGGTAACAGAGGTGGTTATGGAGGGGGGTCTGCTGTTTGATCAGAGGGTTTAGGGTGGTGTGGTGAGAGGAGGAAGGGAGGTGTTGTGAGCGGGATTAGTGTGGTGCTGTGTGAAGGGGAAGGGTGGTGATGGGGGATGGTGAGGCTAGTGTTTTAATGGATGGGAAGGGTTGTGCAGGGAGATGTGGAAGAGAGGTGAGGCAAACGTGGAGGGTGGCAAGGTCAGAGGGGGGATTGTAGGTGCGATGAGACGAGGTAGGAAGGTGCTGTGGGAGGCGTAAATAAAACATGGCAAGGGCAGATAGATGGGGAAGGGAGGAAAGTTGATAGAAGGGGAAGGGAGTATGCTGAGAGAGTGGAAAGAAAGTTTTGCTGAGAGAGGGGCAAGGTATGTTTAGTTGGAGAGCGGAATTGGAGGTCAGGACAGAGGATGAAGGGAGGTGCTGAGAGAGGGGGAAAGGAGGTGCTGACCGGGAGGAAAAATGCGGTGTCGGATGAGGGAAGGGCTGGCAGGGGCAATGCAACGATGTGAGATGGGGAAGCGAGGTGCTGCGAGTGGGGGACGGTTGAGACGACAGGGGGGGAAGGAAAGGGAAGTGAGAGGGGGAATGGAGGTGCTGATATGAAGGTAGGGGGAGAGGAGGTGATGCCAGAGTGAGGACACAGAGAATGAAGAGGCTGATGTGACTGTTGGTCAGCGCTTCTGTATTCATTTCCACCATTGCATGATGCGCGCTGCAACAAAGGCGGAAGCGGGTCATCCAATGACTCCTCAGGAAGTGGCTGATGAAATTGGGGGGTGCGGAGACCATTGGGCGGGCATACACACCGGTTGTCAGCGAGATGGCGTGGTCCCACGTTGCGTTAGGGAAGGTTGGGGGGAGGAAAGTGCGCTGTATGAACCGGGTTCGGCACTTCACTTGGCGTTCAAAGAGTGGTTGTCAGACAATTGCGGCCCCGGTCCTATGGCAGCATACGTTTTAGGGGCATCAAACTGGATGAACGAGTCGTTTCACTCGTTGATCACGAAGTACGCGCCGAAACGTATAGCGTTCCTTGGCAGTATGGAGGCTCGGGTGGCGTTGATTGTGCTGCACTGGAACCACGCGGTGGAGAGGGTTGTCAGGGAGTGGCGAACGCGCGTACGCAAGGTAACACGAGTGCGGCGTGGGACGAAAGATCGGGTGCTTGGTCCAATGGATTGGAGTTGGGTGGATGATGTCTTGGAGCGATGGTCCAAGATAAGAGAGCGTGGAGGCGACGCTGCGAGCATTAGAGCCGAGGAGCAAGGGGGAGAGGCACTGTTTGGGGAAGTGAATGTGGGGGAGGAGATGGAGGACGAGGCGGAGGGCGAGGGCGCAGAGGACGTTGTAGGAGTCGAGGTGGTTCCCGAAGAAGTAGAGGTGGCTGCAGTGAGGTTTGGAGCGCCCCTAGGGGACGAGAACGAGGAGCCTCAAATTAGTTCCATTCCTATTCGACTTCCTACGACGCCACCCCGCGCTGGGAGTTGTGCTCCGGCACGCACGCCATTCTCACCGCTGACGCCAACGCCTGATGCATTCGTGTTCACGAGCCCTGCAAGCGTGTGTAATTCTGCTGCGGGGGCACGTACACGCCGTCGCACCGGCAACAACGCGCGCCCCAATAGAGTCCGACGGACTCTACCGCTTGGTCAGTGTTGGGTGGGGTGTGTAATCACCTCCGATCTTTTAATCATATGGCTGCATATCTACATCATTTTGTTTAGTATGATGAAGCATCATCTTTGTGGTCTCTGATCATACCGTCCCCAATTCAGGCGACCCGTCCCAGCCGCCGCAAGCATGAAGTCATTGCACAAGATGATCGGGCTACGTGCAAAAGACGACGCAAAATTCCCTCGCGGTATGGACATATGCTATGTTGTAGAGTTTCTTTTGGTTCAAATGAGTATTCTATGTTTGTTATAACGTTCAAGCCATTTTTTTCCTTTCAACAGATTTGTGGGCTTCACGCATGACCTTGGAACATAATCTCAATCTGGCATCACCGATGTGAAAGTATGGTGTCGATTAGTAAGTCTTCCATCACGTTAGTTCCCCCCCCCCTACCCTAACCCCCCCAACTCCCATTGCCATCATCTCATCCAACTTGCCACATCACCTCTTGCCCCTTGCCATCATCATTCATAAACCTTTGCCATCACCTCACACATCCTCTCTTCTCCCCCAGCCATAGCCAAGCATATAATCAACAACCTTATCTTCTTCCACCTTCCATCCCCTATCATCACCCCATGCCATCACCTTGCCTCTCCCCTTGGTCATCTCTTCCCTCTCCCCCCTGACCTCACCTCCCGCCCGCATTTTCCATCACCTCTTCTCCCCCTTTGCCAGCTCCTCTCATCCCCCCTTGCCATCACCATTCTTTTCCCACTGCCAGCACCTCTCATTTCCCATGGCCATCACCTCACATCCCCTTATGCCATATCATCTCATCCCTCATAGCCATCATCATTCCTCTCCCATTGCCATCACCTCCTATACGCTCTCTTCTCGACCTGTCAGTGCCACTCATATAACCAATCATTGTTATTTCATTGCCCCATCCATCCCATATCATACCCCCCTTCGCCATCTCGTCCCATTCGACGCTGACTTCACCTCCCGCCAACAACTTCTATCACCTCTTTTCCCCGTTGGCCACCTCATATCATCCTCCGTTGCCGTCATCGGTCATCTCCCCTTGCCACCACCTCCCATATCCTCTCTTCGCCCCCAGCCATAACAGTTCATATATTCGACCATCATTATCCCAATCCCCCATCCATCCCCTATCATCCCCTCATGTCGTCACCTTGCCTCCCCTTCGACCATCTCCTTTCCTCCCTTTCCCCGCTGACCCCCTCCTCCCGCCCACATCTTTCATCACCGCTCATCTCCCTTAGGCACCTAGTATCATGGACCCTTACCATCACCATTTATTACTGACCGCCATCACCTCCCATCTGTCTTTGCAATCACATCTGAACCCTCTGCCCTCACATTCATCCCCTCCCTTCCCTCACATTCATTTTCTATCCGATCTCACCTCCCCTCCATATGTAGAACCACCCTACTTTCCCTCCTCTGACCTCACCTCCTTTTCCCTCCCCCGATGAACTCACCTCCCCTCCCCACGCTGTACTCACCACACATCCCCGCTGAACTCTCCTCCCTCCCCTCTCTGGCCTGTCCTCCATTCCCCCTCTTTCAATTCATCCTATTTGCTGTGCAGTGTGAACCCTTCATCCATGCCTTCACACCCCTTCCACCATCTGCCAGAAATTCCATTCTCCCCTTTCCATCTCTGTCCTTTCCATCTCCACCCTTTCCCCCGATTCGTCTCCTCCCCTCTGCACCGCATGCCATGTGCCCTCTTTCCCCTCATCTCAGCACCTCCCTTTCCCCTAAACCCTTCTCCTATGCCGTCCCCCCATGCCACCTCATCCCCCTACGCACCTATCTTCCCCGTCTGCTCTCTCCTCCTTTCTCCCTCTGAACTCTCCTCCTTTCTGCTTTGCTAACATCTCGCCCTTTCTCTTTCCCATCGTCTTTCCCCTTTTGACCTCTCCTCCTTTCCCCATCTGACCTCACGATACTTTCCCCTATGACACCACATACTTCTTCCCTGCCAGAACCCCCTTTGCCCTCACACAGCACCCCGCCCCCCCCCTCCAAATTGACCCACCAACCCTTTCGTGTCTGACCCATCGGCACCAAGGCCCCTCTATACTCACCTCCCGGTCTCCCTATGACCAAATCTACTCTTTGACCTCACCTCCCCCTTCGCCATCTCCCCCCTTTCCCCCCACCATCACCTCTCGCAGCGTTGGCGGCAACTGAGCAGAGAACGGCGTTGGTGAAAGTGTGGTAGGAGAGAGGGCGCTGGCGAAATACGGACCCATGTACGGTTATAGTGTTACAACCACGCAAAACAGTTGCTAAGCTAGTTTTAATTACGCGTGGTACCAACTTTGTCATGTGGCTTCGTGCTGCTACTGTAAACATGTTTGGGGAGAGTGCGACGCACGGCGCTACATATCAAGGGGGAGAGAATTGCAGAGGCTGCGTATGTCTAAGTGTCCCCATGGTGGTACCCTGCATCACATCAAGCATGGGTTGACTGGTTTAGGTGTAATGATGTAGTGATACATGTTCTTTGCTCCTTCGAAGAGCAACCTTTGCTACAATTTAGTAGCATACACACTAGCAAACGTGATGGCTAGCATTTACTCACACAAGGATTACAACATGCATATTCACACAACACGCGACTCGTGTCTCGACCATGTTCGCTACATCCGCGCCCACCGGGGGGCTGCGCATGGTGAAGTCAATCTCACTAGGGATTGTCCAAGACGTGAACCGGTCTACATCTGCCTGGCTACACCCCACGTAACCTTCATCTGAAAGCTCTGGATAAAGTGACCCTATGACTACGTACACAAGCCATGGCAATGTAACGTGTGCAAACGGGTGGTCTCCTAACAGTTTGGAGTACTCGACGTAGCAACGGAAACGGTGGTTTTTTGCTACTATTGGTTGCCCATCTGCATCCTCCAGCGTGTTCTTTCCAAGACAGATATGCAGGACACTCTCAACAGTAACCCTCTCGTCCGTATCACCACTTTCCTGCCCCAGACCGAGCTCGTTTATGGCCCACTGTTCAAGCACAGAGCTTTGCTTTGGACATTCGATGGCAAACTCTGACAGGGACCAACGTTCCTTAGGATAAAAAAGCTGTGGCGGCAACCCAGTTGGCTGTACAACCCTACGTCGGGTCACCCTTTCAACGGGCCGCCAACTGCTGGCAACTACCGAGCGACCAGGTACACCATTGTTGTTCCTTGCGGGTCGGGAGGGGACGGAAGAGGTTGATCCCGCCTGTCCCTCCATACCCTCCTCGTCATCCTCCTCTCCTTCAACTCCCATCCTGAACCCCAGCCGGATCCGACGACGCCGTCGAGAATCCCACCGATACATCTTCCTTGGACCTGGAGACGAGGACATAGGACGGGGCAGAGGTAGTTATGACTGGGCGTTATGTTGGGAAGAGAGCGGGGAAGGGAGGTGATCGAAGAGGATGGCGGGATGGGAGATTGGGGGAGGGGGGTAAGGTCCTACTGACCTTACCTCTCTACCCCCACTGACCTTACCTCCCTCCCCCATCTGACCTAACCTCCTTCCCCCCACTGACCTTACCTCCCTCCCCCATCTGACCTAACCTCCTTCCCCCCACTGACCTTACCTCCCTCCCCCATCTGACCTTACCTCTCTCCCCCCACTGACCTTACCTCCCTCCCCCATCTGACCTAACCTCTCTCCCCCATCTGACCTTACCTCCCTCCCCCATCTGACCTTACCTCTCTCCCCCCACTGACCTTACCTCCCTCCCCCATCTGACCTAACCTCTCTCCCCCATCTGACCTTACCTCCCTCCCTCATGTGACCTTACCTCCCTCCCCTCACTGACCTTAACTCCCTTCCCCCACTGACCTTACCTCCCTCCCCCATCTGACCTAACCTCTCTCCCCCCACGGACCTTACCTCCCTCCCCCATCTGACCTTACCTCCCTCCCCCATCTGATCTCACCTCCCTCCCCCATCTGACCTCACCTCCCTCCCCCATCTGACCTCACCTCCCTCCCCCATCTGACCTTACCTCCCTCCCCCATTCGACCTTACCTCCTTCCCCCCACTGACCTTACCTCCCTCCCCCATCTGACCTTACCTCCTTCCCCCATCCTGCTTTACCTCCCTCCCCCGTACTGACCTAACCTCCTTCCCCGCACTGACCTTACCTCCCTCCCCCATCTGACCTTACCTCCTTCCCCCCTCTGACCTTACCTCCCTCCTCCATCTGACCTCACCTCCCTCCCCCATCTGACCTAACCTCCCTCCCCCCACTGACCTTACCTCCCTCTCCCATCTGACCTTACATCCCTCCACCATCTGACCTTACCTCCCTCCCCCATTCGACCTTACCTCCCTCCCCCCACTGACCTTACCTCCCTCTCCCATCTGACCTTACATCCCTCCACCATCTGACCTTACCTCCCTCCCCCATCTGACCTTACCTCTCTCCCCCCACTGACCTTACCTCCCTCCCCCATTCGACCTTACCTCCTTCCCCCCACTGACCTTACCTCCCTCCCCCATCTGACCTCACCTCCCTCCCCCATCCTACCTTACCTCCCTCCCCCAACTGACCTAACCTCCTTCCCCCCACTGAACTTACCTCCCTCCCCCATCTGACCTCACCTCCCTCCCCCATCCTACCTTACCTCCCTCCCCCAACTGACCTAACCTCCTTCCCCCATTCGACCTCACCTCCCTCCCCCCACTGACCTTACCTCCTTCCCCCCACTGACCTTACCTCCCTCCCCCATCTGACCTTACCTCCCTCCCCCATTCGACCTTACCTCCCTCCCCCATCTGACCTTACCTCCCTCCCCCATCTGACCTTACCTCCTTCCCCCCTCTGACCTTACCTCCCTCCTCCATCTGACCTCACCTCCCTCCCCCATTAGACCTTACCTCCTTCCCCCCACTGACCTTACCTCCCTCTCCCATCTGACCTCACCTCCCTCCCCCATCTGACCCCACCTCCCTCCCCCATCTGACCTTACCTCCCTCCCCCATTCGACCTTACCTCCTTCCCCCCACTGACCTTACCTCCCTCCCCCATCTGACCTCACCCTCCTCCCCCATCTGACCTTACCTCCCTCCCCCACTGACCTTACCTCCCTCCCCCATCTGACCTAACCTCCTTCCCCCCACTGACCTTACCTCCCTCCCCCATTCGACCTTACCTCCCTCCCCCATCTGACCTTACCTCCTTCCCCCCACTGACCTTACCTCCCTCACCCCACTGACCTTACCTCCCTCCCCCATCTAACCTTACCTCTCTCCCCCACTGACCTTACCTCCCTCCCCCATCTGACCTAACCTCCTTCCCCCCACTGACCTTACCTCCCTCCCCCATCTGACCTTACCTCCTTCCCCCCACTGACCTTACCTCCCTCCCCCATCTGACTTTACCTCTCTCCCCCATCTGACCTAACCTCCTTCCCTACACTGACGTATACCTCCCTCCCCCCTCTGACCTCACCTCCCTCCCCCATCTGACCTCACCTCCCTCCCCCCTCTGACCTTACCTCCCTCCCCCATCTGACCTTACCTCCCTCCCCCCTCTGACCTTACCTCCTTCCCCCCTCTGACCTTACCTCCCTCCCCCCTCTGACCTTACCTCCCTCCCCCCTCTGACCTTACCTCCCTCCCCCATCTGACCTTACCTCCCTCCCCCCTCTGACCTTACCTCCCTCCCCCATCTGACCTTATCTCCTTCCCCCATCTGACCTCACCTCCCTCCCCCCTCTGACCTTACCTCCCTTCCCCCTCTAACCAACACTCCATTGTTCCTCTGTACCTCCCTTCACCCTCTAACCTCACCACCCTGCACCCTCCGACCTCACCTCCCAACCTCTCACCTGACCAACCCTCCCATCTCTCTATAACCTCTCCTCATTTGCACCTCTGACCTCACCTCCCTTCCCCCCTTGATCTAACCTCCCTTTCCTCCCTCGCGCATAACCTCCCTTCGCACTATTACGTCACCTACCTTCCCCCCAATACAAGACCCGCCTTTCCCCTCCCACCGCACCCTCGCGGTGCTCATGGGACATCATGTCGTTTACTTACCCTCTGTATCACCTCGTTTTCCCCAGTAAGAGGTCTCCATGCGGTCACATCCCTTTCTCCCATGCCACCACCTCCCTAACCCCCATGCCTTCAAGACCCATTTCATCACATGGTGCTCGCCATGCCATCCCATCCTATACCTTCCAGCGGAAAAGAATATCCCTTCTTACCTGCCATCACGGTCATTACCCCTTTATCGTCTCCCGACTTCCCCCATGCCCTCTCCTCCCTTCCAACCCTTGTCATCACATCTCTTTCCCCTCCGCCATCACATCCCTCCCACCCAGATCCCTTCTCCCCTGCCACGCCCTTCGTAATCTCAATCCGCCCTTCTTCCCAGCATTCCGCCCTTCCTATTGCCCTTCCCCCTCGGTCTCCCCCTCCATTCCCCCTCCCCATAACAACCCTTCAACCCGCGCCTTATTCAGCCCATCCCTAATCCCCGCCCATCCCTAATCTCATACCGCCATAACTCCTCGCATTCCGCCGTAATCCCTACTCTCATTCCGCCCTTATTCCTCTCATTCCGCCCTTATTCCTCTCATTCCATCCTTCTTCCTCTCATTCCGCCCTTCTTCCTCTCATTCTGCCCTTCTTCCTCTCATTCCGCCCTTCTTCCTCTCATTCCGCCCTTCTTCCTCTCATTCCGCCCTTCTTCCTCTCATTCCGCCCTCCCTGCTCTCATTCCGCCCTCCCTGCTCTCATTCCGCCCTTCTTCCTCTCATTCCGCCCTTCTTCCTCTCATTCCGCCTTTATTCCTCTCATTCCGCCCTTCTTCCTCTCATTCCGCCCTTATTCCTCTCATTCCGCCCTTATTCCTCTCATTCCGCCCTTATTCCTCTCATTCCGCCCTTATTCCTCTCATTCCGCCCTTATTCCTCTCATTCCGCCCTTCTTCCTCTCATTCCGCCCTTCTTCCTCTCATTCCGCCCTTATTCCTCTCATTCCGCCCTTATTCCTCTCATTCCGCCCGTCTTCCTCGCATTCCGTAATTCTTCGTCTCATTCCGCACTTCGTCCTCTCATGACGCTCCTCTTCCTCTCGTCGCGCCCGTCATTCTCTCCCTAATCCCCTCTTCCTAAACAAACCGCCCTTCCTAATCGCATTCCGCACACCCTACACTCATTCCGCACGTATCAACTCTCATTTAGCCCGTCGTAGTCTAAATCAGCCCTTCTAAATCTCATTCGGCGCTTACCACTCTCATGCCGCCCGTTTCCTCTCTCATCGACGATATGGGAAGCTATTCTCATTCTAATCGTACACGGTGCAAAGAATGCTTACCAGGAATGTGCTATGTCGAATTTCACAAAGCAAGGAGACGGGAGGAAGGTTGCTTGGCGTGAGCAGTCATTTCAACCCCACAAAGTGCTTGCGTCGTCGAAGTGGGTCGCACAGTTCTCAATCAGACCCAGACCTGTCCCTTCAGGCTCGACTTGCACCCAAACCTGCACTCCCAGGTTTGTTCTGGCACCCTCTGTTGGGGAGTTCGCCGTGTTGTTTTCACCAGCTCCCCAAAAATTTCGTCATTCGCCACCCAATCACTGACGTGCAAACCCAACCAAGTGTTAAACCGTTGAAAATTGGAGACGCGAGCTTTAAAACCAGGGTACACATTCAACGCGACTCCAGGCTAAATTTTGGGCGGCATGTTTGCGGGAACTGCTGATTGGTTGACGAGTAGCGAATAAATAGTTGAGAATAGTTTTCGTCCGTGAGAGATGAGGCTTGGCAGGGGAGAAATTGATAACACTTGGATCTAGAAATTGGGGATCAAGAGGAGGGCAACTGGGTTGGCGGAAAGGGGAAAGGGGGTGAGACGATATTGTGGGGGAAGGGGAAACAATTTCGGTGGGAGCGGAATAGGTATGGGGAGGGGGGAAACGAATTGGCGGAAGCACATTCGATGACTTCGGTATACATTTGCCAAATCTCGAGGGTTCAAATGTTCACCTGCTGAAGCGAACACTCCCCCCAGATATTCCTAAATCACTGAGTAACCCCGAGGTCAAAGGTTAACCTTTGACAGAAATCCAATTGAATGTGCACCCTGGTTTTAAGGGCGCGGAAAATCGGGCGAAACTGGGTTTGGTCGTTTCTGTCGTTCATTTGGTCGACATTTTTTTTTTTTTCGCAAACGTCGACAACATGGTCGTAGCCAAGTCGTCTATTTTTCGGCCATTTGGGGGTGCCCTTTAAATTTGACAGGTTTTGCTGGCTGTTGTGACATACATGGAAAAATATCGTTTTTGACTTTTGAACGACTTGTAGCGACAGTGTCGCACACAAACGGGCGACGCCGTCAGTTCAATGTAACCATTTATGCGACGTCGTCATTTCACCGTAGCCAGCCTGGTCGACATGGTGGCCGTTTTAATGTCGTCTGTTGGAGTGTGAAGGGAATTATACTTAGCATTCCTGTAGGTGCAGCAGTATCGCACCTGACTCTGTCGAAGCAGCAACTACCGCAATATCGGATCAGCCCGTAACAAGGGCAGGAAGGTCAACAGTCGCAAGAGTCAACTGTCGCGACTGTTGACCATCTGGACCGACGCTTGACTCACCATCGAGGAATGGCAACAGGCGTAACCGCATAGGTTACATGCAGCGACTCGGTAACAAGAAAGGCAGTACAACAGTCAGAGTCACTGTAGAAATGCTTGTAAAACAGTTATAATAAGGGAATGTACCCCTTAGAGTACATGGCTAGACTAGGACTATTTATATTCCTTGTATTCTATCTTTTAATCAACTTGGTCATTTACATTCACTATGATCTGAGTTCTTACAAGACTTCCGCTACCAACTCTACCAAAGCACTTCCTATCCTATCCAAGATCCTTCCTCTAACATCGTCCATTTGTCGGAAAAGTGTCGACATTATTTTCGGCCACCAAAGCACTAATTAGATGGCCGATATTTGCGAGTTACGCAAATGTTTCGGCGAGCCTCGCTGTTATGATTTGTACTAAACAGAGTGCGCGGAAGACTTTATAAAAAGGATGTGAAGTACAGAATGTCGAATAGAATAAAGGAACGAGCATTTATAGGGTCGAAACCGTGCTAGGCGAGGACCTCGGGACTTGGATGGCTTGGAAGTGTCGCGATTGGTGCGGGGTGACTCGGCAGTGGTTCGGGCCGAAATGTAGGCCGAACCGGAAACTGACGCGCAGTGTTCGGGGCTGTCCTCTCTAAGGGCAGCTTAAGCAGTAATGAATTGTATATTCATTACACTCGTTAACTGGTTACCTTGCAACGCCCCCTGGCCAAATTGAGATATCGGGCGATTTTCCGCGCCCTAAGAGCGTGTTACGTACCCCTCTTTTTGGGAGCTGGTCGGGTTGCCTCGAACGGTTGGGTTGGGTAGACCAGTAGGGTTACCCGATTACCCTAGGCTGTACAGTGTACAGTAATGGATGTGTGTACCAGAGCAATCTCACACCTGGTCGAGGCGACCAGGTGGTCTATGCGACCATATGGTCCCGCCCACTTCCAACCAGTCGAGGCGACCAGCCGCGAACGTACCAATCTGCACCCCAACCCGTGGTACAGTAACATTTCGGGCAGATGACACATTGGAGGGAGTCGAGTCGATTGGTTTACAAAAACAACCATCAAAATTTCGGTGCATATCATTGGCGAAGTGACTGCTGGGTCTGCCCACAATACTATTCGAATGGTTGGGTCCGAAAACAGGCGGGTGGTACATTCCCCGGTTGCCTGCTTGGTACCCAACCGCCCCCCTGTCGACCCGACGAGTCAGGTTGGCTCGACTTTTTCAGGCAACCGGGGCCTGCCACCAAAATAAGGGGTACGTAACACGCTCTAAGTACCGTGTTTGCTGGTGCCGAACGAGTTGGACTCACATCTCGATTGTCGCGTCCTTTTCTCAGGTCCCTTGTTACACTCTTGCAGAGGGCACTTCCAGATAGTGAACTGATGTGTGGTACGGTAACCAGGTGTCGAGAATATGAGTTAACGTGTTCGCCAAGAGATGTTTTTAAACCTTCACGACTGTCGCTACTCTCGGATTCCTTCCCGTTTCCTGCCTCCGTCATTTGCGAAACTCTTTGGAGAATGGGTTAAAACAGTATGGTAGGCCTCCCCATTTCCAATTCTTCAAACAGACGAAATTCCAGTTTTTGCAAACACGCCCTCACCCCAGCAATCTATTAGTTGTTTTTGGGTTGCGTAGCAACCCTTTATATTTGGTTTGACATTTTGGGGATATCATTTGAAGAGTGTATTTACGCACTTTTTGGAGCACCCGTTTTGAATGTTTTGAAACTGTGTTCAAACGGATGCCTCAAATAATGGTTAAAAAACACCCTTGAATGAGATCCCCATATGTAAAACCAAATACCGGAACGCACGTACGTATCATGTTGAAACCATGAACTTGCTCGACCGTCCCAACCTCGTCGATAAATACGGCGGATCGTACGGCCGAGCATAAAATTCTGGCATCAACATGAACGAATGAACAAGGTATGAGGTGGAATGGATGCTTCAAAATGAATGTTAAAATGCATCATGCAGCAACAGAGGTTGATGGGGTCGTTGAAACAGCGGAAACCCACTGCCCCAAAGACGATTAACAACCTCTAATTGCATACATGACACACAATAACACCACACTTTGAAACACACACCCCACAAACACGAATGCAAACGCACGTAAAAAATGTACAACACCACGTAACGGTTGTGAACGGATCGAAGAGCAACCCCACAGTGAAACAAACACAACAAACAGACATGCACACACACGCAAACAAGCACAGAGAGATACAGATACCGTAATAAACACACAACCGTCATAAATAAAATTCAGAAAAAATAATTCCTAACCTATCCCACCTTACCCTCCCTACAACCCTCCCTCCTTCCTTCCCTCATCTCCATCCCACTCCCTCATCTCCCTTCTCAGCTCACGCACGCGCCCTGCACAAAGCAAAATCAGTGAAGTCAACACACACACGCCCAGGCAAAAACAGGGAAGTCAACACACACACGCCCTGCACAAAGTTAAAACAGGGAAGTCAACACACACACGCCCTGCACAAGAAAGCAAAACACACCTTGCACAAAAATCAGTGCATGTTCATACACTGTGTACAAGAAAGCAAAAATAAGATATCGCAACACACGTGCTCTTACAGGTGGCCAAGCAAGAAGTACAAATCACCCTCCCTCACATGCATTGCAGAAGGCGTCAACGCATAGCAGAAAGGCGCCAGTGCACTGCAGTGCACGAGTGCACTGCGAGGCGCCGATGAGCTAGAGCTTACGTCCTAGCGAGCTCATGCACTCTCTCACGCGCTCCCTCACGCGCTCTCACTCGCACTCTCATTCGCACTCGCACTCTCATATGCTCTCTTGCGCGCTCTTTGGCACGCTCTCTCACGCGCTCTCTCACGCGCTCTCTCACGCGCACCCTCACTCGCTCTCTCGCGCACTCTCATGCGCTCTCTCACGCACACCCTCACTCGCTCTCTCGCACTCTCTCATGCGCTCTCTCACGCGCACTCTCACGCGCTCTTTCACGCGCTCTATCAAGGCGCACTCTTAGGGGCACTCTCAGGCGCTCTCTTTCGCGCTCTTTTTCCCGCACGCTCACGCGCATTCTCTCTCTTACGTCCTTTCTCTCGCGCACTCTCACGCACATTCTCTCTCTCAAACGCTCTCTCACGCGCACCCTCACACGCTCCCTCACACGCTCTCTCACGCGCTCTCACACGCGCTCTCTCACGCGCTCTCACACGCGTTCTCTCACCCACTCTCTCATGCGCACTCTCACGCGCTCTCTCACGCTCCCTCACGCGCTCCCTCGCGCACTCTCAGGCACACTCTCACGCACTCCCTCTCGCGCTCTCTCTCGCGCACTCTCACCACATTCTCTCTCTCGCGGACTATCACACGCATTCTCTCTCTCGCGCTCTCACGCGCACTCACACGCGCTCCCTCACGCGCTCTCTCATGCTCACTCTCACGCGCACTTTCACGCACTCTCTCATGTGCTCTCTCACGCGCTCTCTCACGCGCTCTCATGCGCCCTCTCGCGCTCTCTCACGCACTCTCTCACGCGCTCTCTCAAGGCGCATTCTCAGGCACACTCTCACGCACACTCTCTCGCGCTCTCTCTCGCGCATTCTCACCACGTTCTCTCTCTCACGCGCTCCCTCACGCGCTCTCTCACGCGCTCTCTCACAAGCGCTTTCACGCACTCTCTCATGTGCTCTCTCACGCGCTCTCACGCACGCGCTCTCTTGCGCTCTCTCACGCGCTCTCTTGCGCTCGCTCACGCGCTCTCTCACGCGCTCTCTCACGCGCTCTCTCACGCGCTCTCTCACGCGCACCCTCACGCGCACCCTCACGCGCACCCTCACGCGCACCCTCACGCGCACCCTCACGCGCACCCTCACGCGCACCCTCATGCGCTCCCTCACGCGCTCTCTCATGCGCTCCCTCACGCGCTCTCTCACGCGCTCTCTCACGCGCTCTCTCACACGCTCTCTCATGCGCACACGCTCTCCCTCGCGCTCCATCTCTTTCTTCTTCAAATGAAAGTGCAATGCAAGTGGAGATCAATCGACACATTGGAGAGAAAAAAACAAATCAAAACAAAACAAAACAGGACGGAAATTTCAGAAGGGGGGAGGGAGGACGGAAGGACCAGGAACGCACCTGATAACCACGGTGCCTGAGAAAGCAACCCGCGCTCGCGCACCAACCCGCGCTTGCGCTCGTGCACCTGTCGCCGGACGAGACGGCGGAGAGGGAAGGAGAGGCGATGGGGGGGAGTGGGGAGAGGCGACCGCGGGGAGGAGCGAGAGGCGACGGCGGGGAGGAGGGAGAGGCGACCGCGGGGAGGAGGGAGAGGCGACGGCGGGGAGGAGGAGAGGCGACGGCGGGGAAGGAGAAGATGCGACGGCGGGGAGGAGGAGAGGCGACGGCGGGGAGGAGGAGAGGCGACGGCGGGGAGGAGGGAGGCGACGGCGGGGAGGAGGGAGAGGCGACGGCGGGGAGGAGGAGATGCGACGGCGGGGAGGAGGATAGGCGACGGCGGGGAGGAGGGAGGCGACGGCGAGGAGGAGGGAGGCGACGGCGGGGAGGTAAGGGAGAGGAGATGGCGGGGTGGATGGGACGGAGTGATTGTGAGGTGGGTTGGAGAGGTGTCAGCGGGTAGTGAGGGAGAGGATACGGCTGGATGGGAGCGAGAGCGACGGCTAGGTGGGAGAAGAACTGGCGAGAAGGGGTGGGGGGGAGGGGAGGAAAAGGAGTAGGAGCAGAGCAGGTTCTTGTCGAGAAGATTCAAGAACAAGAACCAAGAAAAGACAGCGCCGAATTCGAGCTGTGAAAGAGACGGATGCCAGCGCAGAACGAGAAAACTTCTGCCAGCAGAGCGAGAAAATATATGCCAGCGCAGGACGAGGGCATTCAGCGATGCCAAATGCCCAACCCGCTATAATAACCTGAAAGAACAATGGAGTTAAGTTGTTGGTGAAAACAATTCATGTTTATAAAAATCACAAAAAGAGCATAAATGTCCAAGTTGTTCCACAATTAATTAACAACTTTGAGGGAAGCAACATCTATAGAACATTTCGCTTCATAATAGGGAACTATCGAGCCTGACCTGTTTTAAGTAAAAATGAAGAACTTAATGAATTGCTTCTATAAGCAAAGTATAATTATAATGTATGTACTCTATCTCAATGTTTCTAACATATTGTTTCTAATACAAGGGATACAACTCTACGCAACCCTTCCGACGTAAACGTCGAGTCTTGTTTCATACTCACTATTCGTAGCAAATTGGATAAATACATGGCTCCTGAATCCGCATACCATAGAAAGAGGGGACAATAAAGGTATAAGACAATGGTCTCTCGCTTCTCCATCTGTCCTAGGTTGTTCGAGTAGCAGTGGGTGCAGTAGTCTCGTTCCGCGCTGCTCGTTTTCTACCAAGTAGTTTAACAGGCGATCGTTACATGATCGGCAAGTCTGCTTCGCAATCGTCTGCTGCTGCGTATCTTCTCTGTAGAAGATCCTAGAATCTGAGGCTTTGCCGTCGTCAGTATCGTCATTGAGACGTCTCAGAAACAGCCCTTTTGCTGTGCCGTCACTATCATCGTGCTCGCATCGCTCTTTCTCGTCATTGGTTGGCGGCTTTCACTCTAACGATCAGATACAGTGCACTAGAGCGACTCGGCGCGATACAGTGCACTAGAGCGACTCGGCGTCGAAGCCGCCTCCACTGCTTTACCGCCCGTATCGTTACTCTTGCTGCTTCGCGTGCTCATAACTGCGGTTCGAGGACCATACCGTTGAGCGATTTTAGCCGCTGCCGTCGTGAAATAGCAGACCGACGAGTAACCAACAGTCCGACGAGTAAACGCCAGACGACGGGTAACCACCAGACGAGCTGACCTGAACGAGCAGCTAGGCCAGTACTAGTAACAGGAGGGGTCAGGTCCACGCGAGCGAGCTGAGCGGACTGGTAACCACCAGACGGCGTGTAACCACCTGACGAGCAGCTGAGCCAGTACTAGTAACAGGAGGGTTCCGTTCCTTGCGAGCAGAGCAGAGCAGAGCAGAGCAGAGCAGAGCAGAGCAGAGCAGGCGCGATGGCGTCGTGGCTGATGCGGCTGAAATACGTGACTCAGAAGTGCTCCCTGTACAGCTTCGTGATCGTGCGCGTGAGTGCTGCTGTGAGTGATGGTGCGAGTGATGGTGGGAGTGATGGTGTGAGTGATGGTGCGAGTGATGGTGCGAGTGATGGTGGGAGTGATGGTGCGAGTGATGGTGCGAGTGATGGTGCGAGTGATGGTGCGAGTGATGGTGCGAGTGATGGTGCGAGTGATGGTGCGAGTGATGGTGCGAGTGAGTGATGGTGCGAGTGATGGTGTGAGTGATGGTGTGAGTGATGGTGTGAGTGATGGTGCGAGTGATGGTGCGAGTGATGGTGCGAGTGATGGTGCGAGTGATGGTGTGAGTGATGGTGCGAGTGATGGTGCGAGTGATGGTGCGAGTGATGGTGCGAGTGATGGTGCGAGTGATGGTGCGAGTGATGGTGCGAGTGATGGTGCGAGTGATGGTGTGAGTGATGGTGCGAGTGATGGTGGGAGTGATGGTGCGAGTGAGTGATGGTGCGAGTGATGGTGCGAGTGATGGTGCGAGTGATGGTGCGAGTGATGGTGCGAGTGATGGTGCGAGTGATGGTGCGAGTGAGTGATGGTGCGAGTGATGGTGCGAGTGATGGTGCGAGTGATGGTGCGAGTGATGGTGCGAGTGATGGTGCGAGTGATGGTGCGAGTGATGTGCGAGTGAGTGATGGTGCGAGTGATGGTGTGAGTGATGGTGTGAGTGATGGTGTGAGTGATGGTGTGAGTGATGGTGCGAGTGATGGTGCGAGTGATGGTGCGAGTGTTGGTGGGAGTGATGGTGTGAGTGATGGTGCGAGTGATGGTGCGAGTGATGGTGCGAGTGATGGTGGGAGTGATGGTGGGAGTGATGGTGCGAGTGAGTGATGGTGCGAGTGATGGTGCGAGTGATGGTGCGAGTGATGGTGCGAGTGATGGTGCGAGTGATGGTGCGAGTGATGGTGCGAGTGAGTGATGGTGCGAGTGATGGTGCGAGTGATGGTGCGAGTGATGGTGCGAGTGATGGTGCGAGTGATGGTGCGAGTGATGGTGCGAGTGATGGTGCGAGTGATGGTGCGAGTGATGGTGCGAGTGAGTGATGGTGCGAGTGATGGTGTGAGTGATGGTGTGAGTGATGGTGTGAGTGATGGTGTGAGTGATGGTGCGAGTGATGGTGCGAGTGATGGTGCGAGTGTTGGTGGGAGTGATGGTGTGAGTGATGGTGCGAGTGATGGTGCGAGTGATGGTGCGAGTGATGGTGGGAGTGATGGTGGGAGTGATGGTGCGAGTGAGTGATGGTGCGAGTGATGGTGCGAGTGATGGTGCGAGTGATGGTGCGAGTGATGGTGCGAGTGATGGTGCGAGTGATGGTGCGAGTGAGTGATGGTGCGAGTGATGGTGCGAGTGATGGTGCGAGTGATGGTGCGAGTGATGGTGCGAGTGATGGTGCGAGTGATGGTGCGAGTGATGGTGCGAGTGATGGTGCGAGTGATGGTGCGAGTCATGGTGCGAGTGATGGTGTGAGTGATGGTGTGAGTGATGGTGTGAGTGATGGTGTGAGTGCGGAATCTCAAAAGTCGACTCAATGCGGATACGTGACTCAGAAGTGCTCCCTGTTCACCTTCGTGCTCGTGCGAGTGAGTGCTGCAGTGAGAGGCGGTGTGAGAGATTCTTGCTGTTACTGGTGCTGTGGGTGATGGTAAGCAACATTCGGGGCAGAAGGCAAGTGCTCCATGCTCAGCTTTCGTGCACGTGAGATATGGTGTGAGTGCTGCTGTGAGTGCTGCTGTGAGTGCTGCTGTGAGTGCTGGTGAGAGCGCTGGCCTGACTTTTGAGAATTCTCAAAATTCATTACAGTGTGACTAAGTATGTGTGTCAGAAGTGCTTCATATGAACGGCTTTGTGCAGGGTAGTTGGGCCTGACAAAGCTGTATCCTTTCTGCCTGCCTGATTGCAGACCCACATGGAGCAGCATCAAGGGGAGCTCCCCCCCATCACCAAGCTAGTGAGGACTCTCAACAGGATTGTGCAGCACGAGGCATCAACGCACATCGTACTGACTGCCGCCCTCTTGCCCCCACTTCCCCTGCCTGATTGCCTTGCAGGCCCACATGGAGCAGCATCCAGGAGAGCTCCCCCCAATTGGCAAGCTAGTGAGGACTCTGAACAAGATCGTGCAGCACGAGAAATCGTATATGACATATCTGCAGCCTTCTTTGTTACGAGACGGGACCATGAGGCCGACTATAAGGGGGATGAAGGACGAGTGGGTGCTCTACCGGTTTATGCTGCTGCCCACTTGGGAGTGAGTGTGCCGCCCCAAATGGCAGTTAGTGAGTGTGCCGCCCCAAATGGCAGTTAGTGAGTGTGCCGTGCATTTAGTAGAGTGTGTGTGCCACCCAGTTGGCAGTTGAGTGTGCCGCCCATCTGGTCTGTTCCTTATCCGCCCATTGCTTTCTCATAAGGACTACCCAATCTTATGTTTCTCCTTATACGTCTTTTTTCTATGTCCCCTTTTTCTCCCCCATGGCAGCACCGTTTCTGTCGGAGACGTGTGGGGTTCCAACCCAAGTCGACCCAACCCAGCACGTGTTTCGTTTGAGCTGACTCAAATGTCCCCCTTTCTCTCATACTTTCTATGTCCCCCTTGCTCTCCCCCATGGCAGCACCGTTTCCGTTGGAGACGTGGTGGGGGTTCCGAGTCGTCCCAGCACGTGTTTCTTTTGAGCCGACTCAGATGTCCCCCTTTTCCTCATACGCCCTGTCTGTGTCCCCTTGCTCTCCCCCGTGGCAGCACTGTTTCCGTTGAAGAAATTGTGGGGTTCCAACCCAAGTCGACCCAGCACGTGTTTCGTTGTAGCTGACTCAGAAGTCCCCCTTTCTCTCATACTTTCTTTGCCCCCCTTTCTCTCATAAGCCCTTCCCATTTCCTCCTCACTCTCCCCCGTGGCAGCACTCTTTCCGTTGGAGACGTGGTGGGGTTTCATGTCGACCCCACACGTGTTTCTGCTGCATTTGCTTCTGCTTCTCCTGCTCCTGCTGCCCCTGCTTCTCCTGCTGCCTCTGTTTCTCCTGCTTCTGCTTTTCCTGCTGCCTCTGCCTCTGCTTCTGAAGCTGCGTCCCCTGCTTCTGCTTCTGCTGCTTCTCGTGCTGCTGCGGGCAATGAACCAGCCAGTTTTGACCCAGAATCCACTGCCAAGGCGAAAGCAGCCAAGGCGAAAGCAGCCCCCAGTGTCGAGTCAACTCAAAAAGCCAACACAGAAGGTTCCGACTCAAAACATTCCGACTCAGAAGCCACTGCCAAGGCGAAGGCAGCACGCAGTTCATTTCCGGTTATCTTTCGGCGAGTCGCAGCCGTTCCTGGAGACGAGATGTTGTCATCTCAACCGTCAGATGAGCCGTTTCGGATAGAGAAGGACCATTTCTGGGTTCTTGCAGACAACCCGGCTGTTCCTGTGAAGGTATGTCCAAGGGTAGTTTGAAAGGGCAACAGGTTTGGTTATGAGAATTCTCACAACCAACCCACAAGAAAGGGGACCAGTTCTGGGTGCTTGCAGATGGTCCCGCTGTTCCTGCAAAGGTGCGTTCAGTAGGGTGATCATTTGAGGGTACTTGGAAATGGGAAAGGTATGTTAAAGGATGATAATAAGAGTTCTTGGAAAATATAAGGGTATGTAAGGGCGGTTATATAAAGGTACTTGGATAAGATAAAGGTATGTTCCCCAACGTTCTTTCTCCTATATATATATATACATATATATCTGGTTCTTGCCTGAAAGCTCTTCTTCTTTTTCTTGCCTTTTCCAACCCTCAAGAATCTTCGCCCCTCTTCACTCCGTCTATTTGTTTTCCCTCCCAGGAGGCCTTTCACCGCCGCACGATCGGGCCAGCGCAGTCTCACCCAGCCAGGGGAACAGCACGGCAGCTCCTCCTAGCCAGGAATCCATCTCTTCTCGTGCTCATACTCCATTTGAGTTGAGACGATTTTTGAGGCGCCTCAAAAATCGTCTCAACTCCCGCGGATTTTTTTTAGGCGCCTCAAAAATAGCCAGGAATCCATCTCTTCTTGTGCTCAAACTCCACTTCTGAGGCGCCTCAGAATTCACCCCGGGCATTCAAGGAGACAGCACAGAGGCTCCTAGCCAGGAATCTATTCACTCGTTTCGTGCTCTAAGTCCATTTCCTGCTCCTCCTTTTTATTATTCCCTCCCAGGAGGCCTTAGACAGCCGGACGCTCGGGCCTGTGCACGTGAGGGACATGGTGGGGAGAGCTCTGTATGTGGTGCGCTCAGCACTGGACCATGAACCCATACACAACAGGTACGTGGTGCGGCCTTTGAGTCCTTGGTAAGTGCTCTCTGTCTCCTCCCTCCAGGAGGCCCTAGACAGCCGCACTCTTGGTCCCGAGAACGTGAGAGACATAGTGGGAAGAGCTCTGTATGTGGTGTGCTCAGCACTGGACCATGAATCCATACACAACAGGTGCGCCCTTTGAGTCCTTGGTCAGTGCGCATATCAAGTTGCTGAGCCCTACTGTACGTGGTGCGCTCAGCACTGGACCATGAGCCCATACAAAACAGTTGCAGCCTTTGAGTCTCTGATAGGTGCTCATGCCAAGTTGCTGAGTCCTACTGTTTGTGGTGCGCTTAGCATTGGACCATGAGCCCCTTAGCATTGGACCATGAGCCCCTTAGCATTGGACCATGAGCCCATACGCAACAGGTGCGGCCTTTTTTTAGCACTTGCTTTGCGCGTATCCCTTAGCCTGTACACAGTAGGTGCGATCAGCTTTGCATCACGAATCTATACACAACTGGTGCGGCCTTTTAGTCTTTGGTAGGCGTCATGCCATGCTGCGTAGTCTTTCTGAATCATAAAAGTCACACCACGTTTTGCTTCCCTCTGCTGGTGTGCCATTGGAGCCTCTGTTTTCAGTGGCGCCTCAAAAGTCACACCACGTTTTGCTTCCCTCTGCTGGTGTGCCATTGGAGCCTCTGTTTTCAGTGGCGCCTCAAAAGTCACACCACGTTTTGCTTCCCTCTGCTGGTGTGCCATTGGAGCCTCTGTTTTCAGTGGCGCCTCAAAAGGCACACCACGTTTTGCTTCCCTCTGCTGGTGTGCCATTGGAGCCTCTGTTTTCAGTGGCGCCTCAAAAGTCACACCACGTTTTGCTTCCCTCTGCTGGTGTGCCATTGGAGCCTCTGTTTTCAGTGGCGCCTCAAAAGTCACACCACGTTTTGCTTCCCTCTGCTGGTGTGCCATTGGAGCCTCTGTTTTCAGTGGCGCCTCAAAAGGCACACCACGTTTTGCTTCCCTCTGCTGGTGTGCCATTGGAGCCTCTGTTTTCAGTGGCGCCTCAAAAGGCACACCACGTTTTGCTTCCCTCTGCTGGTGTGCCATTGGAGCCTCTGTTTTCAGTGGCGCCTCAAAAGGCACACCACGTTTTGCTTCCCTCTGCTGGTGTGCCATTGGAGCCTCTGTTTTCAGTGGCGCCTCAAAAGGCACACCACGTTTTGCTTCCCTCTGCTGGTGTGCCATTGGAGCCTCTGTTTTCAGTGGCGCCTCAAAAGTCACACCACGTTTTGCTTCCCTCTGCTGGTGTGCCATTGGAGCCTCTGTTTTCAGTGGCGCCTCAAAAGTCACACCACGTTTTGCTTCCCTCTGCTGGTGTGCCATTGGAGCCTCTGTTTTCAGTGGCGCCTCAAAAGGCACACCACGTTTTGCTTCCCTCTGCTGGTGTGCCATTGGAGCCTCTGTTTTCAGTGGCGCCTCAAAAGGCACACCACGTTTTGCTTCCCTCTGCTGGTGTGCCATTGGAGCCTCTGTTTTCAGTGGCGCCTCAAAAGGCACACCACGTTTTGCTTCCCTCTGCTGGTGTGCCATTGGAGCCTCTGTTTTCAGTGGCGCCTCAAAAGGCACACCACGTTTTGCTTCCCTCTGCTGGTGTGCCATTGGAGCCTCTGTTTTCAGTGGCGCCTCAAAAGGCACACCACGTTTTGCTTCCCTCTGCTGGTGTGCCATTGGAGCCTCTGTTTTCAGTGGCGCCTCAAAAGTCACACCACGTTTTGCTTCCCTCTGCTGATGTGCCATTGGAGCCTCTGTTTTCAGTGGCGCCTCAAAAGTCACACCACGTTTTGCTTCCCTCTGCTGGTGTGCCATTGGAGCCTCTGTTTTCAGTGGCGCCTCAAAAGGCACACCACGTTTTGCTTCCCTCTGCTGGTGTGCCATTGGAGCCTCTGTTTTCAGTGGCGCCTCAAAAGTCACACCACGTTTTGCTTCCCTCTGCTGGTGTGCCATTGGAGCCTCTGTTTTCAGTGGCGCCTCAAAAGGCACACCACGTTTTGCTTCCCTCTGCTGGTGTGCCATTGGAGCCTCTGTTTTCAGTGGCGCCTCAAAAGTCACACCACGTTTTGCTTCCCTCTGCTGATGTGCCATTGGAGCCTCTGTTTTCAGTGGCGCCTCAAAAGTCACACCACGTTTTGCTTCCCTCTGCTGGTGTGCCATTGGAGCCTCTGTTTTCAGTGGCGCCTCAAAAGTCACACCACGTTTTGCTTCCCTCTGCTGGTGTGCCATTGGAGCCTCTGTTTTCAGTGGCGCCTCAAAAGGCACACCACGTTTTGCTTCCCTCTGCTGGTGTGCCATTGGAGCCTCTGTTTTCAGTGGCGCCTCAAAAGTCACACCACGTTTTGCTTCCCTCTGCTGGTGTGCCATTGGAGCCTCTGTTTTCAGTGGCGCCTCAAAAGGCACACCACGTTTTGCTTCCCTCTGCTGGTGTGCCATCGGAGCCTCTGTTTTCAGTGGCGCCTCAAAAGTCACACCACGTTTTGCTTCCCTCTGCTGGTGTGCCATTGGAGCCTCTGTTTTCAGTGGCGCCTCAAAAGGCACACCACGTTTTGCTTCCCTCTGCTGGTGTGCCATTGGAGCCTCTGTTTTCAGTGGCGCCTCAAAAGGCACACCACGTTTTGCTTCCCTCTGCTGGTGTGCCATTGGAGCCTCTGTTTTCAGTGGCGCCTCAAAAGGCACACCACGTTTTGCTTCCCTCTGCTGGTGTGCCATTGGAGCCTCTGTTTTCAGTGGCGCCTCAAAAGGCACACCACGTTTTGCTTCCCTCTGCTGGTGTGCCATTGGAGCCTCTGTTTTCAGTGGCGCCTCAAAAGGCACACCACGTTTTGCTTCCCTCTGCTGGTGTGCCATTGGAGCCTCTGTTTTCAGTGGCGCCTCAAAAGGCACACCACGTTTTGCTTCCCTCTGCTGGTGTGCCATTGGAGCCTCTGTTTTCAGTGGCGCCTCAAAAGGCACACCACGTTTTGCTTCCCTCTGCTGGTGTGCCATTGGAGCCTCTGTTTTCAGTGGCGCCTCAAAAGGCACACCACGTTTTGCTTCCCTCTGCTGGTGTGCCATTGGAGCCTCTGTTTTCAGTGGCACCTCAAAAGGCACACCACGTTTTGCTTCCCTCTGCTGGTGTGCCATTGGAGCCTCTGTTTTCAGTGGCGCCTCAAAAGGCACACCACGTTTTGCTTCCCTCTGCTGGTGTGCCATTGGAGCCTCTGTTTTCAGTGGCGCCTCAAAAGTCACACCACGTTTTGCTTCCCTCTGCTGGTGTGCCATTGGAGCCTCTGTTTTCAGTGGCGCCTCAAAAGTCACACCACGTTTTGCTTCCCTCTGCTGGTGTGCCATTGGAGCCTCTGTTTTTTGTGCTCATGGTAAGTTGTGTTGTCCCGCCGCCATGCTGCAAACACTGCATGCCTGCTCCCATCTGTATAGCCGCTGACTCATCCAGCCTTCCTTCCTCCCTTTACCGGCAATAGTGAGCCACCGCAACCCTTGTGTAGTTGTCGAGCACATGGTCATTCACGTTGTCCCGCCATGCTGCAAACACTGCATGCCTGCTCCCATCTGTGTAGCCACTGACTCATCCAGCCTTCCTCCCCTTGCCTCCTTTCCCTGCCCCCTGCCTGCTCCTCCCCTCTCTCCCACTCTCTCCCACTCTCTCGCACCTGCGAAACACTTATGTTTCCGCATCTGTCAGTGATGAAGGTACGGTAGACGACTCAGCAGTAATGGCAATGGAGTGTCAAATTGAGGACCTGCTGAAGCGGATAAACGAAGAAAGGAAGTGACGAGATAGTGACTTTTCTCACCAACCACCAGATGACGAAGCAGTAATGCGAATGGGATCTCCCATGGAGGACCTGCTGACGCGGATCAAAATACAATGGCAGTTATAGGTCCTTTTTTCACCTACCATCGGCCCATGGTAGATGATGCAGCAGTAGTGGCAAGAGACTGCTTAGAATCTGTGGAAACAAAGTACGCAAGCGGTCAGAGACTGTATCTGCTCTACAATTTTTCATCCAGCGTGCCAGTGGTCTAGTGGTAGAATAGCACCCTGCCATGAGCCCGGTGCAGACCCGGGTTCGATTCCCGGCTGGCACAGCATCTTTGAGAGCTGTGGGTTTTTTCCTATCTCTGATGTGCAGCCACGACCTGATCTACTCATTGCTGTTTTCGTCTCCAAAGTACCAGTACGGTAGCTGTTTTAGAGGGAAAAAACAAATTTGACGACACTGTTTAAGGAAACAACTCCTGCCCTCTATGCCGCCCCACAGTCCCCCCCCCCTATCCCCCCCCCGTGGCACAGCTACGAGACCTTCTGGGTGGCTTGTTGAGCATCGTCGGGACACGTTCCTCTCCAACCAGCAGCATCTCCTTCACATCTTCCCTTACTGGTTGCAAGGCGATCTTCCACCTACAGTCAGGCTGTTCTACACTGCTTCAAACCTCGTCGCTCTAAAGTAACCGCGTGGTGGTGTACGTCCCATCGCCATTGGAGAAGTGCTACCACGTCTCCTTTCGCGCTGCGTCACTCTCTTTTCCATCAGTTTGTTGTAGCAGTTCCAGCCAAGATCGAGGTCGTGTCTCACGCTGTGTAATGCACCTTCTCCCTTCACCCGGACTGTGTGGTGCTTCAGCTTATCATTCAACTCTCTCAACATCGTTTTGAGGTGTGAGAGGAAAATGTTTCTTTTGTACGAGATTGTGGCTGATGCTAGTTAGTAGGTGGAGCAGTGGGTTGATTTGTAAACTGCTGGGTAGCTTGCTGAACTAGTTGCTAATAATTGTTCTGAACTAGGAAGATATCTTAACCTCACATCAACATCCGTTGTAGTCTAGTCGGTTAGGATACTCGGCTCTCACCCGAGAGACCCGGGTTCAAGTCCCGGCAACGGAATGTTTTTTTTTATTAACCCTAAACCAGTTGCGCAAATGTTTGAGGTTGAGGTCCGGCCACGTGGGGTCGACCTGTCCCGACCGGGTCTAAAAGTCAGGTTTTTGCCCACGGCGGTTCAAGTCCAGTCTTGGCTGGATTACTGCAATCAGGCAAGGCGGGGTCAAGTTTTGACTCGATAATGACCCGACCCGAAATCTGGTCAGAATGGTTGTACAAATACATACGGTAGGCACTATATAGAATGGATACAGATACCCGACCCGTCCGGTCGCCCCGGCCTGGGATTTTAAAATAGGGGAGACCGTGAAGACAGGACGACCTAGTGTGAATTGATCAGTGTGCGTAGAGCGTTCCAGGCTTCAATAGTAGTCAACACGCTCTTCTCATCCCCCAACCCAAAGCCGGTTGTGTTGTCTAGTTTTGATAGCGAGCCTTCACCTCGACAATGCTTTCTGAACGCATTTCATATACCAGGTAACATTTCTTCAGTTGGCCGTTTACTGTGGCTCGGTAAACATAAACCAATGCTACAGCAACAAGACTCACGGTAGTAGGGCCTCCAAAGGAAGGGTGGAAGGCTTAGAAGGACCTCTGTAAAACTACCATATACGAATTGAAGGATAAGAAGGGAGTGCATGCGCTCCATTTCAGGGTTCCTACTTCATTACCCATTCCTTCGGCGATTGTTTTTAGCAACAGCGGTTGTACTTGTGTTGGATAAATACATCCGCTCCGACATCCTCGATATAAAGTCATTTGCTGAAGGCAGGAGCATGACCAACAATCTTATGATTGTTGGTCATGCTCCTCACGCGCTCTCTCACAAGCGCTTTCACGCACTCTCTCATGTGCTCTCTCACGCGCTCTCACGCACGCGCTCTCTTGCGCTCTCTCACGCGCTCTCTTGCGCTCGCTCACGCGCTCTCTCACGCGCTCTCTCACGCGCTCTCTCACGCGCTCTCTCACGCGCACCCTCACGCGCACCCTCACGCGCACCCTCACGCGCACCCTCACGCGCACCCTCACGCGCACCCTCACGCGCACCCTCATGCGCTCCCTCACGCGCTCTCTCATGCGCTCCCTCACGCGCTCTCTCACGCGCTCTCTCACGCGCTCTCTCACACGCTCTCTCATGCGCACACGCTCTCCCTCGCGCTCCATCTCTTTCTTCTTCAAATGAAAGTGCAATGCAAGTGGAGATCAATCGACACATTGGAGAGAAAAAAACAAATCAAAACAAAACAAAACAGGACGGAAATTTCAGAAGGGGGGAGGGAGGACGGAAGGACCAGGAACGCACCTGATAACCACGGTGCCTGAGAAAGCAACCCGCGCTCGCGCACCAACCCGCGCTTGCGCTCGTGCACCTGTCGCCGGACGAGACGGCGGAGAGGGAAGGAGAGGCGATGGGGGGGAGTGGGGAGAGGCGACCGCGGGGAGGAGCGAGAGGCGACGGCGGGGAGGAGGGAGAGGCGACCGCGGGGAGGAGGGAGAGGCGACGGCGGGGAGGAGGAGAGGCGACGGCGGGGAAGGAGAAGATGCGACGGCGGGGAGGAGGAGAGGCGACGGCGGGGAGGAGGAGAGGCGACGGCGGGGAGGAGGGAGGCGACGGCGGGGAGGAGGGAGAGGCGACGGCGGGGAGGAGGAGATGCGACGGCGGGGAGGAGGATAGGCGACGGCGGGGAGGAGGGAGGCGACGGCGAGGAGGAGGGAGGCGACGGCGGGGAGGTAAGGGAGAGGAGATGGCGGGGTGGATGGGACGGAGTGATTGTGAGGTGGGTTGGAGAGGTGTCAGCGGGTAGTGAGGGAGAGGATACGGCTGGATGGGAGCGAGAGCGACGGCTAGGTGGGAGAAGAACTGGCGAGAAGGGGTGGGGGGGAGGGGAGGAAAAGGAGTAGGAGCAGAGCAGGTTCTTGTCGAGAAGATTCAAGAACAAGAACCAAGAAAAGACAGCGCCGAATTCGAGCTGTGAAAGAGACGGATGCCAGCGCAGAACGAGAAAACTTCTGCCAGCAGAGCGAGAAAATATATGCCAGCGCAGGACGAGGGCATTCAGCGATGCCAAATGCCCAACCCGCTATAATAACCTGAAAGAACAATGGAGTTAAGTTGTTGGTGAAAACAATTCATGTTTATAAAAATCACAAAAAGAGCATAAATGTCCAAGTTGTTCCACAATTAATTAACAACTTTGAGGGAAGCAACATCTATAGAACATTTCGCTTCATAATAGGGAACTATCGAGCCTGACCTGTTTTAAGTAAAAATGAAGAACTTAATGAATTGCTTCTATAAGCAAAGTATAATTATAATGTATGTACTCTATCTCAATGTTTCTAACATATTGTTTCTAATACAAGGGATACAACTCTACGCAACCCTTCCGACGTAAACGTCGAGTCTTGTTTCATACTCACTATTCGTAGCAAATTGGATAAATACATGGCTCCTGAATCCGCATACCATAGAAAGAGGGGACAATAAAGGTATAAGACAATGGTCTCTCGCTTCTCCATCTGTCCTAGGTTGTTCGAGTAGCAGTGGGTGCAGTAGTCTCGTTCCGCGCTGCTCGTTTTCTACCAAGTAGTTTAACAGGCGATCGTTACATGATCGGCAAGTCTGCTTCGCAATCGTCTGCTGCTGCGTATCTTCTCTGTAGAAGATCCTAGAATCTGAGGCTTTGCCGTCGTCAGTATCGTCATTGAGACGTCTCAGAAACAGCCCTTTTGCTGTGCCGTCACTATCATCGTGCTCGCATCGCTCTTTCTCGTCATTGGTTGGCGGCTTTCACTCTAACGATCAGATACAGTGCACTAGAGCGACTCGGCGCGATACAGTGCACTAGAGCGACTCGGCGTCGAAGCCGCCTCCACTGCTTTACCGCCCGTATCGTTACTCTTGCTGCTTCGCGTGCTCATAACTGCGGTTCGAGGACCATACCGTTGAGCGATTTTAGCCGCTGCCGTCGTGAAATAGCAGACCGACGAGTAACCAACAGTCCGACGAGTAAACGCCAGACGACGGGTAACCACCAGACGAGCTGACCTGAACGAGCAGCTAGGCCAGTACTAGTAACAGGAGGGGTCAGGTCCACGCGAGCGAGCTGAGCGGACTGGTAACCACCAGACGGCGTGTAACCACCTGACGAGCAGCTGAGCCAGTACTAGTAACAGGAGGGTTCCGTTCCTTGCGAGCAGAGCAGAGCAGAGCAGAGCAGAGCAGAGCAGAGCAGAGCAGGCGCGATGGCGTCGTGGCTGATGCGGCTGAAATACGTGACTCAGAAGTGCTCCCTGTACAGCTTCGTGATCGTGCGCGTGAGTGCTGCTGTGAGTGATGGTGCGAGTGATGGTGGGAGTGATGGTGTGAGTGATGGTGCGAGTGATGGTGCGAGTGATGGTGGGAGTGATGGTGCGAGTGATGGTGCGAGTGATGGTGCGAGTGATGGTGCGAGTGATGGTGCGAGTGATGGTGCGAGTGATGGTGCGAGTGATGGTGCGAGTGAGTGATGGTGCGAGTGATGGTGTGAGTGATGGTGTGAGTGATGGTGTGAGTGATGGTGCGAGTGATGGTGCGAGTGATGGTGCGAGTGATGGTGCGAGTGATGGTGTGAGTGATGGTGCGAGTGATGGTGCGAGTGATGGTGCGAGTGATGGTGCGAGTGATGGTGCGAGTGATGGTGCGAGTGATGGTGCGAGTGATGGTGCGAGTGATGGTGTGAGTGATGGTGCGAGTGATGGTGGGAGTGATGGTGCGAGTGAGTGATGGTGCGAGTGATGGTGCGAGTGATGGTGCGAGTGATGGTGCGAGTGATGGTGCGAGTGATGGTGCGAGTGATGGTGCGAGTGATGGTGCGAGTGAGTGATGGTGCGAGTGATGGTGCGAGTGATGGTGCGAGTGATGGTGCGAGTGATGGTGCGAGTGATGGTGCGAGTGATGGTGCGAGTGATGGTGCGAGTGATGGTGCGAGTGATGGTGCGAGTGAGTGATGGTGCGAGTGATGGTGTGAGTGATGGTGTGAGTGATGGTGTGAGTGATGGTGTGAGTGATGGTGCGAGTGATGGTGCGAGTGATGGTGCGAGTGTTGGTGGGAGTGATGGTGTGAGTGATGGTGCGAGTGATGGTGCGAGTGATGGTGCGAGTGATGGTGGGAGTGATGGTGGGAGTGATGGTGCGAGTGAGTGATGGTGCGAGTGATGGTGCGAGTGATGGTGCGAGTGATGGTGCGAGTGATGGTGCGAGTGATGGTGCGAGTGATGGTGCGAGTGAGTGATGGTGCGAGTGATGGTGCGAGTGATGGTGCGAGTGATGGTGCGAGTGATGGTGCGAGTGATGGTGCGAGTGATGGTGCGAGTGATGGTGCGAGTGATGGTGCGAGTGATGGTGCGAGTGAGTGATGGTGCGAGTGATGGTGTGAGTGATGGTGTGAGTGATGGTGTGAGTGATGGTGTGAGTGATGGTGCGAGTGATGGTGCGAGTGATGGTGCGAGTGTTGGTGGGAGTGATGGTGTGAGTGATGGTGCGAGTGATGGTGCGAGTGATGGTGCGAGTGATGGTGGGAGTGATGGTGGGAGTGATGGTGCGAGTGAGTGATGGTGCGAGTGATGGTGCGAGTGATGGTGCGAGTGATGGTGCGAGTGATGGTGCGAGTGATGGTGCGAGTGATGGTGCGAGTGAGTGATGGTGCGAGTGATGGTGCGAGTGATGGTGCGAGTGATGGTGCGAGTGATGGTGCGAGTGATGGTGCGAGTGATGGTGCGAGTGATGGTGCGAGTGATGGTGCGAGTGATGGTGCGAGTCATGGTGCGAGTGATGGTGTGAGTGATGGTGTGAGTGATGGTGTGAGTGATGGTGTGAGTGCGGAATCTCAAAAGTCGACTCAATGCGGATACGTGACTCAGAAGTGCTCCCTGTTCACCTTCGTGCTCGTGCGAGTGAGTGCTGCAGTGAGAGGCGGTGTGAGAGATTCTTGCTGTTACTGGTGCTGTGGGTGATGGTAAGCAACATTCGGGGCAGAAGGCAAGTGCTCCATGCTCAGCTTTCGTGCACGTGAGATATGGTGTGAGTGCTGCTGTGAGTGCTGCTGTGAGTGCTGCTGTGAGTGCTGGTGAGAGCGCTGGCCTGACTTTTGAGAATTCTCAAAATTCATTACAGTGTGACTAAGTATGTGTGTCAGAAGTGCTTCATATGAACGGCTTTGTGCAGGGTAGTTGGGCCTGACAAAGCTGTATCCTTTCTGCCTGCCTGATTGCAGACCCACATGGAGCAGCATCAAGGGGAGCTCCCCCCCATCACCAAGCTAGTGAGGACTCTCAACAGGATTGTGCAGCACGAGGCATCAACGCACATCGTACTGACTGCCGCCCTCTTGCCCCCACTTCCCCTGCCTGATTGCCTTGCAGGCCCACATGGAGCAGCATCCAGGAGAGCTCCCCCCAATTGGCAAGCTAGTGAGGACTCTGAACAAGATCGTGCAGCACGAGAAATCGTATATGACATATCTGCAGCCTTCTTTGTTACGAGACGGGACCATGAGGCCGACTATAAGGGGGATGAAGGACGAGTGGGTGCTCTACCGGTTTATGCTGCTGCCCACTTGGGAGTGAGTGTGCCGCCCCAAATGGCAGTTAGTGAGTGTGCCGCCCCAAATGGCAGTTAGTGAGTGTGCCGTGCATTTAGTAGAGTGTGTGTGCCACCCAGTTGGCAGTTGAGTGTGCCGCCCATCTGGTCTGTTCCTTATCCGCCCATTGCTTTCTCATAAGGACTACCCAATCTTATGTTTCTCCTTATAAGTCTTTTTTCTATGTCCCCTTTTTCTCCCCCATGGCAGCACCGTTTCTGTCGGAGACGTGTGGGGTTCCAACCCAAGTCGACCCAACCCAGCACGTGTTTCGTTTGAGCTGACTCAAATGTCCCCCTTTCTCTCATACTTTCTATGTCCCCCTTGCTCTCCCCCATGGCAGCACCGTTTCCGTTGGAGACGTGGTGGGGGTTCCGAGTCGTCCCAGCACGTGTTTCTTTTGAGCCGACTCAGATGTCCCCCTTTTCCTCATACGCCCTGTCTGTGTCCCCTTGCTCTCCCCCGTGGCAGCACTGTTTCCGTTGAAGAAATTGTGGGGTTCCAACCCAAGTCGACCCAGCACGTGTTTCGTTGTAGCTGACTCAGAAGTCCCCCTTTCTCTCATACTTTCTTTGCCCCCCTTTCTCTCATAAGCCCTTCCCATTTCCTCCTCACTCTCCCCCGTGGCAGCACTCTTTCCGTTGGAGACGTGGTGGGGTTTCATGTCGACCCCACACGTGTTTCTGCTGCATTTGCTTCTGCTTCTCCTGCTCCTGCTGCCCCTGCTTCTCCTGCTGCCTCTGTTTCTCCTGCTTCTGCTTTTCCTGCTGCCTCTGCCTCTGCTTCTGAAGCTGCGTCCCCTGCTTCTGCTTCTGCTGCTTCTCGTGCTGCTGCGGGCAATGAACCAGCCAGTTTTGACCCAGAATCCACTGCCAAGGCGAAAGCAGCCAAGGCGAAAGCAGCCCCCAGTGTCGAGTCAACTCAAAAAGCCAACACAGAAGGTTCCGACTCAAAACATTCCGACTCAGAAGCCACTGCCAAGGCGAAGGCAGCACGCAGTTCATTTCCGGTTATCTTTCGGCGAGTCGCAGCCGTTCCTGGAGACGAGATGTTGTCATCTCAACCGTCAGATGAGCCGTTTCGGATAGAGAAGGACCATTTCTGGGTTCTTGCAGACAACCCGGCTGTTCCTGTGAAGGTATGTCCAAGGGTAGTTTGAAAGGGCAACAGGTTTGGTTATGAGAATTCTCACAACCAACCCACAAGAAAGGGGACCAGTTCTGGGTGCTTGCAGATGGTCCCGCTGTTCCTGCAAAGGTGCGTTCAGTAGGGTGATCATTTGAGGGTACTTGGAAATGGGAAAGGTATGTTAAAGGATGATAATAAGAGTTCTTGGAAAATATAAGGGTATGTAAGGGCGGTTATATAAAGGTACTTGGATAAGATAAAGGTATGTTCCCCAACGTTCTTTCTCCTATATATATATATACATATATATCTGGTTCTTGCCTGAAAGCTCTTCTTCTTTTTCTTGCCTTTTCCAACCCTCAAGAATCTTCGCCCCTCTTCACTCCGTCTATTTGTTTTCCCTCCCAGGAGGCCTTTCACCGCCGCACGATCGGGCCAGCGCAGTCTCACCCAGCCAGGGGAACAGCACGGCAGCTCCTCCTAGCCAGGAATCCATCTCTTCTCGTGCTCATACTCCATTTGAGTTGAGACGATTTTTGAGGCGCCTCAAAAATCGTCTCAACTCCCGCGGATTTTTTTTAGGCGCCTCAAAAATAGCCAGGAATCCATCTCTTCTTGTGCTCAAACTCCACTTCTGAGGCGCCTCAGAATTCACCCCGGGCATTCAAGGAGACAGCACAGAGGCTCCTAGCCAGGAATCTATTCACTCGTTTCGTGCTCTAAGTCCATTTCCTGCTCCTCCTTTTTATTATTCCCTCCCAGGAGGCCTTAGACAGCCGGACGCTCGGGCCTGTGCACGTGAGGGACATGGTGGGGAGAGCTCTGTATGTGGTGCGCTCAGCACTGGACCATGAACCCATACACAACAGGTACGTGGTGCGGCCTTTGAGTCCTTGGTAAGTGCTCTCTGTCTCCTCCCTCCAGGAGGCCCTAGACAGCCGCACTCTTGGTCCCGAGAACGTGAGAGACATAGTGGGAAGAGCTCTGTATGTGGTGTGCTCAGCACTGGACCATGAATCCATACACAACAGGTGCGCCCTTTGAGTCCTTGGTCAGTGCGCATATCAAGTTGCTGAGCCCTACTGTACGTGGTGCGCTCAGCACTGGACCATGAGCCCATACAAAACAGTTGCAGCCTTTGAGTCTCTGATAGGTGCTCATGCCAAGTTGCTGAGTCCTACTGTTTGTGGTGCGCTTAGCATTGGACCATGAGCCCCTTAGCATTGGACCATGAGCCCCTTAGCATTGGACCATGAGCCCATACGCAACAGGTGCGGCCTTTTTTTAGCACTTGCTTTGCGCGTATCCCTTAGCCTGTACACAGTAGGTGCGATCAGCTTTGCATCACGAATCTATACACAACTGGTGCGGCCTTTTAGTCTTTGGTAGGCGTCATGCCATGCTGCGTAGTCTTTCTGAATCATAAAAGTCACACCACGTTTTGCTTCCCTCTGCTGGTGTGCCATTGGAGCCTCTGTTTTCAGTGGCGCCTCAAAAGGCACACCACGTTTTGCTTCCCTCTGCTGGTGTGCCATTGGAGCCTCTGTTTTCAGTGGCGCCTCAAAAGTCACACCACGTTTTGCTTCCCTCTGCTGGTGTGCCATTGGAGCCTCTGTTTTCAGTGGCGCCTCAAAAGGCACACCACGTTTTGCTTCCCTCTGCTGGTGTGCCATTGGAGCCTCTGTTTTCAGTGGCGCCTCAAAAGGCACACCACGTTTTGCTTCCCTCTGCTGGTGTGCCATTGGAGCCTCTGTTTTCAGTGGCGCCTCAAAAGGCACACCACGTTTTGCTTCCCTCTGCTGGTGTGCCATTGGAGCCTCTGTTTTCAGTGGCGCCTCAAAAGGCACACCACGTTTTGCTTCCCTCTGCTGGTGTGCCATTGGAGCCTCTGTTTTCAGTGGCGCCTCAAAAGTCACACCACGTTTTGCTTCCCTCTGCTGGTGTGCCATTGGAGCCTCTGTTTTCAGTGGCGCCTCAAAAGTCACACCACGTTTTGCTTCCCTCTGCTGGTGTGCCATTGGAGCCTCTGTTTTCAGTGGCGCCTCAAAAGGCACACCACGTTTTGCTTCCCTCTGCTGGTGTGCCATTGGAGCCTCTGTTTTCAGTGGCGCCTCAAAAGTCACACCACGTTTTGCTTCCCTCTGCTGGTGTGCCATTGGAGCCTCTGTTTTCAGTGGCGCCTCAAAAGTCACACCACGTTTTGCTTCCCTCTGCTGGTGTGCCATTGGAGCCTCTGTTTTCAGTGGCGCCTCAAAAGGCACACCACGTTTTGCTTCCCTCTGCTGGTGTGCCATTGGAGCCTCTGTTTTCAGTGGCGCCTCAAAAGGCACACCACGTTTTGCTTCCCTCTGCTGGTGTGCCATTGGAGCCTCTGTTTTCAGTGGCGCCTCAAAAGGCACACCACGTTTTGCTTCCCTCTGCTGGTGTGCCATTGGAGCCTCTGTTTTCAGTGGCGCCTCAAAAGGCACACCACGTTTTGCTTCCCTCTGCTGGTGTGCCATTGGAGCCTCTGTTTTCAGTGGCGCCTCAAAAGGCACACCACGTTTTGCTTCCCTCTGCTGGTGTGCCATTGGAGCCTCTGTTTTCAGTGGCGCCTCAAAAGTCACACCACGTTTTGCTTCCCTCTGCTGATGTGCCATTGGAGCCTCTGTTTTCAGTGGCGCCTCAAAAGTCACACCACGTTTTGCTTCCCTCTGCTGGTGTGCCATTGGAGCCTCTGTTTTCAGTGGCGCCTCAAAAGGCACACCACGTTTTGCTTCCCTCTGCTGGTGTGCCATTGGAGCCTCTGTTTTCAGTGGCGCCTCAAAAGTCACACCACGTTTTGCTTCCCTCTGCTGGTGTGCCATTGGAGCCTCTGTTTTCAGTGGCGCCTCAAAAGGCACACCACGTTTTGCTTCCCTCTGCTGGTGTGCCATTGGAGCCTCTGTTTTCAGTGGCGCCTCAAAAGTCACACCACGTTTTGCTTCCCTCTGCTGATGTGCCATTGGAGCCTCTGTTTTCAGTGGCGCCTCAAAAGTCACACCACGTTTTGCTTCCCTCTGCTGGTGTGCCATTGGAGCCTCTGTTTTCAGTGGCGCCTCAAAAGTCACACCACGTTTTGCTTCCCTCTGCTGGTGTGCCATTGGAGCCTCTGTTTTCAGTGGCGCCTCAAAAGGCACACCACGTTTTGCTTCCCTCTGCTGGTGTGCCATTGGAGCCTCTGTTTTCAGTGGCGCCTCAAAAGTCACACCACGTTTTGCTTCCCTCTGCTGGTGTGCCATTGGAGCCTCTGTTTTCAGTGGCGCCTCAAAAGGCACACCACGTTTTGCTTCCCTCTGCTGGTGTGCCATCGGAGCCTCTGTTTTCAGTGGCGCCTCAAAAGTCACACCACGTTTTGCTTCCCTCTGCTGGTGTGCCATTGGAGCCTCTGTTTTCAGTGGCGCCTCAAAAGGCACACCACGTTTTGCTTCCCTCTGCTGGTGTGCCATTGGAGCCTCTGTTTTCAGTGGCGCCTCAAAAGGCACACCACGTTTTGCTTCCCTCTGCTGGTGTGCCATTGGAGCCTCTGTTTTCAGTGGCGCCTCAAAAGGCACACCACGTTTTGCTTCCCTCTGCTGGTGTGCCATTGGAGCCTCTGTTTTCAGTGGCGCCTCAAAAGGCACACCACGTTTTGCTTCCCTCTGCTGGTGTGCCATTGGAGCCTCTGTTTTCAGTGGCGCCTCAAAAGGCACACCACGTTTTGCTTCCCTCTGCTGGTGTGCCATTGGAGCCTCTGTTTTCAGTGGCGCCTCAAAAGGCACACCACGTTTTGCTTCCCTCTGCTGGTGTGCCATTGGAGCCTCTGTTTTCAGTGGCGCCTCAAAAGGCACACCACGTTTTGCTTCCCTCTGCTGGTGTGCCATTGGAGCCTCTGTTTTCAGTGGCGCCTCAAAAGGCACACCACGTTTTGCTTCCCTCTGCTGGTGTGCCATTGGAGCCTCTGTTTTCAGTGGCACCTCAAAAGGCACACCACGTTTTGCTTCCCTCTGCTGGTGTGCCATTGGAGCCTCTGTTTTCAGTGGCGCCTCAAAAGGCACACCACGTTTTGCTTCCCTCTGCTGGTGTGCCATTGGAGCCTCTGTTTTCAGTGGCGCCTCAAAAGTCACACCACGTTTTGCTTCCCTCTGCTGGTGTGCCATTGGAGCCTCTGTTTTCAGTGGCGCCTCAAAAGTCACACCACGTTTTGCTTCCCTCTGCTGGTGTGCCATTGGAGCCTCTGTTTTTTGTGCTCATGGTAAGTTGTGTTGTCCCGCCGCCATGCTGCAAACACTGCATGCCTGCTCCCATCTGTATAGCCGCTGACTCATCCAGCCTTCCTTCCTCCCTTTACCGGCAATAGTGAGCCACCGCAACCCTTGTGTAGTTGTCGAGCACATGGTCATTCACGTTGTCCCGCCATGCTGCAAACACTGCATGCCTGCTCCCATCTGTGTAGCCACTGACTCATCCAGCCTTCCTCCCCTTGCCTCCTTTCCCTGCCCCCTGCCTGCTCCTCCCCTCTCTCCCACTCTCTCCCACTCTCTCGCACCTGCGAAACACTTATGTTTCCGCATCTGTCAGTGATGAAGGTACGGTAGACGACTCAGCAGTAATGGCAATGGAGTGTCAAATTGAGGACCTGCTGAAGCGGATAAACGAAGAAAGGAAGTGACGAGATAGTGACTTTTCTCACCAACCACCAGATGACGAAGCAGTAATGCGAATGGGATCTCCCATGGAGGACCTGCTGACGCGGATCAAAATACAATGGCAGTTATAGGTCCTTTTTTCACCTACCATCGGCCCATGGTAGATGATGCAGCAGTAGTGGCAAGAGACTGCTTAGAATCTGTGGAAACAAAGTACGCAAGCGGTCAGAGACTGTATCTGCTCTACAATTTTTCATCCAGCGTGCCAGTGGTCTAGTGGTAGAATAGCACCCTGCCATGAGCCCGGTGCAGACCCGGGTTCGATTCCCGGCTGGCACAGCATCTTTGAGAGCTGTGGGTTTTTTCCTATCTCTGATGTGCAGCCACGACCTGATCTACTCATTGCTGTTTTCGTCTCCAAAGTACCAGTACGGTAGCTGTTTTAGAGGGAAAAAACAAATTTGACGACACTGTTTAAGGAAACAACTCCTGCCCTCTATGCCGCCCCACAGTCCCCCCCCCCTATCCCCCCCCCGTGGCACAGCTACGAGACCTTCTGGGTGGCTTGTTGAGCATCGTCGGGACACGTTCCTCTCCAACCAGCAGCATCTCCTTCACATCTTCCCTTACTGGTTGCAAGGCGATCTTCCACCTACAGTCAGGCTGTTCTACACTGCTTCAAACCTCGTCGCTCTAAAGTAACCGCGTGGTGGTGTACGTCCCATCGCCATTGGAGAAGTGCTACCACGTCTCCTTTCGCGCTGCGTCACTCTCTTTTCCATCAGTTTGTTGTAGCAGTTCCAGCCAAGATCGAGGTCGTGTCTCACGCTGTGTAATGCACCTTCTCCCTTCACCCGGACTGTGTGGTGCTTCAGCTTATCATTCAACTCTCTCAACATCGTTTTGAGGTGTGAGAGGAAAATGTTTCTTTTGTACGAGATTGTGGCTGATGCTAGTTAGTAGGTGGAGCAGTGGGTTGATTTGTAAACTGCTGGGTAGCTTGCTGAACTAGTTGCTAATAATTGTTCTGAACTAGGAAGATATCTTAACCTCACATCAACATCCGTTGTAGTCTAGTCGGTTAGGATACTCGGCTCTCACCCGAGAGACCCGGGTTCAAGTCCCGGCAACGGAATGTTTTTTTTTATTAACCCTAAACCAGTTGCGCAAATGTTTGAGGTTGAGGTCCGGCCACGTGGGGTCGACCTGTCCCGACCGGGTCTAAAAGTCAGGTTTTTGCCCACGGCGGTTCAAGTCCAGTCTTGGCTGGATTACTGCAATCAGGCAAGGCGGGGTCAAGTTTTGACTCGATAATGACCCGACCCGAAATCTGGTCAGAATGGTTGTACAAATACATACGGTAGGCACTATATAGAATGGATACAGATACCCGACCCGTCCGGTCGCCCCGGCCTGGGATTTTAAAATAGGGGAGACCGTGAAGACAGGACGACCTAGTGTGAATTGATCAGTGTGCGTAGAGCGTTCCAGGCTTCAATAGTAGTCAACACGCTCTTCTCATCCCCCAACCCAAAGCCGGTTGTGTTGTCTAGTTTTGATAGCGAGCCTTCACCTCGACAATGCTTTCTGAACGCATTTCATATACCAGGTAACATTTCTTCAGTTGGCCGTTTACTGTGGCTCGGTAAACATAAACCAATGCTACAGCAACAAGACTCACGGTAGTAGGGCCTCCAAAGGAAGGGTGGAAGGCTTAGAAGGACCTCTGTAAAACTACCATATACGAATTGAAGGATAAGAAGGGAGTGCATGCGCTCCATTTCAGGGTTCCTACTTCATTACCCATTCCTTCGGCGATTGTTTTTAGCAACAGCGGTTGTACTTGTGTTGGATAAATACATCCGCTCCGACATCCTCGATATAAAGTCATTTGCTGAAGGCAGGAGCATGACCAACAATCTTAACATCAGCCATCATCTTTAACACTGACTCTACTGTGGGGAATGCCTGGTGGATGCCGGGCAAGCTGTGGAAGCTTCTTGCATCAACAATGGATGGATACATCCACTCCGACGCAACTACAAGCACTTGCCTAGACATCAGCCATCATCTTTAGCACTAACTCCACAGTGGGGAATGCCTGGTGGATGCCAGGCAAGCTGTGGAATCTCTTTGCATCGACAATAGACGGATACATCCACTCTGACATCCTCGATATAAAGTCATCCACTGTAGGTGTCAGCATCGCCTCCCAATCCACCTGACAGGTACGAAGGATGCATCAGGTTAAGGGTAAAGAGTGTTGATCCGTGCAGACATATGGTCAACCAAAACACATCGGGTGTTAACCATGCTTTCAAGTGAACCTACGGGGTAAGAGCACACCTGCATACAGTGCATACCTACCTACTGAAGGACAAATTGCGGTGCCCCAAAATACCTACCTACTGGGGGACACCCTTGCTGCCAGGTCTTCGCCAGCAGTCAGGAAGAGGCCAGGAAGAGCTGTACACTCCCCTGTCGCTTCATTCATCTATCACCAATGTGGAACATAGAATGCAAACATTTTTACCTGCATTCGCGGGGGGATGCTCGCTGTTATCCCCTTCCCAGCAGCCAGAAAGAGGCCTAGGAGCGTGGCATATCCCACCACGGCTGTTCCACGGGACAGGGGCATTGCCTGATACCTGGATGAAAGGGGTTGTGATGAACAGAAAGTGCATGGAATTTTGAGTGCATTGAGATGCTGCTGCAAGCACCATGGGAAGAGGCCTAGGAGCGTTGCAGATCCCACCATGGCTATTCCTCGAGACAGGGGGAGTGCCTGGTATCTGGGAGAATGCATTAAGATAGTGTTAGAACACATGGAATTGTGATCGCAATGAGAAACTTCTCCATTAGCGAAGCACTGCAGGAAAAGACCGAGGAGCGTGGCACGTCCCAAACATGCCCTTGATGAAGGGGGCTCAGATAAACAGAGGGTTCCGCCCTTAGAATTGTGACAGAAATGGGACGTTGCTGCATTAGTCGAGCACCACAAGAGGAGCGTGGCACGCCCCACCATGCCTTTCCTCTTGACAGGGGAAGCGCTTGATACCTGGGTGAATGCGTTACGATAGTGATGCACATTGTGATTGTAATGAGATTGGTGAATGACTGAATTGTGAATGACTCCCGGTCAAACTGGTCGACGCGGTCACGAGTGCTCACCAGAAGTACGCTACTCACAGGATGGCAGCTTCCACTCTCCTTCCTCCATGCCCCGTCCCTCCCCCATCAACCATGAGTCCACACAGATGCTCCCATGCTGCCCCCAGCCCCCACCCCCTTGGCATGTCATCATGCACTCTCACCAGAAGTACGCAACTCGCAGAATGGCAGCTTCCACTGCCCTTCCTCCATGCCCACCCGTCCCTCCGCCTGTCCTTATCCGATCAGCCATGAGTCCGCACAGGTGCTCCCATGCTGCCCCCAGCTCGCGGTCAAGCTGGTCAATGCGGTCAACGTGGCGCGTGGTGCGGATGGAGAGCTCCAAAGAGTAATGAGATGACCTGGAATGGGAAGGGAAAGGATGAAAAGGGAGGTAGGGACGTGGACGGTCAAACTGGTCAACGCGGTCAACGTGGCGTGTGGTGCGGATGGAGGGCTCTAAAGAGTAATGAGACGAGCTGAGATGGGAGGGGAGGGAAGGAGAGGAAGGAAGGCCAAGAAAAAGAGACTGAGTTGCAGTCAAGCCGGTCAAGAAGGTCAACGTGGTGCATGGTGCGGATGGATGGAGAGCTCTACAGAGAAATGAGGCGCTGGGATGGGAAGCGACGGGGCGTAGGGGAGGTGGGAGAGAGACTATGTTGCAGTCAAGGGCGGTCAAACAGGTCAAAATGATTGTCACAGCACGCTGTGAGGATCAAGATCTAAAGGTGCTTTACAGTAATCTGTTAGCACACTGTAAATCATGAGGTACGCAAACGAGTGGGGACTATGAGGGGTACAGGAAGGGCACTCACACTTCCCGGATGAGGATCTCTGTGCCGTTGAGCACCACCCTGTGTGGAGGAGGATGAGGGGAAGTAAAGAGGAGGGCAGTGGGAGGAAGGAGCGCAGATTTGATGCGCATTAAAAAAGAGCTCACACTTCCCAAATGCGGATCTCTGTGCCGTTGAGCACCATTCTGTGTGTGAGAGGAGATGAAAGGAGGGGGGGGAGGAGGAAGGGAAGGAAGGAGAAGCGCATCAAGAGAAAGGAGGGCGGCTCTACTGATGCCGTTCAACAAGAACTCCTGAGGATGATGAGGAGATTGGAGGAGGATGAAATATGAAAGGTTAGAGGAAGAGTGGCAAACCCTGACAGTGCAGCAAGCGAGTGTTCAACAACAGGTTGGTTGGTTTCAGGGCTCTCAACAACTCCTGAGGTTCCGCTTTGAAAAACCCTTGTGGCATCCCTGTTTAAGTTGAAGGAAACACAATGAGCAGAAATCCGCACACACGCACGCGCACGCGCGCACGCACACACACTCACACATACACACACACGCACACGTACCCAGGAGTGGTAGCAGAATGGCATGGAGTGACGACAAAGAAGCTCTGGCCGACAATGTCAAACAGATCATACTCCGTTGCTGCTGCCTCTACCTGTGATGATGCACCATTAGATGGCGTGTGATGGGGCATGGGGACATGGGATGGCATGGGGCAGAGGGCAGGGGGAAGGAGAATGGAGACGGGGCATGGGGAATGGGGATGGCACATGGAGGAGTGACGACAAAGAAGCTCTGGCCGGCAATGTCAAACAGATCATACTCCGTTGCTGCTACTTTGATATGTGATGCACCATTTGGGGTGATGGGCATGGGGTGGGGTGTGACATGGGCATGGGGATGGGGCATGAAGTGGCATGGAACGTCAAACAGATCATACCTTGTTGCTTCTGCCTTGATCTGTGATGTGCCATATGTGGTGATGTAACACGGGAATGATGCATGGGGAGGGATGAGGCACGGATGGAGGAATGGCACGGATGGAGGAATGGCACGGATGGAGGAATGGCACGGATGGAGGAATGGCACGGATGGAGGAAGGGCACGGATGGAGGAATGGCACGGATGGAGGAATGGCACGGATGGAGGAATGGCACGGATGGAGGAATGGCACGGATGGAGGAATGGCACGGATGGAGGAATGGCACGGATGGAGGAATGGCACGGATGGGAGGAATGGCACGATGGAGGAATGGCACGGATGGAGGAATGGCACGGATGGAGGAATGGCACGGGATGGAGGAATGGCACGGATGGAGGAATGGCACGGATGGAGGAATGGCACGGATGGAGGAATGGCACGGATGAGCGGAATGGCACGGATGGAGGAATGGCACGGATGGAGGAATGGCACGGATGGAGGAATGGCACGGATGGAGGAATGGCACGGATGGAGGAATGGCCACGGATGGAGGAATGGCACGGATGGAGGAATGGCACGGATGGAGGAATGGCACGGATGGAGGAATGGCACGGATGGAGGAATGGCACGGATGGAGGAATGGCACGGATGAGGAATGGCACGGATGAGATGGGAATGGCACGGATGGAGGAATGGCACGGATGGAGGAATGGCACGGAATGGAGGAATGGCACGGATGGAGGAATGGCACGGATGGAGGAATGCACGGATGGAGGAATGGCACGGATGGAGGCAGGAAATGGCACGGATGGAGGAATGGCACGGATGGAGGAATGGCACGGATGGAGGAATGGCACGGATGGAGGAATGGCACGGATGGAGGAATGGCACGGATGGAGGAATGGCACGGATGGAGGAATGGCACGGATGGAGGAAGGCACGGATGGAGAATGGCACGGATGGAGGAATGGCACGGATGGAGGAATGGCACGGATGGAGGAATGGCACGGATGGAGGAATGGCACGGATGGAGGAATGGCACGGATGGAGGAATGGCACGGATGGAGGAATGGCACGGATGGAGGAATGGCACGGATGGAGGAATGGCACGGATGGAGGAATGGCACGGATGGAGGAATGGCACGGATGGAGGAATGGCACGGATGGAGGAATGGCACGGATGGAGGAATGGCACGGATGGAGGAATGGCACGGATGGAGGAATGGCACGGATGGAGGAATGGCACGGATGGAGGAATGGCACGGATGGAGGAATGGCACGGATGGAGGAATGGCACGGATGGAGGAATGGCACGGATGGAGGAATGGCACGGATGGAGGAATGGCACGGATGGAGGAATGGCACGGATGGAGGAATGGCACGGATGGAGGAATGGAATGGCTACGGATGGAGGAATGGCACGGATGGAGGAATGGCACGGATGGAGGAATGGCACGGATGGAGGAATGGCACGGATGGAGGAATGGCACGGATGGAGGAATGGCACGGATGGAGGAATGGCACGGATGGAGGAATGGCACGGATGGAGGAATGGGCACGGATGGAGGAATGGCACGGATGGAGGAATGGCACGGATGGAGGAATGGCACGGATGGAGGAATGGCACGGATGGAGGAATGGCACGGATGGAGGAATGGCACGGATGGAGGAATGGCACGGATGGAGGAATGGCACGGATGGAGGAATGGCACGGATGGAGGAATGGCACGGATGGAGGAATGGCACGGATGGAGGAATGGCACGGATGGAGGAAATGGCACGGATGGAGGAATGGCACGGATGGAGGAATGGCACGGATGGAGGAATGGCACGGATGGAGGAATGGCACGGATGGAGGAATGGCACGGATGGAGGAATGGCACGGATGGAGGAATGGCACGGATGGAGGAATGGCACGGATGGAGGAATGGCACGGATGGAGGAATGGCACGGATGGAGGAATGGCACGGATGGAGGAATGGCACGGATGGAGGAATGGCACGGATGGAGGAATGGCACGGATGGAGGAATGGCACGGATGGAGGAATGGCACGGATGGAGGAATGGCACGGATGGAGGAATGGCACGGATGGAGGAAATGGCACGGATGGAGGAATGGCACGGATGGAGGAATGGCACGGATGGAGGAATGGCACGGATGGAGGAATGGCACGGATGGGAGAATGGCACGGATGGAGGAATGGCACGGATGGAGGAATGGCACGGATGGAGGAATGGCACGGATCGGAGGAATGGCACGGATGGAGGAATGGCACGGATGGAGGAATGGCACGGATGGAGGAATGGCACGGATGGAGGAATGGCACGGATGGAGGAATGGCACGGATGGAGGAATGGCACGGATGGAGGAATGGCACGGATGGAGGAATGGCACGGATGGAGGAATGGCACGGATGGAGGAATGGGCACGGATGGAGGAATGGCACGGATGGAGGAATGGCACGGATGGAGGAATGGCACGGATGGAGGAATGGCACGGATGGAGGAATGGCACGGATGGAGGAATGGCACGGATGGAGGAATGGCACGGATGGAGGAATGGCACGGATGGAGGAATGGCACGGATGGAGGAATGGCACGGATGGAGGAATGGCACGGATGGAGGAATGGCACGGATGGAGGAATGGCACGGATGGAGGAATGGCACGGATGGAGGAATGGCACGGATGGAGGAATGGCACGGATGGAGGAATGGCACGGATGGAGGAATGGCACGGATGGAGGAATGGCACGGATGGAGGAATGGCACGGATGGAGGAATGGCACGGATGGAGGAATGGCACGGATGGAGGAATGGCACGGATGGAGGAATGGCACGGATGGAGGAATGGCACGGATGGAGGAATGGCACGGATGGAGGAATGGCACGGATGGAGGAATGGCACGGATGGAGGAATGGCACGGATGGAGGAATGGCACGGATGGAGGAATGGCACGGATGGAGGAATGGCACGGATGGAGGAATGGCACGGATGGAGGAATGGCACGGATGGAGGAATGGCACGGATGGAGGAATGGCACGGATGGAGGAATGGCACGGATGGAGGAATGGCACGGATGGAGGAATGGCACGGATGGAGGAATGGCACGGATGGAGGAATGGCACGGATGGAGGAATGGCACGGATGGAGGAATGGCACGGATGGAGGAATGGCACGGATGGAGGAATGGCACGGATGGAGGAATGGCACGGATGGAGGAATGGCACGGATGGAGGAATGGCACGGATGGAGGAATGGCACGGATGGAGGAATGGCACGGATGGAGGAATGGCACGGATGGAGGAATGGCACGGATGGAGGAATGGCACGGATGGAGGAATGGCACGGATGGAGGAATGGCACGGATGGAGGAATGGCACGGATGGAGGAATGGCACGGATGGAGGAATGGCACGGATGGAGGAATGGCACGGATGGAGGAATGGCACGGATGGAGGAATGGCACGGATGGAGGAATGCACGGATGGAGGAATGGCACGGATGGAGGAGGGCACGGATGGAGAATGGCACGGATGAGGATGGCACGGATGGAGGAATGGCACGGATGGAGGAATGGCACGGATGGAGGAATGGCACGGATGGAGGAATGGCACGGATGGAGGAATGGCCGGATGGAGGAATGGCACGGATGGAGGAATGGCACGGATGGAGGAATGGCACGGATGGAGGAATGGCACGGATGGAGGAATGGCACGGATGGAGGAATGCACGGATGGAGGAATGGCACGGATGGAGGAATGGCACGGATGGAGGAATGGCACGGATGGAGGAATGGCACGGATGGAGGAATGGCACGGATGGAGGAATGGCACGGATGGAGGAATGGCACGGATGAGGAAGGGCACGGATGGAGGAATGGCACGGATGGAGGAATGGCACGGATGGAGGAATGGCACGGATGGAGGAATGGCACGGATGGAGGAATGGCACGGATGGAGGAATGGCACGGATGGAGGAATGGCACGGATGGAGGGAATGGCACGGATGGAGGAATGGCACGGATGGAGGAATGGCACGGATGGAGGAAGGGCACGGATGGAGGGAAAAATGGCACGGATGGCGGAAGGGCACGGATGGAATGGCACGGATGGAGGAATGGCACGGATGGAGGAATGGCACGGATGGAGGAATGGCACGGATGGAGGAATGGCACGGATGGAGGAATGGCACGGATGGAGGAATGGCACGGATGGAGGAATGGCACGGATGGAGGAATGGCACGGATGGAGGAATGGCACGGATGGAGGAATGGCACGGATGGAGGAATGGCACGGATGGAGGAATGGCACGGATGGAGGAATGGCACGGATGGAGGAATGGCACGGATGGAGGAATGGCACGGATGGAGGAATGGCACGGATGGAGGAATGGCACGGATGGAGGAATGGCACGGATGGAGGAATGGCACGGATGGAGGAATGGCACGGATGGAGGAATGGCACGGATGGAGGAATGGCACGGATGGAGGAATGGCACGGATGGAGGAATGGCACGGATGGAGGAATGGCACGGATGGAGGAATGGCACGGATGGAGGAATGGCACGGATGGAGGAATGGCACGGATGGAGGAATGGCACGGATGGAGGAATGGCACGGATGGAGGAATGGCACGGATGGAGGAATGGCACGGATGGAGGAATGGCACGGATGGAGGAATGGCACGGATGGAGAATGGCACGGATGGAGGAATGGTCACGGATGGAGGAATGGCACGGATGGAGGAATGGCACGGATGGAGGAATGGCACGGATGGAGGAATGGCACGGATGGAGGAATGGCACGGATGGAGGAATGGCACGGATGGAGGAATGGCACGGATTGGAGGAATGGCACGGATGGAGGATGGCACGGATGGAGGAATGGCACGGATGGAGGAATGGCACGGATGGAGGAATGGCACGGATGGAGGAATGGCACGGATGGAGGAATGGCACGGATGGAGGAATGGCACGGATGGATGGAATGGCACGGATGGAGGAATGGCACGGATGGAGGAAGGGCACGGATGGAGGAATGGCACGGATTGGAAGGAATGGCACGGATGGAGGAATGGCACGGATGGAGGAATGGCACGGATGGAGGAATGGCACGGATGGAGGAATGGCACGGATGGAGGAAATGGCACGGATGGAGGAATGGCACGGATGGAGGAATGGCACGGATGGAGGAATGGCACGGATGGAGGAATGGCACGGATGGAGGAATGGCACGGATGGAGGAATGGCACGGATGGAGGAATGGCACGGATGGAGGAATGGCACGGATGGAGGAATGGCACGGATGGAGGAATGGCACGGATGGAGGAATGGCACGGATGGAGGAATGGCACGGATGGAGGAATGCACGGATGGAGAATGGCACTGATGGAGGAATGGCACGGATGGAGGAATGGCACGGATGGAGGAATGGCACGGATGGAGGAATGGCACGGGATGGAGGAATGGCACGGATGGAGGAATGGCACGGATGGAGGAATGGCACGGATGGAGGAATGGCACGGATGGGAGGAATGGCACGATGGAGATGGCACGGAGGAATGGCACGGATGGAGGAATGGCACGGATGGAGGAATGGCACGGATGGAGGAATGGCACGGATGGAGGGAATGGCACGGATGGAGGAATGGCACGGATGGAGGAATGGCACGGATGGAGGAATGGCACGGATGGAGGAATGGCACGGATGGAGGAATGGCACGGATGGAGGAATGGCACGGATGGAGGAATGGCACGGATGGAGGAATGGCACGGATGGAGGAATGGCACGGATGGAGGAATGGCACGGATGGAGGAATGGCACGGATGGAGGAAATGGCACGGATGGAGGAATGGCACGGATGGAGGAATGGCACGGATGGAGGAATGGCACGGATGGAGGAATGGCACGGATGGAGGAATGGCACGGATGGAGGAATGGCACGGATGGAGGAATGGCACGGATGGAGGAATGGCACGGATGGAGGAATGGCACGGATGGAGGAAGGGCACGGATGGAGGAATGGCACGGATGGAGGAATGGCACGGATGGAGGAATGGCACGGATGGAGGAATGGCACGGATGGAGGAATGGCACGGATGGAGGAATGGCACGGATGGAGGAATGGCACGGATGGAGGAATGGCACGGATGGAGGAATGGCACGGATGGAGGAATGGCACGGGATGGAGGAATGGCACGGATGGAGGAATGGCACGGATGGAGGAATGGCACGGATGGAGGAATGGCACGGATGGAGGAATGGCACGGATGGAGGAATGGCACGGATGGAGGAATGGCACGGATGGAGGAATGGCACGGATGGAGGAATGGCACGGATGGAGGAATGGCACGGATGGAGGAATGGCACGGATGGAGGAATGGCACGGATGGAGGAATGGCACGGATGGAGGAATGGCACGGATGGAGGAATGGCACGGATGGAGGAATGGCACGGATGGAGGAATGGCACGGATGGAGGAATGGCACGGATGGAGGAATGGCACGGATGGAGGAATGGCACGGATGGAGGAATGGCACGGATGGAGGAATGGCACGGATGGAGGAATGGCACGGATGGAGGAATGGCACGGATGGAGGAATGGCACGGATGGAGGAATGGCACGGATGGAGGAATGGCACGGATGGAGGAATGGCACGGATGGAGGAATGGCACGGATGGAGGAATGGCACGGATGGAGGAATGGCACGGATGGAGGAATGGCACGGATGGAGGAATGGCACGGATGGAGGAATGGCACGGATGGAGGAATGGCACGGATGGAGGAATGGCACGGATGGAGGAATGGCACGGATGGAGGAATGGCACGGATGGAGGAATGGCACGGATGGAGGAATGGCACGGATGGAGGAATGGCACGGATGGAGGAATGGCACGGATGGAGGAATGGCACGGATGGAGGAATGGCACGGATGGAGGAATGGCACGGATGGAGGAATGGCACGGATGGAGGAATGGCACGGATGGAGGAATGGCACGGATGGAGGAATGGCACGGATGGAGGAATGGCACGGATGGAGGAATGGCACGGATGGAGGAATGGCACGGATGGAGGAATGGCACGGATGGAGGAATGGCACGGATGGAGGAATGGCACGGATGGAGGAATGGCACGGATGGAGGAATGGCACGGATGGAGGAATGGCACGGATGGAGGAATGGCACGGATGGAGGAATGGCACGGATGGAGGAATGGCACGGATGGAGGAATGGCACGGATGGAGGAATGGCACGGATGGAGGAATAGAATGGCACGGATGGAGGAATGGCACGGATTGGAGGAATGGCACGGATGGAGGAATGGCACGGATGGAGGAATGGCACGGATGGAGGAATGGCACGGATGGAGGAATGGCACGGATGGAGGAATGGCACGGATGGAGGAATGGCACGGATGGAGGAATGGCACGGATGGAGGAATGGCACGGATGGAGGAATGGCACGGATGGAGGAATGGCACGGATGGAGGAATGGCACGGATGGAGGAATGGCACGGATGGAGGAATGGCACGGATGGAGGAATGGCACGGATGGAGGAAATGGCACGGATGGAGGAATGGCCACGGATGGAGGAATGGCACGGATGGAGGAATGGCACGGATGGAGGAATGGCACGGATGGAGGAATGGCACGGATGGAGGAATGGCACGGATGGAGGAATGGCACGGATGGAGGAATGGCACGGATGGAGGAATGTGCACGATGGAGGAATGGCACGGATGGAGGAATGGCACGGATGGAGGAATGGCACGGATGGAGGAATGGCACGGATGGAGGAATGGCACGGATGGAGGAATGGCACGGATGGAGGAATGGCACGGATGGAGGAATGGCACGGATGGAGGAATGGCACGGATGGAGGAATGGCACGGATGGAGGAAGGAATGGCACGGATGGAGGAAGGCACGGATGGGAGGAATGGCACGGATGAGGAATGGCACGGATGGAGATGGCACGATGGAGGAATGGCACGGATGGGAGGAATGGCACGGATGGAGGAATGGCACGGATGGAGGAATGGCACGGATGGAGGAATGGCACGGATGGAGGAATGGCACGGATGGAGGAATGGCACGGATGGAGGAATGGCACGGATGAGGAATGGCACGGATGGAGGAATGGCACGGATGGAGGAATGGCACGGACTGGAGGAATGGCACGGATGGAGGAATGGCACTGGATGGAGGAATGGCACGGATGGAGGAATGGCACGGATGGAGGAATGGCACGGATGGAGGAATGGCACGGATGGAGGAATGGCACGGATGGAGGAATGGCACGGATGGAGGAATGGCACGGATGGAGGAATGGCACGGATGGAGGAATGGCAGGATGGAGGAATGGCACGGATGGAGGAATGGCACGGATGGAGGAATGGCACGGATGGAGGAATGGCACGGATGGAGGAATGGCACGGATGGAGGAATGGCACGGATGGAGGAATGGCACGGATGGAGGAATGGCACGGATGGAGAATGGCACGGATGGAGGAATGGCACGGATGGAGGAATGGCACGGATGGAGGAATGGCACGGATGGAGGAATGGCACGGATGGAGAATGGCACGGATGGAGGAATGGCACGGATGGAGGAATGGCACGGATGGAGGAATGGCACGGATGGAGGAATGGCCGGATGGAGGAATGGCACGGATGGAGGAAATGGCACGGATGGAGGAATGGCACGGATGGAGGAATGGCACGGATGGAGGAATGGCACGATGGAGGAATGGCACGGATGGAGGAATGGCACGGATGGAGGAATGGCACGGATGGAGGAATGGCACGGATGGAGGAATGCACGGATGGAGGAATGGCACGGATGGAGGAATGGCACGGGAATGGGATGGAGGAATGGCACGGATGGCGGAATGGCACGGATGGCGGAATGGCACGGATGGAGGAATGGCACGGATGGAGGAATGGCACGGATGGAGGAATGGCACGGATGGAGGAATGGCCACGGATGGAGGAATGGCACGGATGGAGGAATGGCCAGGATGGAGGAATGGGCACGGATGGAGGAATGGCACGGATGGAGGAATGGCACGGATGGAGGAATGGCACGGATGGAGGCATGGCACGGATGGAGGAATGGCACGGATGGGAGGAAATGGCACGGATGGAGGAATGGCACGGATGGAGGAATGGCACGGATGGAGGAATGGCACGGATGGAGGAATGGCACGGATGGAGGAATGGCACGGATGGAGGGAATGGCCACGGATGGAGGAAGGCACGGATGGAGGAATGGCACGGATGGAGAATGGCAGGATGGAGGAATGGCACGGATGGAGGAATGGCACGGATGGAGGAATGGCACGGATGGAGGAATGGCACGGATGGAGGAATGGCACGGATGGAGGAATGGCCCGGATGGAGGAATGGCACGGATGGAGGAATGGCACGGATGGAGGAATGGCACGGATGGAGGAATGGCACGGATGGAGGAAATGGCACGGATGGAGGAATGGCACGGATGGAGGAATGGCACGGATGGAGGATGGCACGGATGGAGGAATGGCACACGGATGGAGGAATGGCACGGATGGAGGCAATGGCACGGATGGAGGAATGGCACGGATGGAGGAATGGCACGGATGGAGGAATGGCACGGATGGAGGAATGGCACGGATTGAGGAATGGCCCGGATGGAGGAATGGCACGGATGGAGGAATGCACGGATGGAGGAATGGCACGGATGGAGGAATGGCACGGATGGAGGAATGGCACGGGATGGAGGAATGGCACGGATGGAGGAATGGCACGGATGGAGGAATGGCGACGGATGGAGAATGGGCACGGATGGAGGAAAGAGGCCACGGATGGAGGAATGGCACGGATGGAGGAATGGCACGGATGGAGGAATGGCACGGATGGAGGAATGGCACGGATGGAGGAATGGCACGGATGGAGGAATGGCACGGATGGAGGAATGGCACGGATGGAGGAATGGCACGGATGGAGGAATGGCACGGATGGAGGAATGGCACGGATGGAGGAATGGCACGGATGGAGGAATGGCACGGGATGGAGGAATGGCACGGATGGAGGAATGGCACGGATGGAGGAATGGCACGGATGGAGGAATGGCACGGATGGAGGAATGGCACGGATGGAGGAATGGCACGGATGGAGGAATGGCACGGATGGAGGAATGGCACGGATGGAGGAATGGCACGGGATGGAGGAATGGCACGGATGGAGGAATGGCACGGATGGAGGAATGGCACGGATGGAGGAATGGCACGGATGGAGGAATGCACGGATGGAGGAATGGCACGGATGGAGGAATGGCACGGATGGAGGAATGGCACGGATGGAGGAATGGCCGGATGGAGGAATGGCACGGATGGAGGAATGGCACGGATGGAGGAATGGGCACGGATGGAGGAATGGCACGGATGGAGGAATGGCACGGATGGAGGAATGGCACGGATGGAGGAATGGCACGGATGGAGGAATGGCACGGATGGAGGAATGGCACGGATGGAGGAATGGCACGGATGGAGGAATGGCACGGATGGAGGAAGGCCACGGATGGAGGAATGCGACGGATGGAGGAATGGCACGGATGGAGGAATGGCACGGATGGAGGAATGGCACGGATGGAGGAATGGCACGGATGGAGGAATGGCACGGATGGAGGAATGGCACGGATGGAGGAATGGCACGGATGGAGGAATGGCACGGATGGAGGAATGGCACGGATGGAGGAATGGCACGGATGGAGGAATGGCACGGATGGAGGAATGGCACGGATGGAGGAATGGCACGGATGGAGGAATGGCACGGATGGAGGAATGGCACGGATGGAGGAATGGCACGGATGGAGGAATGGCACGGATGGAGGAATGGCACGGATGGAGGAATGGCACGGATGGAGGAATGGCACGGATGGAGGAATGGCACGGATGGAGGAATGGCACGGATGGAGGAATGGCACGGATGGAGGAATGGCACGGATGGAGGAATGGCACGGATGGAGGAATGGCACGGATGGAGGAATGGCACGGATGGAGGAATGGCACGGATGGAGGAATGGCACGGATGGAGGAATGGCACGGATGGAGGAATGGCACGGATGGAGGAATGGCACGGATGGAGGAATGGCACGGATGGAGGAATGGCACGGATGGAGGAATGGCACGGAGGGAGGAATGGCACGGATGGAGGATGGCACGGATGGAGGAATGGCACGGATTGAGGAATGGCACGGATGGAGGAATGGCACGGATGGAGAATGGCACGGATGGAGGAATGGCACGGATGGAAGGAATGGCACGGATGGCATGGAATGGCACGGATGAGGAATGGCACGGATGGAGGAATGGCACGGATGGAGGAATGGCACGGATGGAGGAATGGCACGGATGGAGGAATGGCACGGATGGAGGAATGGCACGGATTGAGAATGGCACGGATGGAGGAATGGCACGGATTGAGGAATGGCACGGATGGAGGAATGGCACGGATGGAGGAATGGCACGGATGGAGGAATGGCACGGATGGAGGAATGGCACGGATGGAGGAATGGCACGGATGGAGGAATGGCACGGATGGAGGAATGCACGGATGAGGAATGGCACGGATGGAGGAATGGCACGGATGGAGGAATGGCACGGATGGAGGAATGGCACGGATGGAGGAATGGCACGGATGGAGGAATGGCACGGATGGAGGAATGGCACGGATGGAGGAATGGCCGGATGGAGGAATGGCACGGATGGAGGAATGGCACGGATGGAGGAATGGCACGGATGGAGGAATGGCACGGATGGAGGAATGGCACGGATGGAGGAATGGCACGGATGGAGGAATGGCACGGATGAGGAATGGCCCGGATGGAGGAATGGCACGGATGGAGGAATGGCACGGATGGAGGAATGGCACGGATGGAGGAATGGCACGGATGGAGGAATGGCACGGATGGAGGAATGGCACGGATGGAGGAATGGCACGGATGGAGGAATGGCACGGATGGAGAATGGCCGGATGGAGAATGGCCCGGATGGAGGAATGGCACGGATGGAGGAATGGCACGGATGGAGGAATGGCACGGATGGAGGAATGGCACGGATGGAGGAATGGCACGGATGGAGGAATGGGCACGGATGGAGCAATGGCACGGATGGAGGAATGGCACCGGAATGGAGGAATGGCACGGATGGAGGAATGGCACGGATGGAGGAATGGCACGGATGAGGAATGGCACGGATGGAGGAATGGCACGGATGGAGGAATGGCACGGATGGAGGAATGGCACTGGATGGAGGAATGGCACGGATGGAGGAATGGCACGGATGGAGGAAATGGCACGGATGGAGGAAGGGCACGGATGGAGGAATGGCGGACGGATGGAGGATGGCACGGATGGAGGAATGGCACGGATGGAGGAATGGCACGGATGGAGGAATGGCACGGATGGAGGAATGGCACGGATGGAGGAATGGCACGGATGGAGGAATGGCACGGATGGAGGAATGGCACGGATGGAGGAATGGCACGGATGGAGGAATGGCACGGATGGAGGAATGGCACGGATGGAGGAATGGCACGGATGGAGGAATGGCACGGATGGAGGAATGGCACGGATGGAGGAATGGCACGGATGGAGGAATGGCACGGATGGAGGAATGGCACGGATGGAGGAATGGCACGGATGGAGGAATGGCACGGATGGAGGAATGGCACGGATGGAGGAATGGCACGGATGGAGGAATGGCACGGATGGAGGAATGGCACGGATGGAGGAATGGCACGGATGGAGGAATGGCACGGATGGAGGAATGGCACGGATGGAGGAATGGCACGGATGGAGGAATGGCACGGATGGAGGAATGGCACGGATGGAGGAATGGCACGGATGGAGGAATGGCACGGATGGAGGAATGGCACGGATGGAGGAATGGCACGGATGGAGGAATGGCACGGATGGAGGAATGGCACGGATGGAGGAATGGCACGGATGGAGGAATGGCACGGATGGAGGAATGGCACGGATGGAGGAATGGCACGGATGGAGGAATGGCACGGATGGAGGAATTGGAGGAATGGCACGGATGGAGGAATGGCACGGATGGAGGAATGGCACGGATGGAGGAATGGCACGGATGGAGGAATGGCACGGATGGAGGAATGGCACGGATGGAGGAATGGCACGGATGGAGGAATGGCACGGATGGAGGAATGGCACGGATGGAGGAATGGCACGGATGGAGGAATGGCACGGATGGAGGAATGGCACGGATGGAGGAATGGCACGGATGGAGGAATGGCACGGATGGAGGAATGGCACGGATGGAGGAATGGCACGGATGGAGGAATGGCACGGATGGAGGAATGGCACGGATGGAGGAATGGCACGGATGGAGGAATGGCACGGATGGAGGAATGGCACGGATGGAGGAATGGCACGGATGGAGGAATGGCACGGATGGAGGAATGGCACGGATGGAGGAATGGCACGGATGGAGGAATGGCACGGATGGAGGAATGGCACGGATGGAGGAATGGCACGGATGGAGGAATGGCACGGATGGAGGAATGGCACGGATGGAGGAATGGCACGGATGGAGGAATGGCACGGATGGAGGAATGGCACGGATGGAGGAATGGCACGGATGGAGGAATGGCACGGATGGAGGAATGGCACGGATGGAGGAATGGCACGGATGGAGGAATGGCACGGATGGAGGAATGGCACGGATGGAGGAATGGCACGGATGGAGGAATGGCACGGATGGAGGAATGGCACGGATGGAGGAATGGCACGGATGGAGGAATGGCACGGATGGAGGAATGGCACGGATGGAGGAATGGCACGGATGGAGGAATGGCACGGATGGAGGAATGGCACGGATGGAGGAATGGCACGGATGGAGGAATGGCACGGATGGAGGAATGGCACGGATGGAGGAATGGCAACGGATGGAGGAATGGCACGGATGGAGGAATGGCACGGATGGAGGAATGGCACGGATGGAGGAATGGCACGGATGGAGGAATGGCACGGATGGAGGAATGGCACGGATGGAGGAATGGCACGGATGGAGGAATGGCACGGATGGAGGAATGGCACGGATGGAGGAATGGCACGGATGGAGGAATGGCACGGATGGAGGAATGGCACGGATGGAGGAATGGCACGGATGGAGGAATGGCACGGATGGAGGAATGGCACGGATGGAGGAATGGCAACGGATGGAGGAATGCACGGATGGAGGAATGGCAACGGATGGAGGAATGGCACGGATGGAGGAATGGCACGGAGATGGAGGAATGGCACGGATGGAGGAATGGCACGGATGGAGGAATGGCACGGATGGAGGAATGGCACGGATGGAGGAATGGCACGGATGGAGGAATGGCACGGATGGAGGAATGGCACGGATGGAGGAATGGCACGGATGGAGGAATGGCACGGATGGAGGAATGGCACGGATGGAGGAATGGCACGGATGGAGGAATGGCACGGATGGAGGAATGGCACGGATGGAGGAATGGCACGGATGGAGGAATGGCACGGATGGAGGAATGGCACGGATGGAGGAATGGCACGGATGGAGGAATGGCACGGATGGAGGAATGGCACGGATGGAGGAATGGCACGGATGGAGGAATGGCACGGATGGAGGAATGGCACGGATGGAGGAATGGCACGGATGGAGGAATGGCACGGATGGAGGAATGGCACGGATGGAGGAATGGCACGGATGGAGGAATGGCACGGATGGAGGAATGGCACGGATGGAGGAATGGCACGGATGGAGGAATGGCACGGATGGAGGAATGGCACGGATGGAGGAATGGCACGGATGGAGGAATGGCACGGATGGAGGAATGGCACGGATGGAGGAATGGCACGGATGGAGGAATGGCACGGATGGAGGAATGGCACGGATGGAGGAATGGCACGGAATGGAGGAATGGACGATGGAGGAATGGCACGGATGGAGGAATGGCACGGATGGAGGAAATGGCACGGATTGAGGAATGGCAACGGATGGAGGAATGGCACGGATGGAGGAATGGCACGGATGGAGGAATGGCACGGATGGAGGAATGGCACGGATGGAGGAATGGCACGGATGGAGGAATGGCACGGATGGAGGAATGGCACGGATGGAGGAATGGCACGGATGGAGGAATGCACGGAGGAGGAATGGCCCGGATGGAGGAATGGCACGGATGGAGGAATGGCACGGATGGAGGAATGGCACGGATGGAGGAATGGCACGGATGGAGGAATGGCACGGATGGAGGAATGGCACGGATGAGGAATGGCACGGATGGAGGAATGGCACGGATGGAGGAATGGCACGGATGGAGGAAATGGCACGGATGGAGAATGGCACGGATGGAGGATGGCACGGATGGAGGAAGGCACGGGATGGAGGAATGGCACGGATGGAGGAATGGCAGGATGGAGGAATGGCACGGATGGAGGAATGGCACGGATTGGAGGAATGGCACGGATTGAGGAAATGGAATGGCACGGATGGAGGAAATGGCCACGGATGGAGAATGGCACGGATGGAGGAATGGCACGGATGGAGGAACTGCACGGATGGAGGAATGGCACGGATGGAGGAATGGCACGGATGGAGGAATGGCACGGATGGAGGAATGGCACGGATGGAGGAATGGCACGGATGGAGGAATGGCACGGATGGAGGAATGGCACGGATGGAGGAATGGCACGGATGGAGGAATGGCACGGATGGAGGAATGGCACGGATGGAGGAATGGCACGGATGGAGGAATGGCACGGATGGAGGAATGGCACGGATGGAGGAATGGCACGGATGGAGGAATGGCACGGATGGAGGAATGGCACGGATGGAGGAATGGCACGGATGGAGGAATGGCACGGATGGAGGAATGGCACGGATGGAGGAATGGCACGGATGGAGGAATGGCACGGATGGAGGAATGGCACGGATGGAGGAATGGCACGGATGGAGGAATGGCACGGATGGAGGAATGGCACGGATGGAGGAATGGCACGGATGGAGGAATGGCACGGATGGAGGAATGGCACGGATGGAGGAATGGCACGGATGGAGGAATGGCACGGATGGAGGAATGGCACGGATGGAGGAATGGCACGGATGGAGGGAAGGGCACGGTATGGAGGAATGGCACGGATGGAGGAATGGCACGGATGGAGGAATGGCACGGATGGAGGAATGGGCACGGATGGAGGAAGGGCACGGATGGAGGAAGGGCACGGATGGAGGAATGGCACGGATGAGGAATGGCACGGATGGAGGAATGGCACGGATGGAGGAATGGCACGGATGGAGGAATGGCACGGATGGAGGAATGGCACGGATGGAGGAATGGCACGGATGGAGAAGGCACGGATGGAGGAATGGCACGGATGGAGAATGGCACGGATGGAGGAATGGCAACGGATGGAGGAATGGCACGGATGGAGGAAGGGCTACGGATGGAGGAATGGCACGGATGGAGGAATGGCACGGATGGAGGAATGGCACGGATGGAGGAATGGCACGGGATTGAGGATGGCACGGATGGAGGAATGGCACGGATGGAGGAATGGCACGGATGGAGGAATGGCACGGATGGGGAATGGCACGGATGGAGGAATGGCACGGATGGAGGAATGGCACGGATGAGGGAATGGCACGGATGGAGGAATGGCACGGATGGAGGAATGGCACGGATGGAGGAATGGCACGGATGGAGGAATGGCACGGATGGAGGAATGGCACGGATGGAGGAATGGCACGGATGGAGGAATGGCACGGATGGAGGAATGGCCGGATGGAGGAATGGCACGGATGGAGGAATGGCACGGATGGAGGAATGGCACGGATGGAGGAATGGCACGGATGGAGGAAGAATGGCACGGATGGAGGAATGGCACGGATGGAGGAATGGCACGGATGGAGGAATGGCACGGATGGAGGAATGGCACGGATGGAGGAATGGCAGCGGATGGAGGAATGGCACGGGATGGAGGAATGGCACGGATGGAGGAATGCACGGATGGAGGAATGGCAGTCGGATGGAGGAGAATGGCCACGGATGGAGGAATGGCACGGATGGAGGAATGGCACGGATGGGAGGAAGGGCAACGGATGGAGGAATGGCACGAGGGTCATGGCACGGATGGAGGAATGGCACGGATGGAGGAATGGCACGGATGGAGGAATGGCACGGATGGAGGGAATGGCACGGATGGAGGAATGGCACGGATGGAGGAATGGCACGGATGGAGGGAATGGCACGGATGGAGGAATGGCACGGATGGAGGAATGGCACGGATGGAGGAATGGCACGGATGGAGGAATGGCACGGATTGGAGGAATGGCACGGATGGAGGAATGGGCACGGATGGAGGAATGGCACGGATGGAGGAATGCACGGATGGAGGAAATGGCACGGATGGAGGATGGCATGGATGGAGGAATGGCACGGTGGCGGATGGCACGGAGTAGGAAATGGCACGGCTGGAGGAATGGCACGGATGGAGGAATGGCACGGATGGCAGGAACTGCACGGATGGAGGAATGGCACGGATGGAGGAATGGCACGGATGGAGGAATGGCACGGATGGAGGAATGGCACGGATGGAGGGAATGGCAGCGGATGGAGGAATGGCACGGATGGAGGAATGGCACGGATGGAGGAATGGCACGGATGGAGGAATGGCACGGATGGAGGAATGGCACGGATGGAGGAATGGCACGGATGGAGGAATGGCACGGATGGAGGAATGGCACGGATGAGGAATGGCACGGATGGAGGAATGGCACGGATGGAGGAATGGCACGGATGGAGGAATGGCACGGATGGAGGAATGGCACGGATGGAGGAATGGCACGGATGGAGGAATGGCACGGATGGAGGAATGGGCACGGAATGGAGGAATGGCACGGATGGAGGAATGGCACGGATGGAGGAATGGCACGGATGGAGGAATGGCACGGATGGAGGAATGGCAGCGGATGAGGAATGGCACGGATGGAGGAATGGCACGGATGGAGGAATGGCACGGATGGAGGAATGGCACGGATGGAGGAATGGCACGGATGGAGGAATGGCACGGATGGAGGAATGGCACGGATGGAGGAATGGCACGGATGGAGGATGGCACGGATGGGGAATGGCACGGATGGAGGAATGGCACGGATGGAGGAATGGCACGGATGAGGAATGGCACGATGGAGGAATGGCACGGATGAGGAATGGCACGGATGAGATGGCACGGATGGAGGAATGGCACGGATGGAGGAATGGCACGGATGGAGGAATGGCACGGATGGAGGAATGGCACGGATGGAGGAATGGCACGGATGGAGGAATGGCACGGATGGAGGAATGGCACGGATGGAGGAATGGCACGGATGGAGGAATGGCACGGATGGAGGAATGGCACGGATGGAGGAATGGGCACGGATGGAGGAAATGGCACGGATGGAGGAATGGCACGGATGGAGGAATGGCACGGATGGAGGAATGGCACGGATGGAGGAATGGCACGGATGGAAGGAATGGCACGGATGGAGGAATGGCACGGATGGAGGAATGGCAACGGATGGAGGAATGGCACCGGATGGAGGACTGGCAACGGATGGAGGAAGGGCACGGATGGAGGAATGGCACGGATGGAGGAATGGCACGGATGGAGGAATGGCACGGAGTGGAGGAATGGCAACGGATGGAGGAATGGGCACGGGATGGAGGATGGCACGGATGGAGGAATGGCACGGATGGAGGAATGGCACGGATGGAGGAATTGGCACGGATGGAGGAATGGCACGGATGGAGGAATGGCAAACGGATGGAGGAAGGCACGGATGGAGGAATGGCACGGATGAGGATGGCACGGATGGAGGAATGGCACGGGATGGGAGGGAATGGCACGGATGGAGGAATGGCACGGATGGAGGAATGGCACGGATGGAGAATGGCACGGATGGAGGAATGGCACGGATGGAGGAATGGCACGATGGGATGGAAATGGCACGGATGGAGGAATGGCACGGATGGAGGAATGGCACGGATGGAGGAATGGCACGGATGGAGGAATGGCACGGATGGAGGAATGCACGGATGGAGGAATGGCACGGATGGAGGAATGGCACGGATGGAGGAATGGCACGGATGGAGGAATGGCACGGATGGAGGAATGGCACGGATGGAGGAATGGCACGGATGGAGGAATGGCACGGATGGAGGAATGGCACGGATGGAGGAATGGCACGGATGGAGGAATGGCACGGATGGAGGAATGGCACGGATGGAGGAATGGCACGGATGGAGGAATGGCACGGATGGAGGAATGGCACGGATGGAGGAATGGCACGGATGGAGGAATGGCACGGATGGAGGAATGGCACGGATGGAGGAATGGCACGGATGGAGGAATGGCACGGATGGAGGAATGGCACGGATGGAGGAATGGCACGGATGGAGGAATGGCACGGATGGAGGAATGGCACGGATGGAGGAATGGCACGGATGGAGGAATGGCACGGATGGAGGAATGGCACGGATGGAGGAATGGCACGGATGGAGGAATGGCACGGATGGAGGAATGGCACGGATGGAGGAATGGCACGGATGGAGGAATGGCACGGATGGAGGAATGGCACGGATGGAGGAATGGCACGGATGGAGGAATGGCACGGATGGAGGAATGGCACGGATGGAGGAATGGCACGGATGGAGGAATGGCACGGATGGAGGAATGGCACGGATGGAGGAATGGCACGGATGGAGGAATGGCACGGATGGAGGAATGGCACGGATGGAGGAATGGCACGGATGGAGGAATGGCACGGATGGAGGAATGGCACGGATGGAGGAATGGCACGGATGGAGGAATGGCACGGATGGAGGAATGGCACGGATGGAGGAATGGCACGGATGGAGGAATGGCACGGATGGAGGAATGGCACGGATGGAGGAATGGCACGGATGGAGGAATGGCACGGATGGAGGAATGGCACGGATGGAGGAATGGCACGGATGGAGGAATGGCACGGATGGAGGAATGGCACGGATGGAGGAATGGCACGGATGGAGGAATGGCACGGATGGAGGAATGGCACGGATGGAGGAATGGCACGGATGGAGGAATGGCACGGATGGAGGAATGGCACGGATGGAGGAATGGCACGGATGGAGGAATGGCACGGATGGAGGAATGGCACGGATGGAGGAATGGCACGGATGGAGGAATGGCACGGATGGAGGAATGGCACGGATGGAGGAATGGCACGGATGGAGGAATGGCACGGATGGAGGAATGGCACGGATGGAGGAATGGCACGGATGGAGGAATGGCACGGATGGAGGAATGGCACGGATGGAGGAATGGCACGGATGGAGGAATGGCACGGATGGAGGAATGGCACGGATGGAGGAATGGCACGGATGGAGGAATGGCACGGATGGAGGAATGGCACGGATGGAGGAATGGCACGGATGGAGGAATGGCACGGATGGAGGAATGGCACGGATGGAGGAATGGCACGGATGGAGGAATGGCACGGATGGAGGAATGGCACGGATGGAGGAATGGCACGGATGGAGGAATGGCACGGATGGAGGAATGGCACGGATGGAGGAATGGCACGGATGGAGGAATGGCACGGATGGAGGAATGGCACGGATGGAGGAATGGCACGGATGGAGGAATGGCACGGATGGAGGAATGGCACGGATGGAGGAATGGCACGGATGGAGGAATGGCACGGATGGAGGAATGGCACGGATGGAGGAATGGCACGGATGGAGGAATGGCACGGATGGAGGAATGGCACGGATGGAGGAATGGCACGGATGGAGGAATGGCACGGATGGAGGAATGGCACGGATGGAGGAATGGCACGGATGGAGGAATGGCACGGATGGAGGAATGGCACGGATGGAGGAATGGCACGGATGGAGGAATGGCACGGATGGAGGAATGGCACGGATGGAGGAATGGCACGGATGGAGGAATGGCACGGATGGAGGAATGGCACGGATGGAGGAATGGCACGGATGGAGGAATGGCACGGATGGAGGAATGGCACGGATGGAGGAATGGCACGGATGGAGGAATGGCACGGATGGAGGAATGGCACGGATGGAGGAATGGCACGGATGGAGGAATGGCACGGATGGAGGAATGGCACGGATGGAGGAATGGCACGGATTGGAGGAATGGCACGGATGGAGGAATGGCACGGATGGAGGAATGGCAACGGATGGAGGAATGGCACGGATGGAGGAATGGCACGGATGGAGGAATGGCACGGATGGAGGAATGGCCACGGATGGAGGAATGGCACGGATGGAGGAATGGCACGGATGGAGGAATGGCACGGATGGAGGAATGGCACGGATGGGAGGAATGGCACGGATGAGGAATGGCACGGATGGAGGAATGGCACGGATGGAGGAATGGCACGGATGGAGGAATGGCACGGATGGAGGAATGGCAACGGATGGAGGAATGGCAACGGATGGAGGAATGGCACGGATGGAGGAATGGCACGGATGGAGGAATGGCACGGATGGAGGAATGGCACGGATGGAGGGAATGGCACGGATGGAGGAATGGCACGGATGGAGGAATGGCACGGATGGAGGAATGGCACGGATGGAGGAATGGCACGGATGGAGGAATGGCACGGATGGAGAATGGCACGGATGGAGGAATGGCACGGATGGAGGAATGGCACGGATGGAGGAATGGCACGGATGGAGGAATGGCACGGATGGAGGAATGGCACGGATGGAGGAATGGCACGGATGGAGGAATGGCACGGATGGAGGAATGGCACGGATGGAGGAATGGCACGGATGGAGGAAGGGCACGGATGGAGGAATGGCACGGATGGAGGAATGGCACGGATGGAGGAATGGCACGGATGGAGGAATGGCACGGATGGAGGAATGGCACGGATGGAGGAATGGCACGGATGGAGGAATGGCACGGATGGGGAAGGGAAGTGGAGGAAGGGCACGGATGAGGAATGGCAGGATGGAGGAATGGCACGGATGGAGGAATGCCTTAGGAGGCACGGATGGAGGAATGGCACGGATGGAGGAATGGCACGGATGGAGGAATGGCACGGATGGAGGAATGGCACGGGATGGAGGAATGGCACGGATGGAGGAATGGCACGGATGGAGGAATGGCACGGATGGAGGAATGGCACGGATGGAGGAATGGCACGGATGGAGGAATGGCACGGATGGAGGAATGGCACGGATGGAGGAATGGCACGGATGGAGGAATGGCACGGATGGAGGAATGGCACGGATGGAGGAATGGCACGGATGGAGGAATGGCACGGATGGAGGAATGGCACGGATGGAGGAATGGCACGGATGGAGGAATGGCACGGATGGAGGAATGGCACGGATGGAGGAATGGCACGGATGGAGGAATGGCACGGATGGAGGAATGGCACGGATGGAGGAATGGCACGGATGGAGGAATGGCACGGATGGAGGAATGGCACGGATGGAGGAATGGCACGGATGGAGGAATGGCACGGATGGAGGAATGGCACGGATGGAGGAATGGCACGGATGGAGGAATGGCACGGATGGAGGAATGGCACGGATGGAGGAATGGCACGGATGGAGGAATGGCACGGATGGAGGAATGGCACGGATGGAGGAATGGCACGGATGGAGGAATGGCACGGATGGAGGAATGGCACGGATGGAGGAATGGCACGGATGGAGGAATGGCACGGATGGAGGAAGGCACGGATGGCACGGATGGAGGAATGGCACGGATGGAGGAATGGCACGGATGGAGGAATGGCACGGATGGAGGAATGGCACGGATGGAGGAATGGCACGGATGGAGGAATGGCACGGATGGAGGAATGGCCGGATGGAGAATGGCACGGATGGAGGAATGGCACGGATGGAGGAATGGCACGGATGGAGGAAGGGCACGGATGGAGGAATGCACGGATGGAGGAATGGCACGGATGGAGGAATGGCACGGATGGAGGAATGGCACGGATGGAGGAATGGCACGGATGGAGGAATGGCACGGATGGAGGAATGGCACGGATGGAGGAATGGCACGGATGGAGGAATGGCACGGATGGAGGAATGGCACGGATGGAGGAATGGCACGGATGGAGGAATGGCACGGATGGAGGAAGGGCACGGATGGAGGAATGGCACGGATGGAGGAATGGCACGGATGGAGGAATGGCACGGATGGAGGAATGGCACGGATGGAGGAATGGCACGGATGGAGGAATGGCATGGTCAGCCGTACAATGCCGTTCCGTCATGAATGTACAAACAGAAAAAGGGTGTCGACAAAAGGATGCTGTCAAAAGAGCATCATGAATGTGGATCGATGTTTCATTCAGTCAACCTGGCGAAATCCCTCTCTGAGAGGGAAATGCAATGCTTGATTTCAGAGAACACATACTGCTGGGAGCTCGCAGAAAGAAACAACCTTCTTGCAACAAAAAGGACTACATTTTCCATCCACTCTCCTCACCTGCCAACATCTCCCTGTGAGCGGTGAATGTGCGGAGACAATATAAGAGACCCCCCTATCCATGGCTCACCCATGGCTCCCTACCAACATTTGGTGGTTACCACACATGGTGCTGGGAGGAGGTGTCAGAAACACACTGCGTGCACCATAAAGGACCTCCATTCATCACTCACCCTAGCGACTTCCCTCTCTGAGAGGGGAATGCGATGGTCATCCATGTTGGAGAACACATGGCGCTCGAAGGAGCTGTCAGAAGCACCCTACACCACGACTCAGCACATGGTGCTGCTGCTGCAGCATGCGGGTGTGTTTGATACTGCTCAGAAAGCACGCCTTGATCCATTCGTCACTCACCCTGGCGCAATCCCGCTCTGAAAGGGGAATGCGCTGGTCGTCCCCATTGGCGAACACATGGTGCTGCTGCTGCATGATGCCCTTGAGGACTGCGAGGGTTCTGATGGGGATGGGAGAAAGCGAACGGGCATGAGGTGAATGTTGGAGAACACATGGCGCTGCTACCATATCATGCTCTTGAGGACTGAGAGGGTTCTGATGGGGATGGGGAGGGGGAGGGCAGGCGTGGTGGATGCTTGCTGCGAGCAGGAGGCATGCGGTGAATGCACTGGTTGTCCTGAGCTTGGAGAGCACATGGTTCTGCTGCTGCATCGTGTGTGTTTTGAGAACAGGCTTGAGGTGAATATTGGAGAGCACATGGTTCTGCTGCTGCTGCTCCGTCATGCTCTTGGGGACTGAGAGGGCTTTGATTGGGAAGAGGGGAGCAGGAATGTGTCACAGCTAGCTGTAAGTGAGTTTCACAGGGTCAGTAAGACAGAGAGACATGATGCTGCTGACTCACTCGTGGCGAGGAGTCCTTTTAGCAGAAAGACCAGAGCCTGTTCACTCGTGCAGTGCTGATTCGTGCAGTGCTGCAGTGCAGTAAATGCTTTGCACCCGACAGAAGGTGGTATAGAAAGCTGAATCCCAACATACTCGTTACAGTACTGCATCTCAGCATACCTGCTATAGTAGTCTCAGCACACCCGTTATAGTAGTCCCAGCATACCTGTTATAGTAGTCTCCGCATACCTGTTATAGTAGTCTCAGCATACCTGTTATAGTAGTCTCAGCATACCTGTTATAGTAGTCTCAGCATACCTGTTATAATAGTCTGCATATTTGGTGGTGAGTTGGCGGAACACAGAAATAGGAGTCACAGAGTTACCCACCAGAGAGGGGTCAACGCTCCTGCACATGGGGGGGGAGAGGTAGGGGGAAGTGATGAAAATGGGGGGCATTGAGGGGCGGAGGGGAGCTTGCAGAGAGTGGCGAAGAGTGGTGAGGAGTGGCAATGAGTGGTGGAGTTTCAATGAGGCAGAGCGGGGGATGGAGAGGCAGAGCGGGGGATGGAGAGGCAGAGCAGGGGATGGAGAGGACATATTTGGTTGTGTTGGCGGGTGAGTTGGCGGAACACAGAGATGGGAGTCATTGAGTTGCCCACTAGAGAGGGGTCAGCGCTCCTGCACATGGCGGGTGGGAAGGTTGTTATTACAGAGCCTCTCATCCTCAACTTTAACCCAACCGCACCACACCACACCGCACCTGAGCGTTTCCATCCAAACCACAGGCTCGCATGGGTCCACCAGCTGCCTCCACCTCGCACCAAAGCCAAAAACCCCTCTCCACCCATCCGTTCCACCCACGCCAGGGACCACAACCACAACTCCTCTCCCCTCAAACCGCACTGCACCTCACCTGACCCTGTCCATCTACACGACTGGCTCGCATGGGTCCACCAGCTGCATCCACCTCGCCCAACATCCTATCACCGTCAACTCATACCCAACCACACTGCACCGCACTGCACCTCACCTGACCATCTCCATCCACAAGACGGGCTCGCATGGGTCCACCAGCTGCCTCCACCTCGCACCAATGCCAAACACCCCTCTCCACCCATCCACAACCATCCCCACCCCCTCCTCCTCCTCCTCATCATCATCCTCCTCCTCCTCCTCATCCTCCTCATCTTCCTCCTCCTCCTCTTCACTTTTCCTTGGATCTGCAGCTCTCCTCCCCTCCGTCAGTCCATGCTTTTGCTTTCTCCGGGCCCACCGCCGCCACGTGGCGCGTGCTGATTGCATCACTTCTAGGGCTGCCATGCCCGTCGCCCTGTGCTGCCAGTTGGAGAACAAGAGGGTGAAAGGTGGGTGATGGCAGGTGAAGAGCGGTGACGAGGAGTAAAAGGATTTGCATAGGAGTGAATGGGCGCGTGCTGATTGCATCACTTCTAGTGCTGCCATGCCCGCCGCCCTGTGCTGCCAGTTGGAGAACAACAGGGTGAAAGGTGGGTGATGGCAGGTGAAGAGCGGTGACGAGGAGTAAAAGGATTTGCTTAGGAGTGAATGGGCGCGTGCTGATTGCATCACTTCTAGGGCTGCCATGCCCGCTGCCCTGTGCTGCCGATTGGGAAACGGCAGCAAGGGTGAAGAGCGGTAATGAAGAGTGAGGAGGTTTGCATAGGAGTGAATGGGGCTGTGCTGATTGTATCAAAGCCAGCAGTCATGCCTGCTGCCCTGTGCTGGGGAAAACACAGAAGCAAAAGGGGGCTATATGGCAGGTGAAGAGCGGTGACGAGGAGTCAAGAGAGTTGCGCAGGAATGTACGGGCTGCCATGCCTGCAGGCTTCTGCTGCCCACCTACTTTATCCTCTCGTTTCTTTGCCTTTTCAGCTCCTCACAGTCGCGCCAACACTGATGTACCACGCACCAAAACCAACCACCTTCCCCTCTTGACCTGACCTCATACTCCCTTCCCCCAAACCACCATCACTCACCGTTCTCCTCTTCACACAATGTTGCGAACACCACTGTATTGCACTGCACGCACCAAAACACCAAGTCAAACAACTGCCTCAAACCCTCCATCCCTCTCCACAGCCATTACTCATCGCTCTCCTATTCACGATGTTCCCAACACCACCGTATTACACTGCACGCACCTAAACACCAAGTCTAATTCCCCAAGCCCCCCATCCCTCTGAACAACCAATGCTCACTGATCTCCTGTATTGCACACGCCCACCAATCAGGTCCGCCGCCCGCACCACCCTCTCCCGCTCCCTCAATTCCTCCATTCTTCCCCCAACAAGCAATGCTCACCGCTCTCCTGTTCACAACGTTGCCAACGCTGCTGTACTGCACGCGCCGACCAATCAGGTCCGCCGCCCGAACCACCCTCTCCCTCTCCCTCTCATCCTCCTCCGCCGCCCGTCGAGGCGGGCGGCGGGGCGCAAAGGCGGCAGCCTGGGGCAGCATGGCATAGCCGGGAAAGAGGTTTCTTGGGTCCTTCTTGTACGCCCAGTGGTTCTGAAGGGGTGGGGTGGAGGTGTATGGGACGCGGGGGGCAATAAGGGTAAGGAGAGAGGAAGGGGCACAACGGCAGCAGCAGGGGGCAGCATGGCATAGCCGGGAAAGAGGTTTCTCAGATCCTTCTTGTACGCCCAGTGGTTCTGAAGGTTGAGGGGATAGGAAAGGAAGGGTATGAAGACGGAAGGGGAACAGGGGGCAGCAAGGCACAGCCCGGGAAGATGCTACTTGGGTCCTTCTTGAATGCGTAGTGGTTCTGAAGGGGTTGTGGGAATGGGGCGAAAGGGGCAGGTGATGGGAAGGGTGAGGGGCACGGAAGGGAGCAAGAGAAGCAGCACAACAAGACTACATGGAATGGTGTGGAAGAAGAGGGTTTCTTGAGTCCTCCTTTTGTTTGTATTCGGAATTTTAGAATTCTCAAAAGTTATTTCTTAGCAAATTTACCTATAAAAATCTCACAGTTGCTTTTGAGAATTCTCAAGGTTGTCTGTAAAAAAACTCAAATTCAATCTGCAAAAATGGGGTGTATTGGTTCCTCCTTGTGGGCCGAGTTGTAGTCGAACAAGGAGCCAGCGGATCTGAAGCAACGGATTTGAGAGCTGGAGGGACAGCACAGGGGAAAGGCATAGCAATACCTAGCGAAAGAACGAAATAAAAACTCCCGTTGCTCAGTCACTTATTATGACAGAGTTTCATCTAACTGCACACCGAATTGGTTCCACAGAAACATTCAAAAGGTTGTCCGTTGCCGGGACTTGAACCCGTGTCTCTCGGGTGAGAGCCGAGTATCCTAACCGACTAGACTACAACGGATATCATTAGAGACACATATACAAACTACATAGGTTAGAACCAAGAGCAGATGTCACATCAAATTAGGGCCCTTGGAGTTGTTACTCCCTCACCATCCCTTCCCCTCGCCCATTACATGCCCTCACCGTCTCCCTCCCTTCCCCAAGCCCTTCATGCCCTCACTAGGAATTTGGTGCTGAACGAGCCCTCAATGGAGAAGTCACTGAAGGAGCTGTCGAGGAGCGTATACTGTCTGCATGCCCTCTCTACATGCCCTCTCTACATGCGTACCCTCGCCATCTCCCCTCCACATCACTCACCAGGAACTTGGTGCTGAAGGCGCCTTCGATGGAGAAGTCACTGAAGTAGCTGTGGAGATGCATTGCCGCGTGTTTGGTGATCTCAAGATACCATCCATGCCCTCATGCTTGCTTCATGCCCTCACCAGGAACTTGGTGCTGAATGCCCCTTCGATGGAGAAGTCACTGAAGGAGCTGTCGAGATGCATTGCCGTCAATATGGCAATCTCACGCTGCGAGGGGTGTGAAAAGAGAGGCGACACGGGAAGGGACACGGAGAGAGGGACATGGGGGTTGGACCTAATGAATTAGGCGGGAAGCATTGCCGTGAATATGGCAATCTCACACTGGCGAGGGATGTGAAAAGATAGGAGAAAAGGAAAGGGAAACGGAGAGAAGGACATATAGATTTGAGACAGCTAGGAACTTGACGTCACGCTGAGACAGCTAGGAACTTGACGTCACGCTGAGACAAAAGTAGTGGACTGGATTGGAAGAGAAAGATTGACAGAGCAGAGAGAAGGGAAAGAATGGGAAGGGACGTGGACGCACAGGAAGTACGGGTGCTCAGAAGCGGCAAACCACCCTCATATTCCCATACAACTCACTCACCCAATAGGTCAAGAGATAGTCACCTGAAAGTCACCTGATAGTCACCTGACAGTCACCTGATAGTCACTTGATTATGAACTCTTAGTAATTTCCTGGAAGCCACCTGGTAATCCCAGGCGTGGAAAGCACACAGCACACTCCAGGCTTACCTGGTAGAAAGCGTGGAAGAGGATGGGAGCATCTTGAGGGTCAGGTCGGATGGGGTGCCATGCAGATCACCTGAGAAGCTATCTATCTACAGAAGCCACCCAGGGTAGCTCCCTACAAGGCATCTACCACTCCCCACCGCAGTTTACCTGGTAGAAGGCGTGGAAAAGAATGGGCGCATCTTGAGGGTTGGGGGTTGGAAGCCACCAATTCGGTGGGTGGTGATATATGTGGTAACCCTATACAGCATCTACCACTGCCCACCGCAGATTACCTGGTAGAAGGCGTGGGTGGAAGAGGATGGGCGCATCTTCAGGGTCAGATGGGGTGCCATGCAGATCACCTGAGAAGCTATCTATCTACAGAAGCCACCCAGGGTAGCTCCCTTCAAGGCATCTACCACTCCCCACCGCAGCTTACCTGGTAGAAAGCGTGGAAGAGAATGGGCGCATCTTCAGGGTCTGATGGGGCGTCAATGATGCGCGTGAAGGCAGATACCTGCACGGTGGTGCGCGGTGGAGGGTGGTTATGGATGATGGTAATGGGCATGCAGGGGCATATGTGAAGGGGCATGTGCGAGTATGGGTATGTGGGCGTGGGCATGGGCATGTGGGATTAAGCATGGGTGAATGGGCATAGGTGAATGGGCATGGGTGAATGGGCATGGGTGAATGGGCATAGCTGAATGGGCATAGTTGAACGGGTATAACACTTAAAGCATGAGCCTTGTGCCCTAGAGACTGGCGACAGCAGCCCAAGGCGAGATGGTCCTTGGGTTGGGGGTGCTGGGGGGATTGAGCCGTGAACTCTCAAAACCATCAACCCTGCAGCAGCCCAGGCTTGAACCATGCACAGTGCCACACTCACCGCGTGTGCCATCCATGTGCCCAAGAGCCTGGCTACAGCAGCCCAAGGCGAGGTGGTGCTTGGAGGTGTGTGTAGTGGGGAGGGAGTTGTGAGGGGCAAGAGGAACCCTAAACCCCAAACCTGGCCAGTGCCACACTCACCGCGTGTACCATCCATGCGCCCAAGAGCCTGGCTACAGCAGCCCAAGGCGAGGTGGTGCTTGGAGGTGTGAGATGTGATTGGTACCTTCAACCCTGAACCGTACTTTTACCCCCATCCATGACCCGTGCGCGGTGCTGCACTTACAGCATGTGCTATGTGCCCCAGGGCCTGCCGACAACAGCCCAGGGTGAGATGGGCCTTGGGGGTGCGCGGGGCGAGGGAGAACCACTTGGTGAGGAGAGCGATGGTGCCTCTGGCGTGGGGGAGGAGGGAGGGTGAAGGGAAGGCGTGTGGGGAGGGGAGAGCAAGCAGAAGGGCACGAGGGGATGGAAGGAGAGGAAGACGAATGAGCCTTGAAGGTGCGAGGAGCAAGGGAGAACCACTTGACGAGGAGAGGGATGGCACCTCTGGTGCGGGTGTGGGTGAAATGAAAGGGGGCGTGGGATATGTGCTATTAAAGAAGACGACTGGTGCATCTGGCGTGGGAGAAAGCAGCCCTTGGGGCGTGCGAAGGGCGAGGAGCAAGGGAGACCCACTTGGTGAGGAGAAAAAAATGGTGCCCCGGGTGTTTGTATTGGAGGGTGAAATGGTCGATGAGAAGAGTGTGGGAAGAGCAAGGACGTGGGGAGGGGAGGGATGGGGAAAGAGAGGAAGACGAGTGGTCCCTGGGGGTGCATCAAGAGGGGCGAGGGAGACCCACTTGGTGAGGAGAGGAATGGTGCCCCTGGTGTTTGGAGGGTGAAGGGGGAGTGGGAGAGCGGGTGAGCGTGGAGAGATGAGCCGAGGGAGAATTCTGAGTTGGCGTTCTCGTTGCATTGCAAGTTGATTCTGAGAATTCTCGGAACCAGCCTGCGGTGGAGAAATGTTGTTACGTGTAAAAATATTATTTTTGAGACGTCTCAAAAAGAATTCTCGGAACCAGCCTGCGGTGGAGAAATGTGCCAAGCGAGGAAGGAGTTGGCGAGGAGAGGAGAGGAACGGCGAGGCGGGCGGCGAGGAGCAAAGGCGGCAGCAGGGGTCAGCATGGCATATCCAGGGAAGAGGTTTCTTGGGTCCTTCTTGTACGCCCAGTGGTTCTAAAGCCGACCCTGGCGTGGGCGAGGTTGAAAGCGAGGAGTGTTTTGAGACGTCTGATGGCGTCACTCTCTCGTCCAGTGCATTACCCGTCGATGCATTGCCCAGTGCTGGTAAGCCTTGGAGTTCCTGGTTCCAACTCCCTTTTACTCCGACTCTTTCCCTCACTCCAGCACGTTCCATCATCCCGCACTCCCAGCTCCCCTAGGCATTTTGAGCTCACACTCACTTCAAGTCCCCTGTCATCTGTCGGTGCATTGCCCAGTGCTTGTAAGCCTTGGGGTTCCTGCGGTGGAGCAAACGGGAGAAGGGGAGGGGAGAGGGGTGAGGAGAGTCGACTCGTGATGCAACGCTTGTGGTAGGGGGAGAGGGGCGGAGAGGGGCGGAGAGGAGAGGGGAGGAGAGGGGAGGAGAGGGGAGGAGCAAAGAGCTCATTCACCCATGTCCAGTGCCTGTAGGCCTTGGCGCTCCTGCGCTGCAGCAAAGGGGAGAAGGGTGGGGCAAAGGGTGGGCAGAGGGGTGGGCAGAGGGGTGGGCAGAGGGGTGGGCAGAATCCTTGTGATCAATCAATGTCCACACCACCTATGGCTCAGCTATGGTTCGGCCAGTGCCCCTGAACCCACTACTCCTTATTCCCCCCTCTCTCACCCACCTTATTCCCCCCTCTCTCACCCACCTTATCCCCCTCTCTCACCCACCTTATTCCCCCCTCTCTCACCCACCTTATCCCCCTCTCTCACCCACCTTATCCCCCTCTCTCACCCACCTTATCCCCCTCTCTCACCCACCTTATTCCCCCCTCTCTCACCCACCTTATCCCCCTCTCTCACCCACCTTATCCCCCTCTCTCACCCACCTTATCCCCCTCTCTCACCCACCTTTTCCCCCTCTCTCACCCACCTTATCCCCCTCTCTCACCCACCTTATCCCCCTCTCTCACCCACCTTTTCCCCCTCTCTCACCCACCTTATCCCCCTCTCTCACCCACCTTATCCCCCTCTCTCACCCACCTTATCCCCCTCTCTCACCCACCTTATCCCCCTCTCTCACCCACCTTATCCCCCTCTCTCACCCACCTTATCCCCCTCTCTCACCCACCTTATCCCCCTCTCTCACCCACCTTATCCCCCTCTCTCACCCACCTTTTCCCCCTCTCTCACCCACCTTTTCCCCCTCCCTCACCCATCTTATCCCCCTCTCTCACCCACCTTATCCCTCTCTCACCCACCTTATCCCTCTACTCCCCCCTCTCACCCACCAAGGGTCCGCCTCAACAGCCAATCGGAACGCCCTCTCAGCCTTATCCGCATCCGGCAGCCAATGGTAAGACAGCCCCACCAGCCTCCACTCCACGCCCCTGACACTGCTCGTAAGTCTAGTCTAAGCCTACACAGTCAGGGCGGTTCAGCTATGCATCGCCCCGCCCAGTGCCCCTGAACCAGAACCTAGTTCTCACTCTTGAGAAATTTCAAAAACCAGTGACTTTAAGTGAACCCAGTAGTACTCACCGTGGGTCCGCCTCAACAGCCAATCGGAACGCCCTCTCAGCGCTATCCGCATCCGGCAGCCAATGGTACGACAGCCCCACCATCCCCCACGCCGCTGACGCCGTCACCCACTCCGCTGAGCTGGCGGCTGCTGATGTGTCTTCTGCTGACGTGGCTGCTGCTGACGTGGCAGGACTCGTGAGGTTCTGGGATGGGATGAGGGTGGCGGCGCGTTCGTTGGCTTCCACTGCTTCCTGCACCCTGCCTGCTGCATGCAGGGCCTGGCCCTGGGAGAGGGAGTGAGGGGGAGGAATGGGCAAGGACGGGAAGGAGTTGAATGGGCGGGCGGGGAAGTGCTTCGTGTCCCCCTCCCCTGTGCACCCTGCCTGCTGCATGCAGGGCCTGACCCTGGGAGAGGCACCAGGCAAGGATGGGGGATGGAAAAGGATGGGATGATGGGATGATGGGCAGCAGCACGTTCGTTGGCTTGCACTGCTTCCTGCACCCAGCAGGGGGCAGCATGGCATAGCCGGGAAAGAGGTTTCCTTCTTGCACTGCTTCCTGCACCCTGCCTGCTGTGTGTAGGGCCCCGCCCTGATTAAAGGGCGACGAGGGATAGGCAAGGATGGGAGGGGGTTGGATTGGGGGACATTAACAGGAAAACGCTTGGTGCCTTTCAGTGCTTCCTACCCTGCACCCTGCAAGCCACGTGTAGGGCTGTGATTGGAGAGAGAGAAAGGGGAAGGGATGGGCAAGTACAAGCGGGGGTTGGGTTGGATGGACGGGCAGGGGGCAACGACACGCAGACAATCACTCAAGTAGGGCTGGTGTTGGGAGAAGAAGAAAGGGGAAGGGATGGGCAAGCACAAGCGGGGGGGTGGACGGGCCGGGGTATGGGGGGGTTACGCAGACAAGCACGCAAGGTCTCCCCCAGGGCACCCAGCCAGCCTGTCACGTGGAGGGAGGGAGGGAGGGAGGGAGGGAGCACAGCACAGGGAAGGGTGGTGGTCGCCAGGGAAGGGTTTTGAGACGTCTCAAAACTCTTCTTCTTTAACATGGTCGCCAGGGAAGGGTGCTTACCAGGGAGAGCAGTGCTCGTGGCAGGTCGGAGGGGTGGTGGTGGTTGCCCCGAATGCTTCCATTGCTCCCATTGCTCCCATTGCTCCCATTGCTCCCATTGCTCCCATTGCTGTGAGGTCCCGAGTGAGCAGCAGAGGGTATAAGAGAGAGCACAGCACTCGGAGCAGCAGCTTACCAGGGAGAGCAGTGCTCGTGGCAGGTCGGAGGGGTGGTGGTGGTTGCCCCGAATTCTCCCATTGCTCCCATTGCTCCCATTGCTTCCACTGCTGTGAGGTTCCACGTGAGCAGCAGACGGCTCTTCCAGGATAGCAACAGCTTGCTTCCTGTCCGCTACAGCCTCTGGGAAGCGGTGAATGCTGTACCACGCCCTGCCTGGGGGGGGTTGGGTTGGGGTAGTGTGATAATAACGAGGGGCGTGGTCAATGTCTCAGTTGATTTTCATCCTAAGAGGGCCACGGCTCGCTGCCGGTCCGTCCGCTACAGCCTCTGGGAAGGGTGAACGCTGTACCACGCCTGGCCTGGGGGGGGAGAGGTAGTGTGATAGTAACGAGGGTTGGTTGACTTGTGAGTCAACTCGCAACAACCCAGGAGGGTACCGGATTGCTGCCGGTCCGCTATGGCCTCTGGGAAGCGGTGAATGCTGTACCACGCCTGCTGGGGGAGGAGAGGGGGGGGACGGGGTAGTGTGGCAATAACGAGGGTTGTTTAACCTGTCAGTCGACTCAAAATCAAGTGGCTGACATTGCAAAGTCCATTATGGCCCCTGGGAAGTGGTGGATGCTGCACCAACCAAGTCTCGAAACAGAGCATTGGTGGGGTCAACACCGTTGAACGGGCTTCACTGAATCATACGAGCACAAGCAACGCCTCACCTCGTTCTAGCAGCACAGCAGAAACGGAACAACACAAGAAAAGCACGCAGACAACCCCAAGCATGAAAACAGAGCATGGTTGGTCAACGGGCTTCACGGAACGGAACCATAAGAAAGCCCTACCTCGCTCCAGCAGCAGGTGGGCGTTCCCTGGATCGCCTTCCAGGTGAGCCGTCAGGTTGGCAATCTCCTGAACAAGTGAGGTCAGGTGAAAAAGCAGCGCACACCAAGATTTATTGATTAACCCCTCTTAAGCTTTATTTTAGAGTGGTGTACTTCTGCCTGCCAGTATCACATGCATGCATCACCAGCCTATGTCGAAATGCATCACAAGGCCAGCTTCTGGTGATTCTCCTGTGCATGCATGCTGTGGTGGTGGGCCCTAGCTGTGTGTAAAGAGGTTTATTTTTTTAGACGTCTCAAAAATAACCTCTTTACACGTGGCTTCTCCTGTGCATGCATGCTGTGGCGGTGGGTGGCCCCTAGCTGCAACAATGCAACGTGCTTCTTTTCATTCTCAAGAACACATCACACGCCAATGCACGCATTGTCCTAAGCCTCCAGCTGCATCAGGAGCATTCTTGCCTCCAGCTGCATCAGGAGCATTCTTGCCTCCAGCTGCATCAGGAGCATTCTTGCCTCCAGCTGCATCAGGAGCATTCTTGCCTCCAGCTGCATCAGGAGCATTCTTGCCTCCAGCTGCATCAGGAGCATTCTTGCCTCCAGCTGCATCAGGAGCATTCTTGCCTCCAGCTGCATCAGGAGCATTCTTGCCTCCAGCTGCATCAGGAGCATTCTTGCCTCCAGCTGCATCAGGAGCATTCTTGCCTCCAGCTGCATCAGGAGCATTCTTGCCTCCAGCTGCATCAGGAGCATTCTTGCCTCCAGCTGCATCAGGAGCATTCTTGCCTCCAGCTGCATCAGGAGCATTCTTGCCTCCAGCTGCATCAGGAGCATTCTTGCCTCCAGCTGCATCAGGAGCATTCTTGCCTCCAGCTGCATCAGGAGCATTCTTGCCTCCAGCTGCATCAGGAGCATTCTTGCCTCCAGCTGCATCAGGAGCATTCTTGCCTCCAGCTGCATCAGGAGCATTCTTGCCTCCAGCTGCATCAGGAGCATTCTTGCCTCCAGCTGCATCAGGAGCATTCTTGCCTCCAGCTGCATCAGGAGCATTCTTGCCTCCAGCTGCATCAGGAGCATTCTTGCCTCCAGCTGCATCAGGAGCATTCTTGCCTCCAGCTGCATCAGGAGCATTCTTGCCTCCAGCTGCATCAGGAGCATTCTTGCCTCCAGCTGCATCAGGAGCATTCTTGCCTCCAGCTGCATCAGGAGCATTCTTGCCTCCAGCTGCATCAGGAGCATTCTTGCCTCCAGCTGCATCAGGAGCATTCTTGCCTCCAGCTGCATCAGGAGCATTCTTGCCTCCAGCTGCATCAGGAGCATTCTTGCCTCCAGCTGCATCAGGAGCATTCTTGCCTCCAGCTGCATCAGGAGCATTCTTGCCTCCAGCTGCATCAGGAGCATTCTTGCCTCCAGCTGCATCAGGAGCATTCTTGCCTCCAGCTGCATCAGGAGCATTCTTGCCTCCAGCTGCATCAGGAGCATTCTTGCCTCCAGCTGCATCAGGAGCATTCTTGCCTCCAGCTGCATCAGGAGCATTCTTGCCTCCAGCTGCATCAGGAGCATTCTTGCCTCCAGCTGCATCAGGAGCATTCTTGCCTCCAGCTGCATCAGGAGCATTCTTGCCTCCAGCTGCATCAGGAGCATTCTTGCCTCCAGCTGCATCAGGAGCATTCTTGCCTCCAGCTGCATCAGGAGCATTCTTGCCTCCAGCTGCATCAGGAGCATTCTTGCCTCCAGCTGCATCAGGAGCATTCTTGCCTCCAGCTGCATCAGGAGCATTCTTGCCTCCAGCTGCATCAGGAGCATTCTTGCCTCCAGCTGCATCAGGAGCATTCTTGCCTCCAGCTGCATCAGGAGCATTCTTGCCTCCAGCTGCATCAGGAGCATTCTTGCCTCCAGCTGCATCAGGAGCATTCTTGCCTCCAGCTGCATCAGGAGCATTCTTGCCTCAGCTGCATCAGGAGCATTCTTGCCTCCAGCTGCATCAGGAGCATTCTTGCCTCCAGCTGCATCAGGAGCATTCTTGCCTCCAGCTGCATCAGGAGCATTCTTGCCTCCAGCTGCATCAGGAGCATTCTTGCCTCCAGCTGCATCAGGAGCATTCTTGCCTCCAGCTGCATCAGGAGCATTCTTGCCTCCAGCTGCATCAGGAGCATTCTTGCCTCCAGCTGCATCAGGAGCATTCTTGCCTCCAGCTGCATCAGGAGCATTCTTGCCTCCAGCTGCATCAGGAGCATTCTTGCCTCCAGCTGCATCAGGAGCATTCTTGCCTCCAGCTGCATCAGGAGCATTCTTGCCTCCAGCTGCATCAGGAGCATTCTTGCCTCCAGCTGCATCAGGAGCATTCTTGCCTCCAGCTGCATCAGGAGCATTCTTGCCTCCAGCTGCATCAGGAGCATTCTTGCCTCCAGCTGCATCAGGAGCATTCTTGCCTCCAGCTGCATCAGGAGCATTCTTGCCTCCAGCTGCATCAGGAGCATTCTTGCCTCCAGCTGCATCAGGAGCATTCTTGCCTCCAGCTGCATCAGGAGCATTCTTGCCTCCAGCTGCATCAGGAGCATTCTTGCCTCCAGCTGCATCAGGAGCATTCTTGCCTCCAGCTGCATCAGGAGCATTCTTGCCTCCAGCTGCATCAGGAGCATTCTTGCCTCCAGCTGCATCAGGAGCATTCTTGCCTCCAGCTGCATCAGGAGCATTCTTGCCTCCAGCTGCATCAGGAGCATTCTTGCCTCCAGCTGCATCAGGAGCATTCTTGCCTCCAGCTGCATCAGGAGCATTCTTGCCTCCAGCTGCATCAGGAGCATTCTTGCCTCCAGCTGCATCAGGAGCATTCTTGCCTCCAGCTGCATCAGGAGCATTCTTGCCTCCAGCTGCATCAGGAGCATTCTTGCCTCCAGCTGCATCAGGAGCATTCTTGCCTCCAGCTGCATCAGGAGCATTCTTGCCTCCAGCTGCATCAGGAGCATTCTTGCCTCCAGCTGCATCAGGAGCATTCCTCCAGCTGCATCAGGAGCATTCTTGCCTCCAGCTGCATCAGGAGCATTCTTGCCTCCAGCTGCATCAGGAGCATTCTTGCCTCCAGCTGCATCAGGAGCATTCTTGCCTCCAGCTGCATCAGGAGCATTCGTTCCCCAGCTACAGAGCAATCTCGATTCCCGCTTGTGCATTTACCAGAGTCAGGTTCGCTCACTCACCTCCAGCGTCAGGTTCACTCACTCACCTCCATCCATGAGTCTCCGGTGCATCGCCACTTCTGCGCTCTCTAGTGGCAGAGGAGGTGACTTATAGCCCACGGTTGCGTCCCTTTTATAATGCGTACAGCAATCCTGTTACGGCGTTTTCCAACGTCAAGCTCACTCACTCACCTGCATCACCCTCCGGTGCATCGCTGCTTATGCGTTTTCGAGTGGCGGGGGCGGGGTGATGAAGGGTGAGAAGAAGGGCAGTGCGGGGAGAGATGTGACGTGCAGACAGAGAGCGAACCAAGCACAAGACGAGGGGAAGGAGCAATGGGGAAAAGAGGGGTGTGTCTCTTCAGCAGTGCGGGTGTGTCTCTGTCTCACCTGCATCACTCTGCGATGCATCACCACTTCAGCATTCTCTAGTGGCGGTGGCGGCGCGATGAAGGGCGAGAAGAAGGGCAGCGCGGGGAGAGATGTGGGCAGCTGGGATGTGCATGCATCAAGCGTGGGGCTCACCCATCTAACCTGCATGACCCTCCGGTGCATCGCCACTTCTGCGTTCTCCAAAGGCGGTGGCAGCGCGATGAAGGGCGAGAAGAAGGGCAGCGCAGGGAGAGCAGCAGTGGGCAGGCAGAGAGCCAGGGCTGATGGGGTCTCCAGAGGGCGAGGCGGGTGGAGGTGGAGAGAGAGAGAGAGCGGCTGTCCCACTCACCTGCATGACTCTGCGGTGCATTGCAACTTCTGCATTCTCCAGAGGCGGAGGCGGGGCGATGAAGGGCGAGAAAAAGGGCAGCGAAGGGAGATCAGCGGCGTGCAGGCAGAGAGCCAGGGCTGATGGGCTCTCCAGAGGGCGAGGCGGGGGGTGGGGGGAGTGGTGGTGGGGAGAGCCGGAAGGCGTGGCTGGGGATCCGATGGGGAAGAGGTGCGTGCCTGGGATGGAGATGGGGATTGGGATGCGGATGGGGATGGGGATAGGGATGGGGATGGCGATGGGGAGGGGGGTAGAGAATGGAGATGGAAATTAAGGAGTGCGAGGAGAGCAGCGGCGTGCAGGCAGAAAGCCAGAGCTGATGGGCGCTCCAGAGGGCGAGGGGGGTGCTGGGGCGAGTGCTGTGGGGAGAGGCGGAAGGCGTGGCTGGGGATCCCATGGGGAAGAGGTGCGTGTCTGGGATGGGGATGAGAAGCGGGAGGGGGGTAGAGAAAGGAGTTGGAAATTTAGGAGTGCGGGGAGAGCAGCGCCGTGCAGGCAGAGGGCCAAGGCTGATGGGCGCTCCAGACGGCGAGGGGGGTGCTGGGATGGGTGGTGGTGGGGCGAGCCGGAAGGCGTGGCTGGGGATCCGATGGGGAAGAGGTGCGTGCCTGGGATGGTGATGGGAAGCGGGAGAGGGAGAGGGGTAAGAAAAAAGGGAGTGTGCGGAGACGGGGGATGTACTGATATTGAGTGGAACGGACTAGAATGGAGAGTGCGTATGGATGGGAGTGGAGGAAAGGGAAGGGGTGGGGAAGGATGGGTGTTGGCAGGGTGAGAGAGTGATCACATTACATTACACCAACTGGAGGGAGGGCATGACGTGGCACAAGTGCTGTGGTGTGTTGAGCATTGATTGGCTCACGTGGCAACGCCTCTGGCTCACCATGCCGTAGGAGGAGAAGTTCAGGACACGTGGCATCACTGCGTGTGTCCACGTCAGCAGGATCTTCTCCCTGCACCGCCGCCTCTCCACCTGCAACGCGTCTTCCCTCCCTTCCACCCTCTCCATCCCCCCCTGCGCCGTCCTCCCATCCTCCATCAGCCACGTCAGCAGCACCCTCATCCTTGTCAGCCATCCGCTCGGACTCTCCCTCCACCCCACCATCATTATCCTCGTTATTGAGTCGCACGAGGGGGTCAGGAATTCGGTAACAGAAGTCGTCGTTACTGGTATCGACCAGAAAGCGGTGAAGATTAAAACCAATGCGGGGTGGAAAAGGCGGAAAATGAGGAGGAAGAGTCAGAAGCGAGAAGCGAAGGGACAATGTGAACCTACAGCTACCCTTACAAAAATGAATCTGTGCAACGCAGTTTCCTTATCGAGACGCTTCTAGCCGGGGATGTAAACAAACGAACCAGAGGATGCTCGTGCCATCGAGGCCGTCCTTCACTTGAGTCACAATCACGGCCATGGTTCGCAACCACTCGTTAGAGTCACACCCTCGCTGTACGACCAGAGGCCCAGTGACAGAGTCATTTTTGCGGATATCACCATCGGATGAAAGTGTAAAACGATCAGCGTGCGGGGATTCTAGAATGGTGCAGCTTAGCATCGAGAGTGCAATGCAAACGAATGCTGCCGCCATAATCATCGCGTGGAGAAAAAATTCTCGCGAGATCAGCGTCCTCTTCCATCACATTCGTACAGTTGATTCCTCGTGGCGGAAAACGATTTTACGCGTTTAATGTGTCAAATCGTAAAACGATAATGGCTTGAACATCCGTTGTAGTCTAGTCGGTTAGGATACTCGGCTCTCACCCGAGAGACCCGGGTTTAAGTCCCGGCAACGGAATTCTTTTGTCTACGCATGACGTTTTTTTTGCGTCGAATCCCATGGAAGATAAAACCACGACACACCAAACAAACTTCCTTCCTCCGATTTGCTTGTGTTGGAAGCACTTTAGTTCTCAATTTCCTTCCATTTGTTCTCGGCGACATAGGGGAAGTTGAAACATCAGGCTTGAGTAGGTTCGAGAATGCGCTTCGTCAGAATGAAGTCTCCACGCTGACTTGTCTTTGCCTCTCTATGAGCATGGGTCGTGCTCCGTGTGAGTAAGCGTGCAAAGCGGGCCAAGGTTTTCGTCATCTCTTGGCTCGTCCTCTATTCCCCTCGATCCTTCTCCTCGTCCTCTATTCCCCTCAATCCTTCTCCTCGTCCTCCTAAGTTCCCCACGATCCTTCGCCTCGTCCTCCTAAGTTTCCCTCGATCCTTCTCCTCGTCCTCCGTCGAACCGAACGGCGTCGCCTTCGTGTATCACCCTCCGAGCCTCTCTTTTACCGCCAATCCCCCCGTATTCGCTTCGTCGGTTCACGCGCATCATGCAGTCGCCTTGAGACGTCCTTCATTCTGGTTCACACACGTTGCGAGAAGTTTAGTCTACATCTCAAGGTCGGAGATACTATTAGGCTGGCTCTGCTAGGCGATAGTTCCTTATTAAACTGCTAATGAGCTGAGCCGGGGTCCTTGGTAGGGGGTGATTCGAAATCACTGAGCAAATTTGACGCTACCGCAACCAGAGTCTCTAGCTAGGCTCCGATTCCCAGATGAATCCCAAGGGTCTCTGGCTCGAATTTTGATTTTCCATCTCGGGGTCACAATTTCCCGGTAGCAGGGTCTGATCCCAGGATCAGATTTCTATTCTCCGGTTCAGGTTCGGATTTACAGGATCAGAATTCCCTTGGTCGGATTTTCAGGCTTCGTCTTTTCAGGTCCGGGTTTGGAAGCCAGTATGGGGCTGCGGAGACGGCTTGGGTACTTTGTTGAGAAGCTCGCGTTGTACCACAGAGTGGTGTACATGGTGAGTGCTGCATAGCACAAACGCTCTGCCTTCTGAGTTGACTCTTGAGCGACTCAAGAGGTACTTTGTTGAGAAGCTCGCGTTGTACCACAGAGTGGTGTACATGGTGAGTGCTGCATAGCACAAACGCTCTGCCTTCTGAGTTGACTCTTGAGCGACTCAAGAGGTACTTCCTTGCGAAGCTCGCGTTGTACCACTGGTGTACATGGTGAGTGCTTTTGAGTCGAATGATTATGTAAGGTGAGCGAGGCGATTTTTGAGTCGACCCAAAAGTCGCATCGGCCTGGCGTACCTTACAGCACTCGGGAACACCGGCTTCTTTCTGCGATCTCACAAAGAGGGTTGTTAGGATCATGACGAGCCGTGATTACTCCCTATCTCCCTCCCTCCCTCCCTCCCTCCCTCCCTCCCTCCCTCCCTCCCTCTCTCCCTCCCTCCCTCCCTCCCTCCCTCCCTCCCTCCCTCCCTCCCTCCCTCCCTCCCTCTCTCCCTCCCTCCCTCCCTCCCTCCCTCCCTCCCTCCCTCCCTCTCTCCCTCCCTCCCTCTCTCCCTCCCTCCCTCCCTCCCTCCCTCCCTCCCTCCCTCCCTCTCTCCCTCCCTCCCTCCCTCCCTCCCTCCCTCCCTCCCTCCCTCCCTCCCTCCCTCCCTCCCTCCCTCCCTCCCTCCCTCCCTCCCTCCCTCCCTCCCTCCCTCCCTCCCACCCTCCCTCCCTCCCTCCCTCCCTCCCTCCCTCCCTCCCTCCCTCCCTCCCTCCCTCCCTCCCTCCCTCTCTCCCTCCCTCCCTCCCTCCCTTTCTCCCTTTCTCCCTCCCACCGTACAGGACCGCTTAAAGCAGTCAGGAACACCGCCTTCTTTCTTCGAGCTCACGAGAAAGGTTGTCAAAATCATGATGAGTCGTGACAACTACTTAAGCGCGCTCAGGCCGACTGTGACTGGAGACGAATCAATGAAACCGATTCTAAAGGGGACAGCGACCGAATGGGTGCTCTGCCGCTATTTGCTACCTCCTGGCTTGCAGTGAGTATGGCAGAGAGGGTGACTGTCACATAGCTTCCCATTTAGCAGTAGCCTCGTTAACTCGATGCGTCATCAGCTCAATGTGTTTTTTTAGTCGACTAAGGCATTTTAATGCTTCAGTATCTCCTGTCCTGCGTCAGTATCTCCTGTCCTGTGTCAGTATCTCCTGTCCTGTGTCAGTATCTCCTGTCCTGTGTCAGTACCTCCTGTCCTGTGTCAGTATCTCCTGTCCTGTGTCAGTATCTCCTGCGTCAGTTCAATGCTGAGGCTATAACTATCAAAAGGTTTGACTGCTGTGGGTGCTTGCACTGATTGCGTCTTTCTTTCTCTTCTTCTCTTCTTCTCCCAAATGTCTTGGCCTATGCAGTGAAATTTCTGTTGGTGATGTCGTGGCGATGAGATATGATCCCGCAACAGCTGCCTTTTACGCGAAATCAGCCAATCCCGAGGTGTCTGCTGAGTCAACGGCCAATGACGGAACAGCAACGGGGGTAACAGCTTCCCAAGGGACAAAAGCAGCGGCGCCGCTTCGGTTACAAACCAAAGCCTCTTCTTTCAAAAGCAACAATCCAAAAAGGGCAATGAAAAGGAAAAAAGCGGCCCAAATAGAAGCTGCCAGAAATACAGTCAATCGCGCAACCCATGTTTCCCCCCTGTCGGTCCCAAGACTGATATGCCAATGTCTGAGCTCCCCTTTGCTTTTCGGCGAGTGGCAGCCGTTGCTGGAGACGAGATTATGTCCTCTCGGCCGTCGGATGAGCCGATTCGGATAGAGAAGGACCATTTCTGGCTTCTCGCTGACAACTTGGCTGTTCCTGCAAAGGTATGCTCAAGGGTGCAAAGGTGCCGAGCGAGAAGTTTGCATTAATGCCCTGTAGTGAAAGGCATACAGAGATATACAGTGAGTCATTGGGTGAGATATATATAGAGAAGGGTCATTGGGTGGGAAAGTGCCCTGTACTAGTGCACTAGTTTGCACTAGTGCCCTGTAGTGAGGCATATAGTGAGGCGCCATGCAGAGAGGTGTAATGTGCGGAATGCAGAGATGCATACAGAGATACAGGCATAGATATAGGCAGAGATATAGGCAGAGATATAGGCAGAGAGTGAGGCATATGGCAGGCCTACAGAGAGGCCAACAGAGAGGCATGCAGAGAGGCATGCAGAGAGGCATCCAGAGAGGCATGCAGAGAGGCATGCAGAGAGGCATGCAGAGAGGCATGCAGAGAGGCATGCAGAGAGGCATGCAGAGAGGCATGCAGAGAGGCACGCAGAGAGGCATGCAGAGAGGCATGCAGAGAGGCATGCAGAGAGGCATGCAGAGAGGCATGCAGAGAGGCATGCAGAGAGGCATGCAGAGAGGCATGCAGAGAGGCATGCAGAGAGGCATGCAGAGAGGCATACGGAGAGGCATGCAGAGAGGCATACAGAGAGGCATACAGAGAGGCATACAGAGAGGCATACAGAGAGGCATGCAGAGAGGCATGCAGAGAGGCATGCAGAGAGGCATGCAGAGAGGCATGCAGAGAGGCATGCAGAGAGGCATGTGCGGAATGTCATCGTTCCATCTCTGCTTGCGTCTCCCTCACCTTCCAGGAAGCTATCGACAGCCGCACCATCGGCCCTGTGCATAGGAACTACATATACGAGAGGGCACTGTATGTGGTGCGATCAGATGATGATCACGGGCCCATCCGAAGCAGGTGAGGTTTTTTTTTTTTTTTTTCAAGGTGGAGCCAGCTCTTAACAGTTGCATCATCGGGCCTCTGCATAGGAACATCAAATTCAAGAAGGCACTGTATGTGGTGCGATCAGAAGAAGATCATGGGCCCATCCGAAGCAGCTGAGATTTCTTTCGTGTGAATCGAGCTTTTGCTGTGAACGCATAACAAAGGGTTTGTGAAGGACGTTCATGGTGGTATCAGCGGTTGATCATGAGCCTATACCACAGGTGAATATGAATAATAAAACATAATGTTTTAGCTTGAGAAATGAAATGCTGTTTTGTGTTTTTTACCCTTCACGGTAATAAGGATTTTCCGAGATAATGTTTTCATAACCAATGTTCATGTATTTTCTGTCCGTTCCCTCTTGCAGTTTTACAGCCAGGGTACAAGATGCAGGAGTCTTGGCTGTGGAATGCAAAGATGTGGAGGATATTATTAAAAGAATTGTGGCGGTCATCAAATCTCACAGAAGTTGACTTGCACTAGATCAGGTGATGCTCTCCTATTGACACAGTTGCTCATATTGGGCTTGTGTTCCCAGGGAATTACCTTATTTGCCTTGTTATACACTGACTCAAAGACTGGAGAGGTTTACGCATGTGGAGAATAAGGAGACTGCAATAACGAGGACCTTATGCGAATTCCTGTGCCACTTCGCACAATCCAAATAACATCCATGCCCGCTGTTTTGCTTCTCCAGTAGTACAATAGCTTGTTATCTCTGGACATACACCATACATGGCATTGGGTACCTCGTTCCGAAGCACCCCCTGAGTAACTTGGATAAGAACACGGGTTCAACGACGACTAAGCGCACGTCTAGTCCGCGTCGTCATTCCTAGTTCCTCTCGCTGTCGCTTCCGTTTTGGTTAGTAGGCACGAGATCGAAACTTCTCACATATCTTATACCGAACCGAGCCGTACCGAGCCTTATCTGAGCGCAGATCGCATTCAGGCTTATCGCGAGTAAATTTTTGTAGAATAAAAGTTACATTCTTCGGAATTTTGTTTGAGCGGAGCAACGCAGCTGAGCGTGCGAGCAACGCAGCGCGAGTGGGTAGCTAAATCATCTTACGCATTCTTCAATTGTCGATATGTTCTTTTCAAAGGGAGCGGCTGTGTAGGGACTATCACACATCAGTTACCCGTACTAAGAACATGATCTAAGGAGTTAAGTGCTCAATTGAGCACTAGCTGCACTGCAGTTCGACTAAGGTACCTCCAAACACGAGTGGGAGGAGCGAACTGCCACGAGCCAGTCAGTCAAAGGAGCTCAATTTGTCAGATTTAGTCCGTCGGACGAGCTGAAGCGAGTTGCTTGCCATGGAGTGGAGTTAACAGACGAGCTCAATTTGTCAGAGTCCGTCAGTCATACGAGTTGAAGCTGTTAGAGTCGGTCAGTCCGACGGACTGAGTTTGAGTCAGTCAGTCAGTCAGGCGACCTGAATCCGGACGAGCTGAAAATAAATGCTTGTCATAGAGTGGAGTTAACAGACGAGCTGAATCTGTCAGATTCCGTCATTCAGACGAGTTACATCTGTCAAAGTCGGTCAGTCAGACGGAGCTGAGTCAGAGTCAGAAAGTCAGGCGATCTGCATCTGTGAGAGTCGGTTATTCAGGCCGGCTGAACCCGTCAGATTCAGTCGGTCGGTCGAGCCGAATACGTCAAAGTCAGTCAGCCAAGTTGAGGTCGTCAGTTTGTCAGACCAACTGAAGCGGTCGGAAGCAAACTGCATATCCCCCAGTAGAGCTAGCAGACAAGCTGGATCTGTCGAGATCAGTCAGTCAGTCAGTCAGTCAGTCAGTCAGTCAGTCGGTCAGAAGCTGAATCCGTCACAAAATGATTGGAGTAGTTGCAGGAGGCAAACTGCCTGTCACGCAGTGGAGCTAGCAGACAAGCTGAAGCAGTCAGGCGAGCTGATTCTGTTACAACCAGCCAGTTAGACGAGCTAATTCCTGTCGCGGGGTGAAGTTAGCAGGCGAGCTGAAGCAGTCGGGTTACCACCTGCAGCCATTCGTTCCGTTCTGCGTCTCAAGCTGTCAGTCGGACGAGCTGAAGCGGCTGGGACAGCTAAAGAAAGCATGCTCTGCTGCTGGTAGAGGCAATCGGTCCAACTAGCTGCTATTGCGAGACAATCAGGTCGGCGCTGAATCTGTCAGTCAGTCAGACGAGCTGAGGCGGCGGCCAGGGTAGCTGAAGAGAGGGCGAAACAGAGCCCGCGACGCGTCACTGCTGGTCAAGGCAGTCAGTGCACCACGCTGTAATCCCAGTGCTGGCAGCACAGCACAGCACAGCACCCATCATGACATCCGTACTGACGAAGCTCAAGTACTACCGGGAGAGGGCTCAAGTGCTCGCCTTTGTCTTCCAGCATGTGAGTCATTCTTGGGATGTGCAAGTGATTTTAGGGGTAAACCCAGTGGCGACAGCACAGCACCTATGGAAGCACAGCACCCATGGAAGCACAGCACCCATGGAAGCACAGCACCCATGGAAGCACAGCACCCATGGAAGCACAGCACCCATGGAAGCACAGCACCCATGGAAGCACAGCACCCATGGAAGCACAGCACCCATGGAAGCACAGCACCCATGGAAGCACAGCACCCATGGAAGCACAGCACCCATGGAAGCACAGCACCCATGGAAGCACAGCACCTATGGAAGCACAGCACCCATGGAAGCACAGCACCCATGGAAGCACAGCACCCATGGAAGCACAGCACCCATGGAAGCACAGCACCCATGGAAGCACAGCACCCATGGAAGCACAGCACCCATGGAAGCACAGCACCCATGGAAGCACAGCACCCATGGAAGCACAGCACCCATGGAAGCACAGCACCCATGGAAGCACAACACCCATGGAAGCACAGCACCCATGGAAGCACAGCACCCATGGAAGCACAGCACCCATGGAAGCACAGCACCCATGGAAGCACAGCACCCATGGAAGCACAGCACCCATGGAAGCACAGCACCCATGGAAGCACAGCACCCATGGAAGCACAGCACAGCACAGCACCCATCATGGCATCCGTACTGACAAAGCTCAAGTACTACCGGGAGAGGGCTCAAGTGCTCGCCTTTGTCTTCCAGCATGTGAGTCACATTCGTTTTTTGAGAATTTCGGGACGAGTTTCATCTATATGCAAGTTATGTGTAGGTGTAGCAGAAAGTCCTTGCTGTTCAATCCAGTACGTGTGCAGGAGCTGTTAATAGCGGACGGGTGGGCTGCAGAGGCCTATTTTCAGGATCTCCTTCTGGTCCTTATGTGTAGGTGTAGCAGAAGGTCCTTGCTCTTCAATTCAATATGTGTGCGGTTTTGTGGTAGACTAAAACATGGAGTCCTGCAAGTGGTTTGTAGGTGTAGCAGAAGGAGATTACTTTTGATTCGACTCAAAAATCATCCTCGTTTTTGTAGTCGACTAAAACGTCGAGTCCTGGGAATGGTTTGTAGGTGTAGCAGAGGGAGATTGTCGTTCAATGCGTGTGTGCATTGCTCCTTGCCTTCATCTCTTCTCTTGTTCCGCTGCTCATTCGTTCCTTCCTTTTACCGCTCCATCTGTTTTTGCTCCCTTTTGTTCTTTTATTTCCCTATCAGTCTTCACACACTCACGGAAGCTTTTATTTATCACACTTTCCACATTCTGTCGCTTCTCTATTTTCTTATCGGGCTCTCTACCAGAAGAACCCACGAGGCGAGCTACCACTCTATAACTGGATAAATCTGATTGCTCTTGGGATGAAGGAATCCCCCCTTTCTCCCGTTTCTGCTTTCTCTCGTATCAGGCTTTCTACCAGAAGAACCCAAGAGGGGACAGTCCACTCTATAACTGGATGACTTTTGAATCGACTCAGAATTCTCCCCTTTTTCCCGTTTCTGCTTTCTCTTATCAGGCTTTCTACTCAAAGAACCCACGAGGCGAGCTGCCACTCTATAACTGGATGAAATTCATCGCTCTTGGGATGAAGGAAAGATTCCCACTGATAACGCAGCTTGAGGCATCAGAGGCTGGAAGCGAGGCCATGAAGCCGTCTATAAAGGGGATAAAGGACGAGTGGGTGCTCCATCGGGTTCTGCTGCCTCGTTCCGTGTAAGCATGCACACTTAGAGTGAATGTAATGGCATGTGTTAGCATACACTACATACATGTAGTTGCGGGTGTCAAGTTGCACACATATATGCAGTGGCCCGTGTAAGGTTGGACACATATGTTCCTAAGCTCATGGAAGCATGCGCACATACATCCACACCACAACCCCATGTAATCAAGAAACATACATCCCCACACCCATGTATACATGCACACATACATCCCTAAACCCATGTATGCATGCTCACATACATCCATTTATTGGCATTTGAAAGCATGCATACATACAATCCTATGGATTGTGTAAGCATGCACACATACATGCATGCAATGCATTGTCATTTCCAAGCCCCTTTCCGTTGGCCCTTTAACACCTCCACGAGAGCAAATCCCATCTCAATCCCTTTCAATCCCTCTCAATCCATCCCAATCCCTCTCGATTCTTCTTCCCCTCCTGCAGTAAGGTACATGTGGGGGACGTTCTGTGTGTGAGCCTGGACACCGCAACTACTGCTGCATCCCACAGTCAAGTCAGACCCCAGGCGACCACAACCCTCTACTCACACACCATATCCGTCAACGCCCACACACCAGCAGAGCTTCCGACAAGCCGTAGCAGCAGCAGCATTGCACCAGACCCGTGTAACACCACCACAGTGAAAGAGGAGCCTTGTGACAGCACCGTTACAGCAAGGCCCACAGTTGTGTTTCGGCGAGTCGCAGCCGTTGCTGGAGACGAGATTGAGTCACCTCAGCCGTCGGATGCGCCTTTTCGGATAGAGGATAATCACTTCTGGGTGGTCGCAGATAACCCCGATGTTCCTGCACAGGTATGCTTAGGGGGGTGCTTAGTGAATGAAGGCTTTGGTCAAAGAGCAAAGGTGTTTTCGTACAGTGAATAATTGAGGGCTCTTGGGAAAGGCAGTGGTTGTGAAATGGTCGTGCGGATGCAGCGCGCAAAATGCGATGGCTGAAAGTGCATTTTGGCGGGAACCAAATCATTCCATTTTGGCGAGAGCCAATCACACAAGTTCACTCTGCCCATACGATTCGTTTGAAACAGTGTTTGTCGGACTGGTTTCATAACACATTTTTCAAGAGGGATGGGGTTCACTATTTTAGCTGCTGGCTTTAACTGGCTGTTGCTGACCCTTCCAGGCATGATGCGTCCGCTTCAGTTTCTCCTTGTGAGCACAAGAGGCATGGGGCAGCCACACGTTTGGCCCCCTGAATCTAGGGGCCATGCTGCGGAGGGCGATGTATGTGGTGTTTCTCAGAGGTGCCTCAAGGACCACCACTGAGGCGCCTCAAAAGTCATTTCCTTCCCTGACTGCGCACAGGAGGCGTGGGACAGCCGCACGTTTGGCCCCGTGCATGTAGAGGATGTGCTGGGGAGGAATGTTGATGCACCTCAAAAGTCCTTTAAAATCTTCTTCCTTTTCTTGTCTGAATGCTTACAGGAGGCGTGGGACAGCCGCACGTTTGGCCCCGTGCATCTAGAGGACGTGCTGGGAAGAGCTCTCTATGTGGTGCGATCCATGCAGGACCATGGACCCATTCAAAACAGGTGCACTCTTCTTGGGTCATGAGGCATGTGCGAGGGGATGGAAAGGGTCAGCCCGTGCATCTGGAGGACGTGCTGGGGAGGGCGATGTATGCCGTGTGCTCAAAACAGGTGAGCTTCGGCGTGGGTGATGAGGCATGTGGGAGGGGGCGGAGAGGAACACCCAGCGCATCCAGAGGACGTGCTGGGGAGGACAATCGGGACTAACGATTCCCTCTCATTGTGAGACTGGCTTGCATTCAAACTCATGTCAGCCTCGTTCCTGTCTCGTCAATTTCTTTGTTTATTTTTCTCCATTGATACTTTTCCGTGTTTTCTCATCATTGTCTTTTTTTTTTTTTTTTTAATCAACTTCCGCCAGCCCACAGGCAATGGAGGAAGATGCAGCAGTGATGGCTGGGGAGGGGGACTTGGAGAGTGTGATGCAGAGAGTACGAGGGATGCAGCTGCGGTGATGCTTGTGTTGGAGGTACTGTGGACTAGGTGACTTGGAGAGTGTGCTACAGAGAGTAAGAGAAGTGCACTTCCGATGAAGGTTGTTTGATGGTGAGAGGGTGAGAGGGTAAGAAACGTACACTAGTGTGATGCTTGTTTGGTGGTGTTATCGGGACTTCTTAAATTGATTGATCGCATGCCATAGTTGTACGGAGTCGCCATCCGGCTTCACGTAATGCGGGACCAGCATAGTAAATAGAGTTTACAGAAACATGGCTAGTGTTTGTGTATTTTTCCAAACAACCGAAATATCTAAAGCGACAGTCGGTTGTTCTTCTTGGTTGGGCAATAATTTATCAGTTTTTGAGCAAAACAAGCTCTTTAGCACGACCTCATGCATGATTGGTTAGTTGCATAGACTCTCTTTATAAGTTTTATAGTTCGGTGTAGGCCTAGTCATTGTTGGATGTTTTATACGAGGCATTCTGACATCCAGCCAAGCGAGTGTGCTGTATTCGAACAGAGCGTTGCGGTCGAGGCTAGGAAGGCTTGAAGTCGGCTCGGAAGAGAGGAAGTGGAGGTTCGGTCAGACCCTCGAAGATTTTTTTCAAGCACTAACAGACAAATGGTTTCTGGCAGTTGTTGTTTCTGGTGACACGGAAGAACGGTCGCTTTCATCACTCGCGAAATGTTACGAATTCCGTGAGTGTCGAACCTGTTCGCGGTATGCCTGGTGTGTGGATTTAGGACGGTCGATTTCGTCGCTCACCATTTTTTCGGTCGATTCGTGGTCAACGTTGCAGTCGTTGCACCTGTCTTCGCAGCCAATGAATGAGGTCGTCGGTTCGTGCTTCGCACCCGAACAACGCCGAAACTGGCACGGTAAACTGTATTTGGCTGTTGTCCCTACCTCAACTTTTGACTTGTCTTCTTCGCGCTCAACTCTTGCCGGATTGAGTCGAGGCTCGCCACTTTCTTTGGTGGGCTCAAGCTACCCGCTTGCCTCTCGATTTGCTGTGCTCGCGCTGTTACCGCCACACTTCCACCTCCTATGGCTAGGGTTTCTCACCCATTTCATCATCTTGCTCTCTCATCTCATCGTGTCCTCTCATCACCTCATCTCTCATCTCACTGCTTCCCGCACAGTTCGCGTTCATCTCATCCTCATTCATCCTCTCAGACCGTCCGTTCGGCGCTCTCTCGACTCGAATCTCAATCACACCTTTCGCAAGTCCAGTCCACCACCCCGCCTTGCCACGCGTGCCCCGCAGCCTCTGTCCCGTACGAAACGGCTACCACGACCAACGTGAAGAATATCTTCAAAGTCGCCGCTGCATTCGTTCTGCGCAGTGTATCATAGATCTTCTAGCCACTGTACATCACTGTTCGCAGACTCCATCGCATGCGGGAATGTCATTCGCCAGCGTAACAACCGGCCAATCCCGTTCGCCCACCATGACGTCAACGGCGATTGTGATGCCAACCGGCGGCGAGCAGAGGCGATCGGCGTGGAGCTCCCGCAAAATCCCCCCCCCCCCCCCCCCCCGCTTCCGCGCTACTCTGCAACGAGCGTGCCGCAGCTGGCGCGATGGCGCGGCATCGGCGTTGCCGAGTATTTACGTCGAGCAGCTCGTCCGGTATTTCATTCATCCATATATCCGCAGCCACTGTCGTGAGCAGAACAGATCTGACCGCAGGAATAGGTCTCGTTCTAAAGACTAGGCAAATCTCAGCTGATTCACTACTCGACCAGCGGCACTGTCGAGCTGGGATATTACCTGAGCTTTTCGAGCCATCATCACTTACTCTGTTTCTCTCACCCATCATTGCGCCGCGTCGGGGTTCAGCTCACGCAACATTGGCGCGCTTCGGCGCGCGCTGCACGGCGTTAACAAACGTCATCCGAAGGTGATCAGCAAGAATAGCATCATCCGACAGTGTGAAGCATCATCATGGTTCCCGCGGTGGGTGACGTCACCGCTGCTGATGGTACTGCTACCCCAACCGACATCAGGACTCCGAAACGCAATAATGCGACTCGGAGCCGCTCTTGTTCCGCTGGTGATACCGTACCCCATATTGAGTTATCCCGCGGCGCCATGAACTCGCCGATTCCACCTCGCCCCCACACCGTTATAAGCGGCGGCGATACTATCCCTCGATCTGCCGACATTGGTGCAGCGCCGTCGCCGCGTCCGCGCACCGCCGAATCTTGCCGCATTGCGAGCGGAACCATGAGCCCGTCATCGTCAGCGGCGGCGCAGGTCAGCGCGGCGGCGTCCCCCTGGCTTCCTCCACTGCTTTCCGAAGCCGCGCCGCGCAGCGCGCACGCGGGGGACGTCGTTCCGCGGTCGGCGCGCGGACTGACGGTGCCCAATCTCGTTGTAGAGGAGGATTCCCCTCGCGGAACCGGCAGCTTAGCGGCGATGGTGCCAGTGGCGGCTTCCGCCGCCGTGCGCAGCCCGAACGCGGAAGCCGTTCGGCGGAAAGCCGCGTGGTCGCTCGAGATGGACGCGGAGTGGCGCGACGAAGCGCTGGCGGCTTTCGCCGCGGAGCCTGCGATCCGCACGCGTTCCGCGGCAAGCGCAAGCGAAGGCGGAAGCCGCAACTCGAAGGAAGGCGCACGCGGAACCTCAGGCGGCGAGGGCGCAAAGGATCATCGGGAAAGCAGCGCCGCCTCCGCGGCGGGTAGCGGTTCCGCCGGTGCGGGTTACTCGTCGGACGAGAGCCGCCGCGGCGGGGACTCCCCGTCGGACGGTGGTGGTAGCGGATGCTTCCTGCTGTTGTGCAGCCCGCGAGGGAAAAGTCATGCTATGGGTGGGCGAAAGATACTAAGCGCGCCTCCCCTTCCGCCGATCTCTTCCGCGTGCGCGGCGGCGGAAGGACGCGGTCGCACTCGGACGAGAGAGGTCCTCGCGAGACGAGCCGCGCCGGCGATGGTGGTAGTACTAGCGAGGGCGGTAGCAGCAGCAGAAGCAGCAGCAGAAGCAATGGCACACGTAGCTCTGGCGATGGTGGTAGTAGTAGCGAGGGCGGTGGCGGCGGTAGCATGAGCATTGGCGACGGAAGGGGGAGCGGAAGGGGAGGCGGAGGGGGAGGGGGAGGGGGAGGAAGTGGGGGAGGCGGAAGGGGAGACGGAGGGGAAGGGGGAGCAGATATTTTGGTCGAAGGGAAAGGGACAGGTGGCGAAGCAGCAGCGGCAGCAACTGCAGCGGCGCTGGCAGACCGGAAAAATCTCCCCTCCTCTTCCCCCGCCGCCAGCGACACTCCCCCCTCTCCGCATCTCCCCGCAATGTTTTCTCCGCTTCATTCGCCCCATACTTCGCAGCCCCATGCTCCCCAACCGCCCCATCAGCCCCATCAGCCCCATGCGCCCCATATTTCCCTCCCCCATACTCACCATGCTCCCCATTCGCCCCATCCACCCGCGTCACCGTCACCTCGCCTTGCGCCTTCCCCGCGACTCACCCGTCTGCTCGGCTTCTCCACTGCTCCGCACGGCCATCATCATCGCACCGCCCGTAGAGCTGCGTCCGCGTCAGAACGCGACTTCAGGGCCTTGGAGGCGGTAGAGGGCCCAGCGGCAAGCGTTGGCCGCATTATCCGCAGAGCAGGCTCCGTGATAGAACGCGATTCCGGGGCTTTCAAAGCTTGCAAGGATTTCGAGGCCGGTTCTGGCAAGTATGATGCGAGGATGGCTTGCAAGCCTCGTAGATCTGAATACGCCACAGAACCTGCCACTCCCCCTTCCGCCACTCCCCCTTCCGCCACTCCCCTTTTCGCCACTTCCGCCTCCGCCGTGATTCGTTCCAAGTCCGCCCCTGGGATCGTACGCAGCTGTCCCCCAAGCAAAACCCCTGCCACATCCCCTTCCGCCACTCCCCCTTCCGCCACTCCCCCTTCCGCCACTTCCCCTTCCGCCACTCACCTTTCTGACATAACTCGTTCCAAGTCCGCCCCTGGAACCGTACGCAGCTGTGCCCCTGGGTCCGCCACTCCCCCTTCCGCCACTCCCCCTCCCGCCGTTTCCCCTTCCGCCACTCCCCCTTCCCCCACCTCCCCTTCCGCCACTCACCTTTCCACCATAACTCGTTCCAAGTCCGCCCCTGGAACCGTACACAGCTATCCCCCAAGCAAAACTCCCACCACATCCCCTACCCCCTCCCCTTCCCCCTCCTTCTCGCGCTCCCCTTCCCGCTCCCCTTCCCTCACCCTTTCCCCACCCACCCTAGCACCCCCGACCTCCCACCATGCGCCCCTGCCTTCTCCTTCCCCCCCGCCCTTCCGCCAGTACAAGCTCTCCCCATCCAATTTCCCCCGCCGCCCACCTCCACTTACCACACCCCAGACTCAACCAGACCCTTCCGCCTCTTCCCCCCATACCCCCGCCTCCCCCTGCCATTCCCCCACCTTCCCCTGTCTCATCCCCACTGATCCTTCCGCCTCTTCCTTCCATACCCCTGCCTCCCCCTGCCACTCCCCCACCTTCCCCTGTCTCATCCCCCCTGACCCTTCCCCCAATCCTCCCCCCATCTCCCCATCCAAGCCCCCCCGATTCCCCACACGTTCCCCCAGAATCTCCCCCTCTTCCTCCATCTCCTATCCGGCTGACAACCAAGGGGGGGAGAGGTTGGGGGAAGAGGAAGCAGTGCGTGTGTTACAGAGCTCAAACCAGAGAACTGGGTTTGGCAGGGGAAGCAGGGACGGGCCTGGTTTCCCTTCCTCTGTTTCTGATGCGTCTCAGGAAGGAAGGTTTCGGGATTTGCATGGAAATGAGAGAGGAAGAGAGGGAGTTGGCAGGGATGGTGGGCGAAGAGAGGGGCTTGTGCCCCGGGCCCACTCGTTGGTCTCCCGGACCCACTCGTCGGTGTTTCGGCCTCTCCTGGTCCCAGGCAGCCCGCGAGAGGAGCAAGATGCACAACAGACAGGGATGCACCGAGATGCAGAGCGGTTGATAAGCATTGACCAGGACTCTCGGCACTTCACAAGGTCGCATGTTGAGGCGTCTCACTCTCAACACATAAGAATCGACCGAGACGCGCGGCACCTCACCCGGTCGCATGTTGGGACGTCTCAACACGTAAGAGTGACTCAGGACACGCGGCACTTTACAAGGTCGCACAGCGAAGGGTGCATCCCCCTGCAAGGCACACACACCGGAAGCCCGGATGAGCTGCTAGGAGCTGGGGCAAATGCAAGGCTTGGTGGTGAGGCAGGAGGGAGAGCGGGCAGGAGGCAGGACGGGGTTGCAGATGGAGCGGAAGGGGGTGTAGAAACAGAAAGCCCATTTCCTCCTAAGAGCCCTGTGAAATCATGTTTATCGCTTGGGGGTGAGAGCGGGAGTGGGAGTGGGAGTGGGAGTGGGAGTGGGTTGGGAGGGAGCGGCAGGCTGAAGAAGCAGGTTTCATTTAACAAGGTGGTGCGTGTGAGGCGGTTTCACTCGTGCGAAGCTTTTCCGGACTTCGGCATGGGCTGACGTAAGGAGGAGCGTTCGGACGGATCGGACAGTACGGAGCTTCTTGTTGAGTTGAGATGTCCAGTTGCACCTTCCAAATTCGTGTAAGGTATCGTAGAGACATACCGGTACCTGTGCAAGGATGTCAGAATGTATGCTACGCTGTCCACTATTGCTTAGAAGAATGGCTTATAAAAAAATATGAAGGAAAGAAATTGCTTGAAAAATTTTTAATGTGGGGAGCTTATAGGATACCGTACCGTACCGTGCCTTATTGTCGGCTACACCCGAATTACTCCAACCGAGTCAACGCTTGGGCCTTTTGGTTTGGGGTTCGGGCAAAATGAGGCTCGGTAGGTTAGGGAGAGCTGCGCCAAGGAGAAATTCGTTTACGAGCAAAACGTACCTTATCGTTCTGCATCCTATAACGGCGTGATCATGCTGTGATCAGCTTCTGGCATCTTTGTCGGTATGAGCATAACTGGGTTGTTCCCTTGCTTTCCGCTCGCTCGCTGCCTTCGCCTCGCTCATTCACATAACAGCATTCATCCTCTCTTTGGTTGCAGCAGAAGGGGGGATTTCCGCTCTTTCCAGTTCACGACGTCCCGTCTAGAATCGAGCTGATTAGGCAGCTTGCTGCTTCGATATGGAGTCTCAAGAAAGCCCGTTCAAACCCAATGTTCTCCAAGGGAAAGTCGTTTTGATCACGGGTGAGCCCTTCAGATACCCCTTTTGACAATTCCTGGTGTTACTTTTGATAATCCTAAGAAATAACACCGCTATAGGGCTTCAGGAAAGCCCGTTCAAGCCCAATGTTCTCCAAGGGAAAGTTGTTTTGATCACGGGTGAGCCCTTCAGATACCCCTTCGTATCTAGAGCACCTCCAGCTTCAGCGGAATCAGCCAATTTCTTCACTCGCTTAGCCTTATGAAATCGCTCGCCTCCCAATGATTCCGTTCGAACTCCGTGCTCCAACGCGACTCACTGCGTCCCTGTTGATCCGCTGTCGCTTCCGAACGCGTCTCCGTCGATCCTCAATTCACTGTGCCACTGTCGATCCTCATACCTGGCAAATTTCTAATATTTCTGCTACCGTTCACCGCAATGCTACAACATGACCGGCGTGTGTGACTTTCAGGTGGTGGTTCGGGAATAGGATTGGAGATCGCGAGGCAGTTCGGCAGGCACGGCGCTAGGCTCGCGATCATGGGCCGGAGGGAGGCGGTGCTACGAGCAGCAGCGGACGAACTGGCGAAGGAAGGAATTGAGGTAACCAGCTGTGTGATCCAATCTCATATTTGTGAGCCCTGCCGAAGCTCCTAGGTTCGCTTCTGGTGATGGGTGGGAGGGAGGCTGTGAGGTGCTGCGAGCAGCAGCAGACGAACTGGCGAAGGAAGGAATCGGGGTAACTAGCTATGGCTTTATATTCTCGAGGCGTTTGGGAGTTAGACTCGCTTTTAGGCGCCATGACGAGCAGCAACAGGCAAATTTCCGCCTCCCTCCGACCAAGGGAAAGAATAGCGTTAGCCAGCTACGAAAGCTGCTCGCATTTGTTTGAGGCATGTAAGGACCAGGCTTGTTCGCAGGTGTGGGTTCAAGAAAGGAGGGCGTTCAGAGCGCGATGGCTTGTTCTCATAGATGGCTCAGGCTCAGCTGCTCACCTGTCTACCGTCCCCCTTTTCTCAGGCCTTGCCTGTCATGGGCGATGTGCGGCGAAAAGAAGATGCACACAGTGCCGTGGCTGCTGCTGTGGAGAGGAGCGATACGGCCGGCTAAACGTTCTAATCATTGGCGTCTGGGAACTTTCTCTTGTTCGTGTGACTACCCACGCTCCAGGCCTTGCCTGTCATGGGCGATGTGCGGCGAAAAGAAGATGCACACAGTGCCGTGGCCGCTACTGTGGAGAGATACGGCCTCCTTAAAACACTCCTAACGTCCCCTTGTTGGTCCGACCGACCACTTCTCATCTCAGGCCTTGCCTGTCATGGGCGATGTGAGGAGGAAGGAGGACGCACACAGTGCTGTGGCTGCTGCTGTGGAGAGATACGGTCGGCTAGACGTTCTAATTAATGGCGCTGCTGGAAACTTCCTGGCAGCTGCGGAAGACCTCTCTGTGAACGGCTTCCGAACAGGTAGGCAGGCTTAGCGGCTTGAAGAGGTGCAGAGAGGTGCAGAGAGGCATCGAGAGGCATAAAGAAGGGGCAGGGAGGGGCAGGGCAGGGGGACGCAGCGAGGGCACAGAGCCGTGAAGAGGCGAACAGGGGCGAATAGAGTTCGCTTTTGAGTCGACTCAAAAGTCCACTCGAAGGGCAGGGAAGGGCAGGGGGACGCAGAGAGGGCATAGAGCCGTGAACAGTCTGCTTTTGAGTCGACTCAAAAGCAGAGGCATCGAGAGGCGTAATGCAAAGAAGGGCAGGGAAGGTCAGGGGGACGCAGAGAGAGAGGGCACAGAGCCGTGAAGAGGCGAACAGAGGCGAATAGAGAGCGTTGTTTCAAGTTCGACCCTTCCTGGGGGCACGTGGCAGGGCGGAGGAGGAGGGTGGCGGATCTATTATAAACATCAGCCCCCCCCATCAGCTCCATGTTTTTCTATGGCTTACCCCTCCCAGTGCTTGACATTGACGCAGTGGGCACGTTCAACATGTGCCTGGCTGCTAGACCGTTCCTGCCACATCAACCTCCTGTGCTTCTCATTCCCTTCCTGTATCTCCCCGCCTCCCAGTGCTTGACATTGACGCAGTGGGCACGTTCAACATGCGCCTGGCAACCCCAACCCCAACCGCCCTCGTTTGCCCGACATATCTCCCGATTTTTCCCTAATGCTGCTTCTCCACTCTCCCAGTCCTCGACATAGATGCTGTGGGCACGTTCAACATGAGTCTGGCTGCTAGACCGTTCCTGCCACCTACCCACCCTCCTTTTTCCTTCCTCTCCTGCTCTACTCATTCCCTTCACCCTCCCAGTCCTTGACATAGATGCTGTGGGCACATTCAACATGTGCCTGGCTGCTCGGCCCTTCCTGCAGAGGGGGGCGCGTGGCAGGGCGGAGGAGGAGGGAGGCGGATCCATCATCAACATCAGCGCTACTCTGCACTACACTGCGGCTTGGTACCAAGTGCACGTCATGGCTGCTAAGGTGAGACAGCGGTATGGTGAGACAGGGGTATGGTGAGACAGGGGTATGGTGGGATGGGGTACGGTGGGAGTGGAGTGGGATAAGGTGGGAGTGGGGCAAGGTGTGAGTGGGTGTGAGTGCAGGAGCTTTCCCTACCGTACGTACTCTGCACTACACTGCGGCTTGGTACCAAGTGCACGTCATGGCGGCTAAGGTGAGAATGGCATGGGGTAAGGTGAGAGTGGTTGTGGGAGTGCTACGTTTGATGTGCGCTTGCCTTCCAAGTGCGACTCATAATGCTGTGGGCGGAGGAGGTCTCATAATGCATGTTGATTGACTCCTTCTTCTCTCACCCCTCATCTCAGGCTGCAGTGGATGCCACCACGCACTCCCTAGCCCTGGAGTGGGCCACAGCCTATGGCATCAAAACGGACCCTGTTTCGAGGCTCCCTGCAAGCAGCCCCCAGCCACCCATCTCTCACTTCCCTGCTCCATCTCCTTCTCCTTGACACCCCTCACCCCAGGCTGCAGTGGATGCCACCACGCGCTCCTTAGCCCTGGAGTGGGCAACCGACTACGGCATCCGAACCAACGCAATAGCTCCGGGGCCGATAGGTTCGACGCCAGGCATGGCGAAGCTGGCGCCTTCAGAGCTGGGCATCGATGCGGGGGAGCTCAACCCCATGCAGAGGATGGGGGACGCCTGGGACATTGCCATGGCTGCTCTCTACCTCTCAGCAGACACTGGTGGGTGGCATTCTCTCAGCAACAGACAAGAGAAGTAGTTGAGCGCGGCAAGCAGGCTGTGTGAAAATACGTCATTGGTGCGAATAGTTCCATCTCAACCTCGCGTCTCCCCTACCCTTCCGCCACCCCCGTGTACCGAGGTGGCTGTATCGGCCTAAGCCCTCTCCCCCTTCCCCTTTCACCTTCTCCACCCTCGCTCTCTTCCCCCCTTGCACCTGCCAGGGAAGTATGTGAACGGAGCAACGCTGGTGGTGGACGGAGGGGGCTGGCTGTATCGGCAGCGTGTGTTTGACAAGGAGGTCATTCCTCCCCCCCTCTCCCCCCCCTCCCCCCTTCTCTGTCCCTCCTCTCCTCCTTGCACCTGCCAGGGAAGTATGTGAACGGGGCGACACTGGTGGTGGATGGAGGGGGCTGGCTGTACCGGCCGCGTGTTTTTGACAAGGAGGTCATCCGGGAGGTGTCTCGTGCCGTGGAGCGCCGATCCAGACAGGCTGCATCTGGGGCTGGCGCATCTAGGGCAGGCGCATCTGGTTCTGCTTCTTCCCAGGGTCAACACAAGAGCAAGCTTTGAAATCAGAACTTATCAGTCTCTGCTGGAGGTTATTTGGTTGCATAGAACCAAGACTTGAAGCGGTTGAGAGGTTTCTAATTCTTAGGTGGAGGAAAGAGACCTAGGTTTTGTGGCCTGTAAATTAGAGTGGAGATTAGAGGCAGTTGGAAAGGCAGGCTACTTCAGGTTCACGATCACAGCTTTTCAAATTCCTTTTTATTAATAATCTCTACACTTGAAAGCAAGGAAACTTCGCGCACTTTTGAGAGGGTGCCATCGTCACCTTCGGTTCGGAGAACGAAACGTAGGCCTAGCGCAAGCGGGTTGGCGGAATTGTTGTGCAGTTGTCAGAACCTAGGAACTGTCAGCATGTCATCTCGCGCCGCTGGTACCGTTCTTTTCGGCATTCTCTAGGACCTCGTTTCATTCATGGCTTGGTGTCCGTTGGGCCTCAACCCGCGACATTCCTACCATTGTTTTTGTTATTGAAACCGCTCTGCACCAGACCGAATTGCCGTTGTTTGCGAATTTCACATGGTTTCATCATTCCCCGTGAGACAAAATGCTGTACCGAATGTCAAGCAGGAGAACACAGTCAGTGCTTGCAGCACGATAGTTTTTTAGAACGCATCTCCATTAGTCAACAAAAAAAATGACATGATAGGTATTGTGCACTTTTTTGCCACTCAATGTGTCAGACTGCACGTCGAGAATAAAGTCTCCGCATGTTCCGATGTGTTCTCCATGGAGACGATAAAAACTTGTACCTAGACCTGTACGGTAGTTATTCAGGCTGATCGTAGGCCGTTAGCGAAACCTCGCGTCGATAGTACCATGGTGACGCGCTATCGTCACGACTCTGAGGAACGGCTCTCCGTTCTTGCAACCCCTCGCTAAGCAGATCAGCCACTCATGCCACGTGGCACGAACGGTCCCGATGGATCGAGAAGCTTAAACGTCAATGCCGTCACTCCAGACGGAGCGAATGACGCCAGAATGACGACGAGACCTTCTGGCGCCATGGCAGCGACTCTCCAGATCCTCATTCTCGCGTCGCTCGCCCTTCTCAGGCCTTGCTGGCTCTACTCTCCCTACATTCTCGCGTGCTGCTGGTGGCTCGCGACTCGACCCCAGCTGTTGCACCTACGGCCCTTCAGGTTACATCCTCCCTCTCGCGTCGCTCGCCCTTCTCCAGCCTTGCTGGCTCTATTCTCCCTACATTCTCTCCTGCTGCTGGTGGCTCGCGACTCGACCCCAGCTGTTGCACCTACGTCCATTCAGGTGAAATGATCCGCGCATTCGTTCCTTTGAGTCGCCTTAGTATTGTTCTTATCAAGTTTTGAGACATCGCACCTGCACGTGATCATCACACTCGTTCTCTTCTAGCCCCCTCTCTGTCCCACACTTCGCCTTTCTCTCTTCCTTTCCCCTTATCTCCCCTTCTCGCCTCCCCGTCCTCTTCTCCCCTTCTCCTCTCCCCATCCCCTACTCCCCTTTTCCCCATGTCCCAGGCGCCATGCTCTGTTGCGTGCATACATTGCTATGCACAGCACATCCTCGCGCTCTTCCTCTGTCCCACACTTAACCTTCTTCTCTACCACTCTGCACTCCCTTCCCCTTCCCCTTCAGGCGCCGTGCTCTGTTGCGCGCCTACATTGCTCTACACATCCTCTTCCTCTTCCTCTTCCATCTGCCTCTCTCACAACGCTGGTGGCCCTTCGAGCAGTGGGGCCAGACACTTGGCCTCTTCCGATTGGACGTGAGGGAGATTCTGGATCCGCGGCAATTGCTGCATGTGCTGGAAACGGCTCTCCTGCTCTCCGCCTTCGCACTGGTGAGTGTGCGTGCGTGCATGCGTGCGTGTGTGTGTGTGCGTGCGTGTGTGTGTGTGCGTGTGTGTGTGTGTGTGTGTGTGTGCGCGCGCGCGCGCGTGTGTGTGTGCGTGCGAACGTGCGTGCGTGCGGGCGTGTGTGTGTGTGTGTGTGTGTGTGTGAGTGTGTGTGTGTGTGTGCGCGCGCGCGCGCGCACGTGTGTGCGTGCGTGCGTGCGTGTGTGCGTGCGTGCGTGCGTGCGTCCGTGCGTGTGTGTGTGTGTGTGTGTGTGTGTCTGTGTGTGGGTGTCTGGTTGTGTGTGTCTGGGGGGTCTCTGTGTGTTAATCCATATCGTCTGACTTGCTCCTCACTGCCAAGCTCTCCTCTCTCTTCAGCTCCTCTCTGTGACTCATTCTCTCGGACTTTGTTCTTCCCTCTCCCTTCTCCCCTCTCCCCTCTCCAACCTCTCCCACACACCAGCTGTCTTCCCATCGCTCCCTCGCTTCCTCCCATCATTCTTCCCGCACTCGGCCCTCCTCCCGCCTACCCACGTCCCAAGCTCCGCGCCCTCACCTGCACCCAAACCCCGGATCCTTCCCTCAACGTTCATCTCAAGCCTCCGCCTGGCTCGGGCCGAGCCTGCCTCTTCTAGCTTCGGAAGCATCCCAGATTCTGTATCAGGTGATAGAGGAGGAGGAGGAGGAGGAGGAGGAGGAGGAGAAGGAGGGGGAGGGCGGGGATGCGGTTGGGGAGGAGGAGGGGGAGGAGGGGGAGGAGGAGGAGGGCGGGGAAGGGGAATGGGAGCTGGAGCAACAGGAGGAGGTAGTTGCAAGAGCGCTAGCAGCTAGAGTGAGAGGGACAAGTATGGCAGGCGTGCAGTGGAGAGGGGGGGCACAGGCGAGGGGAGGGGTTGAGAACAGGGAGCAGCAGCGAGGAAAGAAAGGGGGGGATTGGAGCGGAGAGAGGGATGTGCCACTGAGGCAACTGGGAGCAGGCGGTGCGTCGAGAGGAGAGGAGTTGGTGGGGGGAGGAGGTGCAGATGCGGAAGATGATGACAATGGGAAGAGGCTCAGACGCCAGTGTACTGCCTTGTCATGGTGAGAGAAGCTCATTCTTCTGCCTCTCATTGTCTGCCTTGTTGTCCTGAGCTCTCTTTTCTGGCTCAAAAGTAGGGGAGCTGGTGGGAGAAGGTGCAGGTGTTGAGGATGGCAATGGGAAGGAAGAGATTTAGGCGCCAGCTTACTGTCATGTTATCGTGGGCCCCCTCTCTGCCTTGTCGTGCTGAGCTATTGCATATCCTCTATCTATTTCTTCTGCATGCCTCTGACTGTCAATGCCTCTTGCATCCCTGCTTTCCCCACACAACCAACTCCACCACTCTCAACCCCATTTTACCCCCCCCCCCCCCCAGGTCACCCGCATCTCTCCGCCTCTGTGCCACCCTGGTAGTTTTCGGGCCTGCAATCTGCACGGCATCGCTTGTCTTCTTCTGCCTCTCCTTTCACTGCCTCCTCGCGTGGCCCCTCCTCTCCTCCCTCTTGCTCCTCCTCGGTTCCTCCCCCTCCACCACCACTCTCTGCAACACCCATCGCTGCCTCGTTTTCTATCTCCTCGCATGGCTTATAGCATCCTACCTCGTGAATATCACTCCTGCTCCACTCCTTCCGCTTGTAAGTCACTGGTAGACCTTTCATTATCCTGTCAACTTGCCCCTTTGTTGCTCTAAGAAGCTGCTTCCTGCTCTATCTGCTCGTGTGGCTTATAGGCAATCTTCCTCGTTAATATCACACCTGTTCCATTTGTTTCTGTGAAGTCAAAAGTAAATTCTCTCGTAAACCTGCACTTTGTTGCTCTGTGAGGCTGCCTCTTCATCTCTTCCCGCTCCCTCCCTCGTGCCTCTCTCCACTCTTCCCTGTCTTCCTCCCTCCTGTCCTCCAGGCCACCACCTGTCAGGCCATTGCCCTAAAACAACAAGAGTTGATGGAAATAAGGCATTTGCAGCACACCTGTCTGCTTCTGACAGCTCTTCCCTGTCTTCCCCCCTCCTGCCTGTCCCCCAGGCCACCATCTGTCAAACCATTGGTCTGCTTCGCTTCCCCAATCCACCCCTCCCCCTCGCTCTTCACTTCACCACAGCACTCCTCCTCACAGCCTACGTCTTTGCCTGCACCGCCGCCCTCGCCTCTTCTCCCTCCTCCTCTGCCTCTACTGCCCCCTCTTCCTCCTCCTCTGCCTCTATCACTTCCTCCTCTTCCTCCTCTGCTGTCGCTGCTCCTGCCGCCTCTTCATCTTCTGCGGCTGCTTCTGCTGATGCCGCTGCTGCGGCTGAGGCTGGAGGCACTGACAGGGGTGGGGGTACAAGAGGGAACAACGGGGAAACGATGCCAGAGCCAGCAGCAGTGCAGGGCAGCAGCGAGCTGGCAGCGGCAGGGCACGATGGGTGGCTGTGCTTCGTAGTGTCCTTCTCCCTCTGGGCTGCCCGTCTGCTCGCCTTCTCTGCCTTTGTCCTCCTCGTGCTCGTTCATGCAGCAGACAAGCTAGCCCTGCTGCGCGCCCCCTATGGTATGTACTCCTGGAGTGCAGTTTCATTCATATGGTACCCACTACTAGCTCTGCCTTTGTCCTCCTCGTGCTCGTTCATGCAGCAGACAAGCTAGCCCTGCTGCGCGCCCCCTATGGTATGTACTCCTGGAGTGCATTTTCATTCATATGGTACCCACTACTAGCTCTGCCTTTGTCCTCTCGTGCTCGTTCATGCCGCCGACAAGCTCGCCCTGCTGCTGGTCTACCCCTCACGAGCCCATGCCGTGTGCTCAGCCTGCTTCTCCTACTCCTCAACAAGCTCTTATCCTCCCTCCCTGCCCACACACTTCCCCCCCATCTCTATGTTCTGCTTTCTCAACAGTGCTGCTGCTGTTGCTGCTCCTGATATACCCCTCACGAGCCCATGCCGTGTACTCAGCCTGCTGCATCTCCTACTTCTAATCAATCTCTTACCCACTTTCCCTCCCTGCAAAATCTTACAACTCCCCATCTGTGTGAACTACTGTTTTGCTGTCATGACAGTGTTGCTGCTGGTGCTGCTGCTGGTCTATCCCTCACGAGCGCACTCTCTGTGTACTCCGCCTGCATCGCTTACTCCTCAACAATCTCCCCTCCCTCCCTACCCCCCTCGTGTGTGTATGTACTGCTGTGCTCTCGTGACCTGGCAGTGTTGCTGCTGGTGCTGCTGCTGGTGTACCCCTCACGAGCACACGCCGTCTACTCAACCTGCATCTCCTACTCCCAATCAATCTCTTACCCACTTTCCCTCCCTGCAAAACCTTACAACCCCCCATGTGTACTTCTGTGCTCTCGTGACAGTGCTGCTGCTGGTGCTGCTGCTTGTGTACCCTTCACGAGCGCAAGCCGTGTACTCAGCCTGCATCGCTTACTCCTCATTGCACCTGCTACTGCTCTTCGTTGCTACTGACCCTGCCATTGCGCATCTCCCTCTGCCGCCCTACTGGAAGGCTCTGCTCTCACTCCTCGGTAAGTCTCTCTTCACATCTATTCCTAGCACGTGCTGCTGCTTGTCGCGTCTCTATGCTGACCTTTCTTCTTCAAGAAACACCTATTTCCCTGCTCTTCTCCATTTCCCAGCCGGCCCCTCCTCCCCCCATCCCCAGGCATCCCCCCTGCCCTATGGCATGGCCCGCGCCCGCTCCTCCCTGGACGCCACGCGCTCCCTCCCCCACCGCCCCTTCCCGTGGCCGCTGCTCGAGCTAGCTGCCTCCTGCCCTTGCCTTTCTGACGTCTCTGGAATCACCTTTCTCCTTGCTCTTCTTCCTCCTTCCCCCCATCCCCAGGCATCCCCCCTGCCGTAACTCCACAGGCCATCACGCCCCCAGCAGGCATCCTACTGCTCGCCTACGCCATGGCTCGCGCCCGCTTCTCCCTGCGGCTATCCTGCCGTCTTACCAGTCCATTCTGTGCCTTCCCTTCTTCCCGCCTTCTCCATCCCCAGGCATTCCCCTCGCCCTGACCCCCCAGGCCATCACGCCCCCAGCAGGCATCCTTTTTCTTGCCTACGCCATGGCTCACGCCCACTCCTCCCTGCAACTCTCCCTCTCTGCCACGCGCTCCCTCCCCCACCGCCCCTTCCCGTGGCCGCTGCTCGAGCTAGCTGCTTCTTACCCTTGCCTTTCTGACGTTTCTGGAATCACCTTCCTCCCTTCTCTTTCCTTCCCCACCCCCCACTCCCCGCCCCGCCCCGCCTCCCCTTCCGCCCAGGCATCCCAGCCACTCTAACCCCCCAGGCCATCACCCCCCCAGCAGGCATCCTCTTTCTCGCCTACGCCATGGCTCGCGCCCGCTCCTCCCTGCAACTCTCCCTCTCCGCCACACGCTCTCTCCCCCACCGCCCCTTCCCGTGGCCGCTGCTCGAGCTAGCTGCCTCTTGCCCGCCTCCCATGGCTGCGGCTCTTCAGTTAAAGCCGCACCCGGACAGTCTCCTCCTGCCGCCCTCCAAAGGCCCTCCCTGTACGTGTGTGTGTGTGTGTGTGTGTGTGTGTGTGTGGCGGCACAAGTGCGGCCTGTGCTGTGCTGTGAGTTGTGTTGTGGGTAGCTAGTTGCATGCTGCCCTCCTCCCATGGCTGCGGCTCTTCAGTTAAAGCCGCACCCGGAGAGTCTCCTCCTGCCGCCCTCCAAAAACCCTCCCTGTAAGTCTGGTGGCATGCGCAGGCTGTGATATAAAGTTTGTTGTTTCTGTTAAGTGCTATAATTGCGTTAAGTGCATATCCTCCTGCCTTGGCCCACACCGCTCCGCGTCATCGTCACCGCTTTTTCCCGAAGCGCCTCATATGTAATCCTCACATTCTCTATCCCCCGCGCTTCTGTTGGTTTGTTCTGCTTGCTTGCCTGCAGGGCTGTACCTCTGCTTGGCGTCCCCCTCCCTCTGCCTTGGCAACAGAGTCTATTTCAAATGTGGCTTAGAAACGATATCTTTGTCTTCAAATTCCCACACCTTCCTCTCGCCTTGTGCAGGGCCGTATCTCTGCTTGGCATACCCCTCTGCCCTGGCAACAGAGGCCAGAACCTACTTCATCCTCACCACATGTCTTTGACGCGCCTACAAAAGAATCCTTTCATTTCCAATCCCCATGCTTTCTTTGGTTTCTCCTGCTTGCCTTGCCTGCAGGGCCGTACCTCTGGTTGACGTACCCCTCTGCCCTGGCAACAGAGGCCAGAACCTACTTCATCCTCACCCTGCTTCCAACCTATCTCCTCCCCTTTTCCATCCTTCATTCTGCTTGCCTGCAGGGCCGTACCTCTGCTTGGCATACCCCTCTGCCCTTGCAACAGAGGCCAACACCTACTTCATCCTCACCGCATTCTTCACCATCTTAACCCATATGCACCCATCCGCTGTCTCCCTCGGTTTCCTCCTCCTCCTCATCGCCTGGGTCTGGCTCTTCCTCTGGCCCTCCTCCTCCCGAACCTCCTCCCGATCCTCCTCCCAAACCTCTTCTTCCCGACTCTCCCTCCTCACCTCCTCCCATGCTGAAATATCCTCCTCTGTTTTTCACTTCTCCCGAACCTCCGCTTTTCGAACCTCCGTGCCAGCGCTCCGAGCCTACATGGCACCACTGACTGCCTCGTTTGCAGCTACAGTGCTCCTGCTTCGGTACTGTAGCCTGTACCCCGAGCTTCGATCCGTCTTAGCCGCCCAGTTTGGGATCGACTTGTCTGTTCTGGAACGGCTAGGGCTGTTTGCCCCCCTGGGCACCCCTGTCCACGTGGCAACTGCTGATTGCGCCACGTTGCTGATTTGCCTTCGCGCTTACTTCTGCTTTGAGGCTTTTCCACATGTGCAGCAGCAGGGGCAGCAGCAGAGGCAGCAGGGGCAGCAAGGCCAGCAGCAGCAGCAGCAGGACATTTCTCAAGGAGAACCAACCAGTCAGCAGGGGAGGCAGGACTCTGGTGCACAGGCAGCAGCAGCAGCAGCAGCGTCACATGCCACAGTCCCCCTCCTCTCTGCCCCTCCCTCTCGAAAGCTCCATCTAAGTGCAAAGGGCTCGAAATCCTTTCACTTCCCGCCTGCTGCTGGTGCTGCCGCCGGTGGCAGTTCTGCAGTTGACGCTGCTATTGCAGCAACAGCAGGAGGAGCAGCTTCGGCACCCGAACCGGTCGCCGAACCTGCAGGGCCGGCAGCAGCAGGGGTAACCAGCACTCCGCCCCCCGTCATCTCCTGGTCTCACGAACAATACCCCCTTATAGGCTTCTTCGGCTGGGTGTCCTTTTTCAAACGTCTGCTCATTCTACACTGCCCTACCGCCCTCCCCTGCGCGGCGTTTTTCGCTGCCCTGTACCCTGTCAGTGCGATAGGGTTTGGGTTCCTGCTGCTGGCGGTGCTGGGGTGTGTGAGGCTGCGGGCTGTGAGGGGCACGGCGCCGAGATGGATGTTCTTATATGGAGGGGCGGCGCTGGTTGCGGAGTTTGGGTTTCAGGTGGTGGTGGCGCAGTGGGGGCTTGCTGCATGGGTGGAACAGCACAGCACAATGCTACAGGTGAGGAGCAGAGACTGCAGGGTTCAGGGCGCTATTTGTCAGGTAAGTTTTACTGGCCGGACTTGGCAGAGAGCTGGGAGGGAGGGTTGGAGGGGCGGCGATGGTGGTGGAGTTTGGGTTTCATGTGGTGGTGGCGCAGTGGGGGCTGGCAGCATGGGTGGAACAACATAGTGCGATTCTGCAGGTAAGTGGATGGGTGGCAGAGTTTGTGGGGCTTAAAGCCAGGATCTCAAGTAAGAGAATTGGCCTTCAATTGCAAAACACTTGCAGCGCTTGTTACCCTATTTTTGTAGGCGAATTGACTGGCTGGTTAGGAAAGTGAGCGTGCGGCACACCCACGATTTTGCCCCTAGAGCAAATGCAAAACATTTTGCTGGTACATGAGATTGTTGTGTGTGACGAGAAATTGCAGGCATTGGAGCTTCGTCACCGAACCAGTTTCCGAGCTTTGCTTGGTTCGGACTGAACTTGCGATTTGTCTTTACTTCGCACCCCTCGCTTCACACCTCGTCAGATTGTTCACCTCGCTAACCAATCGCAGCCCAGCTCCCCTCACCAACTGCAAAACAATTGAACTACTTGAGATCCTGGCTTTAAGGTGTAGCTCTCAGGGGTTCAATGGGAGGTTGGGTTCCAGGTGGTGGTGGCGCAGTGGGGGCTGGCGGCATGGGTGGAAGAGCACAGCGCGATTCTGCAGGTGAGTGGGTGGGTGGCAGAAATTGTGGGGTTTAGGGTGTAGCGCGCAGAGGTTTATTAGCAAGGGGTTCGGTTTGGAGTTTGGGTTCCAGGTGGTGGTGGCGCAGTGGGGGCTGGCAGCATGGGTGGACCAGCACAGCACGATGCTGCAGGTGAGTGGGTTGCAATGGTTGTGGGGTATATGGTGGTGCGTGACAATGTTTTGTGAATGGCAGCACTGTTGTCACTGTATGAAAGATTTTGAAGCACCTCAATCTATTAGTTTCTCATACCTCACTCGCCATCTGCTCTTGTGCAGTGATTAGGCCCTGGCTTGTAAGAAGACAGCACCATTGTTGCTGTAGCAAGTTCAAAAAAATGAGTTTCCCATCCCCCATGCCGCATGTCCTCGTGGCCAATGGCTGGGCTTATTCCCACATGAAAACACTGCTATTAGTTGCACTGTAGCCCTATATTGAAGCACCTTAAACTCGTCATTTTTCTTGCTTCGTGCCGCGTCTCCTCTTGTGCAGTGGCTGGGCCTTGTCTTATATGAAGACACTGCTACTAGCACTGTAGCAGGGGGGCGAATGTGGGCTTTAACGTCTGGTTGTACTGCCAAAGCAGTGCTCCTAGCAGCTTGTCTGCTCCACCATGCCTCCTGCCACTGGCTCGCCGAGCTTCCTCCGGAGCTTCGGGCCGACCCTAAGGGCGAGCTTTGTGTGCTGTTTGTGCCTCCCGAAGCTGTGGCTGCGGCTCGGCACGCTGCTTCGGTGCACGCAGAGGAGATGACGGTGAGAGGGGGAGAGGAGGGAGGATTAGGGAGGGGATTGGGAGGGGGAGGAGGGGAGGTGGGAGGAAGAGGGGGAGGAGGAGGAGGAGGAGGAAGAGGGGGAGGAGGAGGAGGAGGAGGAGGAGGAGGAGGAGGAGGAGGAGGAGGAGGAGGAGGAGGAGGAGGAGGAGGAGGAGGGGAGGGGGAGGGGGAGGGGGAGGAGGAGGAGGAGGAGGGGGAGGGGGAGGGGGAGGAGGAGGAGGAGGCAGCACAGAAAAGGACGCACAGAAGGACTGTACCCCTCCTCAAAGCCAGATCAGGAGAGGCGGGGAAGGAGGTGGAGGAGGTGGAGTAGGGGGTTCAAAACGGGCCTATAAACTGATTAGCTTCCGGTCGTGGAGTGTAGGGGACTTGGAGAAACGGGCACGAGGTGCTGCTGATGCCTCCTCCTCTGTGTCCTCTTCCTCAATCTCCTCCTCCGTTTTCTCTCTCGGAGGGTCTTGGAGGCGCGGGGAGAAGGCAGTGAGTGGTGCTTCGCTGGAACGGCATGAGGAGGAGGGTCAGGTTCAGGCATGTAGCGTGGAAGACGGGGAAGAGGAGGGTGAGGGGGAGGGGGAGGGGGAGAGTGGGAAGGGGAAGACAGAGGAAGGGAAAAATGGCAGGGGCAGAGGGGTAATTGATAAGATTGGGTCTGCGTATGATGATGAGGGGTTCTTTGATGGATATGATGATGAATTTGATGAGGAGGATGAATATGATGAGGAGGATGAGGAGGAGGAGGACCAATCAGAGGAGGCGCGGCGGTACCGGCAACAGCTGCGGTCGATGTGGGCCGCGGTGCAAAACACAGTGGCACACTTCTTTTCACTCTACGGATTTCACGTGAGTGCCTTATTTTTTCACTCTGTGGTGTTCATATAAGCAAGCACCTTCGTCTCGCTTCCTTCATGATGTCAACAGTTATGGAGGCTATTGTGTACCATATGGACGACTTCATCGGTGGAAGGCTCCGCGTATTTTCGACAGCCGACCGCGCCATGCTGAAAGATACGCGCGCGGGGTTCACTGAAGGTTGCCTCGATTTCGGATTAGCGTACGCTCAGGCCCTTGCTACTAGCCGGCGGTTAGCCTCGGGGTTGCACAACACAAACGGTGCAAGTCGCGCCTAACCGCCGGCTAGTAGCAAGGGCCTGAGCACACGCTAATCCGAGGTCGAGGCAACCTTCTGTGAACCCCGCGCGCGTATTTTTTAGCACGGCGCGGTCGGCTGCCGAAAATACGCGGAGGCTTTTACCGATGGAGTCGTCCATATGGTACACAATAGCCTCCATAACTGTTCACATCATGAAAGAGATGTTGAGTGACCACGGATGGCAGCTGGAGGTGAAAAAAATAACAGTTGGTCTTAAGCCTTGAAACCGCACATCTTGATATGGACACCCCCGCAGTTGGTCTCAACAAGACGTCGCAACGACAACCTCCTAGTAAAATATATAATATTGGTCTTCGAGATTCCGTTTAGGTTGGACGACTCTTCTTTTGGGCGTCGGTGCAAGCATCCTTCTTTTCACTCTACGGATTTCTTGTAGTAGGCACGTTTGCTTCGGTTCAAATATCCGTGTCTTTTTCATTCGTCTTGTTATCCTTGTCCCCTGGTAGTTGATACTGCTGCCCTCCCTTCCTTCCTTCCTTGTGCTTTTTAAGTAACGTGCTGCCTCTCTGCATGTGATGATGACTACATGCCACACTGCTTCATTTCATTACTTTCATGGGACTATCTCCTCTCCTCCCATTCCCTGCAGGTGGTGGTTCTATTCCTCCTCGTCGCCAGTTTCGCAGTCAAGAACATTGTCTCGCTGCTCTACACATCCATCGTCGGCCTCTGCATCGCCCTCCCCCCGCATCTCGTGCGCCTGCTCTGGCCGCTCCTTGTAGTCACCTTCGCTGCAATCACCCTCTGGCAGTACTACATGCTCGCCGGCCCTCCTCCCTTCAACCACCCGCCTGCACCCCCTTCCATGCACAACCCCCCTCCCGTGCGCAACCCTCCTGCGTCCCCTCCCTTTCACTACCCTTCTAGACCCCCTCCCTTGGACAAACCTGGATCGATAGTAAATCCCCCGTCGCCTGAAGCCAGCCAACGTTCGTTTCTGGATGTGCTCCTCACACCACAAGCATACCCTTGCTCTCCCTTCAATCCGCCCACTTATCCCCTCAATAGTCCTACCCAGGGCTTGCCTTGGCTCTGGGTTAATAACTCTAGCGAGGGAAGGTTCAACAGCAGAGGGTTGTTTGACGATGGAGGGGTGTTGAATGTCAACAGGCGGCCCCCCCACCCGCCCAAGACGCACAGCCGCAACTGCCAGGACTGCTGGCTCAGCACGGACTCACAGGATCCCACCTGCTGGGACTGCTGGTTGGGTGAGTCGAGTTGCTCCGCGGTTGGGTTGGGTGCGTTTTTGACATGGGTGCGCTGGTGAGGTGGTTAGGTGAGTCAAGTTGGTGGAAGCTGTTGGCAGGTCCCCACCTGCTGGGACTGCTGGCTGGGTGAGTGGGTTGCGCTGAGCTGCAGTTGGGTTGGGTGCTTATAGTAAAGAAATGGGTGCGTATGGTTGAGAAATGGTTGCACTGGAATCGCCAGTGAGGCGGGTGGGTGAGTTGAGTTGGTTGAAGCTGCTGGCTCAGCACGGATTCACAGGACCCCACCTGCTGGGACTGCTGGCTCGGTGAGTTGAGTAAACACGTTTTCCTTCTCACCTCTTCCCATTGATGCTGCTCTCTGGGGTTTTCAGCAATTTCTCATCTGAGCTCGATTCATTCCCTTCCACTCGTCACCTCGTGTACCCCCTGCACCTCCCTGTCCCTTCTCCCCTCCCTCCGCTTGCTGGCAGGTGGCATTGTGGTGGTGGACGGTTGCATTATCTGCTACCATTCTCTGCTACGCCTACTTTTCTGTTCTTTGAATTTTCTCAGAAAGTCGTCCTTTTTCTCAAAAGCGCCGTTCCCCTTCCCTTTGCTGGCTGCCAGGTGGCATCGTGGACGACCGTCGGATCCTCTGCGCCTACTTCATCGTCTTCCTCCTCTCCTGCCTCCTCCTCTCCCCTTCCTCCTCCTCCTCCTCCACCTCCTCCTCCGCCTCCTCTTCCTCCTCCACCCATTCAAACCCATCCTTCCCACTCGACACCGCACCGCACCTCACCCGATGGACCTCCCTCCCCCCACCACCCATCCCTCCACTCTCAACCCCCCGCTCCCCCCACAACCCCCACCCCTCCTTCCCTCCTCCTTCCCTCTACCCATCCCCTTCCTCCGCCTCCCCACACCCTCCTGCCTCCCCCTGGCACGACCTCTCAGAAGGGCCCTCACCCAACTGGACCTTTCTGGACCACTGGAGATTCCTCTACTACAAATACCTCCTCTGGATCGTCCTCATACTAGTCTTTGCCACAGGAACCCTCCAATACGACCTCCTGCACTGCGGCTACCTCGCCCTCTCCCTTCTCAGCACGCGAAAACACGCGGCGATTCTCCGAGGCCAAACCACTGTCCTGAACTACCTCCGAGCGTATAATTTCCTGCTAATCACCGCTTCCCTGGTCTACCAGTGCCCGTATTTCCCGTACCTGCCCGCACTGTCATGCAACCCGTTCAGTATTGTCGGGCTGTATAAGTACGACTATGGGCTGAGGATGGACACGCGGAGTGCGGTGGTGGATCTGACCATGTTTGTGCTCATCACGCTCTTGGCTCACAGCCTTCGATCCGAGCTGTTTCAGCAAGTTCTGCTTTTTACAACCAAGCAGGAGGTGAGGCAACGGATATGGGTAGGTGAGTATGTTCCCCGGAGGAGTGCAGTGCGGTGATGGTGGGTGGGTGTGACCATGTTTGTGCAGCTGGGGCTGTATAAATATGACTATGGGCTGAGGATGGACACGCGGAGTGCAGTGGTCGATCTGACCATGTTTGTGCTCATCACGCTGCTGGCCCACAGCTTGCGATCGGAGCTGTTTCAGCAAGTGCTGCTCTTCACCACCACGCAGGAGGTGAGGCAAGGGATATGGGTGGGTGGGTGGGTGCACCAGAGTAGTGTTGTGCGGTGCTGGTGGGTGGTCGATCTGACCATGTTTGTGCTCATCACGCTGCTGGTTCACAGCCTTCGATCGGAGCTGTTTCTGCAAGTGCTGCTCTTCACCACCACTCAGGAGGTGAGGCAACAGGCAACGGGCATGGGTACACTGTGTCAGAACTTGAGCTTAGAATCCATACATTAGTAATGAGCTCAAGACTCTTTTAAGTATATTGGAAATGGGCAAGGTAAGAGTGGGGAGAGAATCGGGGACAATCCTAAGAAATTGGGGGTAATCCCAAGGCAATCTCCAATTGGTGGGTTGGAGATTGCTTGGAGATCACATTTGGGTTTGGTTGGGATGTGGGTGTACACCCAACCAAACACAAAGTGCAAACTGCACTAAACTAGGATATAAAAAGTACCAGTACAAATGTGAGATTGAGGGCTAACATTAAAACACCCCCATAGGCGTCAATCGAACTCATGGCAGAGAAGGCGGAGCGCAGAGCCCCATGGTGCCTAGGAGGCGATGGTGAGGAACCTTCCCAAGGGGCTTGGTGAACAGATCAGCCAAGTTGCAGTCAAAAGCCACATACTCCACATTGAGCTGCTCGCGCTGGACAAGGTAACGGATGAAGAAGTGCCGAAGTTCGATGTGCTTGGTGCGAGTGTGGTACACGGGATCCTGGGACAGGTGGATGGTACTCTTGTTGTCACGCCAGAGCGTGGGAGTGGGCTGAGGGTAGCCAAGCTCCTGAAGTAGGAAGGTGAGCCAGCGGGCATCGTCCGCCACCATGGTGCCAGCGTAGAGCTCGGCCTCACAGGAGGAGAGGGAGACTGCTGACGACCGGGTGGAGCGCCAGCTGACGATTCCGCTCCCAAGGGTGAAGCAATAGCCTTGGGAGGAACGTCGGTCGGTCTGGTCATCCCAGGCGAGGAGGAGAAATCCCACCAAGGGTGAGGACATGAGACTTGGCGCCCTGCAGATAGCGCAGTACCCGCTTTGCCGCTTTCCAGTGGAGGTCATCTGGGTCGGGTCTCAGGAAGCGAGGATGAAGTCATCGACGTAGACAAGGATGTAGAATGGCGCAGAGTGACGGCGGATGAAGAGAGTTGGTTCAGCAGATAATGGGTGAAAGTTTAATGAGAGAACGACTTCTTTCACTTTGTTGTGCCATTCACGAGGGGCTTGCTTGAGCCCGTAAACAGGGCGATTCAGCTTCCAGACAGTGTTGGGAGAGAACTCTCCTGGAAAGCCTTCAGGTCGATCCATGAACACTGTCTCCTTAAGGCGTCATTGCAGGAAGGCCGATGAGGCGTCCATGGATTTGATATCGAAGTCTTCTCGTGATGCTAAATCCAAGAGCGTACGAACGGTGGGAGGTTTGGATGTGGGAGAGAATGTCTTGAAAAAGTCAAAGTACTGCTGCTGAGTGAAGCCCTTGGCCTCGTAGCGCGCTTTGAACACTGGGGCCTCGTCCGAGTGAAACAGCCACTTGCCCCCAACAATGTTAACTCCTGGCGGTGGAGTTTCGTCGTCGAAAGAGTGGTTGCGAGTGAAGGCTTCACACTCAGCTTCCATGGCGGCACGCCACTCGGCAACATGGGGACCCGAGAGAGCCTCTTGAACGGTGAGAGGGATGGGGATGGTCGGATTCTCCGAGAAGTTGAGTGAGGGTGATTCAATGATGTCGGGGAAGATGTGCGAGAGCTGAGGAGTGACAGCGTGGAGATCACACAGCTCCTCAAGCCTGTCTTTGAGAAGGGTAGAGGGCACATCCCCCCCAGCAGGAGGAGTCAGAGTGATCACTGAGCACCGAATGGCAAGTGCCAATGGAGGAGCAGCCCCATGCGACCTAGTGCCATGAGCCACCGGAGAAGAGGGTGGAGCGGGCGGCACTGGAGGGGTCGATTTAGGGGGTTTGGGGGAGGGATCGGCCGTCGCTGGTACGTGATCAGTTCGGGCGGTTGTGGGGGAGCGGGTTCCTGAGTGGAAGGGGGAACAGGGGGAGGAGGTGGGGCCGGAGGGTTCGACCGCCGATTGGTATGTGATTGGTGCGCTTGGTGGTGGGAGCGTAGTTGGTGGAGTGGGAGAGGGGAGAGATGAGGGAGCAGTTGCCGAGGACACCGGTGAGGTCGGGTTAGAGACCTCCGAGTGGGATTGTGCGATGGCAGGGGAGGTAGGAGGTGAAGGAGCTGGTGCAGGCGGAAGTTCAGGGGGTGCATCAAAGTCAGCTCACACAAGAGGAAGGTCCGGAGGAAGGATCCCCCTCCGAAGAGGAGTACAAGGGGCGAGTCTCGTCGAAGACGACGTCGCGGCTACGGATTAATTGTTTAGTAGAGTGGTTGAGGAAGAGGTAGTCAGGGGAGTCGGCGTTATGCCCAAGATAGATGCATGTTTGAGTTTTGGGGCCGAGCTTGCCACCTTTCTGTCGCCGGACCTGCGGGTTGAGGAGGACATAGGCGGTGCACCCCCATTCGCGAAGGGGGCGAGTAGTGGGTGTTTTCCCGAGCCAAAGTGTGGTGGGAGTGGTGTCAGGAAGATGCGGGTGGGGGTAGAGGTTGTAGAGGAGGGCGGCATGATAGAGGGCGTACCCCCAGAGTGAGAGTGGTGCGTTGGAGTGGCTGAGGAGGCAGCGGGTGATCTGTGCCAACGTGTGATTGCGACTCTCTGCGATGCCCTTCTGCTGCGGGCTGTCAGGAAGGGTGAAGTTCTGTAGAATGTCTTCCGAGGAGCAGAAGGCCTTGAGCTTATCGTTGCAGAATTCACCACCACCATCTGAATGGAGGCGCTTGACCTTGCGGCCAAAGGTGGTCTGTGCCAGATGACCCACGCCATGATGACCCATGAAGCCTCAACTTTAGTGTGCAGGAGGTGCACAGAGACGTAGCGGGAGCGGTCATCAACTAAAGCAAGGAAATAACGATAACCGCTTCGTGCGGCAACAGGGGCAGGGCCCCAGACGTCCATGTGCACTAGGTCCAGTGGGGCTGCAGCGACTGAGGGTGAGGCAGGGTGGGGTTGTTGGCGTAACTTGCTCTTGGTGCAGTCAATGCACGTAGGAGCGGGAGAGTCAGGTGGTGGAGGAAGTGAGGCTGGTAGGCCGAGAAGAAGCTTCTGTCCTGCGAATCAACGGTGACGAAGGCGACGCGGGAAAAAATCCGGCCGGGAAGAAGATTAGGTCGATGAAGGTGCTTTACGTCGAGCGATGAATGTTGAAGGCGGCTTTGCGTAAGGGTGCGGGAGAGGATTCTGCAAAGGTAAAAGGATCAGGATCCGCATGTGCAGATGAAGAGCTCTGATACCATGTCAGAACTTGAGCTTGGAATCCATACATTAATGATGAGCTCAAGACTCTTTTAAGTACATTGGAAATGGGCAAGGTAAGAGTGGGGAGAGAATCGGGGACAATCCTAAGAAATTGGGGGTAATCCCAAGGCAATCTCCAATTGGTGGGTTGGAGATTGCTTGGAGATCACATTTGGGTTTGGTTGGGATGTGGGTGTACACCCAACCAAACACAAAGTGCAAACTACACTAAACTAGGATATAAAAAGTACAAGTACAAATGTGAGATTGAGGGCTAACATTAACACACTTAGGTGGGTAGGTAGGTACACTGCCATCTCAAACGCTCGCTGCCTGTCCCGCTCCTGGTAGAGTGGGTGGGGGGGAGGGAACGGGGAGGGGGATGCAGCGGGTGGCGTGTTGCTGCCGCAGATGCTCTCTCTGCCACGCCGCTACCCTCAACTCCCCCCTCTCGCCTCCCACCCTTGCTTCGACTGATTACTCTCTGCTCCCTGCCTCCCTGCCTGCCTGTCTGCCTGCCTGCCTCTTCCCCGCTGCCTCCCCCTCCCCATCCCCCCGCTGCCTTGCCCTCCCATCCCCCCTCCCCCTCAACCCCCGTCACCCCCTGTTCCCTACCAGGAGAGGGACAGGCAGAGAGCGTTTGAGATGGTGGCGGCGTGGCAGCGGGAGCATCTGCGGCAGCTGCAGCAGGCGGAGGAGAGGCGGCGGCAGCGCAGCGAGGAGGTGCAGCGCATGAAGGACGGCATGCGCCGCCTCCACTCCCACCTCGCCCTCCTCAACTCCCCCCTCTTGCCTGGCAGTCGTGGTGCAGCAGGCGGGGTAGCTGGGCCCGGGGCGGCTAGGCTGGTGCAGCAGCATCAGCAGCAAGTGCTGCAACTGATGCTGGCACGGGGGAGGGTGGGAGGAGGGGGAGGAGGGGAGACGGGAGAGGGAGGAGCAGGAGGAGGGCGAGAAGGGGTGCAGGGGAGTAGATGGCAGGATCTGCCTTGTGATTCGTCAGAAGCTGCAATGGTTCTGAAAGAGGTCCAGAGTGGTGCAGATGGTGCTGCTGCTGCTGCAGCTGAAGTTGCCACTACTACCACCACTGCTCATGCAACATACCACTTTCCCCAGTCAACCCCTTCAAGCACAGCTGGTCAACCCCCTCCTACCGCCCTTCTCCCTCCCGCCGCACTCTCCTCCCCTCCTCACCCCATACCATCTAGTACCTTATCCACCCCTTCGCCCTCCCCCACTTATTTCCTTCCCCCAATCTACCCCCCTTCCTCCAACACTGCCTCCCCAGCTGTACCTCCCCCAGCTGGCCCCTCCCCCGTGGATCCTGTGTTGTCAGACGGTGTAGAATCTCCAATGCTGCCCCCTGCTTGTAATGGACCCTCTTATAACGCGGTTATGGGAAGGGCTGGAGCTGCTGCTGGCAGAGAATTGGCTGGCACGGAAGGGGAGGTGTGGAGAGGAGTGGGAGGAGGAGAACGGGGAGGGAGAGTTGAGGGGGTGGCAACAGCAACACCTTCACTCTCCTCAGGCAATGTTTTCGATGCAGCAGCAGCAACCGGCACAGGAGCAGCAGCAGCAGCAGCAGCAGTAGGAGCAGCAGCAGCAGCAGTGCCACCAGGGGTGTCAGTATCAGTGGCAATACCATCTTCATCATCATCACCCTCAGTAGCATTACCAGCAGCAGCAAGAGAGACAAGGTCACGGGGATCATCCCTCTCCTCCCCTCCCTCCTCCTCTGCTCCCACCGCTACCTCCACCCACCCGCCCAGCACAGTCAGCACAGGTACCGCTACCAGCCGATGGAAGCGGGCGGCAGGGGGCCTTGTCGGGCGGCGAAGCGGGCGGCTGATTCCGGCCGGTATGCAGCAGATGATTGGGCAGGGGGTGGCTCAGGTGCAATCCATGGTGATTGCAGGGCTAGAGGATCTGCTCGATTTGGATTCGGAAGGAGGGGAGATCGGTGGAGTGGGGTTGAGTGCGGTGAGAAGTGATGTAGGTGGTGGCGGGGCGAGCAGGCTCGGGATGAGTGCGGTGGAGAGCGGTGGGGTGGGAGCCTCAGGAGTGGGGAGTGAAGGGTTGAGCAGCGCTGGTGGTGGCGTTTATGAGGGTAGCCTGGGTAGGCTAGACGGGGGGAGTGTTGGCGTTTTAAGTGTGGGTGCTGCTTCAAGTGGCAGGCCACGCAGTAGCAGCTGTAATTGGCCTGAGGGATCTCAAACTTCGGTGGGTGAGAGTGATTCTCAATCCCAGAGGCTGGAGGGGTTGGGCGGCAGTGCTGGTGGTCTTGGTGTTGGTGGTTTTTATGAGGGTAGGCCAGAAGGGGAGAGTGTGGGTGTTACCCCGAGTGGAAGGCCGCGCAGCAGTAGCTGCAATTGGCCTGATCCCTCTTCTAATGACGGGAAGGAGGAGGGAGGGCAAGACAGTTTGAGTGCAGCGCAGAGCTCTGATATCCTCCCTGTCAGCAGTGAGGTGGATGTATCAGCAGTGGCTGATGCGCTGCCAGCTGTCCTAGAAGAAGGACCAGACGGTTTGAGTGCAGCACAGAGCCCTGATATCCTCCCAGACACACGCCCTGTCAGCAGTGAGGTGGATGTATCAGCAGTGGCTGATGCGCTGCCAGCTGTACTAGAAGAAGGATCGGGCCAATCAGACGGCGGTTCTGGATTTGACCAATCAGGCGCCAGTGCTGTTCGGAGGGACGTGTTGGGGAAGGAGATTGTAGAGGAGGGGGCGGTGACTGGTGATGGCGGTGTGGGAGCATCAGGGTTTGCAGGAGAGGGAATGGGAGAAATCGGTGAAGGGTTTAGCAGGGGAGGGGAAAGAAGGGAGCGAGGGGAGGAGAGGGGATTTGGTGCATCTGAGGCTGCTGGTGCTGCTGCTGCTACTTCTGTGGTCGTGAGAGGAGGGCTTCGGACATCAGCTGCAGAATTGGCTGCTTTTGAGAATTCTGAAAGGCCGTTAAGTGCACCAGAGGCTGCTGCTGCTGCCATCGCAGCGGGAGGAGGTTTCCTGGAAGCAGCAGAAGCAGCCGCAGCTGCTGTATTGCGTCGGCATAGGTCGAGGGGTGAAGCAGGAGAGGGGAAGGGCTCGGGGGGAGGAGACAGGGGAAGCGGAACAGGAGGAGGGGGGGTGGATGCAGGAATGGGAGAAGGGATGAGTCAAGGGATTGGGCAAGGGATGAGGCAAGGGGCGGGAGAACGGACTGGAGAAGGGATGGGCGAAGGAACAGGTGTAACAGCTGCAGAAGCAGCAGCAGGACCAGTAGTTGGTAACACCACCACCGCCGCTGCCATCGCCGCCACCTTTCCCTCTCCCTCTCCCTCCTCCCCCTCCCGCCCCCGGGCCTTCTCCCGGCTGCGCTGGCTGCTCCACGCGAACAGCGACGTGGTAACCGGCGCGTTCTTGGTAACCGCGTTCTGCTGGAACCTGTCCCTCTCCACCCTCGTGTTCCCGCTCTCACTCTTCCTGTATGCGCTCGTGTCGAACCCGTCCCCCGGGCCGAGGTTCTGGCGGGGAATGTTGGTTTATTCGGAGGTTCTGATTGCGTTAGAGTATCTGTATCAGATCCCCACGCATGATGGGTGTGCGAGCTGGGCCGGGGGGAATGGGGCCGGGGGGAGCGGGAAAAAGGGAGGGGGAGGTGGGGGAGGCGGCGGCGGGGGTGGTGGAGCAGGAGGAGGAGGAGGGGGAGGGGGAGGGGGAGGGGGAGGGGGGGGGGGGGGGGGGGAGGGGGAGGGTTTGCTGGGTGGATAGGGGCTGGGTTCGGTATGGAGGGGTGGGATAGGCTGTTTTCTCTGCTAGGCGTTCGCCCCTACCCGAGCTGGTTCGTGTGGAACGTGCTTCCTCTCTTTGCAGTCTACCTCGCTCTGCTTGTTCAGACCGCCATCTGCCAGAGAAACAGCCAGTCTAGGAGTGCTAAGGAGTCTAGGGTTTCTGGGGGGGCTAGGAGCTCTGTGAAGGGTGGCAGACCAGAGGAGGAGGAGGAGGAGGAGGAGGAGGAGGTCAGGTTTGGAAGTGACCGAGGCTCGGACGGTGGTTCGGGCCAAGCTGAACAGGGAGGGGTCGGTGGTTTCTGGGGTTGGTTGACGGGAGTTGGGAGGGTGGTTGGTCGGCTGGTTGGGGTCAGCCAGGCTGTTCACGTGCATGCTTATGTGGACTGTGCTGCTGAGAGGGATGACGATGCTGACGTGGATGATGCTGACGTGGAGGCAGCTTCGCCTCTGCTGGGCCGCAGCACCCGTGCGTCCACGTTCCCTCAGGCCTCCTTCCAAACAGCCGCCCACTCTCCTCGTCAAACCCATGCGCCAGCCTTCCCTCTCACGTCTCGCAATGGACACAGCTCAGCAGAGGGAAGCAGCTCGAGGCATAGTTACCGCAGCAGCAGCCGGAGCAGGAGCAGCAGAAGCAGCGGCAGCAGCAGCAGCAGCAGCAGCAGTGGGAGTAGAAGCAGCAGCAATAGAAGTAGTAGCAGCAGGGAAGGAACATCTACCCGGCCGTTTTCGTTTCAGCGGGTGTGGGGGGGACTGTCGTTTCGATGCATAGGAGTGTGGAGGAGTTTAGTTAGGTTCTTAAGAGCTGCTATGGAGGGTTCCGAAGCGCCTCCCTACTTTGTGCAGGTTGTGCTGTGCAGCCCGGACGGGTGGACGGCCAATCAGATGCTGCCAGGTGTCGTTGAAGGGGCGTTTAATTTCATGCTAGCGCATGCTGATGATGTGGCGGCATTTGCTGTGGCAGTGCCAGCTGACGTGGCAGTGCCTGCTGATGTGGCAGGAGCTACACAGAGAAGAGGAAGCCACGGTGTAGGTGGCTTGAAAAAGCATGTGCGTTTTGAGGAAGACAAATTAGCTGTGACTGAACAGCAGCAGCAGCAGCAGCATTATCAACATGAGACTCAACGGTGGTCTCAGCCGCAGCAACTAGGAGTAGGAGAGCAGGCACTTGTGTTGCGTTCCCGCGACTATCCCCTGTGCGTGCGCGTGCACAGCCTGCACTGTGCTGGCTCTCTCAACGCTTCCTCTCTCAGCACCTCCTCCCCTTCGGCACCCAACCCACAAGAAATAGTGAACTCTCCTCTTCCTGCTGCTTCTTCTGCTGGTGCACGTGAACGCGATCCCCACCCTTTTCCTCCTCACACTCCTCCGCACTCGCAACTCCCTGTTACTGACACTTTAGTAGTGGTGCTCGAGGTGGTTACCAGCAGTGCCACCTCTGCTACCACCGCTGCTCCTGACTCCGCTTCCTCTCCCACCTGCTCTGATCCTCCCTCCACCTCCTCAACGCCCCAGCATGTCTCCTCTCAGCCACACACGTGGCACGACACCTGGCAGTCTCTCACGCCATCTGCTGACGTGGCAAAGAGGCTCGGGAGGTTCATGATTGGGGGAAGGCCGGGGAGTGGGGGAGAGGGAGGGGTGGAAGGAGGAGGGGAGGGCAGGGAGGAGGTGGTGAGTGGACTGGGTGGTGGTGTGTGTGGGCGTGGGAGTGAATTTTCAGCAGCTGCTGCTAATGGCATTCTGGGGAGGGCGTTTGGGTCACGTCGTGTGCAACTCACCTCAGTTGTTGCAGGTATAGTGGGCCCAATAAGCTCTCAATAAGTGCTCTATCAGGATTCACGCCTTCTTCTGCCTGGGCCACTTAACCTTTGCCAGCCAGTCTTTGCCAGTCTTTCCCTATACCCAGGTGGTTGCAGGGAGGTAGACCTCTACCCCTACATCTTCTGTATTGACATCCTCGCATTCTTCGACGTGGGGCTCTCAGTCCCTTGGTAACGCTCTTCTTTCACCCACCCTGGTTCCTCATTTCCCTACCCTCCCAGGAGGTCGCAGGGAGGTAGACCTCTACCCCTACATCTTCTGCATCGACATCCTCGCCTTCTTCTACGTGGGGCTCTAAGCCCTTGGCTGCTTGGTTCCTCTTTTCTCATCCACTGTTTCCCTCTTATCCATCCCGTCTCTGCTACCAACCCAGGTGGCAGAAGGGAGATAGACCTATATCCCTACATATTCTGTATCGACATACTCGCTTTCTTCTATGTGGGGCTCTTCTACCAGTCGGCCGTGCGAGACAGGTCGCCCTTTGAGGAGGTCATTCACACTGGCGACCAGTTCCCCTCCACCTATGTGGCGGTTCTCATGGTGCGTGCGCGTTGCTAGAAATAGTTTGGATTGCGTTGGGGATGAGTTGGGAAAGGGTAGTTGGGGTGGGGGTAGCCTACCAGTCGGCTGTGCACCACCGGTCACCCTGTGAGGAGGTGATTCACACGGGCGACCAGTTCCCCTCCACCTATGTGGCCGTGCTCATGGTACGTACGAAAACTAGCAGAATAGCCTAGGGACCTGCAGAACGGCATGCCATGGCATGGCAGAATACCCACAGTAGTACGTGCTGTTCTTCTATGTGGGTCTCTTCTATCAGTCAGCTGTGCGAGACCGGTCGCCCTTTGAGGAGGTGATTCACACGGGGGACCAGTTCCCTTCCACTTACGTTGCGGTTCTCATGGTACGTACGATCCGTCGCAGAATAGCCTAGGGATTTGGAGAACGGCATGACGTGTCATGGTACGTGCTGTTCTTCATACCAAACCCCAAACCCAATTCCCCATTCCCCCGTTCCCCCGTTCCCCATCCCCCATACAAGCAGACGCATTTCTTCCTCATAGTCACCAACTGTATCCTCTACCTGGTCTTCAGCGCGCATCCCCATTTCCCCCTCCCCCCTTCCCCCCATCCCCCCATCCCCCCATCCCCCCATCCCCCATCCCCCATCCCCCCTACAAGCAGACGCAGTTCTTCCTCAAAGTCACCAACCGCATCCTCTACCTGGTCTTCTCCGCGCCGCTCCGCCTCCTCTACCACCTCACCTCGCTCCTGCTGCACCTCGGCTACCCCATGCGCCTCTTCTGGAACGCCAACCTCATCGCCTCCCACAACACCATCCCCTCTCCTTCCATCCCTTCCCCTTCCCTTCCCGCCGTCCCTCCCCTTCCCCTCCCACCTTCTCCTCTCCCTTCCGCTCCCACTCAACCCTGTTTCTTTCCCCTGTCCCACCTTCCCCTTTCCCCCCTCCCCCCATCCCCCCCACCCCCCCACCCCCATCCCCCCTACAAGCAGACGCAGTTCTTCCTCATAGTCACCAACCGCATCCTCTATCTGGTCTTCTCCGCCCCCCTGCGCATCCTCTACCACCTCACCTCCCTCCTCCTACACCTCGGCTACCCCATGCGCCTCTTCTGGAACGCCAACCTCATCGCCTCCCACAACACCATCCGCGCCTACCTCGCTATCAAGTCCATCTCCCTCGCGCTCTCAGCGCTGCAGCTGAAGCACGGCCCACCCGGGCCTGCCAGCAAGGCGACGCCGTTTCTGACGAGGCGGGCCACGTGGCTGAGGTGGCAGCTGTTCCGGGTTTACCGCATGCTGCCGTTTCTCTACGAGCTGCACTTGATTCTCGACTGGTGGTGCACGAAAACAACTCTGCCTCTCTATGACTGGCTCAAGGTATGATATTGGACAGATGATAGTGCTGTCAGCGTCGAGGCAGCTGTTCCGGGTTTACCGCATGCTACTGTTTCTCTACGAGCTGCATCTGATTCTCGAATGGTGGTGCACAAAAACAACCCTGCCTCTCTACGACTGGCTCAAGGTGCGCTGTTGAGCTGTTAGCATTGGTTCTTACTGTTACTGACTGTCAGCATGAAGGGTGTGTTACGGCAGCTGTTCCGGGTTTACCGCATGCTGCCGTTTCTCTACGAGCTCCACTTGATCCTGGACTGGTGGTGCACGAAAACGACTCTGCCTCTCTACGACTGGCTAAAGGTGCGCTGCTAGTATTTGTTTTCTCTGCAGTACGGCAGTAGAATGAGGCATGAGCGACCTCTGTTCATCTATTTTCCCCTCCTGTCCCCTCCTCCTCCTCCCCCCAACAGCTAGAGGTCATCTACGCCAGTCTCTGCCTTGGCAGCTGTGATCGCAAAATACCAAGGCAGCATGAGCAATGCTATGCCAGACTGTCTATCTCTCCCCTTCCCACCCCCCTTCCCCAACAGCTAGAGGGCATCGCTTCTGCGCCAGTCTCTACCTTGTCATTTGCGATCGTAAGACAGCACATGCAGGCCACAAGCTTGGAGGGAGTAGAGCCAGACTGTAACCCTGTATCCCTGCCTCTGTTCATCTGTTTCCCCGTCCTCTTCCCTTCCTCTCCTCCCCCCAACAGCTAGAGGGCATCAGCGCCAGTCTCTGCCTCGTGACCTGCGATCGCAAGATACCGCGTGCGGGGAAACAAGCCGTGTGTCACTCTTGCACCTTCTGTGTCCCGCCTACATTGCTGTATCTGTTTCCTACCATTCTCCTCCCTCCTCACACCCACTACAGCTAGAGGACATCTACGCCAGTCTCTACCTTGTCACCTGCGATCGCAAGATAGCGCGTGCCGGACACAAGCCGGGGCAGATCAGAGCCAGTCTCTACCCCTATAAGCCTGCTTCCGGTCCCCTGCGTCCCCTCCTCATTTTTACAGCTAGAGGACATCTACGCCAGTCTCTACCTTGTCACCTGCAATCGCAAGTCAAGGCAGCAGAAGCAAGGCTATGCCAGACTGCCTTTTGTGCCCTGCCTAGATTGCTCTATCTCTCTTCCACCATCTCCACCCCCCAACAGCTGGAGGACATCTACGCCAGTCTCTACCTCGTGACCTGTGATCGCAAGATAGCACGTGCAGGGCACAAGCCGGGGCAGCCGCAGGGGTGGGGGGTGAAGCTCATGGGAGGGGCCTTTTTCTTCCTCGCTATAGTCACAGCCATCTGGGCGCCCATGCTGGTGAGTGTATCTCGTTATTGTCACAGTTGACAGTGACATTGCATTCTTCTTCCTCACTATACTCACGGCAGCCATCTGGGCACCCGTGCTGGTGAGTCTCGTTTTTGTGACAGTTGTTGATCGTGATATTGCTTCTCCCTCGCTATAGTCACTGCCATAAGGGCGACCACCCAATTATTGCTGGTGAGTCCCGTTATTGTCACAATTGTTGTCATGTCAGTGCTATTGCTGCTTCCTCGCTATTGTCACTGTCATCTGGCCACCATGCTCGTACTTTCTGTTACACACACCGATTTTCTCTAGTCACAATCAACCATGCAACCCTGCCCTCACCCCATAAACCACAGACCTACAGCAACAGCGGCAACCCTGCCAACTACCCCAGTCTGGTGACAGGCATGCGAGTGAACCTCTGCTTCCTGCTTGAGCCCCTGCTACTACTAAACCATCAACCCGAACCCTACCTAGTCTCACACTCCCCCCATTTGCCTCCTCTCCTTTCCTAATTCTCCCCTTACCCACTCCCCCCCCCCACCCCCCCCCCCCCTCCCCACCTCTCCCCATCTCGTGCAGATCTACAGCAGCGGCAACGCCGCCAACTACAGCAATCTGGTGACAGATGTCCGAGTCAACCTGGTCCTGCAGACCTTCTCTGGATCTTTCCCCATCTTCCACCCTCTGCACCCTCTCTCACTCCCCTCCTCTTCCCCCTCTGACTGTCTTCTCTCCCTCTCTCCCCATGTCTTCAGATCTACAGCAGCGGCAACCCCGCCAACTACCCCAATCTGGTGACAGAAGTGCGAGTGAACCTGGTTCTTCAGACCTGCTCCGGTTCCTTCCCCATCTTTGAGGGCGGACAGGAGCGCCTGCTGCTAGACCCTCTGCTCAACCCAGGACCTGCAACCCCCTTTCAGCTCTCTGGCTCACAGCAGCTGCAGGAGATGCGTTTCCTGGAAGGCTCCTTTGCTGGTAGTGAGGAGGAAGGTTCAGATGACGCTGAGGAAGGTTCGCAAGAAGCTGTTAGGGATGCAGTGGAAGGTTCCTGGAACCAGGACTTTCACAGGGATAAAATTCGTCGCACACTCACTGAAACTGAGTACCCTGATAGCAGAAGGCCTTATACTGGTAGCGGTTTTTCTAATTTCGAGTCATTCCCACAGCACGAGCCTGTGCTTGTACCCTTTACAAGCATGCCCGGTTCATTACACCACAGCAATTACCACGATTTAGATGCTGACAGTAGTTCTAATGTACAGTTACCAACAGCAGCCATACAGTCTCCTCCTCTTTCCCCCTCCTCTCCTCCCCTCCTTGCCTCCTCTCCTCCTGTCCCTCCGCCCTCTCCTCCCCTCCCTCCGCCTTATCCTCCCCTCGCTCCGCCCTCTTCCCCCCTCCCTCCGCCCTCTCCTCCCCTCGCTCCTCCCCCTTCCCCACCCCCACCTCGAATCCCCTCCTGGAACGTCTCAGACGATCCTATCCTGAATTCCACGGGGTATTTACCCGTCGATATGCGCCTGGTGTGCGTTTACCCCGACTCCCTCTCCCTCTTCCAGCTAACACCCCCAGCTGAGAGTCGCCTAAGAGAAGCACTTAGGAGATCGGCCACAGGAGGGGGAGGCAACAGAAGCAGCAGACGAAGGGTAGGCGGAAAGTATAGACTGAGCGGAGGGAGTATAAGAGATCTGCCAGGAGCATCACACCTAGCGGTATCCTTCCCGTATCACCCAATTCAACCCTCACTCTCTTCCACCCAACCAGCCTCCTCCCGTCGCTCTCTCCAAGCCTCTTCCCAAGCCTCCTCCCAAGCCTTCTCCCGAGCCTCCTCCCGAGCCTCTCTTTCCGGCCCGCCAGACCCGTGTGCGCCGAGCCTGATGGTCCAGTGGTGGTTCACGCGTCCCCGCCCCGTACGGAGGGAGGTGGCGTCATGGGAGGAGGTCTATTCCGGCCTGCCCCCTGCACTGCTTGCTGATGGGCTGCTGGGGATGCTGGAGGGGAGGAAAGCACCTGCTGGGCTGCTGAGGGGGAGGAAATCACATGCCAGGAGTGGGGATGGAGGGGATGGTAGCGGTGGGGCTTTGGGGTTGTTGCTACCGGAGCTCTATCCGGTCTACTGGAAGCTTCCTGGATTCGGCAGGGCGAGAGAGCTGGAAGCTTCCAAGGTGAGAGTAACTCTAAGTGTGTCTGTGGTTGGGTGTTTGAGTGTTTGTGGGTGCATGTGGCTGGCATAGTCCAGTGGTGGTTCACGCGTCCCCGCCCTGTCCGAAGGGAGGTGGCGGCATGGGAGGAGGTCTATTCCGGCCTGCCCCCTGCACTGCTTGCTGATGGGCTGCTGGGGATGCTGGAGGGGAGGAAAACACCTGCTGGGTTTCTGGAGGGGAGGAAAGCACCTGGCGTTGGTGGTAATGGGGATGGAGCTGCTGATGATGCCAGTAGTGGGGCCGCCTTGGGGCTGCTGCTGCCGGAACTCTATCCGGTCTACTGGAAGCTTCCTGGATTCGGCAGGGCGAGAGAGCTGGAAGCTTCCAAGGTAAGGCTAACTCTAAGTGTGTGCGGGGTGGGTGGGTGTGTGCCAGTTATTGAGTGGGTGGGTGTCTGTGTTTGTATGTGTACGTGGAAAGATCCAGTGGTTGTTTTACACACGCTCCCGTCCCATCCAAAGGGAGGTGGCGGCATGGGGGGAGGTCTATTCCGGCCTGCCCCCTAAAAACCCTGCTGGGAAGGGTGGGAACGGTGGGGATGGTGGGGAGAGCGGTGGAGAGGGGTTGCTGCTGCCAGAGCTCTATTCGGTCTACTGGAAGCTCCCTGGGTTCGGCAGAGCGAGAGAGCTGGAAGCTTCCAAGGTAAGGCTAAGGCTGGCTCTAAGCGTGTGTGTCTGGGGGGCAGTCGCTGGTGGGTGCTGCAATTGAGTCGTCTCAGAAATACACTTCTTTCACGTGGCTTCCAAGGTAAGGCTAAGGCTGGCTCTAAGCGTGTGTGTCTGGGGGCAGTCGCTGGTGGGTGCTGCACTGTGCTCCTCCCCCTCGCAACTCCCTCTACCCGATTTCCTTTTACTCCCCTTTGTGCCCTGACTCACAGGTTAGATCCGCCTGCTGCCTACAACTGCAAGATGACTCTTCTAGCAGCAGTGGCAGCAGCAGCAGCAGCGGTGGGAATGGTAACAGCCGCTGGTGGGTGCTGCACTGTGCTCCTCTCCCTCCTGACTCCACCGGTACTCTCGGTGTGTGCTCTTACAACACATCGCAAAACGCCACCCTTTCCCGTGGCGGCATTGGCGGGAGCAGCAGCAGCAGCAGCAGCAGCAGCAGCAGCAGCAGTAGATGGGACAGTGGTGGTTGGGGCAGCAGAAGGGAGGGAGCAGGAGTGGAGCCACGAGGAGAAGTAAAGGGTGGGAATGCTGCAGAGAGGGGGAGGAGGCTGGCGGAGAGTGAGGGTGTGAGGGCACTGGAGGCGTGTGGAGAAGCGTCAGGCCCTGCTGCCATCACCGTGTCTGAAGAAGTGCCTGGTACGTTGTTCCATTAGGTTCGAAACTTCTCGACTCGAGGGTGTGTGTGAGGGCGTTGGAGGCATGTGGAGAAGCATCAGGTCCCGCTGCTATCACCGTGTCAGAAGAAGTTCCCGGTGGGTTCCTTGTCTTTTCTGGCTTCCCAGAGCATTCGTACTGCTATCACAGGGGTAGGTTGGGGCACTGGAGGCGTGTGGAGAGGCATCAGGGCCTGCTACCATCACTGTTTCAGAGGAAGTGCCTGGTAGGTGTTGCTTCTGGTGGGTTGGTGCTGTGCTGTGCTGCACACTTGCTTGGTAGGAGGGTGGGTATTAGCCAGATGGGATGGGCGGGCAGTGAGGGTGTGAGGGCGGTGGAGGCGTGTGGAGAGGCGTCAGGGCCTGCTGCTATCACCGTGTCTGAAGAAGTGCCTGGTATGTTCGACTTGATACGAGACTCGAGGGTGTGTGCGGACAGTAAAGGGTGTGGGGGTACTGGAGGCGTGTGGAGAGGCATCGGGGCCTGCTGCTATCACTGTGTCCGAAGAAGTGCCTGGTAGGTGACATTTCACACACATATACTTACATCTGTAGGTGCTGAACAGAGGGTGTGGACGGACAGTGGGTGCTCGCAATGCCAATCCCCCCCCTCCCCCAACACCCCATTTCCGTCTCTCTATACTCGAGCCGGCGTACTAGGCGAGGCAGTGCAGACGTTCAGCATCACGGGCCTCTACGTCACATTCGTGCTCGCCCTGGGGCGACTCCTTCACTCCTTTTCCCACCTCATTCACTCCGCATTCTCTCCTCATTCACTCCTCATCATTCCAAACCATAGCCGGAGTGCTAGGCGAGGCGATGCAGACGTTCAGCATCACTGGGCTGTACGTCACGTTCGTGCTCGCCCTGGGGCGACTCATTCCCCATATTCCCCACTCCCCACTCCTGCCCCTAACACCCCGTTTCCCTCTCAGCTGGAGTGCTAGGCGAGGCGATGCAGACGTTCAGCATCACGGGGCTGTATGTCACCTTCGTGCTCGCCTTGGGGCGGCTCATTCGCTCTCAGAGCTCCGATCTTCGTCTCAAGATACCCTACGAGAATCTGCCCTCCTGTGAAAGGCAAGTTCTTCTCTCATGCGCCTTCGAAATAGGCACCTCAGAACCGTCAGGCGCTCGCCTCAGAACCTAAATAAATCAGAGCTCCGACCTTCGCCTCAAAATACCCTACAAAAACCTGCCCTCCTGCGAAAGGCAAGTGTCTTTTCAGGTGCTTGTAACATAGACACCTCAAGATCTCTGATTGTTCTCCTCAAGATACCCTACGAGAATCTGCCTTCCTGTGAAAGGCAAGTCCTTCAAAGGCACCCCACGAACCACAGAATCAAGCTCTGGCCGTTGCCTCAATATGCTCTGCTCTGCTAAACTCTACAGTCCTGTCGAAGTCCAGTTGGCATTTCCAGTTATAGGTACTACAGGAAGTGAGTGAAGAGCATTTGGACCAGCCACACCTTTGACTCACCGTTTCTCTTTCCTGACCAGCTTTTCTTCCCCTTTCTACTCTGTTTTTTTTCCCGTTTCTGCTGCTCTGGCTGTTTCTGTTTGAGCGACACACTTCCTTTCCATATCCCCGTCTGTGCTGTGTCATCCTGTTTATGCCGATGTGTCTATAATCCCAACAAAAAACAGGCTTATGGCTATATGTGAAGATTTATATGCGGCACGAGCAGAGGGGGACCTGGAGCTGGAAGAAGGGCTTTATTGGACTCTAATAAAAATATATCGCTCACCACATGTGCTTCTTGAATACACCAAGGGTGACAAAGCTGATTAACCTACCGTATATGCAAAGTTCCAAGTGGATGTTTTTGTACACATTCGCTTCTTCCATAATCCATTCTTGTATTCATTCCCTACCTGTAGCATTGAACTGCATATGAATCAAATGAATAACGACATTGTTATACAACTCTCTTAGAATGAGCGATGGGGTTATGACTATGAGCGTCGCAACAATCCATCGTCTCCCTCGTCTAGCTAGCATATTGAAGCTGGAGGAGGGCGGCATGTAATTCGGAAAATAGTCTTCTCCTCATGTCATTTATAGAATCCCTAACTGATGTAGTGTATGAATCTGGTTAAAAAATATCCAAGTTTTATTATCGGTAAGAAATGCAAGGCATCCAGCAACATCAGGACGAAACTGTTGGGATGTTGCTGACACCCGGTGGTATTCTGCCGTTGGTGAAGTCTGTGAGCTGGTCGGTTTCGGTGGTGAAGACTCGTGAAGGTTGGGTGTAGTTTCGAGTGTGTCTACTTTTCCAGGGGGTATTTATGAGACATTGTACACCGAATTTAATGTGAAGTCGTCTTTACGTACTCCAGTTCCTAACGGAATATGTAGGCCGAATTCAGCTTAGTTGTTTCTGTTTCATTTCTTTCTTTCTGGGGCTGATGGGTCTGCTTTTGCTCCCTGCTTTTGACCTTTGGATGCATATCGTTATTCCAGTACAGATCACATGCCACACGGTCATCCCGCGTTGATGAGGTGCGACTTTCTGGTGGGGTTGTTCAGTGGTCACCAATCCCAGTTGCTGTACAGACCGACAGCTAGACAGCAATGCTGGGTACATTTCCAAGTTTCTTTGATATGTCGGGCTTCAAATAGAAGTTGCCTGCTGAACTCCCGCAGTGCTGAGACCGCGTAACTGTCGACAACGTACCCCAAAATATCTACATTTGTCGAGCGAATTTGTGACCCCGATTAACAACCTCGCTTTGGATAAACGTGGGTGACTCTGAAATTGTCAGGTGTATGTGTAGTTCCGCGAAGGAAGTCACCCGACCGAATAAACAGCAATAAGTATCGCTCAAAAAACACAAGACGACAAAATATGTGACTGCCAGTTGACCTGACGAATCTTGTGAGCCACCACCACCACCCACCCACCACCATCACCACCACCACCGAAGTAAGATGAGCTCGGAGCTCCGGTTCTGAGTTTTTGCCCTACTACCACTCCTAGTCAACTAGCGCAGTCACTCTACAACAACAGTACTACTAGTAGTACTAGTAAAACTTAGTAACGCCCAACTGCCGCTCATCGCCGAAATGTCTAAAGCATCTCTCCGCGGCACAGGGGGCGCCGCTGAACAGACGCCAGTGGAGAAGTCCGAAGCATCACCAAGTTCGAGTTGCGTTGCTGGAATGTGCGAGAAAACGGCTATGAAATGTGTCAAGATACGACCGCTCCGGGACGTCCTTCGAGACGCAAGCAGAGTCGCCGCTGGTGCTACTACTAGTAGCACGAGTACTAGCTCAGCCGCGCAGAAACGATTGCCGCCGCCCAAGCGACTCGCCCAGGCCGGAAGAAATGTAGCTTCGACGCCGCATCGCGTATCCGCCGTTACTAAACAGCCGGCGCATGGCGGAGGAGGCGCGAAATTGCGGCGGCACCCAGCGGAGGGAAAGGGCAACTTTAACGATCCTAGAAATGGGCGGAGACCTAGATCATCAGTGGCTGAAGGCCAATCTGGTGGAAGAATCGTCGCGGGATCCTTGGGGCTTCACCCTAAAGCAGACGACAATGATTCCAACTTGAAGCCCATGCAAGACTCCGAGGCATCATCTTCAGACGACGACCTGATTGACCTGGTTGACTCCGAGGAGATCTCATTGCAAGGCAGTGATTGTCCTGCGATGAGTCATGGTCAACCGCTTCAACGACGTCAACGGAAGTGCAACCTGAAGGCCCTAGTAGTACTAGCAGCCGGACCAGCGCCTGTGAAGCACCAGGTAATATTTTGAGAGCTGATTCTTTTCTGGCGCCAGAATCATGGACTACTTGCCACAGCTTTGTTCAACACTAGTAGTAGTACTATCCACAGGTAGACTCATGCGGCCTAGGGCACAGCATTGGTACTAATGTTACTTGGACGTTCTCGTGAAAAACATGATTCACCTTCACCTCCTCCATGAAAGTACTTTCCTGCTCTCGCGCCCTCCTTCTTCGTTTGTCCTCCTTTCTTCCTCGCCCAACGTTCTGCCGCCGGTTCACCCTTCTTCCCTAGTAGTGCTTCCTAGTAGGTTCGCTTCATGATCTATCATACGAAGAAATTAGCCATTGTTCTGCGCATCCTGATTCCAGCAAGACAATCTTTGCGGTGAAAACCTACTTATTCATCTTTGAACAAGTATCTTTGGTGCCCACACCTGCTTCCCTTTGTCTCCTGCTTCCTGTAGGATCATCCACTTTCCTCCGTAAAATTCAACACGTCTCGTGCAGCCCTTCCTTATGCCATCCTCCCTAAGCTTTGAATAAGAAACGAAATGCTTGCACGTGTATTGGAGATCTCTCCTGTTATTTTTTCCCGCCCTCGTACGTAAAACGGCGAGAAAATGTGACGCATTCAAGACCTGTTCATTTCATCCTTCCATCGTTTCTCCTGTCCCCTGTGCCGTTGTCACCAGGCAGGCGAGGCAGAGAGTATTTTTGGATCAGCACAGAAACGTGATTATCTTTCCTGACGACTTAATTCCTGTTCTCTCTGCCATTACCTGGTAGTTCAAGCTGATAGTATTTCCCTGCCACTGCCAACATTTGCTTTTCTTTCTTGCCATTTCTGGTCCCTCTCCCCTGTGCCGTTACCCGACAGTTGAAGCGGAAAGGGAGGCAGGACGAATACAAGACACGTCCGCAAGAAGTCGCAAAGGCAGAAATGCAACAAGTCAACGAAGATTGGGTCAAAGAGTGGAGCAACCATTATGTCATGCGAGCTCGGAATGGCATGGAATTCGACACGAAGAAGGTGCAAGCTCTCTTGAAGACTGGTGCATACTGCAACAAAAGGCAGCGGTTAGGCCAGGCTAGGTGTGGAAAGGAGGAGGAGAGGCGGGAGGGGGAGTGGGAGAAGGAGTGCAAGTCACAGCAGCAAGACATGGTTGCAGATTTGAAGGGCGAGGAAGTTCAGAGGCCGGAAAGTAGCGAAGAGTCTCTTTCGCAGCGAGAGAGGAGGAGATATACAGAGTTGGGCGAACCCGAAGTGTGCTCCAGCTATCAAAAGGACTGTGGAAGGAAGGGCAGTGGTGGGTCCTTAGCGGGTGTTGGGACGAGCAGTGGCAGTGGTAATGGCGGTGGCGGCGGCAGTGGTAGTGACAGTGGCAGTGGTGGTGGCAGTGGTAGTGACAGTGTCTGTGGTGGTGGCAGTGGCAGTGGCAGTGCTGGTGGTGGCAGTGGCATTGGCGGTATTGGTAATGGTAGTGGTGGTGGCGATGTTGGTGGAAACTGCACGAGGCTAATCGAGAGCTTCCCAAGGGTTACGCCGAAGGAATTTCATGCAGCCCTGGTTGTGGACCAAACACTTTACACTGACAAAGGGGCTGTTGGGAAGACGGAAGAAGCAGATGTAGCAATGAAGGATTTGAGTAAGGAAGGAGGAGATGGGGCCCGAGAGTGGGAAGGTACTGGAGCAGAGGAGAGTGGAGGGGCAGGAGAGAGGGAAGCGGGTGAAACAGGGAGGAGAGGAGGGGATTCGGCAAAAGGAGCGGAAATGGGTGGTGCAGGAATGCAAGTAGGGACTGAGGCAAGGGTAGGAAATGAAAATGGACCCGGAAATAAGGAAGTGGCTGTTGCAAGGGCGAGGGAAGGAGACGGAGCAGGAGAGAAGGGAGCCACAGCATGTGGTGGCTCGAACACAAGCACTGCCGGAAATGGGAGCGGGGGTACTGAGAAGGCTGCCAGTTCTGCCAACGCTGTCAATGAAAATGCAAATCAGGCAAAAGTGTATGCAGGCAAGATGGCTGTTGAGGCGGCAGGAGAGGATGCTATTGGTGGGAGAAACACTCATGGTGATCACTGCTTTTCTTCTACTAGAGAACTGGGTTCTGTTTGTACTGAAAACGGGATGAAGCCGACAGGGACAGGGAATGAGCAAGTGGGGAGAGAGAGCGCAGTTGTGCTATTCTTTGACCTTAACTGCATGCCTCCTGGGAGTTGTGGTGATGCAGATACTGAGGGTGATGGGTATAGTGGTGGCAATGGTGGATATGGGGGTGGTGGCAGTAGTGGTCGTGATGGTGATGGTGATGGCTGTTTTGCCTTGCATGAGGTGTTGGAAGCACAGAAACCGGTCCGGGAGCAGCCACAGCCGCAGCAGCAGCAGCAGCAGCAGCAGCAGCAGCAGCCACAGCAGGCGGTGAGTGGGGATGCCAGTGAACCAGAGATATCAGCAGGCCTGCTCTCAAACCAAAAGCCACTGGATGTGCTGTCACGTCAGCACCTTGAGTCTTTACGTATCAGGGACCAGTTTCTCCACTAGCAGTCCCACCAGCAACCCCGCCAGCAGTCCCACCAGCAGTCCCACCAGCAGTCCTGGCACCAACCGCACCAGCAGCACCACCAGCAGCCCCACCAGCTTTCCCACCAGCAGCAGCCCTGGAACCAACCTTATCAGCAGATACACCAACGATTTTCCCAACAGCGTAACCAGCAGCACCACCACCAGCGCCACCAGGACCCCCAGCAGCAGTCCTGCCACCAACCCTATCAGCAGACGTTTCAGGACCCTCGCTTTTCATCTCACCACCAATTTCCCCGATCACAAAACCCTCAGCAGCACCATAAGCAGCAGCCCCACCGACAACTTAACCAGCAACACCAGCACCAGCAAGAACCCCACCAAGCACCCCACCAACAGCCTAAATTCGCTGTCCCCGTTGCTCCCAGCATGCATACCATGCAGAATCCCACTGGTCCGTGTTGTCACGTAGTGCCTGCTACAGCCGCTGAGGTCATCTTTCCATCCCTTTGCCCAAGCGACGTTAGCAGCACATGCTGCCTCCCTGTTTGAAGCTTATTTGATATTTCAATCCGCGTTGGTGTGAGATGCAACATAACTTCAAACGATTTTCAGGTGAAATTAAATGTTACCATTCCTAGTTCTATTTCTGTAGGCAAGATGCACTGTCGCGGCGTATGCAAACCCTGTTGTACATATCTATATATTTGGCATGCTTAGCGTGCCTCATATGCTATTATTATTGTGCCAGCTTATAGATTCTGCATATGGTACTGGCATATGCAACCATATTGCAGAGGAAAATGAGAGCATCACGGCTAACTTTAGTAAAGTGACCCGTCTGGCTTTAAGACCGGGTCATGGCTGCTTGTCTGATCGTCAGACGAAAGCTGTAACGATGTATAGGCTTTCAGACGAATCTTAAGTACTTGTATGAGTGTCAGGTGAAAATATATAGTTAGTCTTATTAAATTTAGCCACTACAGCTACCCTTTTTTAATTTATAACCCGAAACATCCTATTCTAAGAGGAATCACCACTAGCATTACTGCTGCCGCTGTCATCATCACTACTGCTGCCACTCTCAGACTTAGAGGTTTCCTCTATTATAGCTGTGGCTTTGCCCTTCTTCCAGGTAGGGAGTTCCCATGCTGCTTCTTCTGCCGCTCTCTCTCTCGCTCCCTTGCTGCAGCCTCAACCGCCTCTTTCTGTGCGCGTGTTGCTGCTTCTGCTGCTGCTGATGCTGCAGCGCGTCTCTTCTGGTGATGGGACCGCCGTCTCTTCACCGGGCCTGATCCTTGAGCCATGACCACCTCACGAGCCGGCCGCCTCTTCTTGCTGGCATGCCACCTCTCCACCAGCTCCTCTGTGTTCAGCTCGTAATCCAGAAGAGAAACCGTCATCAGGTCCCCGAGTGTCGTGTCGCACAAGCTGCCGCGCACCCAGCTTTTAATGATGTTCTGACGGCTGAAACCGCGCTCACACTCAACAGTGCTGAGTGGGAGCATGGCAAAAGCTATCCACAGGCGACCGAGGTTCGGAAAGGCCGACTCTAAATCCGGCGTTGAGAGCATCTGCGAGAGGCTGTCGTGGAAGGAGAGGTCTTCGTGGTGAGGGGAGAGGATTGTGGTGAAGCTGGTGAGCTCCTTGGCAGCTTTGCCCCATTCGACACCTGATGGAGAGGGGAGGGGGGGGGGGAGGGACATGCGGTAGCACAGCATAAAGAGGGAGTATATTAAACTGACACCATAGAGTTGACCATCATATACATATATCATATGCAGTTTATAAAAGAAAGCGCTAACCAGGGAGGGTGTCTGGACGTTGAGGCTTCTTCTTGAACAGGTTGCGCAGAGACTCAAGCCATACGGGAAACCGGCACGCTCTCTTAGAGCGCGAACGAGGGTACCGTCCCTGCCGAAACAGACGGCTGACTTGAGGCTCTTCATGCGGTCGTCGATGTAAAACACAGTCCTCCCAGCGAACGCCGATGCCGCCTTCACGCACGACGCCAAGTCCCCCCCAAAATTTTCCTTCGCGATGTAGTCCTCGTGCAGCACGTAGGTGTGAGTCACGAGTGTTCTCGCGCCGTCGGTGCCTTCGACCTTCACCTCGCGATGCTCAAGGCTCCCGTGGTTCTTCAAGAAAGTTGCTAGACGACCACTGTTGTCGCCGAAGGTGGAGCCATACTCCACGTAGCGACTGGTCAGGGTCAGTGTGGTGTGCTGCACCATCGGCAGAACTTGCGTCACATCAAGCTGCACATATAAAACAGAACTTAGTCTAGGCACTGAAAACCAAGGGGCGACTATAAACAACACGTCCCTGAAGGAATTGTTTTCAGCAGGTAAAGCAGATGCTACAGGTTGACCGGATGACGAACCCCTAGGGAGGCTTGTTGATCTTGGTGTTGTCACCGACCAGAGGCAGCGTACAGCCTGGCGGTGGCAGCATGGTAACGCGGCGGGTGGCAAGACTCGTCGGGATTTTTGGGCAACGGGGCATGTGGGCAACTAGCCAGGTGGGCAACTGGCCAGGTGGGGGAATTTGTCGGTATCAGACGAGAAATGACTCGATCTCTGCAGTCTCAGACGAAACGTATAAGGATGTTTAAAAAATCAGATGAATATAAAAGCCTTGTCTAAAAAATCAGATTAGTTTAAAGCTGCGATCTACATACTTCGAGCGGGGGGGTCTGGTTTATCACTTGAAAACCAGGTGACCAGGTTTTTCTCTCGGCCCCTTAGCCTGCAAATAGAACGGTTGAGGGGGGTGGAGAGAGGGGGGTGGGGGTCCCTTTCCCGATATCGAACTCCCCAAGTGGTTTCCGCCCTTCCGCAGACTCTTCCCCAACCCACGAAAATGGGTTGGATTCGCGTGCTTGCGTGACTTCATCGCTCCTGTGTTTCAGAAACGAGTTGAATTCGCTTTCCAATCAGGCTGCGTGAAAGGGTGTGCATCGACAATACCCAAAAAAACGCAACTTAGTATGTAGACCGCAGCTTTAAGGAACATGTCTAGGCCATCAGATGAGCCCTAAAAAACGTGTCTAGAATCCAGACAAACAGACAACAAATTTCTGATAACGTAGGCCCTGGAGAGCATGTGAGCCTTTAGCAGCCCCTTCCTTTCTTCCCTCCTATGGGGAACCAAGTTCATTACTTACATGCCTCCGGATTTAATATCTTGTACCCCTTCTCTTCTAATTAAACTTCTTTCTTGTGTCTACCTCTCCTAGCTGTAAAACCGAAATGTATAATAGTGAACCTCGACCCAGCTAGAAACGGTGTTGCGACTAGGGAAAGAGATCGGGCCGATACAGAACTATTTCAAACCTCAAATGTTCGGATTGAACTGATGTGATTGGCTGTCGCCAATCCTAATATTCGATGTTTCACACTGCGATGAATATATAACAAAAGGTGCTGTGTGGGTAAGTGCGGTTTGTGGTGGGGTGGATGCTATTAATTTGATTCATGCTTAAGACACGGTTTCGTTTGAATTGTGTGATGGGTTCCCTTCGGCACATCAAGATTTGTGTTATACCTTATGTAAACTTGGGGGTTTAAGGTTCAAAGTTTAGGGTTGGCGCCTCCTAGATTGTGTCAATCACTCGAGAGATTTGATTTTCCTTCCTCTGCCTGGTTCCTCTCCTCTTGGTGGCACGCCATGGACACGTGTTGGAATACTTTGCTTGTGGGCATGCCAACAGAGAGGGAGTATCATATCCACCCGGATGGTAAATCCAAGGAGTTCAATGCCGTTATTCACCTAATGTGGGGGAAGTCTTGAACCCAACACAATATTTTCATACCCTTTTTCCACTTCGAGATGAGAGAAATCATTGCATGTCCCTGTTTTTAGTGAAGTCTGTTTCTGTGAGGATCTAGGATCGAGCTCAGAAAAGAGAATTGTAATTCAATGATTCACCTGGGTACAACACGAGACTATATATAGGCTCGACACAAGGCAGGTAACCCAGGTGTTACGCGAATGTTATGAGGGTCGCGAAGCGTCCCGAACAGAACCTTCCCGAACTCAGTAGAAAGCAATTCGGTGGAAACCGAATGGGCTTGAGTTCGGTACACGTAACCTGGTTCGGTGCTATAACTATAATAACATATAGGAATGCACCTAACCTAGGAAATCAAGCATATCTATGCATGATAAATAAAACACAAGCTAGTAATAGCATGGTAAAGTTCAGGCAAGCTAGCAAAGCCAACATAAGCCGTCGTACTCTCACAGTTTCTATTGAACTTTTTTTTTTTAGCCAACTACCGTACTTGTCCTCTTCATTCCAACACCTGTCAAAATAGTCTCACGTGATTACGTGCATTCACTAACCTTCGGAAGCAATTCAGAACATCTAGTTGGAAGAAAGGTTTGAATTAAGGTGTAATTTCACAAGGTTTGGTTCCTACCTTACACGGAACCGGCCCCAATGGATGTATTGTTGAAGAAAAGTGTGTTGAGGATAACATTTACATACATTTTCTTCCAACTTGTGAGAGAGAGCCATAAGTTAGAACTGACGGGCTATTCTAAATCCGTTTGCCTAGGTAGTTTAGTAATCGGTGTTGATTCACAAGACCCCATTTTTCTCCCCATGGAATTGAACTCGGATACTTTAATCTGGGAGGGAAAACGAGGGGGGAGGGGCTTAGCGTTCGGGCGGATACGGTACCATGAGGGAAATGTGAAAATGACAAAAAACAATGGAATGGAATTAGGATTCTAAATTCGAATGCAATCACCTACGAATCAAAACTAGACGTGTAGGGAATTTTTGCGCATTCGGGTTTTGTCAAGGCAAGGGAGCAAGAAAAAGGGTGGTAAACAGACTTCCAGTTGCATCAGTCATCCATTTCAAGGGCATCCATATGCTGTTTTTACAAACATATACTACCCTTGATGCACTCCTTGCTGGCTCCCCATCATTCACAATGAGAACCAACATTTCGTGCCTGGTATTGTCAGAATCCCAACCACTAGACCATTGGGATAAAAGGGCTTGTTTCAGTAGCGGGTCAGTGCGCCCATAACCCCCCAGGCAAACGCGCCTGTAACCCCCCCTAGGATCGATCGGGGATCTCACAGTGCAGCTCTACTGACACCCCCCCACACTGGGAGGCCCAGGACTGAGCACAGTGGCAACGGCCTACATGTGCATACACCGGGATTCGAACCCGAGACCGCTCTGATACCATGTCAGAATCCCAACCACTAGACCATTGGGATAAAAGGGCTTATTTCAGTAGCGGGTCAGTGCGCCCATAACCCCCCAGGCAAACGCGCCTGTAACCCCCCCTAGGATCGATCGGGGATCTCACAGTGCAGCTCTACTGACAGGTATGTCTAGCAATAAGCGCTTTCACTTTTGTTGGGCATGCATCCATTCATCTTATTTTTTTGAGCGAGGGTGAGAATAAAGTCACACCACTTAATTCAACAATACCCATTCGACTTATATGATTGTTGACATCGATTTGGTTGACGAAACAAACTTTCCCTCATGGGAGTGAATATTCAACTGTGCAAACACCCTTAAGTAAGCTTGGTTTGCACATAAAAGGCTCTGCCATTCCAAGCAAATATGTACCTTCAAGGTTGTATTGAGTATGAAGATGAAGGGTCGAGAGATGCTGGCAAACAAAGAAGCTATCCGCTGCATCGTTCCAACTCACTCATCTTGTTTCTCCGTGTGGCTGCATTTTGCAATAAGATGGTTGGAGTGTTCTCAAATGCAGTCGCTGTAGTAATATAGTCGTGCTACTACATTGCATGACGTTGCCATGCCAATGTACACGAACAATAACGTGAAAATTGATTGGATTAGTAACTCTAAGAAGACCGAACAATATGGTGTTTCTCACCGTGATGGTTCGGGATGTTCCACGGACTTCGAGTCACAGATTGCAAAGCCCTACCTATCGTACCGTCATACCCCGGATAGAAGCGCAGGCCTCGGATAAGCGCCGGCGCTTATAAAGAGATGACGGCGCTTATATCCGGTCCTCGATTATAAGCCCACCCCCTGACGAAAAAGATGATTTATTATAAGCGCATATTGTTTTTTCATTTGAAAACCTGTCGAAATACAGGAACGAATTTCACATTATCAGGGAAACGAACTACAATTTCGATTTCCCACACTCTGATCTCACTTTTTGCGCGTCTAGTCAGCATGTGCTGTCATTCTGTCAGTATGAGTTGGCAGGGAATCACTCACTGCCAAGCTGCGCGAGAATTAGATTCGCGACCCTATATGTTTTTGACTCGATTAGAATTGGCAGAACGGGATCTACAGTTTGGTGTAAAACAAATAGAAATTCATTTTTGCCATTTTATAGACGCCGGCGCTTATAAATTTCCTCAATTATAAGCGCACCCCCTAAAAAACAGTGTTTTATTACAACCCAAGGGGCGCTTCTATCCGGGGTATGACGGTATCACTTTCGTTGCATCATTCCTGCTTCTCTGAAAATGGTACCGTATAGTTCCGGCTAGAAGACCCGCCGGTAAGAAGGTCCCCCGGGACTCTTGATTAGGTAGGGGGACTCTTATTGTGGCCGATTTTGTGAGGACTCTAATCATCCCCCCTTTTCTGTATACAGTAGATATAATTGCTATAGTGCGTCAGCTTTTACTGGTATAAATTCGAATTCTGACACGCTTTTTGTGTCAGACTCGAACTCTGACACTTCATTTGTGTCAGACTGAAATTCTGACACAAATCTGACGCGCCGCACGCGCGAAATATGCGCGAATTCGTTACGAACATAAGGCCCCCCCACCCCAAATTGAGTCGTACACCCTAAATATCAGATTGATCATTGATAAATAGGTTACCCCGGGTCTTAAAAAATTGCTGCCGCCATAATGTCCACCCAAGCACAATTTCCAGCATTTGTAGAGAGTCCCCCGGGTCTTCTAGCCGGAACTATACGGTACCACATCTATTCAGCTGACTTTCTACATGCCTCTGGATCTGGGTCCTGTCTCCCTCCTTTCCCCACTCGTGTGTCATGGCCTTTCCAACCAACTCAATGCAAACACAGTCCAGCATTGCTACGACTACCGTATATCGACTGTTCAAAAGGTCAAGGGAGGAGGGTCTTGCTTCGGGCTCCATTCTTCTTTTCTGTTTGTTTGCGACTGGTGACAACATATGTTATATCACAACCTTTATCGCAAAGCCCAGGCCAAAATCAGCTTAACAATGAAATTGTGGGAAAACATCCCCAAAACACCACTCTTTCAATTTGCATGATACTTTTTGCGATTACGGTAAGCCTGGTTTTCCTCTTTAGTTGCAGTACTAGTTAACCATCAATACAGATTCGGCATGAACAGGAACACCAGCCCAGGATCACTGCAATTTATTGTCACCACCACCAGCATCACCATCACAATCCCCACCACCAACAGAACCAGTGCCAGCCGTTTTACCATCAGCAGCACCACCAGGAGCAGCAGTAGAAGCACCACCTCGATCATCAGCAGCAGCACCACCAGGAGCATCAGCATCAGCAGCACCAGCAGCACCATTAGCATTCCTTAGCCTCTCATCACGTTCCTCCACTTTTCTTGCTTCATCCACCTCCTTTCCTTCCTCCGACTGCCTTCTTTCCTCCATATCCCTTGCATCCTCCTCCCTTCTTACCTCCACCCCCCTTCTCTCCTCCTCCTCCCCTCCTTCCTCCACATCCCTTCGCTCCTCCTCCCCCTTTGCATCCTCCCTTGTATCCTCCCTTGCATCATCCTCATCACTGTCATCAGAGCCATACGCCAGCAACCCTCTCAGCCCACCGCTCTCCACATCCTCCAACTCCTCCACCTTCCTCTTATCGCCAACTGCTGTCGCACCCACACCTCCACCACCGGCAGAACCAGCAACACCAGCAGCACCAACAGAACGAGAAGCAGGAAGAGCAGGAGTGGAGCTAAGACCAGAAGACGCAGCAGCAGCTCCCTTGACAGCAGCTCTAGCAGCGGGTGGCGATTTGAGAATCAAGACGGGAGGGGTGTGTGGCACGGATCGACCCAGCCCGTCCCATGCTGTGGTCATGCCTTTGCCTGGTGAATGAAAGGGCGGACGGACAAAAAGAAGAGAGGCAGAGAGAGAAGATGGCCAAGTGGGGGCAGGGAATCCGAGAACCACGACAACAGCTTTAGCAAAGAGTCATGTGTCTCTGAGTCTGCGTGCATTGAGGTGGTTTTTGAGGCGCCTCAGAAGAAGAACGTGTCTCTTAGTCTGAGCAGCCCTTGCAGCCTGAGATGCTATTGCAGCCTGAGACGCCCAAGCACACAGCTTACCAGGGGCATGTGGCGTGGCATGGATGACGGATGGATCGCCGGGCCACGTGCCTCTGAGCCTGTGCCGCCCACGCAGACATGTTTGCCTGCTGGGCTCTACTGCTACTTGATTATGCCTGTGGCAGCTACTTACCAGGGGCGTGTGGCGTGGCGCGGATGACGAATCGCCGTGCCACATGTCTCTGAGTCTGAGCCGCCCTCGCAGACATGATAGCCTTGCTGACAGGAATGCCTGCTTGCCTTACAGCTTACCGAGACTGAAGCAGCTACTTACCAGGGGCGTGTGGCGTGGCATGAATGACGGATCGCCGCGCCACGTGCCTCTGAGTTTGAGCCGCCCTTGCAGACATGATTGCCTGCTGCCTCTCCATGCGCTCAGCCTCGGCTGCCTGTGGGAAGAACGAAGGGATAGGCAAGGGAGTCACAGAAACAGGCGATGCAAGGCATGGAATAAACAAACCCTTTGCCATCTGCAACTGAGTCTGAGCCGCCCTTGCAGACATGATCGCCTGCTGCCCTCTCCATGCGCTCAGCCTCTGCTCCCTGTGTGGATGATAGAAGACAAGTGGAGTCATAGAAACAGGCGACGGCGCGACGCAAGGCATGAGTCAAACAAACCCTTTGTCATCTGCCTCTGAGTTTGAGCCGCCCTGTGTGCTGTCCAGTGTGCTTGCCCTTGTGTTTGCGCAGAAGAAACGTCACTCGTGCAAGCAAGTGATGCCATGTGAAAATGACTCCATGAAAGAAAGAAGGAAAGAAAGAAGGAAAGAAAGAAAGAAAGAAAGAAAGAAAGAAAGAAAGAAAGAAAGAAAGAAAGAAAGAAAGAAAGGAAGGAAGGAAGGAAGGAAGGAAGGAAGAAAGAAAGAAAGAAAGAAAGAAAGAAAGAAAGAAAGAAAGAAAGAAAGAAAGAAAGAAAGAAAGAAAAGAAAGAAAGAAAGAAAGAAAGAAAGAAAGAAAGAAAGAAAGAAAGAAAGAAAGAAAGAAAGAAAGAAAGAAAGAAAGAACGAAAGAAAGGAAGAAAGAAATCAATAAAGAAGAAAAACACTCACGCATGCACCATCGGCCATGCGAATAGGGCAAGCACCCTGCCTTCCTTAACTGTTCAGCCTCACTCCATGCCTTACCCTTACCTGGATTTCTCAGTCTTACCCTGGCAAATGGGTCGTTGCAGAATTTGGAGATATGGCCCTTGCGACCACACCTGGTGAAGTGGGAGAGACAACGAGAGGTGGAAAAAGGGGTGTAGTGGCGGGGGCAGGGTGGGGGCAATGGAGAGAGGACGATTGTTTGGTGCACGATCAGACCACCCTCGCAAATGGGTCGTTGCAGAATTTGGAGATATGGCCCTTGTGACCACACCTGGTGGAGGTGTTAAAGGCAGACGAGCAGGGGGGCAGGGGCGGGGATGGGAGAGAGCAGGGCAACAGCAGGGGTGGGAGATTTTGAGTTGAAGGTTGACAAAATCTTAGGGTTAGGGCTGGGGTGAGAGCGGGGGCAGGGACGGTGGGTGGCAGGGGTGGCAGCAGGGGTTTGGGTGGAGGTTTGGTGGAGAGTCAGACTAAAATACACTCTGGTAATTGAGTCACTAGACGACTTCAATGTTCCTGTACCTCATACTTTGTGCTCCAGCAGAGGTAGGTAACGGTGGAAGGGAGAAGGGGGGGAGGGGGATGGGGAGAGGGAGTGTGGAGAGCGGGGTAAGGAGGGGAGGGGTGGAGGAGGGGGGACACGTACTTGTGGCAGGAGACGTTGCGGCAGTTTCGCTGAAGGTGGCACGCAGATGCTGCAAGTGACTTTCGAGTCAAGGAGTCTTTGAGAATTGTCAAAAACACCTTGCGGATTACGTCGCACTGCAGATGCAATGAATAAGAAAACGTACTTGTGACAGGAGACGTTGCGGCAGTTGCGCTGAAGATGACCCGTCTGCCCGCAGATGCTGCAGGTGCAGCAACTGCTGAAGGTACATTTATACCCAGGGGATAGGGGCACGTACTTGTGACAGGAGACGTTGCGGCAGTTGCGTTGGAGGTGGCCCGTCTGCCCGCAGATGCTGCAGGTGACGCCTGCTGTGCATTCCCACGCCATGTGCCCACGGCTACTCCCCCCACCCACCACGTGCACGGCAAGAGGTGCACAAGAAAGAAGAGAGAGAGAGTGGAGAAAAGTTGCAGCAGAGAGGGATGAGAGAAAGGAAGGGTTGATCGTTCGTCATTAAACTTGTCCATTCCCACGCCATGTGCCCGCGGCTACTCCCCCCACCCACCACGTGCACGGCAAGAGGTGCACAAGAAAGAAGAGAGAGAGAGTGGAGAAAAGTTGCAGCAGAGAGGGATGAGAGAAAGGAAGGGTTGATCGTTCGTCATTAAACTTGTCCATTCCCACGCCATGTGCCCGCGGCTACTCCCCCCACCCACCACGTGCACGGCAAGAGGTGCACAAGAAAGAAGAGAGAGAGAGTGGAGAAAAGTTGCAGCAGAGAGGGATGAGAGAAAGGAAGGGTTGATCGTTCGTCATTAAACTTGTCCATTCCCACGCCATGTGCCCGCGGCTACTCCCCCCACCCACCACGTGCACGAGGATATGTGCACAACAGGAGAGCGTAATGAGAAAAAGGTGTAGCAAAGGGGAATAAGAGAGAGAGATGGAGAGGAAAAGGTTGATTGCTTATTATTGAACTTGTGCATTCCCACGCCATGTGTCCCTGGCTATACACCCCCCCCCCCCCCCCCCCCCCCCCCCGCCCACATATGCAGCATGCATGGCAAGAGGAGCGTAGAGAAGAGTGCGTAAGACGGTATGGGGGATGTGAGCAGGGATAAGACGGGGACAAGAGGGAGAGAATGAGAGAGGGGATGAGCAAGAGAGAGGGACGAAAGAGGGATGAGAGTGGGTATGAGAGACGGAGGTGCAGGGAATGTGAAACGGAGACGCAACGAAACGGCGATGAAGGAATGGCGATGACAAGAGAGTGGGAGGCGTACTAGAAAGTGGGGTGCGGTAGGGAGATTAGTAGAATGACGCCGTACCCGTTATAAGTACGTACCCATTGCATTTGAAACACGTCTTGATGTTACAATCCCTGGATAGATGACCTAATCGGCCGCATCGATGACATGACGAAATCGCTTCCATGGCGCCGCCGAGCCGCGTGTTACGGTTAACTCAGAGCGGGGCCGCGTTAACGGTAAATCTACAGTGGCCGCTGCGATAAATTCAGGACGTCGAAGGGGACAGGGGTGTGGAGGTGGCCCGTGCCTCCGTGTTTAACGGTCAACTCACAGCGGCCGCCGAGAGCTTAACATTTTAGTACGTGCCCTCATATAGCAAATACTGTGTGGCATTGAAAACTAGAAGGTGTTTTCAACGTCCGATCAGCCGCGATGATCGCAGTCGAAGATACGGGCCGCGTTCACTACGAGTAAAGCGAGTCGCCTCTAGTGGTAACAATACCGCTCCTGCCGTGGAAATACAGTTAAAGCTAAACCGAGAAGTGGATCAACTACCACGGCTTTGGGATTTCTAGATACGCCACAGAACGCACATATGTGCCTTGTTTTTCTCGGGTCCGGCGGCACTTTCTGCGGAGATCCTAAAAAGGAACGAATTCTGAACTATCTACAGTGAGCCCTAAACAGCTGATCTTTGACAGGAACTTCAAGGCCGTGTTTACGATAATCGAAACGCCAGAAGCACGGCACTCGATTTTTATAACCTCCTGACGAATTAGGGCTCGTACGGTGGTTTCACATAGTGACACGAGCATTTTCAGTTTCTTCAAAACGCGGTCTGAATCCACAAGTGCAAGCAAGCAGCCTTGCCGTGGTTGGCGAAAGGAAACTTTCGCTTGCGGTTTTGGTGCCACTAACAGCCACCCGATGAGCACCGACGAATTTACATGATCGTCAGAACTGAACCGTGTCAGTCAGCTTTTGCCATTTCCACTTTCGCGCTAATCCTGTTACAAGTCTACAAAAAAAGCAACCAACAACCAACTCACCTTTTCGTCATCAATAGTGTATCGTAGGAAAGAAGGACATGCAGCTACGGTAACATGGATCGACTAATAGAAAGTATAATCATCTGGTGGTCCCAAGTGTCGCCACGTGATCCAATCAGGCACCTGTCCGTGTCACCATCACCTCGATGTTGCTGTTCAATCTCGCGATGCATTGGCCGCATTCCCAAATCGGAGGTGGAGGTTTCAAAGCTCCACCAGTCATGTACCAGTTGGAAGTTGATTCTCCCGCCAGTCAGTCTTCTGCTGCGGGTGGGCTGGTTTGGGGGAGCAACAGAAACACCAGCGTATTGGTTCCGACTGTCATTCACCCGAGCAATTTCAGCAAGTTGTTTTGCGCTGCAATACGGTATCTCTAGATTTAGAGCGGTTGGGGAGGGTTTAAAATAATAAAAGTACGGAATGGCCTGATTCGTGCATGTGAAAAATGGCAGTTGATGTTTGAAATGACAACAATGGCGGCGACTACAGAAGTTCATACACATCGTTTTCAACCAACTCTGCTCTGATCACTGTCAGCCATGGCCTTATGAGGTGCTAATTTGCAGACAATATTTAATTGACGTGTGACCATCCTATCTAATGCCTAGTCGTACTGTACTATGATGAGTCATAATACGAGCTTCCACGCCCGCTTTTCCTCGTCACTTTCGGATTACTGCTGACTACGACAATCCGTAGCTTTCATCATCCTGTTAACATTAACTACTGACTACGAATTCGTAGCTTGCATCATCCTCAGCGGTTGCTAACAAACAGAAGATTTCGAGTATATATTCAAGCTAGTTAGTAGCTATTCAAGCTTAAAGGGTCAGTTCCCACTCACTCATGGGTCTCAGGGCCCTCCCCGAACTGCACGGCAGGCAGGATTTCCTTCGTTTGAAGGACGTTCGACACGCGCATAAGAGTCACTGTCGTTCCCGACAACCACTCTCTAGTGGTCATAGTTTTCAAGTTCGAGCTGGTTCGCGGAAGCAGAAAAACGGCTCACAGAAACATCATGGCTCTCATTTCGGAGGCGACCCCACGCTGAGCACGAATAACGGAAGAAACGATGGTATAGAGAAGACTAACGCGGCGAGTTCGCCGTTTTCAGTTCTCAAGGGCGTGACCCCTGTCAACAGAGAGCCCGTAGCGCAGGTACAGCCCGCTCCTCCCGTGCTGTTACCACCTGTAAACAATGATCTCGAAATTTCTTTAATGTCGTAATCCGATCCTCGTTAGTCTTATTCCTGCCTTTCAGATAAACTCTCGCACGCCTGCCTCACGTCAGACAACAGAGAAAGATAGTCCTAATAGCGAAGATCCGCTCATGGAAGAGTATTTGACCAAGTACTACGGAAGCGATGAAGACGAGGAAATACTCCGAGCAAGCAAACGGACCGAGAAATTCTGGAAGGTGCGTCCTGTAACGTGAATTGAGTGAACCCAAAGAAGGATACAAGTATATAATCGTCCCGGTGTGATTGAGGTGATGCGGATGGTGAATATGGTCAAACGCGCATTCGTACAGCATAATTCTTGAAGGTTCATACATTCACCCCGGATTGGGATGAAGAGATCACTGTGTGGGGGGTATGAAACGATGAATGCCCCTCCCTCTTCCCTCCCCCACCCCCCCCCCCCCACCCCCCCCCCTCCTCTTCCCCCTCTCCCACCTCTTCCCACCCATGCCCAATTCTTCCAGGCCTTTGCAGCGGAGCGCAAGGATGGGGACGAGAAGGTTCCGAGCAGATTCAGGCGGAAGAAACTGCCAAAGTCGGAGAGACGAGCGGTGGCAGGGAGTGTGGGTGCGGAGCTAGCTGGCGCATCTGCTCACCCGGTTGATTTTTACGACATCAGGGGAGAATACTCCGATTTTGAGAGCATGTGAGTGAGAGCATCGGGGAAAACATGGGGTGAAAGTTTCTGGACATGGGGAGAACATGGATGGACTGACATAGTGTTTGAGTATTCTTTAATTTGAACTGCGCAGCAGGTAGTAGTAGTTTGCGGCCCCTGACTTTTGAGTCGACTCAAAAGTCACCTCGCAGCAGGTAGTAGTAGTTTGCGGCCCCTGACTTTTGAGTCGACTCAAAAGTCACCTCGCAGCAGGTAGTAGTAGTCTGCGGCCCCTGGAAAGAAGTACTAGAAACTGACGAAGCTGCGAGCATGCCTACAATAGATGCGCCATCAGAGGTGAGGCATAAGTGGGTGGGTGCGAGGCGTAACCTTCTTTTGTTACAGGGTTACAATGCGCTCGACAGCAGGCCGGCCGAAGCCAGCTTGGTGGGCAGCTGGCCCAAGCTGAAGAAGCCGTTTCATCCCTCCTACCTCATGTTGCCCCGTGCATATTCCCTTGTTTTTCCTTCTCTACTGACGCCCTGGCCCCTGCCTCTGGTATTGGTGGACGGGTACAATGTGGTGGGCAGCTGGCCGAAGCTGAAGAAGCCGTTCCATCCCTCCTACCTCATGTTTCCCCATGCATATTCCATCACCACAGACGCATTACCGTTAGTTCTAGTGGACGGGTACAACGTGGTGGGCAGCTGGCCGAAGCTGAAGCAGATTGTCTCTCTTCCTTCATGCCCGCCCTATCATCCCCGCCCATCCGCAGCTCCACGGACGCCTTGCCTCTGGTATTGGTGGACGGGTACAACGTGGTGAGCAGCTGGCCCAAGCTGAAGGAAGTGCCAGGCCATGGCCCGCAACCCTCCTCCCCACACACTCTCCATCCTTGACCCGCTGCCAGCTCCACAGATGCGTTGCCTCTAGTATTGGTGGACGGGTACAACGTGGTGGGCAGCTGGCCCAAGCTGAAGAAGCCGTCTCATCGCTCCTACCTCATGTTTCCCCATGCATATTCCATCACCGCCCCAGCTCCACAGACGCATTACCGTTAGTTCTAGTGGACGAGTACAACGTGGTGGGCAGCTGGCCCAAGCTGAAGCAGATTGTCTCTCTTCCTTCATGCCCGCCCTATCATCCGCGCCCATCCGCAGCTCCACAGACGCCCTGCCCCTCGTGCTCGTTGACGGGTACAACGTGGTGGGCAGCTGGCCCAAGCTGAAGAAGCCGTTTCTGCGAGGCGACTTGGAGGAGGCGAGAGAGAGGCTGCTGCTGGAAGTGCTGCCGTACCCCCGATACGCTGGTAGGGTACTGGATGCTGTTGCTGCTGGTGGGTGTTGTTCGGGGTAAATAAGAGTTGTTTCTCTAATGAGGCGAGGGAGAGTCTGCTGCTGGAAGTGCTGCCGTACCTGCGATACGCTGGTAGGTGTTATTGCTGGTGGATGTTGCTTGGTGGTAGGTGCTTTCTGCGGGGCGACTTAGAGGAGGCGAGAGAGAGGCTGCTGCTGGAAGTGCTTCCGTACCCGCGATACGCTGGTAGGTGTTGATGTTGCAGGGGGGTGCTTTTTCAGTCGGCACTTGAAGAAAAATAGAGGGAACTCGGAGATCAGAGAATTTAGAGCAGGCGAGAGACTGCATGAAGTGCTGCCATGCCCATGGTTTTTTTTCCGAGTTTATTCAACTATTTTTATTCGACTATGTAGGCTTTGAGTTTATTCAACTCTCTCACACCTTCTAGCCACCATTTCTCCTTCACATCCCAACCTGTGCAGATGTGCGGGTTCTGGTGGTTTTCGATGGTTACAATTCCAATAGCCCTGGTAACGACCGCATCTTGTCATATGGGTATGTATGTATGCACCATGTGTTTACGTTTCTGTATCTGGTAGCATGGGTATGTTTCCTGTAACCAGCATATTTACCTTATCCCATAACGTGCAATCCCGTACCATGCCATGCATGCCATGGCATGCTATGCCATCCCATACCATGCCTTCCCAGAGCATGCCATGCCATGCCATGCCATTATCTGCAATGCCATGCTATGTCATTCTACTCTACTCCATGCCGTTTCATGCAATCCCATACCATCCATTTCCCATCGCATCGCATCGCATACCACCTCAGTCCATCCCATGCCATGCCATGCACATCACTTTGTATCCCAGCACATGCAGAAACTATGATGCACCCCATAAGTAGATCCCGTCACACTGTGCTCACTCATCCTCTCTGCATTGCCTGTTCACTACATGTATCTCCATTCACCTAAAAAATGCCGCCACTGCGTGTTGCATGATCTTATTTTATGCATGCGCATCATGTGAAATAAGAGTGTTCTTGAGATGTCTCGAACACGCCACCACTACGTGTTGCATGCGTTCATCCGGGCATGCACCTCACTAATCTGTTTTTTTCTTTCAATTGAACATCTACTTACCCATTTACAGTTTCCATGTGCTGATGTGTCCTTCTCGATGTGCTGAGGTGGCAGTGTGGACGTGGCATTCTCCAATGGCATCTCAGCAGACGAATGGATTGAGAAGGAGGTCAGTGCGTGGTATCACGCGCACACTAGGAAAATAAGCGAAAATAGGCGAAAAATAGGCAGTTGGGAGTCGTTTTCGTCAAACCAATCCGCGCCAGCTGATGCTTCTCTATGCGTTAAAGAATCCATCTCAAAGAAAGTCGACAGGGTCGATGGGCAACGTAAAACAGCCGTTTTTCATCATGCATGTCATCATGTCATGCCTTAGCATGGCATGGTATGATATGGCATGGCATGACGTGGTATGGGATGGCTTGGCATGGTTCATGCTACGCCTAGCAAACTCACTTCGCATCAGCAAACCAAACCTTTTCGCCTCGGCAAACAATGCTCAAAAGTGATTCCAAACCCTTTCACCTCAGCAAACTCACCGTCGTTGGCTGAAACTTCCCGCACCTTCTCGCATCCACATTTCCCTTGTCGTCCCTACTTCCTCACTTTTCATTCTCTGTCGCCTTTTATTGTTCTCCTCCCTTCCCTCACTTCGCCAGGTATCCAGTCTCATGCAGCACCGCACTGCACCGTACATCACCGTGATCACATCAGATGTTCAGCTGAAACTGGCTGTTCTCTCCAGGGTGAGGAGTTGGGGGTAGTTGAAGGGGAGTTGGAGGCAGTTGGGGGTAGTTGAAGGGGAGTTGGAGGCAGTTGGGGGTAGTTGAAGGGGAGTTGGAGGCAGTTGGGGGTAGTTGAAGGGGAGTTGGAGGCAGTTGGGGGTAGTTGAAGGGGAGTTGGAGGTAGTTGGGGGTAGTTGAAGGGGAGTTGGAGGTAGTTGGGGGTAGTTGAAGGGGAGTTGGAGGTAGTTGGGTGTAGTCGGGGGGTGTTGGTGGGGTGAAGGGAATTGGGGGGATGGGAAGTACTGGCACCGTCTATCAATCCCCACTCACTCCCTGCCTCTTCACCCTGGTCGTTCCATCGTGCGGAGTAGCAGGGTAGAAGGAACGGGGGGTTGTGTTACACCGAGTGGATGTAGCTTGCTGTGCTTGTAACATCAAGAACTCAACCCCCCCCTCGTTCCCCCACTCCCCCAAACCCCACCCCCGCTTGTCGCAATTCCTTTCATGCTGCATTTTTTCAGGGTGGCTATGTCAAGAGCTCAACCGCTTTTATACAGGAGGTATGACTCTCCTTCATTCATGCAGCCTCACCTTTTCTCAAAAAACACCCCATTTCTTTAACATTTTTTTTTTCCTTTAATCTCAAGACACCATATGTTCACACAGGAGGCATGCCTGGTCTTTATGCATGCAGCTTCACCTCCTCATGTCAACCTAAGCCGGCCAGAACATGCACTCTTTGCTAAGAAGATAATTAAAATAATTCTCAAAGCTTGCTACACGAGAAGCAATTCCATGTAATCCATCTGGCTTGTGCAGTCATTACCTTTGTAGTCCATGTGTCCATGTGTCCATGTGTCCATGTGTCCATGTGTCAGAGCATCCAATCACATGTGATAGGCAGAGCGTTGTGCTGCTTCTCTCCTCCCAAACCTCAGGGAGAAGAACATATTTATCTAATCTTGCCCATGTGCGTACAGGATTTATTTCCTCTTTTTTTCTCTAATTTCATCTCCTTCCATACTTTCGTCTCTTCCTCCTGTCCCTCCTCTCCTACGGCAGTTGAGGGACGCTCGCAGGGATCCAAACGAAGCCCTACAGAGTGCCGAGTATGTGCCCTCCTCTCCTCCCTTTCCCCCCCGCTTCCTCTCCTTCCTGCCACTCCTCTCGCTCTCATATCCCTCCCGAGCTCCGTCAATTGCCCTTCAAAGAGCGCATCCCTTTAGCCCTTCGCCCCTTCCTTCTCTGCTTGTGATTCCCCCTCCCCCCCTTCCCTTCTCGTCCGCACCACAGCTCCTACTTGCGGATACCGCTCGAGACGAGCATCAGCTCCTGCAGCCAATCTCTTTTTCTGACAACTCAAATAACCTACTTGCGGATACTTCTCGGGAATCAGATCGCGCTGACTTAGTGCATTCCCTTCCTCCTCCAACCCCATCTCTTTCTCTTCCCTCCCTTCCTTATACCTTCCCTTCTCACTGTACCAGCACGTACAAAAGCGAGCCTTCAGGACTTTCCCTCTGCTCCACTAATCTGTTCCCTCTCTTCCCCTAACATAATCCCGTCCCTTCCCCACCTTCCAGCACGTACAAGCGCAGTCTGCTGGAGCATCAACTGCCTCAGGCGACCCATTATACTTTTCGCTTCTTCTCCCTAACCCCTTCCACTCTCCATCCCACCCCTCTCACCATACCAGCACGTACAAGCGCAGTCTGCTGGAGCATCAACTGCCTCAGGAGACTCTTCAGGGGCTTCTGGCCATGCGGAGATCAGCAGCCGAGGATGACCCCTACTACCTAAATTACATTGTGAGTAATACCCCAGAATTTGGAGTACATTGTGAGTAGTACCCCTATTGCTCAGCATCAGCTCCCCTCAGGCGACTCTTCATGCTCTTCTGGCCATGAGGAGATCAGCAGCATAGGATGACCCTTACTACTTTAAGTACAATGTGAGTGATACCCCTGCTATTCTGAGTACATTGTGGGTAGTACCCCTACTATTCAGCTTCAGCTCCCCCAGACGACTCTTCAAAGGCTCCTGGCCATGCGGAGATCAGCAGCAGAGGATGATCCTTACTACCTTAAGTACATTGTGAGTAATACCCCTGCTATTTCGAGTACATTGTGAGTTGTGCCCCTACTATTCAGCTTCAGCTCCTTCAGGCGGCCCGTCAGGGTCTTCTGGGCCCAACTTAAGTGTGACGGCATATCAGATGGCCCTCACGCACCTAAGCATACCCCTTTCTCTCTGCTCCCTTTTCTTGCTCATGCAAAATACCAGGTCAAGTATGACAAGACCGCATCAGACACCACTCGCTCCTCTCCCTCTTCCCCCTCCTCTTCCACCACCTCTCTCTCCTCCTCCTCCTCTCTCTCCTCCTCCTCCTCCTCCTCCTCCTCCTCCTCCTCCTCCTCCTCCTCCTCTGCCTTCAACAGTTCCTCATCTTCCTCCTCACAGCCCCCTAGTCCCACCAGCTCACCCATTCCCACCAAGCACACGACCAGGAGCAAGCGAACCCCCAGCACAGCACAGGAAGCCTCCTTACACCCGTTGAGTTTGCGAGAACAGCTGCAGGCACATCTGGCAACAACACAAGGGGGAGAGGCTGCTGGCGGGCCGTCTTCGCTTTCGGAAGCTTCTAGAGACATCGGAGGAAGCAATAGAGACAGCAGCAGCACCAGCAGCAGTATGAGTCAGAGCAGTGGGATAAGCAGCAGCAGTAGCAGCCAAGGGGCAGAGGGTGCTGCAAATGGCAGCACCAGTCAAGGCAATGGCTCAAGCCATGCGCTTGCTCGGAGTGCACGAGATGAGCAGATGCTGCAACACCACCGAAAAAAGCAGCAGAAGCAGAGTAAGCACAAACAGAAGCACTCTGGGAGCCAAGAATTAATAGATCTGGGCAAGGATCAGCAGCCACAGAACAAAGGCCAAAATAACGAGAAGGGGACGCAGGAGCAGAAACAGAGGCCTGGTAAAGCATTGCAACAGGAGCATGCAAAGCAAGGGGATGGGGCCATTGCTGGGTCAGTCTCCCAGGGATTTTCAGGCGCTCTTGGCAGTAGTGAAACCAGTAAAGCTCTTGTTGCTTTGAAGAAGCAGCTCCAGGAGCAAAATTGGCAGGAGAGACAGCACGGGAGGCGAAGATAGCACCATATAGTGGTAGTGGTATGAGGACAAGGTCTAGCTACCACTTGCTAGAAACTGTGGAACCTTATCATGCCAGGTCCCACATTGTACATTTTATAATGCTACTTCAATGCTACCAAGCAAAGCAGCGTTTCCTCGCATGACAACCACCACAGGTTGACATTCTGATTGTAGGCCAGTATCTTTATTTCTCGAAGGCCAACCATTTCGTAACAATACCATGTAACGATGCGACGTCGCAGGCGAAAAGCTGGCTTGAGGCAACGAGGTTGCCACCTCAGTTGAGCCCAACCCACTCGACGTGTGGTTCGGGGAAATGCGTCAGCTTTTAGCTGTATTTCACCGCACAAAACTCGCCATGCTGGCTTGACGAATGATGCGGATGGTAGTTTCCGACAGCTGGATGACGTGTTTTGGGAAAGCGATGTTTAGATCCCGTGGCACCTGACGCGGATGGAATCTTTTCTGGGACCAGCCTGCCACGACGGCAAGCCGTCGTGTGGGTCACATGCGCACAGATCGGAAGGGTATAAATCCCCTGCGCCACGTGGGCCGCGTTTCCCGAACTGTTTCCCTAAAGGCCGCGCCTCCAGACCTCGGGACTGGCGAATGACATTCCCGATCGTCCTCGCTGTCTTCATTTTCTCACAAGAATCTGCCTTTTTTGCCTCATTCCTGGGATTGTCGAGCGCAGACCAGTGCTGTTGCTTTGCTCCTGCTGCTCCCTGCGCTCTGCCTGACCCAGCCTCTCACGGCTCTCTCCTCTCACGGTCCTGCTGCTCTCTCCTCCTCACCCCTCTGCTTGTGCCTCCACCTAGAAGTTCCTAGGGTGAAATCAGAGAAGCCATGAATATTGCAGCTCAAATTACTTCTAGTGCTGCTGCAAGCGCGTCTTGCGTGTCCACGTTGCTCCAATCCGGCGTTAAGCAGAATATTAAGAACAGCGTCGCGTACTTATCGTCAGGAGCGAAGCTGCTCGAATCCCCCTGCACGCGCCATCTTTCGAGGTGGGTTTGGTGGAATTCGTTTTCGAGAACAAATCTCATCAAGCGACGCTTGTCAGGTGCACCCTCACTAGTCATCTCTCTAAGCCGGTTTGGTCCTCCCGCATTTTTGCCAGATTTGAGTCGTGAGCTCGAAAATGTTCTAGACGGACGTGTAATTGTATATCCCAAATTTACCACAGGAGTTTCGTCGTGGGTATTTCATAGGAGGACAAAGCAGTGACTTTTATGCTACCCCTAAGACGGATTCCAGTAATTGAGTTCCGGAACTTTACCAGCAGCTGAAAATTATTCGATGGTAGCTTCAATAATTCGTTTTCGCCGTCTACCCTAGCAAATTAGAGAAAAATATCTTACACACTAGAGGCGGCCCGGAGCTGACGTAGATTTCTTGGTTGGCCTCCCTGCATCATGATATCGCCTAGGACCACATTCTCCAGTGGGGATGTTAGCATATCTTATGGAATGTGAAAGAAAGAAAAACGATAGTGCATCATGCCTCCGTCTTTCTTCTCGCAGGCTTCCAGCGAAGTTCGACCGAAGCCAGATCTCAGTCCGAGCCAGCTCAAACTCCCCGAAGCCTACCATGGTACGCTGTCACTTCATCCCAGCCACTCCAAAATCCCCAGCCTCTGTCATTGTTTCGCGACCAACCAGCTGCTGCTCTTGGCGCACCCGGGATGCGTGAATCTAGTCATGATCTCGCGAATGCTGTGATTGCTTCTGAAGCTTCGTTTTCCGTTTGCGGGTCTCGTCACTATTCTGTCCCCTCCGTCCCGTGCAGGCCGCCACTGCCACTGCGACCAAGGCGCTCATCAGCGAATCCGCTGCATGGAGCGACCTCAAGGTACGATCTTTAAGGTGCAAGAACCAACATCAGCTGGAAAAAATGACTTATAGTCTCGTTTCTGAAGCTGAGTTGGTGTTAAGGTTCCGTAAAACGTAGGTGCGCCTCTCATGACTCACCTTCAGACGTCTACGTCTCCCCACGGCTTTCAGCTTGCGGCGGTAGACCGAATGATAGCGTGACGGTTAGAGCTATCGCAGCAGGACGGTCTGCACGCTTTGGTTGAGAGACGGTACTTGGCTGTAATTAGCTAGAGCTGGCTGATGATAGATCGCAGTGGTAGCTGAGGCGAAGGAGCAGGCTGCAGCTAGATTAGGTTACATCGACGGATCAACAATCTTCAACTCGTCGGCGCCGTTTCGATCGTTCAAGTGACTCCTTAGACGGCTGAAAAGAACCGAAGGAGCTGGCTTTCAAGGCGACTGAATAGATCCGAAGGAGCTGGTTGCAGATAGGCTTTGTCGATACATCAACGGTCGTCTGCTCTTCGGCGCATCTTCGTTCTGTTCGTCAGCTTTATGCTTCGAACGCGCTGTCTGAGGCGATTTGCAGCTTCAGCATGGATCGTTTAGGATGCATTAGGAGATTGTTTCGTGATCTGTTGATAAGCTGAAAGCGCAGTGGGAAGCGACTCGGACGCGAAGAAGTTTCTAAAGATTGTGGAATCGGCTGGAGATTGTGTCATCGCCTGAGTGAGTTCGTAGCAGAATCACGGCTGCAGTACCCGTTACAGCGCAGGTGCTCGGCTGCCCATCTGGAAACACCTGTCGACTTCTAACGCGAATATGAAGTATTTTTTTCCGATAAAAGACAAAATCTCGCAGCTTCGTATAGTCCGACCTACACCATTCCGCTCTCTTTATCGACACTTTCCAACACCCATTCTCCGAGTACTTCTGAGCGGATTCCATCACTTAGCAACTGCCATCCCCGCCTAGTTCCTGTTCGCGCCCACTTCCCATTTGCACGACCTAATCCTCTTCGCCACCCATTCTCGCCAGGAGAGCGCTGCAGCATTGACACGGCCGTCGATTTCAATCTCACGCCATTGCGGCTCGTGTTCCCTCGTTCCTCCCTCTCGTACTCCTCCTTCCTGTCCTGTCGTCCTCACACCTCCCCAGGCGCACAGGGAGGCGATTGACTAAACCCACCTGCGGGACAAGTCCTTCCCTTCGCTCTACAACTGCCATTCGCACGAATTGACTCGTGTCCGCGCCGCCCTCTCCCTCCCCCCCCCCACTTCCCTCCCTCCCCCCTCCCCCTCCTCCCCCTCCCGCTACCCTACAGGCGCACAAGGAGGCGATTGAGAAGACCCACCTGCGGAATCTGCTCAAGGACGAGGCTCGCTGCGCTGCCATTCGCACGCATTGACTTGTGTGCACGTCCCTGCATCCCCTCTCCCTTCCTCCAGGCGCACAAGGAGGCGATTGACCAGACCCACCTGAGGGAGCTGCTCAAGGACGAGGCTCGCTGCGCTGCCATGATCAAGTGAGCGGCTGACTGACGGCATGCATACACCTTGCAAGCAACTGGTTTGGTAGCTTGTAGTTCTTCTCTTCCTCTTAAGGACGAGGCTCGCTGCGCTGCCATGATTAAGTTAGTGGCTGAATGGCGGCATACATACACCTTGCGAGTGGCTGCTTGAAGCTCGTTGCAAGTGTTGTTTCTTTTATCTGCAGCTCCTGTCCGTTTTCTAGCCTGTGAGGTGAGGTGAACCTGTGAGATATTCAGCTGGACGAGTCGGTTCGGCAAATGATATGTTAGAGCAAACGCTGATGTCTCAGCTCACGTTTATCATGTTTATAACGCGTTTGAGTTCCTTTTTTCTTTTTCTCTTGACCCGCGTGAATTTCGCTACAGGGAGTATGACGGCATCCTTGTTGATTTCTCCAGGCAGAGGGCCACCACTGAGACCCTCCCTAAGCTGCTGGCTCTTGCCGAGGTAAGCTAAATGTCAATCAAAGAAATGAAGAAAAACTTCTGTTTAGTGCGTGGTTTTAGTTCTCGTCTTGTTCTGTTCGATTCACTGATCGCGCGACGTGATCATTTGCATCATCGCTGCATGGGTGCGCATATTTGTCATTCATGTATTCTCCTGCGCTTGTCCCCTCCACTCCACTCCACAACACTCCACCAATTCGTGAGTGCAGGAGGCGAAGCTGAAGGAGAAGATCGATGCCATGTTCAATGGCGAGCACGTGAGTATTGCTCGGGCACTAGTGGATGTGAGCCACTTGCAGATTATAATGGCGATTATGAGTCTTGTTGGGTCGTGCTGAACCATCGCAAGTGCTCCCCCTCGCTCTCCCCACTCCCCTAGTATCTTATCACCTCCACTGAGATCCGTGCTGTTCTTTCTGGCTTACAAGTCGTTTCCAAATTCCTCCTCCCTATTAGTTTCTCCCGTCTCTTCAATCTCTCTGCCTCGCCCCTCGTATCACTTCCACTGAAAGCCGCGCTGTCCTTTCTGACTTCAAAGCCGACTCAAAATCCAACTTCCCTTTTCTTCTCTCCCCTCACTCCACTCTATTTTCCTCGTTCCGCAGATCAACTCTACTGAGAACCGCGCTGTCCTGCATGTGGCACTCCGCGCTCCCCGTGACGCTGTGAGTAATAGCTGATTCTGCATCAGCATCGGGAAGTGATTTTCCTGTCGACGCGTGAAATCAGTTTTTTTTTTTTTTTTTTTTTTTTTTTTTTTTTTTTTTTTTTTTTTTTTTTAGAATTGTAACAATCGCAATTGACCCTGTGACTTTTGAGGTTTTGCGGTGCGGTGCCTTTTGAGTTTGATAGCTCAACCCGCTCTCTCTCCCGCTCTCCTGTTCCCAGACCATTAATGTGGATGGCAAGAATGTGGTTCCAGGCGTGTGGGAGGTGCTGGACAAAATCAAGGCGTTCACAGACACCGTTCGCTCAGGAAAATGGGTGAGTTGATGTCCGTGCAGGGGGTTCATAGTCGGTAGCACCATACCTCCGGGTGTGTGGGAGGTGTTGGACAAAATCAAGGCGTTCACAGACACCGTTCGTTCAGGCAAATGGGTGAGTTGATCTCGGTGTGGTATGGTTTCTATGCGATGGTGGGAAGTGGGTGACTGGGGCTGTGAGTGTGGTAGGTGGACGGGTAATGGTGGCACATTGGCGGGCGCGCGTGGGTAGCACCTTAACGTGGCGTGTGGGAGGTGCTGGACAAGATCAAAGCGTTCACAGACACCGTTCGCTCAGGCAAATGGGTGAGTTGAAATCGGTGGAGAGGTGTACGCCACGGTGGCAAGTGGGCAAGAGGGGTTACAGGTGGTTGGGGTGGGGCCATATGGTTGAAGTCTGGCGTGTGGGAGGTGTTGGACAAAATCAAAGCGTTCACAGACACTGTCCGGTCAGGCAAATGGGTGAGTTGAATTCGGTGGAGAGGTGTACGCCACGGTGGCAAGTGGGCAAGAGGGGTTACAGAAAGGTGGTTGGGGTGGGGCCATATGGTTGAAGCCGGGCGTGTGGGAGGTGTTGGACAACATTAAGGCGTTCACAGACACCGTTCGCTCAGGCAAATGGGTGAGTGTGCACAGGGTTAATGAACGTTGCATGTAGAAAGTGGACGAGAGAGGAGTCAGGGCAGACGGTAAAACAGTGGGAGCGGAAGAGCGATGAAGTCTGACGTGTGGGAGGTGCGAAACAAGGTTAGGGCGTTCACAGACACTGTTTGGTCCGGCAAATGGGGTGAGTGGCGCTGTGAGTTTCAAGGGGCCATGATAGCACATCGGTGACTGGTTCGTGCAAACCCTTGACGAGTGCGGGGCCTATGGTTGCCACGGGCACTGATAACTCGATATCTCTTGAATCAGCTCACCTGGACTACCCTTCCTTCTTTCCCCACCCTCCATTCGACAACTCTCATGTTCCTCAGCTAGGCGCCACAGGCAAGCCCTTGACCGATGTGGTCGCTATTGGCATTGGAGGAAGCTTCCTGGGACCTCTCTTCGTGCACACGGCACTACAAACAGGTCAGTCTATCTGCCTCTCTTTAGCCCCTAGTTCTTGGGGAAGTTACCAATTTAACCTAGCGTTTGAGGCCTCAGAAAGGACTCCCGGAGTCGCCTGGAAGCCTATCCCGCCTGTCTCTGGCAGTCTCCGGCCGGCAGTGCATCGATAGTGAAGTGGTGAATTTCGAGATTGCATTTCTGTATGAGCAAAGAAGAGGCGTCCTGATGCGTCTGACCCTGTTAGGCCTGTGTTTCCTTAGGTTCCCTCCATCTCCTTTGTCGTCTGGCGCTCCTTGCGTTTTGAGACGTTTTAAAACGTAACCCCCCTCCCAAAGCCCTGAGCTCTTTGCGCTGTCTGTCTCTTTGTGCTTTTCTCTCCGTGTCTTTCAGATCCGAGCTCTGCCAAGGCAGCAGATGGCCGCAGCCTCCGATTGTAAGTCCTGCAGCTCCTTCGTGTGCTGGCCTAGCTCTCAACCCTCCAACATTTTTTCAGTGTGTTACTCTTGTGAAGCTCTGAATCCAGACATGGGCAAAGAGTCGAGTTTCCAAGCTCGACTCGATCGGGGGACTCGTTACTGGTCGAGTGTCGAGTGCGAGGACCCGTTGAAAAAACTCGACCGGACCGAGTCGAGTTTTACCCGCCGAGTTTTTAAAAAACTCGGTCCAAGCTCGGGCCCCATGTCGAGTTTTTTCCAGACTCGTCGAGTTTTCTGGACTCGGCGAGTTTACGAAAAACTCGTCGCGACATTGGGGTGGGGTGGGCATACAAATTTCGAAAGTTGAAGTTTTGCGGGTCCATTTTCAGATCTCGATTTCAGTCAGTCACCTTCCTCAACATGTCGTCCGTAGTTTCCAGAGCCAAACCAGTCAAACGCCCGGCTGTTTTTTCTTCTTAAACTTAAGATTGGTTCAGGGGCAACGTAGATCTAGGTTTACGCTTAGTTAGGGTCGCGGTTTTATTGTATGGTTGGTTTCGATTAGGGTTCGAGGAGGAGGAAACGCTACTATTTAATAATGTAACGGTCGATCCACTGATTTAGCATGGCGAGATTCATGCAGCTGACAAGTAAGAACACCAACGGCGGGAAAGCGGGGGCGGGAGGAACCCACCGTGGCGATCATGTGGGAGGAGGAGGGGGGAAGACCAGGTGGAGACGGCTACGCAGCGTCGCAGGCGTACAATAATATAGGGTATACAACAAAAAACCATGCACGAAAATATGCCTCAGGTCTCACTTTTCTTTTCTATGGTGTGTCCCCCCCCACTCCCCCCCGCCGAGCCGAGTTTAACTAGGACTCGACCGAGCGTATGAATAGCGCCGGTCGAGTTTTTAAAAACTCGCCCTTATACAGTCGAGTCTCGAGTCCTGAACCTTGGCAAAAAAACTCGACCGGGTTTCACCCGACTCGAGCTCGAACTCGGTCGAGTTTTGGCCCAGACCGAGTCGAGTTTTACTCGACTCGGTCCGTTGCCCATGTCTGTCTGAATCTCAAGCCTCGTCCCGGTTTCTTTCCAGGTTCTCAGTGGTTCAGTTCGCCTGAAGCCGTCTCAGAAGGCGCCTATTCAACGCCCCGTATCTGTTTCCTCTCCGTGCCTCGTGCCCGTGCGTCTGTCTGTACATCGCCATCCCACCAGCCTGTCCAACGTTGACCCCATTGACGTCGCCACGGCCCTCCACGGCCTCGACCAGGAGACCACCCTCGGTACGGGCTCAATGCATCCCTCGTACAAGCCCATTTTCAATGGTTCTGACATATTTGGTGAACTGGTCACCATGGTCTCTCTCCTCACATGTAACTGGTAGATTGGAGGCGTTTATCAAGTCGAAAGACCATGGTTAAAGCTCAAACAGTGATGGCGCATATGTTGGCCCATCACTTTTCTCCATGCTCTTTCCACCCCTTTCCTCGTCTCCCCCCCGGCTAAAGACGTTCATTACAGCAGACGCCATGCTGAATGCACGCACACAATGCGCGTGTCACTATTTTACTTTTGAGTAAACACAAAAACTCCCCGATTCTTGCCCCTGATCCCTGTGCCCCTCGTCTCTTTCCTTTCCCCCTGCCAGTGGTGGTGGTGTCTAAGACGTTCACCACAGCAGAGACCATGCTCAACGCACGCACATTGCTGACCAACCCCCACCCCTTCCCCCGCCCCACCACCTACCTCTTCCCCCGTCGCCCCCCCTGCCAGTGGTGGTGGTGTCTAAGACGTTCACCACAGCAGAGACCATGCTCAACGCACGCACAGTGCGCACATGGATCACATCAGCTTTGGGGTGAGTGAGGAGCTGCGTGGCCCATGCATGTGCCATATGAATCATGGGACGACATGGGGTATGACTGTATGAATGCAGAGCAGAGTGCACACGCGTGCATTACATCCACTCTCGGTTGAGTAGTGAGATCGGCTGGGTTCTGAGAGTTGACCCATGCATGATATGGTATGAATCAAGGGATGATCTTAGGGTGTGAGTGTACAGTGCGCACGTGGGTCGTGTCCGACCTGGGGTGAATAGTGAATCATGAGAACTGACCCATACGTCATATCTGTGTGGAATTATTGTAGCATATGAGCTCACAGTGTGCGTGTTGAAACACATCCTACCTGGAGTTAGTCTTCATTTGAATCATGCATTGTATGGATGGTGGTACGAGCAGTGCACAGCACGCACATGCTGTCTCGAAAGCTCAGCTGGCTTTGAAGGCGTATGTTGGTCACTCCCATCTCATCCCGTTCAACCCATCAACCCCTGCCATTGTTGCAGTGAGGACGCGGTGGCAAAGCACATGGTTGCCGTCAGCACGAACCTCAAGGTACGGCGATGCACCACTCCTTCTCCATCTGGCACGGTACCTACCTAGCATCATATGGAAACTTGTTTTATGTGAAACTCTTTCTTCTGTGTCTGGCACCTACCTAGAGCATCACTTGCTCGCCGTCTTTTACCTGGGGCAGCTCTCTAACCCCACCAAGCACGTCACATCTCACACTCACCACTCATCTTCCTGCTAACCCCCTCTCACCTTCTTCCGCTCGCCTCGACTCGACACCCCTTCTCTCCCTCCCCACCCCTTCCCCCCTTCTGTGTATACATGGTCAAGGTGACGAGTCGAGCAAAACTCGACTCGTCCATGGTCTTGCTCGACGAGCTTTTGCTCCGAGTTGAGCAAAACTCTGACGAGCAATTTTCAGCATTTTGCATACTCGGGACTCGTCGTTTTAGGGCATGCTCGGGCGAGTTTAGGGGAAAGCTCGTCCGAGCACAAGAAATGCTCGACTCGCCATGTTCAGGGGCGTTACCACAGACGCGTCCAGCTAGTTAAGTGGGGAATATCGAAGTAGACTAGCGGCGGAGGGAAGGGGGTTGTGCGATGGGCCATAGGCTGGCGGCGCAAGGAACGATGTGACTTTCTGAAGTGACGGGATCTGAATCTGGATCTTGAATCTGGATCGGGTGGTTGGGCTTTGTAGATTCAGTGCGGTGAAGAGAGGTAAGTGGTGGCGAATTGGTTGGGAAATCAAGTGGCAATTTTGTTGGAAAGGCATATTCGTTTTGCTCGACCAAAAGAAATATCTGAGCATAGTGATTGACACGACCAGTGGCAGACTCCGCAGCGCAATTGCCGGCGATCCCCGCGGATTGGCGGGCGAAATCGGCCGCGAGTTTAAAAAACCCGTCGAGCACGAAATTTCCACTGAAATGCTCGTCGCCCAAGGCGAGCATGCGACGAGTAAATAAAGCTCGGCGAGTAAAACTCGCCTCGCCTCGGGCGAGTATTTTTCCCAAAAACGCAGGCTCGTCACTCGACCTCCAACGAGCATTTCGAGCGAGTCGAGTAAAAACCCTACCCTGCTACTGCCTCCCTCCCTTCCTTCCACTCCACTCCACACCCCTTCCCTCCCTCGCACTCCCTTTCCTTCTCCCCATCCCTTCCTCCCTCCCCCCCACTCCCCCCATGTGTGTTTATCAGCTCGTCAAGGAGTTTGAAATCGACCCTGCTAATGCCTCCCTCCCTCCCACTCCCTTTCCTCCCTGCCCCTTCTCTTTTCCCTCCCTCCCTCCATGTGTAATCATCAGCTTGTCAAGGAGTTTGGAATCGACCCTGCCAATGCCTTTGCCTTCTGGGACTGGGTTGGCGGTCGCTACAGTGGTATGCTCTCTTGCTCTTTCTCTCCCTCTCCCCCCCTCTTCCCCATTTCTCTGTCTTCCACTTTTGTGATTCTTCGCCTCCTTTATCCGAGTCCCGATTCCTGCGTGTATAGGCCTGTCACTCTCAACCTGTCCGCGTTGCTGTTGTTTCCTGTCATCAGCACCATCGCTGCTCTCCCTTTCCCCCGTTCCCTTTCACCATCTCTCATCTTTCTGACCCGCACTTAACGCTTGCTCTCGTTGTCTCCCACCCTCCCAATCCCCCCAACATCTGCCGCAACCCTTCTGCCCTCCCACCTCCCTGCGACCTCCCCTCCCCTATTTTTCCCTTCTGTCCTCCCACCTCCCCTGCACCTACCTTGGCCCCATCACTGCCAGTCACCAGCGCGGTCGGTGTGCTCCCCCTCGCCCTGCAGTACGGCTTTGAGCACGTGCACAAGTGAGTGCCCTGCTGATTCTAGCTGACCGACCCCTGGATCTTTAGTCCTTGCACAGGGAGTGCTTCCCCTCGCCCTGCAGTACGGCTTTGAGCACGTGCACAAGTGAGCGCCCTCTTTCTAGTTTACAAAACCCTGGATCCTAGACCTCGCACGAAAGTGCTAATTCTTGCCCTTCAGAAAGCCCTAGCTCGGATTCCTAATCCTCAAACCATAGCTCTGACAACCTACACTGGGAGTGCTTCGCCCCTCGCAGCAGAGCGGCTTCGAGCACGTGCACAAGTGATCTCCTCTCTCTTTCCTTTTACCAGGAAGCTCTCGCCTCAAATCCTTCACACAAGACCAAACTGCTGTTATGCACTCACTCCACAGGTTCTGGAATGTCACATACATTGAGTGACTGGGCATTCACACTGTTTTCTGTCTTCCTCACCGTCCCTTTCCCCTTGCCTGTTCTTTTGTCCCTCCAACCACTCATGTTCTTTCACGCACAGGTTCCTCAAGGGCGCATGGAGCGTTGACACTCACTTCCACACTGCCCCCTTCGAGTCAAACCTCCCTGTATGTAATTGCACTCGTGCTTTGAGACACAGTTTGACTCATGTACGAGACCTCATGCGTTTAAGCTGTCTCAAACTTCCTGCACAGTGTGTCCCCACTAACTTCCTAGTGCCTTGAAGATTCTGCTCAAAGCTAATCTGCCGCCTTCAAGCACCACAACTTCACGCGCTGCTAGCTACCCGTGTCTTGTGCCTTGTGCCTGTCTGTATGTTTTGCTTGTGCTCCTATCAGGTGCTTCTGGGACTTATCAGCATCTGGAACGTTTCTTTCTTCGGCAACCCTGCCCGGGTTAGTGGTTTTGCCACTAAGCCTCTTAGCCTCACTCCGTCTAGATTTTGCAGCTACTCCCCTCGTCTGGAACGTTTCTTGCTCCTTTTGCAGTGACTATTGAGTGAACTGGAAAGTCGTTTCGAGGTTTTGCTGCCTCTTAGCCTCTCACCCGCCACCTCTTGGTCTTTGGCGACTGCTCATTCCGTGTGGAGCTTGTTTCCTCTGAGAAATCTTGTGGTTTTGCCTTGGCCTCATTGTCTTACATGTCAGACAATGTGGCCTCTCCCACATGTCTGTGACTCCACTCGTATCTGCCTTCTCTCACCTATCCGCTTTCTCTCCCACGCCCCATGTGCCTCCTCTTGCACACCTGCAGGCCATTATCCCCTACTGCCAAGCACTTCAGAAGTTGGCTTTGGGCCTTTTTTTAGCCGACTCAAAACTATCCTATCTACATTCTCTCTCTCCCACACCTCTTGCACACCTGCAGGCCATTCTCCCCTACTGCCAAGCACTTCAGAAGTTGGCTTTGGGCCTTTTTTAGCCGACTCAAAAATATCCTATCTACATTCTCTCTCTCCCACACCTCTTGCACACCTGCAGGCCATTCTCCCCTACTGCCAAGCACTTCAGAAGTTGGCTTTGGGCCTTTTTTAGCCGACTCAAAACTATCCTATCTACATTCTCTCTCTCCCACACCTCTTGCACACCTGCAGGCCATTATCCCCTACTGCCAAGCACTTCAGAAGTTGGCTTTGGGCCTTTTTTAGCCGACTCAAAACTATCCTATCTACATTCTCTCTCTCCCACACCTCTTGCACACCTGCAGGCCATTCTCCCCTACTGCCAAGCACTTCAGAAGTTGGCTTTGGGCCTTTTTTAGCCGACTCAAAACTATCCTATCTACATTCTCTCTCTCCCACACCTCTTGCACACCTGCAGGCCATTATCCCCTACTGCCAAGCACTTCAGAAGTTGGCTTTGGGCCTTTTTTAGCCGACTCAAAACTATCCTATCTACATTCTCTCTCTCCCACACCTCTTGCACACCTGCAGGCCATTCTCCCCTACTGCCAAGCACTTCAGAAGTTGGCTTTGGGCCTTTTTTAGCCGACTCAAAACTATCCTATCTACATTCTCTCTCTCCCACACCTCTTGCACACCTGCAGGCCATTCTCCCCTACTGCCAAGCACTTCAGAAGTTGGCTTTGGGCCTTTTTTAGCCGACTCAAAACTATCCTATCTACATTCTCTCTCTCCCACACCTCTTGCACACCTGCAGGCCATTATCCCCTACTGCCAAGCACTTCAGAAGTTGGCTTTGGGCCTTTTTTAGCCGACTCAAAACTATCCTATCTACATTCTCTCTCTCCCACACCTCTTGCACACCTGCAGGCCATTCTCCCCTACTGCCAAGCACTTCAGAAGTTGGCTTTGGGCCTTTTTTAGCCGACTCAAAACTATCCTATCTACATTCTCTCTCTCCCACACCTCTTGCACACCTGCAGGCCATTCTCCCCTACTGCCAAGCACTTCAGAAGTTGGCTTTGGGCCTTTTTTAGCCGACTCAAAACTATCCTATCTACATTCTCTCTCTCCCACACCTCTTGCACACCTGCAGGCCATTCTCCCCTACTGCCAAGCACTTCAGAAGTTGGCTTTGGGCCTTTTTTAGCCGACTCAAAACTATCCTATCTACATTCTCTCTCTCCCACACCTCTTGCACACCTGCAGGCCATTCTCCCCTACTGCCAAGCACTTCAGAAGTTGGCTCCTCACATTCAGCAAGTGAGTGCTTGAGGCCTCTTTGCTTGCTTGCCACTTGCTTGCCCTTACCTCATCCATCAAGCAGTATGCCCAATTCCAGGATATTCGAGCGTGTCGTTTAATCTTTTGAATTCACTGGCAGGCAGTTGCTCTGTCTTTTTCTAATCGCACCTGTGTCTCTTTTATTTCTCCCGTCTCTCCCCCTCTCCCATCAGGTGAGCATGGAGAGCAACGGCAAGGGCTTGTCGATCGACGGGGAGGTGCTGCCGTACGAGTGTGGCGAGATTGACTTTGGCGAGCAGAGGTGTGGGATATAAGGACTTCCCTCCCCCCTTATTCCCCTTACTCCCACCCCTCACCCCCTCTCACCCTCCTCTTCCCTCCCCCGCTCCTTTTCCAGGTGAGCATGGAGAGCAACGGCAAGGGCTTGTCGATCGACGGGGAGGTGCTGCCGTACGAGTGTGGCGAGATTGACTTTGGCGAGCCGGGCACCAACGGGCAGCACTCCTTCTACCAGCTCATTCACCAGGGCAGGGTGGTCCCGTGCGACTTCATCGGCATCATCAAGAGCCAGCAGTCCGTGTACCTCAAGGGTGGGTCTCACCGTCTCACCCACTTGGGCATCATGGGGTGGGGTGGGGTGGGGTGGGGATGGGGGTTCAATTGAGCCGGGCACCAACGGGCAGCACTCCTTCTACCAGCTCATTTACCAGGGGAGGGTTGTGCCGTGCGATGCAATTCCATCGGGATTGTCAAGAGCCAGCGGTCCGTGTAGCTGTGCAGTGTGGTGCTGTGCGGTGTTGTGTCTAGCCATTATTGCGGGGATTTGTGCACTCCATGTGCACTCTGATTCCTCCTCGCTCATAAATTTCTATGTGGTGCTGTGCGGTTCTGTGTGGTTCTGTGCGTTGATCAGGCGAGATCGTGAGCAACCATGATGAGCTTATGTGCAACTTCTTCGCTCAGGCCGATGCTCTGGCTTATGGCAAGGTACGGATTGGTTGTGTGCCGTTATGTGCGGTGCTGTGTGGTACTATGGTATAGGTATGGTCTATGGCATGGTACGGATGAGGTTTTTTGAGGTGGAAATTGATGGGGTATGGCAAGGTTGGTATGGTGTATGGCAAGGTGGGAATGGATGGGGTATGGCAAGGTGGGGATGGATGGGGTATGGCAAGGTGGGGATGGATGGGGTATGGCAAGGTGGGGATGGGGTATGGCAAGGTGGGGATGGGGTATGGCAAGGTGGGGATGGGGTATGGCAAGGTGGGGATGGGGTATGGCAAGGTGGGGATGGGGTATGGCAAGGTGGGGATGGGGTATGGCAAGGTGGGGGGGGTCATGCGGATTGACCTTAATGGGCTGCTTTTATTTTGTTTCCTTTCCTGTGCGTCTCATCTCATCTCATCGGCGACTATCCCTTTCTCCCCTCGCGCTCTCACACTCGTTTCCCTCTTCCTTTACTCAACAGACCGGGGAGGAGCTGAAGGCTGAGGGTGTGCCGGACCACCTCATTCCGCACAAGGTATGGAGCCTCTTTCCCCGTCCCCGTGTCTGCACGGAACATGCAGTCTCTTTCTGTATCGTCCGTTCCACAAAGATAAGGAGTCACAGACACTTGCTGAACAGACCGGGGAGGAGCTGAAGGCTGAGGTTGTGCCGGACCACCTCTTTCCGCACAAGGTATGGAGCCTCTTTCAACTGTTGTTCACCCCCTGTTCCACAAGGTAGGAAGCCTCTTTCCCTGACTTCTGTTCCAGGAACTGAGCTCTTCGACTTCTTCTTCCCCCGTTCCCTCTTCCACGGCAAACGTCTTCTGTCCTCCAATATCCTCCCTGCTCCTGGCCCGGCCCACTTAACCTCTCATTAATTTAAGAATGTGCCTGACTGACCATCTTGGCTCAGCAGCATCATTCACTGACTCACACTGCATATCCACCCTTCCATCCTCTCCCTGTCTCTCTCCACTTTCTCCCCCATCCCCCCTCCCTCAGACCTTCACTGGCAACAGGCCGTCCCTCAGCATCCTCCTGCCATCACTCACACCGTACACAGTAGGACAGGTACATTGCTCTCCTGGCTCACATTTTTTTTGTTGTATGAGAACAGGGTGGCAGTGCAGGTCCTTCTGTGGGGCATATAATCCCACTGCACCACTCTTCGCGCCTTTCTTTCCTTGCATGGCCACTTATTTTTTCCCTGCTCTCCTCTCCATTCCCACCCCTCCCCCATCAGCTCCTGTCGCTGTACGAGAACAGGGTGGCGGTGCAGGGCTTTGTGTGGGGCATCAACTCATTCGACCAATGGGGCGTGGAGCTCGGCAAGGTAACCCCGAGAACCTGAACCTTGATCCCCAAAAACCTGACCGTTTTTGGAGCTCGGCAAGGTAACCCCTAAACTGCCATGTGGCACCTCGCAACACAACACCAACTCGTTCGACCAATGGGGCGTGGAGCTCGGCAAGGTAAGGTCATCTTCAACGCGCTTTCCCACACTCGTCATACTCCTCACACTCGTCATACTCCTCACACTCGTCATACTCCTCACACTCGTCATACTCCTCACACTCGTCATACTCCTCACACTCGTCTCACACTCGTCTCACACTCGTCTCACACTCGTCTCACACTCGTCTCACACTCGTCTCACACTCGTCTCACACTCGTCTCACACTCGTCTCACACTCGTCTCACACTCGTCTCACACTCGTCTCACACTCGTCTCACACTCGTCTCACACTCCACACTCGTCGCCCGTGATTGTCCCACCAGTTCCTCGCCTCGCATGTGCCCACTCACATGATCCCCTGATGACTATCTGTGACTGTTGTTCTGCCATTGCTCCTCCACCTATCAGTTGCTTGCCTCTCGAGTGTGCAGAGGCAATCTTCTCTGTCGACTCAACAGTTGCTCGCCCAGCCCACTCACATGATCACTCCATGGCTAACATTGTTTGCCCATCCCTCTCCCAAACACCAGGTGCTGGCGTCTCGACTGCGCACTCTGATGAACGCCCACTCACCTGATCGCACCATGTCTACTGCCGTGCCCCCATTCCTCTCCCGTTCCTCTGCCATTCCTCTCCCGTTCCTCTGCCATTCCTCTCCCTGCCACCAGGTGCTGGCCCCTCGAGTGCGCACGCAGATGAACGCCCACTCACATGATCACACCATGACTGAGATTGTTCTCCCGTTCCTCTCCCATTCCTCTCCCATACCTCTCCCATTCCTCTCCCATTCCTCTCCCATTCCTCTCCCATTCCTCTCCCATTCCTCTCCCGTTCCTCTCTCACCGACCAGGTGCTGGCGTCTCGAGTGCGCACTCAGATGAACGCCTGCCGCACGAAGGGCCAGACGATCGAGGGCTTTAACTACAGCACCACCATGCTGCTCAACCGCTACTTGGAGGTAGGCTGGTCAATATGTTGACGTATAGTACGGTAATGATTCTGGAGGAAGCCATGAGAAGAGAAGGTAGTTAAAGTGCACCACCACCACCACCAACACCGCCACCGCCACCGCCGCCGCCGCTGCCGCCGCCGCCACCACCACCACCACACACTGCTCAATTACTCCATGTGGCCGTGATCATGCTGCACCTTTTGAGATGTCTCAATAGTCGTGCTGCAATCTGCACATCACGTTGGTAAGATGCGGCTCGTGCGGCATATGAGCCACATACAGTTCATGGCACTAGTAAACTCCCCTGTCCTTGCGTTTTCTGTTCTTTTTCTTTCCTCCCTCGTCTTCCCCTCTGCAGGGCAAGACTCAGCTGCTGTACCCCGAGCCGTACAACGTCTTTCCCAAGGACTTGCTCACAGGAGAGGGGGTGAAGAATCCCCTAAGCCCCCCTTCAACTTTTGACGACCCTCGTCCTTCTTGACTTCAACTCTTTTCCCCTCCGCTCCAACACATCCCCACTTGCCCCCCTGTGCAGGGCAAGACTCAGCTGCTGTATCCCGAGCCTTACAACGTGTTCCCCAAGGACTTGCTGACTGGCGAGGGGGTGAAGAAGCCGGTCACCCCTCCTTCCTCTCCTTGATCTGCTATCTAGGCCATATATTGTGTTTTTTTCTTCGGAAAAAAAGGGGGCTCGTATATTTTTAGAGCGTGGAGAAGAGCAGCAGGGCAGAATTTAATTGAAAGTAGCAGAATCAGTAATCAGTACTATGAGGAGGATCAATTGCGTTGTTATTCTGCTTGTGTTGATCCCTTCGATGATCATTCAGTGTGTACGAGACGAGATGCTAAAAGGAACATAAATGAGTTAATACCAATTTCATTAGCGAAACATTGCGTCCTGGAGGCATTGGGGTGGGTTTGATTGGATTTCTCAGAATCCAACGGCTGGTTGATGGGGGGTGAAATCGTTTATTTGAATTCAATGTTTCAAGGAGGACATATTGATATTTGTTTGGACCGAGTATTGAAATCGTGATTTGACTGATATAGAGGCACGCTGTAACATGGTATTTCGATTATGGATTCTTCTATGGGGGATATTCGTTGAACGCCCCAGAAGATGCGTCCAAGTCAGCGAGGGTACTCCCGGCTGTCAGGCATTGGTTCACCTTCGTGACGTTGGCTCCTTGTGTCGCGGAAGTTTTATTGACAGGATTCCTTGGATCCCGCCTGGACTACGCGACAACGCGATATTCCAACTGATTTGTCGACTATCATTATGTCAGTAAATTACCCTTCCGCTAAGTACCAGTACTATCCTCTTTTGAAACCTTTTAAGATTGCCAGATTGTTTATTTTTTGCCTTTCTGGGACAATTATGAGACCTTACAAAGTGGCACTTAAGTGCGAATAGGACAATCGAGTCCTTCGTTCAGTTCATATGAGAACGACGGCTCGGATACCCCTTTAATTTGTAAGATCAGCTCTGTCATGATTCATAAAATACATTCAACTGTGAGAGTACACTACGAATTCTCCTGGCTTGGGAGGAGGGGCGGTTTCGTTGGTCGTGAGCATATCCAAGCCAGCGCGATTGGCTCAGCTTTACCGCACCGAATCAATGCTGTGAACGGCTGGCAGCAACCAACGTTTTTGAATATTCGCGTGGCGACAAGGGCCTGCTCCAAAATTCGACGGGCGACTAGTACACGAAGCCTCGAGTGTTGATGGGATATGGTAACAAGCCGCCACGCGGCTGGTTCGGTTCGGCTCGGCATCAGGTTTGGGGATGGCGTTTTTTCGCGTATCCACCGCGAGTCTCCCGATGTTGCCACCCAAACCAGCTCACACATGAGACGAACACTAGGGTTTTCCCAATAGACGTCCAAGTTGGAAATTGTCTGAAAACAAGTTGGTGCTGGTTGCCATCCCAACCCAACCCAACCCAGCCATATGCTAACACTGAAAATGATCTCTCCTACTGCTAAGTCATTCTTCCAAGTTAGATAGCCAGCAGGATACTGACCTTGCTGAGCAGGGTTACCAAGGATTTGGTTTGCATGGATACCAGGGAGCGACTGCTGACAGGTTTACCAGATCTAGTCAGAGAAACACTACATTTTGCTGTCACATACATATACTTGTCATGTCAGTTAGGCCTTTGTTGATTCATTTTTTCAAAGCAGAGAATGGATGTGTTGAAAGAATACTTGAAGAGGCTTCAAGAGGAGCGATTGAAGGTCTTGATGTTCAAGCGGGAGCTGCCTTTGTGCTCAGATCTCATTGACAACGGTAATTGGAGAAAATAAAAACGAGTCTCTCAAACTTTGTCTGTCTTCTTCTTTCTCTCACTTACTTCTTGTTTTGTATAGGTTTAGATGTTCCAACTTCTATCCCTTCACCTCTCCTAATCTTCCTCCCCTCCTCTCTCTCTCTCCCCCCCACCCCCCCCCCCCCCTCCCCCTCCCCCTCCCCCTCCCCCTCCCCTCCTCTCCCCTCCCCCCCCCATTTCTCCTCCTTCTGTGCAATAACTCTTAGAGAGGAAAATATCTGGTGTGTGTGTGTGTGTGTGTGTGTGTGTGTGTGTGTGTGTGTGTGTGTGTGTGTGTGTGTATGTGTGTGTATGTGTGTGTATGTGTGTGTGTGTACGCGTATGTGTGTGCGTGTGCGTGCGTGTGTGTGTGTGTGTGTGTGTGTGTGTGTGTGCACGTGAGCGCGTGCGTGCGCGCGCGCGTATATGCATGCGTGTATGTGTGTGGCGTGCGTGTGCGTGTGTGTTTATGAGTGTGTGTGTCTGTGTATAAGTGGGTGTTTGTGTGTGTGTATATTAGAACATCACCTCCTCCTCATCCTCCTCAACCTCCTCATCCTCCTCCTCCTCCTCCTCCTCCTCCTCCTCCTCCTCCTCCTCCTCCTCCTCCTCCTCCTCCTCCTCCTCCTCCTCGTCACCTTCCCATCAGCCGTTTGATCTGTCTGTTCGCTCTCCAATCCAGATCTTCAAACTCGTGTTGGATTAACGCACTCTTTGTGGCCTGTGACAAAACTTGTTCTCCAATAAGCACCTCATTTGAATCGCACTCAATGATACAACCTATTCACCCTTGCATTCCTTCCCCCCTCCTCCCCTTGTCTCCCTTTTACTGGCAGCCATTACTGAAACACAAAGCCGTATAGAAGCAACAGAGCGCTGTGACAGGGAGGAGAGGCAGGAAGGAGCGAAAGAACCCAACGAGATGGGAAGCGGAAAATCAGTGGAAACACGCGATTCGGAGGCCCAAAATGAGCTGGAAAAGCAGGAAGACGAGATGATCAAACATAATTATGGAGAAGAGAGGGATGATTTGGGAAAGAAAAAGCTTTGTGGTGGCTGGCTGAGAGACAATGGAGCAGATGCAACACAACAACAGGGACAACAGCGGGACACAACTGGGAGGCACTGTGAAGATCACTTTCTATCTGTCGAGGGAATGGTGCCTAAGGCAAGGAGTGAAGGGCTGCAGCTTGAGATGTCACGCACTCACTTGCAGGGTGAGAAGAAGGGTGTCCTAACAAGGAGGACCATGAGGGGAGAGTGTGAAGAGGAAAAGATTCAGGTTCAGCTCCTTGGTCCAGAACCATGCAGGGGAAGGGGATGCATTAGGCAGCGCAAGGAGGAGCAGCTGACAAGAAAGAGAGCGCGAGTAGAAGAGGATGAGGGGTTACAGGAAGGTGGTTGTGATGGTGGTGTGCGCGAGAGGGGTGGTGGGGATGGGCTTGCTGATGTGGATAGGAATGGTGTTGCTGATGGTGGTGAGGATGAGAGTGGTCATGCGGATGGGAATGATGGTGCGGATAAGTATGGCATGCTGATGGCAGCATGGGAGATGGTGGGGAAGAGATGCTGTGAGATGCAGATGTGTGAACCAGTGCCTTCAATGCAGCTGACGCTTTGCCTTGGGTATCGTGGCATGAGAGAGAGCGTTGGAGAGGAGATGGAGGAGATGCAGGCAAGAGCAGGAAGGGTAGAAAGGGCAGAAAGGGATAATAACTCAGGAAGGGCAGAAAGGGTGGAATGGGCAGAACGGATGGAAAGGGAAGAAAAGGTGGAAATGGTGGAAGGGGTAGAGAGGGCGAGTCTACAGTATGAGGGTTGGGAGGAGCATGGGAAGGATGATGAGAAGGATGATGAGAAGGGCAATGGGATGGAGTGCAGGATTGAAGCAAAGAGAGTTGAGGCAGAAGAAACGAGTGACAATCATCGCAGAGAGATGAGGGAGTGGGGTCGGGAGCTTGGTGGCCTGTGGGGGGTTCAAATGAGGCGGAGTGTAGCAGCAAGCCTTGTGGGGGCAGCAGCACGCCTTGTGGGGGCAGCAGACACTGCTGCTGCTGGCATTGGCATGACTGACGCTTCTCCCTCCACTGGTGCACCCCCTGCTGCTGCTGTTGCTGCTGCTGCAGATGCTGCTGCTGTTGCTGCTCCTGCGGCTGCTAAAGCTGCTGCTGCAGATGCTGCTGCTGCTCCTACTCCTGCTGCTGCTGCCGCTGCCTGTATGGCAGCTGCTGCCCTTACTGCGGTCACATATTCACCTGCCCCTCCTACCGCTGCAGCTGCTGCCGCAAATCCTGCCACTAGTGCACCTGCCGCCCCTACTGCTGCAGCTGCAACCATAAATCCTGCCACTACTGCAACCCCTTCTCCTAATGCTGCAGCTGCAACCATAAATCCTGCCACTAATGCATCCCCTTCTCCTACTGCTGCAGCTGCAACCATAAATCCTGCCACTAGTGCACCCCCTTCCCCTGCTGCCGCTGCTCTTCTTGCAGCCACAGCAGGTGGCATGCAACGCACACTGGCATTCTCCTCCTCGTGTGGAAGTGATGCAAACAGGCGTGACTATAACAAAGGGCTCGCAAGGAGTGATCAAGGTAGCGGAGATGGCGAGTTTGGAGCAAGAAGGGCCAAAACTGGGCTGGTGCGAGGTGTGGGTGCGTCTGCTGCCTCACTTTCTGGAAAGGGGCTGGAAGGAGAGAACAAGGAAGCAGCAGAAGCATGTGCAGCAGAAAGTGAGGCAGCAGGTGGGGCAGCAGTGGGGGAAGCAGCAGGTGCAGAAGCAAGTGCACAAGCAACAGGTGCAACAACGACTGCAGAAGCGGGTACAGAAGCAACAGGTGCGGAAGCAGCAGGTTCAGCAACAGGAGGTGCAGCAGCAACAGGAACTGCATCAGTTACAGAAGCAGAAGGTTCAACAGCAGCAGGTGGAAAAGCAGGTACAGAAGTAGTCACAACAGTAGGTGCAGCTGCAGCAGGTGCAGCAGCAGCAACAGCAGGTGCAACAGCAGCAGGCGGAGTTGCAGCAGGAATGGCATCAGGCATTCAGTCAAACGTAGGTAGAGGAGGCGGCACAACTTACAAGGTAGCTAGCAGCGGTTGCGCAGGGTCAAATACACGCACAGAGAAACAACACAAGGCTTTGACCGAGGGGCAACGGGAAAGGGAATCAGGTAAAGCTGCTGCAGCAGCAGGTACAGGATCAGGTACTGAGTCAAACATTGGTACAGGAGGCGGCACAACTTGCAAGGTAGCTGGCAGCAGTTGCGCAGGGTCAAATACACGCACAGAGAAACCACCTGAGGCTTTGATAGAGGGGAAACGGGAAATGGACTCAGGAGCAGGGAAACGGAGGGAGAGTGTTTTGGAAGGAAAAGTTGCAGCTGGTGCAGCAGCAGCAGCAGCAGGCGCAGCAGCAGCAGGTGCAGCAGCAGCAGGTGCAGCAGCAGCAGGTGCAGCAGCAACAGGTGCAGCAGCAGGAGGTTCCGGCAGCAGCAGAGGGATGGAGAGGTATAGCCCATGCGAGCCACAACGGAGGGATATTGTTTCGGAAGGACAAGGTACTGCTGGTGGAGGTAGCAGCAGAGGGAGGGTGAGGAATAGTCCATGCGAGCAGAAACGTTTTGCTAAAAGCGTCACCGAAGATGTACGTACTAGGAGGAGGGAGATCCATAGACGGAAGCCTTATGAGGGAAAAAGGGAGAAAGGAGGTGAGAAAACAGTGAAGGTTGATAAAGGGGCAAAGGTGAAGGATGGAAACAAGGGAGGGGATGTCAAGAGGGCAAAGACAGAGAGTCCAAAGAGAGTTAGGAGTGGTGTGGAACGGTTATCTGGAGGTAAGGATGGTGGAAAGAGTGATGGTCACGATTGTAGTAATAGTGATAGTGGTGGTGGTGGCGACAACAGTGATGGTGGTGGCGACAGCAGTGGCGGTGGTGGTGGTGCTGCTGCGTTTGATAATGATGGTGACGGTGGTAGTGAGGGTGGTGATGCTAGTGATGATTGCGATGCTGGTGAGGACGATGGTGGTGGTTACAGTGGCAGCGGAAGTGGCCAAGGTGGTAGGGGAAGTGGAAGTGGGAGTGGGAGTGGGAGGCGCGGGGGACGTGGAAGTAAGAATGGCAGGCGTGGGGAAAGGAGGAGTGGGAGCCGCAAGCGCACGGGAAGTGGTGCTGGTGGAAGCAGCAGCGGTGTGGAGGGTTGCAGAGGGAGCCGTCACGGTGACACAGCTGGAGGCTCTGGCAGGTTGCGAGCAGGCAGAAAGCAGCGCCGATGCTGGTCACCAGACATCCACCAGCGATTTCTGGAGGCATTGGAGAAGCTCGGTGGCTGCTATGGTGCGTATATGAACCGTTGAGTAACCACCTCCCCTCCTTTTTGCCCTTCTCTTGTTCTACTGGTAACGGTCACCGGACATTCACAAGCGATTTCTGGATGCACTGGAGAGGCTCGGCGGCTGCTACGGTGTGTTTGTCTGAACCTTCCGGTTATCCCCCTTTCTCCCTCTTAGCACGCTTGCTCTCCAAATTCTGAAACCGACATTCTTTCCCCGCATTTTTATCACCTCTGTGGTTAGAGTCTTTTCAAAATGCACCCTTTCTTGTTACCCCCACTTGCCCACTCAACGCATTATCTGTGGGTGTGTGGTCAGGTCAATCAACTTTTCTAAACATTAGCATGTCATGCACTTAGACTCAGGATAGCATGGTATGGTAACCACGCATGTCAGATGCTTAGTATTACTTTTTTCCCCCCATCTCTGTCCCACTCCTCTCTGTTCTGCTTCTCCTCCCAGTTGCTACACCCAAACAGGTTAAGGGGCTAATGAAGGTGGACGGTTTAACAAGCGACGAGATCAAGAGTCATTTGCAGGTAACAGCGTTCTCTGGCTTTTCCACCGACGCGTATCCCTGCTCCACCGCTTTACACCGTGTTTCGCCTCTACCTGATTAGCTGGATAAGGATTTGCTGGTTTGTTTGTGGTACATTTTCTGTAATATTTCCTCATGACGCCTTAATGAATCGTCTGAACTGACTTTTCGCATCCTTATTTCCACTTGCAGAAATATCGCCTTCAGAGCCACCATCCTCCTAAAGAAACATGGCCAACCACCGCTGCTGCTGCTGCCGCTGCTGTTGCTGCTGCGTCATCAACACCAGCAGCTGCTACAGCAGCAGCGGCAGCAGTAACGGCAGCAGCAGCAGCACCAGCAGCAGCAGAATCCGGGGCATTAGCTCCTTCAGCAACTGCAAGAGGGGGGCACGGAGGATTAGAAACAGCAGGAGTATCAGCAGGAGTGGCAGCAGGAGCAGCAGCATCCGCTGCAACATTTCCAACTTCAGCAGTAGCAGCTGAGCATGTGTCTCAGGGACACATGGCACCTGCTCATTTGCTGGTTCTGGGAAGCATTCTCGTGCCTCCAATGGCTGGCCAGGTCTCCCCAGCAGGAGCACCTAATTGGCTCAGCCACGTCAGCATGATACACCAACCTAGACCTACCCTGCACGGCCACGTCAGCAATGCAGAGCATTCCACACTCCCTCAAATTCTGCAGCAACAGCACCACCAGCAGCAGGTGCGTGTTGCACAGCAGCAGATCAGCCAGGTGACACCTCTTGATCCTTTCTGGCAGATGCAGATGCAGGCATACCAACATTTTCAGCAGCAGCAGTCACAGCACCAGAAGCAGGTGCAGCAGCAGCAGGCGCCACAACAGCAGCAGCAGTTGCAGCAATTACAGCACCAGCAGATGCCGACACAACAGTTGCAGCCATCACAGCAGCAGCAGTTGCAGCCGTCACAGCAGCAACAGCTGCCGATGCAGCAGTTGCAGCAGCAAAATTCCCAACAGCAGATGTCCCAGCTACAGCTTCAGCTGCTGCAGCTACAACCGCTGCTGCAACAGCAACAATCACAGCAACAATCACAGCAACAGCAGCAGCAGCAGCAGCAGCAGCAGCAGCAGCAGCAGCAGCAGCGACATACACAACCACCTGCAGAGCAGACTCGGAACCATTTGCAAGGAGGGTTCCATTCCGCAACTAACAGCCTTCCCCATTTATTCTCACCTCTTTCTTCTCCAACTGCTCCCACGAACCCTGCTCTCCTTCCCACCAATCCTGCTCTCCATTCCCACAATGATGCTCTCATTTCCACCAATCCCGCTCTCCTTTCGCCCAACCATCGAGTCCTTATCACCAACCCTCCACTCCCTCAAGCAGCCCCTGACTCCCCTTCGCTTCCTTCCCCCTTGGTTCGCCCTATTGCCCGCTCGTTCAAAAGGCCCACCAGCGGTGGTGCGGGAGGGCTGCCTGGGCAGAAGGCTTGATGCCTCTAAGTCGTAGAGGAGTGGGCTTTGCAGAGGAGAACTGATGGCCGTTGTAACACCGGCTGACAAAGGTGAAAAGACAATACATGGAAGTGGAAGGGAAAGAGAAAATGGAGAGAGGAAGTAAACAAGGTGGGAAAGGGTGGAGTGGGTGAGTGGAGTGAAGTGAGGTGACCAACCAGTGCTGTATTGCAAGCTTGATTTGCTCCAACCGCCGGATGCAGTGAAGAAAGTGGTCTTTCCTCTTTATGATTTGTCTTGTTGTATATAATTCATTTCACTGAAGCTTGACATGCCGTACACGCATTTGTGAATAATTATTTGATAGTACGATTCTTTCTGAACGTCAAATTACTCCAATTGTTAAGTCATAACATACCGTGTTCTTCCGTATGCCCCCAATTCTTGTTGATGCTGTGACATACCGTGTTCTTGTCATAACATACCGTGTTTTTGTACCCCTTTCCTTCTTTTATGATGGTACCACAGAATATGTACAATGTTCAGCAATACATTTGTGATACGACAAGGAAGGTGAGCTCCAGTCTCACTGCCCGTACAAATCGCAACGTGCTCGCCCCCAGGACTAGTGGTGGTGACCAACAGGTGACTGGTACTCACCAAATTCGTAGCGAACGAGGGGAGGTGGAGACCTGTCAGTGAGCCAGAGGGGACTGCCGGACACGGGAGAACAGTGGAGCTGCGCGCATCGACCGATCCAGAGGTGGAGTCGGCCAGAGTGACAGGGATAGGTGCCGGAAGTGGTGTGACGGTGATGCAGTCGCGGAAGAAGCACCGAGTCGCGCCGGAGTCCAGCGTGAATGAGAGCAACCCCTCTGCAGGGACTGCACCTGTGCAAGCGGTCTCACAAGCACCTACACTAACAGCCTCTACACAGACTGACCTAGGCACACAAGACACACTCAGCACTAGCACCAGATGCATCTATGGCATACATGACTACATAAATCTTGATTGTGAAAGCTTTGCTTAGTCCATCTTGCAAAGGCAGCGTGCTTCATTCCAAGTGGGAAGTTACAACGTTCTCGTCCATCAATGATACACAATGGGGTGGGTGGTGGGAAAGTAAAACTAGAAATTGGAAATGAAGAACGTGGGTGGAGCTACTGGAATCACGTTCCTCTTTTGTAGGCAAAAGAGGGGTGAGTAGCGTCGAGCCGCTACCTTTGCTGCGTTGGCCACGTCCTCGCTTTCACAATACGAAATTTGAAAAAGTGTTACACTTTTAAAAATTATAATATTGTGAAAGCTTTGCTTAGTCCATCTTGCAAAGGCAGCGTGCTTCATTCCAAGCGGGTCTTCTGAGGCAAGTGCATTATGGGTCGGCGGTGCCTCTCCAATGACTGCTGGTGCCTAACAGGCGATGGGGCGGTGGAGGTGTCCTGCAGCTGGGTGGAGAGGTCGATGAGTTGGTCTTGGGCGATGGTGACGTAGAGGTCCTTCGCGCCGTCGCTTTGCCATCGACCCATTCGTTTGAAGAGCCGGTCGGGGATGCCTAAGGCGGCTGCTGCTAATGCTGCGCCCTTGCGGAAAGAGTGTGTTCCGATGTGCGTGGCGTCCAGCCCTGCCTTCTTGCAAGCCTCGAGGCACCAGCTCCGGATGGTTGTATACGAAGGCGATTTGTCATGCGGCGAGGCTTGTGCCCCTTTGTTGAACACCCGGATCAGTGGCCCGTGTGGCATGTTCGCGAGGCCTGCGATGCGAATGAACTCCCGTGTGCATCTCACAGCGCAGTAAGGCCCTGCCGTCGCCGCGACCGGGATCCACGTGCCCTTGCCTTCTTGGTCCGTCTTGGAGTACGGGATTAGGAGCCACATTGCCGCCCCTTCGAACTGGATGTCGTTCCATTGGAGGGATATCAGGTCGGAGTAGCGCAGGAATGCTGCGAACATCAAGAGAGGTATCAAGCCTTTCTGATATTCCGCCGGCACCGTTGACTCCAGGAAGGGTCGTGCCATGTTGTGCACCTGATGGAGTGACACGGGTTCCTTGGTCCTTGTCGGGCGGGGGCCATGTCGCTTAGCAAACTCTCGTACTTGCAGCGTGAACGGGCCGTTCGTTGGGGACGCCTCTCCAGTCATCCGATGTGCGAAGGCCACGGCGGAGCATGTGAGGCTGATCGCTGATATGGTAGCCTTGTTGTTCAGCGCGTGGACTAGGTAGAGTGCCAGCGTGAGGTCCGTTGCTGGCAGAAATACCAACTTGACTTGAGTGCAGAAGTTGCGAAATTTGAGCCAGTATGGCTGGTATGTCTCGATCGTGGACGGCGCGCGAACATGATTGATAACTCGTAACAGTTGCTTTTGAAGCTTGGTCAACAATCCTGAAAGAGTTAACATTCGAATATTAGTTACATGTAGTATTTTACACGCAAGGCAATGATTGGGCTATGTGGCAGGCCGAGTCCGGAGAATGCCGTTGCGTGCGAACCAGGTCGAAGGCACTGGCTTCCTTGAGCGAGACGCAAGCATGCGATCACTTCTGGGGCCCATGTTTGTGGGGAGGGTTGTAGCAGCGGCCACCATGCTGCTCCCGGCCACTCAGGGACAACAAGTGTCAACTCGGCTTGTGTGCGCCTGGCGTGAAAAAGCGTGGCCGGGATCAAGCCGGGGGGCGGAAATGCGAAGCAGCGCTCGCCTGTCCATGAGATCGAGAACGCGTCGATTGCGGTAGCGCTTGGGTGCGGTATTTTGGAGCAAAATCGTTGCAGCTTCTTGTTGCTGGCGTTCGCAAAAAGGTCGATCGTATGGGGACCCCATCGACGCTCCAGCAGGAGAAACCATGGCGTCTGCAGAGAGTAGTCGTCATGGTCCTGGATTTTGGACAGTTCGTCCGCGTGGGCATTTAGCTCCCTTGGGATCCATTCGATCGCCAGACGTGTGTGGTTCTTGAGGCAGAACTGTATGACCGCTTGACATGTCAGTGTCAGCTGGGGTTGGCTGGACCCCCCTTTGCGCAAGATGAACATGACTCCTTGGTTGTCCACGCGGACCAAGACGTGGCCATTGGTGATGTGGGCCGCAAATGTCTGCAGCGCCCATAGGACTCCCTCGAGCTCCCTTTGAGTGCTTGAGGTTGGGAGGAGCTCACTTGGCATACTGGCGCTTGCCTCGTACGAAGCGTCGGCAAACTTGGTGAGGATAGCGCCCCAGCTGTGAGCGCTCGCGTCGACGTGGATCACGGCATCGAATTGATGGCTTAGGTGAAACGGGGCACCGTTAAATTGGTCAAAGTGCAGTTGCCAAAAAATTAGCTCCTCGATGGCGGCCCGTGGCAGCCGGATCCTTGAGTGCCAAGACGCCGCTGCCTCGATCAAATGTAGCAGCTCGTGGCTGAAGGCGCGTGCCGTCGTGCCCAATGCTAGGGACATGGAGCTCAACATTCCGGTGATACTAGCGACTTGCCGAATTGGGACTTGTTGGCCGCGTTGCCCTTTACAGATAAGTGTGTTGAGCGTGTCTAGGAAGTGTGCCCGCCGTTCGGATCCGATGCTGAACATGCCGCACTTCGTGTCAAGCTCTATCCCCAAAAACCGTGTTTGATGGGCCGGCTGGAGGCGCGATTTCTTCTCGTTGATCACAAAACCTGCCATCCCCAGATCGTGTAGAACCTCTGTGCATGTCTTGCGCGCTTGCTCTGCGGAGTCGCAGAGGAATAGCATGTCGTCGACATATGGTACTACACGCACGCCAAGTGCACGCCAGCGTTTGGCCAATTGCTTGATCAATTGGGTGAAGACGAAAGGTGCTGTTGCCAATCCGAACGGCAGAGCTCGAAAGCAGTAGAACTCGCCTTCAAAATGGAAGCCTAGGAACTTCCAGCATGATGGGTGCATCTCGACGTGGTGGTAACCCGATTTGAGGTCGATGGTGAACAGCCAGTCGTTGCGTCGAATGATCTCTGAGACCCGATTTAAACCTTCGTATTTGAATTTGGGAACTTGAAGTTGTTGATTGACCTTGCGTAGGTCGAGGATGAGGCGGCATTTGTCGCGTTGTTCCACCACGTTGAGTGGACTTATGCACGAGAGCGCGGTCCGCGAGGAGACCTTCATTGCCGCGCCTGATGTGATTAAATCGCGAATGGCCTCACGAGTGAACTTCGTGTGTGCGTGGACACCTGCGTGGTTTGCGGTTTCAAAGGGTGGCGGTTCTGTGTTCTTCCAAGGCAGCCAATAACCCCTGGCGATGATTGAGATGATGAAACTGCTGTCGCACCACGATATCCACCAGTGGAGTTGGTTCCGCAATCGGTTGCGCATGACCTTCACCGTGCCGTCCGTGACCGCGTTCTCGTACGGGTCCCACTCCGCATCTTGCCACTTGTCGTCCGCCACTGCACGTTGGGGGCAGCCGTGTATTAGGTGATTAGCCTTTGGTCATGGGGACGGCCCGTGGGCTTATGAATAAGATATTGCTCTGCCTTCCTTGTCGCCTTGATTTTTTTTTTTTTTTTTTTTTTTTTTTTTTTTTGTACAAATCCCCTACGGGCTGCCTCACATCCTTAGGCGGGCCTCTTGGCCGGGTTGAGGGTCTGTTTTTTTTTTTTTTTTTTTTTTTAATCACAAGCCTCCTCGTCCGTGAGGTCTCACTCCATCACCCTCCTTCTCTCTCTCTCTCTCTCTCTCTCTCTCTCTCTCTCTCTCTCTCTCTCTCTCTCTCTCTTTCTCTCTCTCTATCTCTCTCTCTCTCTCTCCCTCTCTCTTTCTCTCTTTCCCTCTCTTCCTCTCTTCTCTCTCTCTCTCCCTCTCTCTCTCTCTCTCTCTCTCTCTCTCTCTCTCTCTCTCCCTCTCTCTCTCTCCCTCTCTCTCTCACTCTCTCTCTTTCTCTCTCTCTCTCTCTCTGTCTCTCTCTCTCTCTCTCTCTCTCTCTCTCTCTCTCTCTCTCTCTCTCTCTCCCCTTGCTCTCCTGGTTTTTTTCCCATCACAGTTTCCTCCTCCGTCCTCCTTACTCTTTCCTTCTTTGTCATAGGGCTGTTCATGCTGCAAGGTGGCTGCCTTGGTTCAGCTTTCTTGCTCTCCCACTCCTTGCTTTTTTTTTTTTTTTTTTAATAATGAGAAGATAAATTTTTATTACTTGCTTCCACACATGAGTACATAGCACGTACTACCCCCATATCCTCCATTCCGGCTAGGAATTTCTACGGCCTTCAGCCCCTAGCTCATGCTAGCTACCAGCTACGCACCCCCGGTGCTCCCACCTACGCCCCCCGACATAGTGGCAAGGGGCGCCGCCCCGTGTGCCTCCTCACACCACGGGTGAGGGGCCTTGAGCGCCTCGCCCTCCCATGGGGCAAGCATTTGCCATATGGCCGGGCCGGCCGCAGCGGAAGCACACCCCTTTGAAGCGGGGTTCGTGGCAGCTTGCGGGCGGCATGCCCTTGCCTTCCGTTTCGCCATCTCGGGTGGGCATGCGGTTGCCGCGAGTGTAGCCGGCCCGTGCACGTTTGAGAGCCGCCACGTCGGCGACCGCGAGCTTGTACGAGCGTGAGGTCAAAACACTCTTGGACTGGTACAGCTGAAAACGATCGGCAGCTTCGAACCCCGCCTCGTCCGCCACCAAGAGGACTTCGAAGCGCTTGTGGATGAGCGTCTCGATTTCCGCGACGTTGGTGAGGGCGCTTTCTATGTCGCCGTGCTGGAGCTTGAAATTGACGTGCTTCAGGTGCGCCTGGATGGCAGAAAGACCTCCGCCTGATCGCGCACACCTTTGCGCATGAAGGTGGTGGATGCGGGTGTGGGGTGGAGGGGTGGGAGAGAGGGTGCGGGTGCAATAATACGACGGCGGGTAATGTTGTTGGGGGCCTCACCATCTTCGTTCTCTGAGTCGTCGCTGTCGTCTTGAGCGGCGATCGGCGCAGGTGCGGGCGCGGGAAGTGGTGCGGCAGTGGTTTCGTTGACGCGAGCCACCTTGTTGGTGCGAGGGGCGGTGACTTCCTTCTGATTTTCATTTTTTGCAGGTGTTGAAATGTAGTCGGATGAAGTTGCGATTGTAACAGGCGCGTGCTGCTGTAACATCGATAGCAGCGCCTGCATTTGCTGCGCAGTGAGGGACGCGAGGGGGTTGACTGGGGCGGTTTCTGCTGAGGCCGCTGCTTTCTGCCGCTTCTGCAGAGTGGGCCCCGGCTGACCAGCGTCGCCGTCCGCGTCAGCCCCCGTTGACTTGACCGGACCGCGCGGCTGCCTGGCAGCCACGCGCTCGTCAGCAGGGGGCACGCGCGACTGTTTCACAGTTGCGCGTGCTTCTTCAGAGGGGGCTCGGGAGTTGCTCCCGAGCAGAACTTCGACGCCTGAGGGGCCCTCGCCGAAATTGTCCTCAGCAGGGCGTTTTCCGCGGCGGTCGGGTGCCCCGGGCGCGTTCGCGTGCTCCGAAGTATTACCCGGGGTAGTCGTCTTTTCCGCCTCTCGATTAAGTGTAGTGTTGGCGGGAGCCATACTCGCGAGGTTGTGTTGAAGAATGTCGGTAAGAAGAGTTGACGGGAACTTGAACCGCGGGAGGGACTGTGTCTTCGCCAGGATGAACGAGAACTAGGAAAGTAAAACTAGAAATTGGAAATGAAGAACGTGGGTGGAGCTACTGGAATCACGTTCCTCTTTTGTAGGCAAAAGAGGGGTGAGTAGCGTCGAGCCGCTACCTTTGCTGCGTTGGCCATGTCCTCGCTTTCACAATACGAAATTTGAAAAAGTGTTGCACTTTTAAAAATTATAATTTCAAATCAAGAGAAAATATATCAACGGCCCTCTTGAGCAATCCTAACCAGTCGGGACCCTAGCCTGCTCACCGAACTCGCCGCGGAAGGCGTCCTCGAGGCGGCAGAAACAGCGGGCCTCACCGCGCCCCAAATGGCCGCAGATGACGCCGACCTAATGGCCAGTGCGACGCACGTACGGGCAAGGACCAGTAGCAAAACCTCCACCGCCGGTGGAGCTCCGCTGAGCAACCCACTCACGAAGCTGCTGCGGCGAGGGAGTCTCCTACTGACGTGGCTGCTGCTGCTATTGCTCCTGTCCACCCCCAGAACCGCCACCTCCACCGGCTTCTCCACCAAACGTAGCGCCACAAGACGCCGCCTGTGCACCACCCCCGCCAGCTTCACTACGGCCACCACCGCAACCCCCTCCGCCATCGGCACCTCCACTATCCCCACCACCCCCACCCTTCTTACGCCCACCCCTGTTGCGCCTCCCCCAAGTAGCGGACGCAGCACCGACCTCCTCAACACCGAGGAAGTCAACAGCAGCAGTAGAGGCAACAGAGGACCCCGGAAGGGAGGGAGTGCACCCCTCAAAGAAGGAGGTGCTGGGGGTGCCACGGGAGGCAGCTACAGCGCGGCACTGGTCTTGGCCTCGAGGAGACGAGTCTCAAATGAGGCAAGGTCGAGACTAGCGGGGTCGAGGGAGAGGAAGTGGTCTCGAACAGCACGAAGGGTGTCGGGGAGGCGAGTCGTGGGGAAGTACAAAGTGAGGTACATGGGGGGGTGGTTCTCAGCCAGAAACTCTGGCTTGAAGGCAGCACGGTAACGAGAGTCAAGAGAGCGCAGGTGGGTCATGAGGTCAGCCACAGTGGTGAAGTCTGACAGCCCATGGAAGAGAAACGGCAGCGCAAGACGGCCTAGGGTGGCAGAAGAGGGGGAGGAGTAGCGCTTAACCACAACGTCATAGAAAGTCTGGGCCGACGTCACCTGGCAAAAGTGGGCCCTCTGGTCGGGCGAGAAGTGAGCACGGACTGCAAGCTTGGCGCTAGCGTCGCACGCCGTCCCTTGTGTGCAGGCAATGCGGTCAGCCCGGTACTGCTTCTGCACAGCCTCCGTAGCAGTAGAAACAGGCTCAACTGGAGTCTTGGGGGCCTTGAGGGACCCTGACGTGTGCTCAAACAGCGAGACGTCGTCCCTGGTGACACTATGCAGGTACAGGTGCAGGTCCTCTAGCCAAGACTCGAACTCGATAGGGCGCCCCTCTGCGTCAAACGTGAGCACAGTAATGGTCGCCATGGCGGAAATTAGGTCAGGCGACAACACTAAGAACTATACGACGGCACTGGGGACTATAGTCCAGGAAATAGCTGCAGTTGTAGGCACGGGCGGCGGCTCGGGGTGCAGCGGAAGAGCGGGCAGTACGGCAGTAGGTATGCTCGACGGCCGGCAGTGCGGCAGTGCGGCGCGGCGTGGAGGTAGGCAGGGCGGCTGGTGGCACGGCGCGGTGGTAGGCAGGGCGGCACGGGGGCGCGGCGAGGCGGCGGGCAGGGCGGCGCGGCGGCGCGGCGCGGTAGCGGGCGGTAGTGGGCAGCGGCAGGCCGACAGCGGGCGGCTAACTAGCGGCAGCGGGCGGCTAGCGAGTTGCAGCGGGAGGGTCGCGAGTCAGACGCGGGCAGCTGCGGGCAGGCTAGCGGTCGCGGGCAGCGAGTGGCGGGCGGGCAGCTAGCGGGCGGTCAACGAGCGGCAGCTCGCGCAGCAGCGGCATCAGCTGCGGTAGTGCGCGAGCAGCAGCTGCAGTAGGAGTGGCAGCAGCGCGCGCCCGAGTGGCTGGCGGGCGGCTAGCGGGTGGGCAGCAAGCAGCATAGAGCCGGGCGCGAGCGGCAGCAGGCGGTAGCAGCGGGCAGCAGCGACAGTAGCAACGGCAGCAACGTGCAGTAGCAGTGGCGGCAGCGCGTGCGAGCAGCAGCAGTAGGAGCTGCAGCGCGCGAGCAGCAGTGGCAGTAGGAGTAGCAGCAGCGCGCGCGCGAGTGGCTGGCGGGCGGCTAGCGGGCGGGCGGCTAGCGGGCGGGTGGCGAGCGGCAGAGAGCCGGGTGGCGAGCGGTAGAGAGCCGGGCGGCGAGCGGCAGAGAGCCGGGCTGCGAGTGGCAGAGAGCCAGGCACGAGTGGCATTGGGCGCTAGCAGCGCGCAATAGCTCACGCAGCAGCGTCAGTAGCAGTGGCAACACCGCGCGAGAGCAGCAGCAGCAGCAGCAGCGCGCGCGGGGGCAGTAGCGGCAGCAACGCGCGAAGTAGCAGTGGCAGCAGCGCGTGTGAGTAGCGGCAGCAGCGCGCACGAGCAGCGGCAGTAGCGCGCGTAGCAGCGGCAGTAGGCAGGGCAGCGCACGAGGCGCGCAGCAGGGCTGTGGGCAGGGCGCACGTAGAGGCAGCAGCGCGGGCAGTGGGTAGACGGGCTAACATATGATACCATGTTAGAACTACGAACAGTGGAGTGATTGAGTAGGAATGATGGGTGATACAAATACTAACCCTAAAAGGGTTGTACCCCATACAGGATACCTCACTACACCCTATAACCAGAGATATGCTATTTGACACAAGTAACTAGTTACCATAAACATTACAGCCATACGAAACATGCCAAGGTGCATTTGCTCAGCATGGCCTGCCAACAGCGGTTTGCATGGCAATAATACACTCCCCCCCAATATGTCAAAAGCAGTGCGTTGTAGACGCACGGAATGCTGAAGTTAGTCATGGCACATATCTGGGTATGTGTGATAGTTCTAAGGTAAGCCCCAGCATGGCTGAAATCTTAGGAAATTTGACTACACATGCGAAGGGCTTATTTGTTGAATATGGTATCTTGACTTTTCAATGTAGGAACCCTATTTCTTTTGGGCAGAGTACTACAACTACTCTTTACAGTTCACGATAACACTTTCTGGAGCCTTTGAAATTTTAGGAACATACATATGTATACATGGTATTTCTTCTTGGTTATTTGAGCCATTTTTACCGACCCTCTTTTAGACAGGGTCTCATGGTGTTGCGCTTGCGTTTCGCCTTCTTGTACCCCTCTATATGCCTCGTTCAAATCATCATCATAATCTACGTTGACGACCTTGCCTTCGCTTCTTCAGACAGAGTCGCACTGGCCTCGGTGAAGGCCGAGCTGCTGAAGAAACACACGCGCTCAGACCTAGGTGAGCTGCGCCGCTATCTTGGCTTACAGATCGCTATGAACGGAGCGTCGTGCACCATCACGCTGACTCAGTCATTCATGGTGCAACAGATCATCCAGCGCTTTGGCCATCAGTTCTCCTCTGCAACGCCCACTCCTCTTGCTGTTAGCCACATGCTCTCGACCCCTGTTGAATTCAGTCGTCAGTACGCAGAGCTGGTGGGGTGCTACATGTACCATTGACCAGCACATGCCCAGGTCTCGTACACCCTCTCATCAACCTTGCTCGCTATGTTGCGACTTGAAGACACCGACCTGCGTACTAGTCGGCTGCTAAGAGTGTATTGCGTTATCTGGCCAGTACATCAGGCATGGGGCTTGTGCTCGGAGGACAAAATCCAATTGCACTCATGAGACACCCTAACACATCATGGATAGACGACATCAAGATTCTCAGGTCCTCTGAGAGCTACTGATTCAGTTTTGACACTGGAATTCTCTTGTGGATGTCTACACGCTCTTCGTCGGTGGCACAGTCTAGCTGTAAGGCATAGATTTACGGTGGTACTTTGGCTGCTCTGGAAGCTGGCGTTCTTGCTCACTGACTTAGGTGAGCCACCTAGTGGTTAAAAACTGTGTTGCACCTCTCCCCCCAGACCATATGTGGCGCAATGGGTGTGATGGTTGCTTCGGGAAAACCAGAGGCCAACCCCTCTATATGGATTTGAGGTCACCCACCCTTTTCAAATCTAACCACATGCAAAATATAATGAGGACCCTGTGTGTGTATGTGTGTGTGGTTGGGGTGAGGGGTGTGTGTGTGTGTGTGGTCTCTGTGTGCGCGCGTGCGTGTGTGTGTGTGTGTGTGTGTGTGTGTGTGTGTGTGTGTGTGTGTGTGTGTGTATGTGTGTGTGCGTGTCTATGCATGTGTGTGTGTGCGTTTGTGTATTTACGTGAGTGTGTGTTTGTGTGTGTGTGTGTGGGTGTGTGCATGTGTGTGTGTGTTTGTTTTGTGTGTGTGTGTGTGTGTGTGTGTGGGGGTCAACTTTTCTGTCCCTTTTCTGCCAGTGCACGCCAATTAGCCATGCTACCATAGACATATGTTCAAGGAGGATCAAATATGTTGCCTACGGTAATAGCCAGCACCATGTGCCCTAGGTTAAGCATGTCTAGATGCCCTAAAGCAAGCAGTCTTACGGTAACGCCTCGTTCGCAAGCGACATGGATTATTATGCGGTACTGAGTTTGCGCTAAGTCTGAACTGAACACTTCAAATACCCCAATCATCCATACAAAACGCAGAATCCTAAAACATTTGTCCCGATACCTATAAGACATAGCCATAAAATCCATTTCAATGCAAAAACAAGATTCAAGATGGATGAATGCACTGACCAGTAGGCTGAAAAAGTGTGAAATATACAGTACCTTTCTCAGTACGGTACCATTCCTACACGAAATGACGCCATTCAGACAAACTCAGCAAAAAAAAAAAAAAACGGTCATTCATATGCTGTAGGATTGATACCCATCTTCAGGCCGTGTCATGCCTTCCTCCCAATCGTCCATCTTTGATCCGCCAACTGTCACCTTTCTTATACCCACATGGCTGCAAGAACAGTAAAAAGGGGGCATAAGCACAAACTTGGCATCATATGACAAACAATCCTGATGCCACATTGGAGTAAAAGGCGAAACTGGAGCGAACCAATAAATCAACTAGTTGTAAATTTGAAAGACTTACATTATATTCTTTGCAAATCACCACAAGTAGTGTAGCAACCGGCACACGAAAATGCTTTAAAGCACTCACTCGGAGCTAACAGCATTGAGGGAGTTGATGAGAACGTCGACAGCCATCATGTCTGCTGTACCCATGTCTAGCCTGGTGAGGGGGGGAAAAGAGTGTGTGGTTGTGTGTGTGTGTGTGTGTGTGGAAGAGAGGGCAGGGAGGAGAGGGAGAGTTGAGAAAAATGTCGATTGCCTTGCCATCATGTCTGCTGTGCCCATGTACAACCTGGTGAGTGGGAATGATTCTGTGAGAGAAGGTAAGAGTTTGTTTGTGTGTGTAAGTGTGTGTGTGCATGTGGTGAGAGGAAAGTGGGAGAGTTGAGGAGAATGTTGACTGGCATCATGTCTGCTGTACCCATGTCTAGCCCGCCTGGGGAGAAGGAGAAGAAGTGTTTGTGGGGCAGGGAGGGAGAGAGGGAGGCGAGGAGAAGAGAGTTGAGGAGAATGTCGAGTGCCATCATGTCTGCTGTGCCATGTTTAACCTGGTGAGTATGAGAGAGTGGGTGAGAGAAGGTGAGTGAGAGTGTGTGTGTGTGTGTGTGTGGTGAGAGGAAAACGGGAGAGTTGAGGAGAATGTCAACTGCCATCATGTCTGCTGTGCCATGTTTAACCTGGTGAGTATGAGAGAGTGGGTGAGAGAAGGTGAGTGAGAGAGTGTGTGTGTGTGTGTGTGGTGAGAGGAAAACGGGAGAGTTGAGGAGAATAGCGATTGCCATCATGTCAGCGGTGCCCATGTCTATCCTGCAACCACAACGTGAGTAGTCTCGCCGTCTCAGTGGGGCTGTCTCACCATAATCCCCAGGTTGTCTTGCAACTACAGGTCAGGTCACCAACGCTGTGCATCACGGCAGGTAAAGCAGCTGCTGCCGTGCCCACGTGTGCATCAAGGCAGGGAGAGCAGTATGAATCCATACAGCCCGATTCCAGATGCAACCACCAGTGGTTACCACCCCCCAGTCATCTCATAGCAGTCTCACCATCTCATGGTCTCACAGTCTCACCATATCCGCCCCAGGTTGTCTTGAAACTCGAGGTCCCCAACGTTGCGCATCAACGAAGGTAGTGCTGTATGTACCCACTAGGCTCTCAAACGCAATCATATCTGCTGGTAGGTTGGTAACCACATTGCAAGCCTCACCATATCCTCCCCAGGTTGTCTTGAAACTCGAGGTCCCCAACGTTGCGCATCATGGCAGGGAGGCAACGATGTGTCCACACACTAGCCTACCAGATGTAACCACCACCACACCTGGTAACCATATCTGGTAGTAACCACATCTTATAACCACACCATGAATCTCACCATATCCTCCCCAGGTTGTCTTGAAACTCCAGGTCCCCAACGTTGTGCATCAAGGCGGGTAAAGCAGATGCTGCCGTGCCCACATCGTACTTGTATTTGGACGATTCGTCTCCCTCCATTAGCTGGGGTGGGATGAGAAGAGGGGACACGGCAGGGAAAAGAGAGGCATGTGGGCACATAAGAGCAGCAGGGAGGGCAGATGCTGCCGTGCCCACATCGTACTTGGATTTGGACGATTCGTCTCCCTCCATTAGCTGGGGGCGAGAATGACAGGGTGAAGAGAGGGAGGTGGCAGGTACTTGGGTACATAAGAGCAGCAGGGAGAGCAGACGCTGCCGTGCCCACATCGTACTTGTAGTTTGAGGACTCATCGCCTTCCATTAGCTGGGAGGGAGGGCAAGTGAGTGAGGGGCACAGGGGAGAGAAGCAAACAACAGTAGTTGCAGAGTCGCCTTCCATTAGGTAAGAGGGAGGGAAAGTGAGTGAGAGGCACAAGGGAGAGACACGGGCATCACTGGTTGCAGGGCAGCTGCTGCTCTGGCCACATCATACGTGTTACATGACCTGTCTCCATCCATTAGGTCCCTAGCCCCCTACCTGCAGGTTGGCCGAGCTGTACCCCCCAAGATAGCCCACCACGTACCAGAGCAGAGGATTGCCGGGCGTGCTTGGTGCCTGCCTACACGCGCACCCTTTCCTCACACGGCCTGCCATCCACGGTGGATACAATACAAGCCCCCCTAGCTTAGCTTCACACCTGCAGGTTGGCCGAGCTGTACCCCCCAAGATAGCCCACCACGTACCAGAGCAGAGGATTGCCGGGCGTGCTTGGTGCCTGCCTACACGCGCACCCTTTCCTCACACGGCCTGCCATCCACGGTGGATACAATACAAGCCCCCCTAGCTTAGCTTCACACCTGCAGGTTGGCCGAGCTGTACCCCCCAAGATAGCCCACCACGTACCAGAGCAGAGGATTGCCGGGCGTGCTTGGTGCCTGCCTACACGCGCACCCTTTCCTCACACGGCCTGCCATCCACGGTGGATACAATACAAGCCCCCCTAGCTTAGCTTCACACCTGCAGGTTGGCCGAGCTGTACCCCCCAAGCTTACCCACCACGTACCACGCTCGTATGACGTGCCATGCTTGGTAAATATACACATACCCCTCCCTCACACAACCACCCTACCTGCAGGTTGGCTGAATTGTAGCCTCCTAGCTTGCCCACCACGTACCACGCTCGTATGACGTGCCATGCTTGGTGGCTAGCTACACACTCACACACACCCATCCCTCGCACGGCCTGGCATAGCGTTGAATATAATACAATACAAAGTCCCCTACCTGGCCTCCCACCTGCAGGTTGGCGGAGTTGTATCCTCCTAGCTTGCCCACCACATACCATGCTCGGATGACCTGCCATGCTTGGTAATTATACACATACCCCTCCCTCACACAACCACCCTAGCCTCGTACCTGCAAGTTGGCTGAGTTGTACCCTCCCAGCTTTCCCACCACACACCATGCTGTGATGACCTGCCGTGAACACACGGTGACTGCACAAATACCACCACTCACATCCCGTAGGCCATACCCCCACTATCCCCATGGTCACACCTGCAGGTTGGCCGAGTTATAGCCTCCTAGCTTGCCACCACGTACCATGCTCGGATGACCTGCCATGCTTGGTGCCTACACACACCCACCCCTCCCTCCCTCGCACAGCATGCCCTTGGTTCCTGCCGTTCTCCTCTGCAAGGTTTCCCAGAGTGGTATAAAGTGGTACCTGCAGGTTGGCGGAGTTGTAGCCTCCCAGCTTGCCCACCACGTACCATGCTCGGATGACCTGTCGTGCATGGTGCCTACACATGAACACCACTCCTTTGCACAGTCTGCCTTGGTGCCGATACAATACAAGGGCCCCTATCCTCGTACCTGCAGGTTGGCGGAGTTGTAGCCTCCCAGCTTGCCCACCACGTACCATGCTCGGATGACCTGCCATGGTGGGGGGCGGGGGGGGATATGGATGGGGAAGGAAGAGGGAAGGGACAGGGGAGACGGGAAGGGGTTGTTGTGAGAGAAACAGAGTCAGATAGATGAACAAAGGAACAAGAAGGTGAGGAATGGAACGAAAGAAAGAGCATAGGAAGTAAAAATCGTTCCTGAAAACCAGACCACTCACACTGCCGAGTGTGTTCATATCGTCTTCTGATGGTGTCTTGTGAAGCTCGAACCAGATGTACATGTCAAATGGGTCAATCCTATAACGAGGATAGGGATAACAAGGAGGAGGATGATGTCTATATGTGAAGCTCGAACCAAATGTACATGTCAAATGGGTCGATCCTATAACGAGGATGGGGGATAGGAGCGGGGTGAAGGCACGAAAAGCGATAAGGGAGAATGCTATGTGCAACTCAAACCAAATGCACATGTAAGTTTGATGAACTTTAGAAAGAGGATAGGGACGAGGCAATATCAAGAGGTAAAAAGGAGCAAGCAAGAGTATTCTAGGCAGCAGCATCACACCCTTTAAAAGAAATTCTAGGCAACTCTCAAACCAGATATACAGGTGTAATGGAAGGATCAATTCTAGAATGGCTATTTCAATACTGTACAGTACATACTCTTTAATGGCCACCTGCATCGTGCCTCCGCTGCCTCGCTTCTCTGCCAGCAGCTCTGCCTGCTTCGATCGAATGCGCTCCTCCATCTGGCAGGCAGTAAGGGGGGAAAAGGGGAGAGGAGTGAGGGGGAGAGGGTAGAGAGGTGGCGGCACCAGCAGCACCTCCCCACCTGCATCGCGGCTCCGCTGCCGAGCTTCTCCGCCAGCAGCTCCGCCTGCTTCGATCGAATGCGCTCCTCCATCTGGGGGGTAGAGGGGGAGACGAGAGAGAGGAATGAGGGGAGAGGGTAGAGGAGTGGCGGCACCATCAGCGCCATCCCGCCTTCCTCGTGGTTCCGCTGCCTCGCTTCTCCGACAGCAGCTCTGCCTGCTTCGAGCGAATGCGCTCCTCCACCTGGCAGGCAGTAAGGGGGAGAGAGGGGAGAGAGGCGAGGGAGCGGAAGGAAGATAAAGAGGGACGAGAGGCACCAGCAGCAGCACCACCCCACCTGCATCGCGGCTCCGCTGCCCTGCTTCTCGGCCTGCAGCTCTGCCTGCTCCGCTGCCGTGCTTCTCGGCCTGCTTGGAGCCGAGAAGCAGGGCAGCGGCAAGGCAAGCGCGGCCGAGAAGCAGGGCAGCGGCAAGGCAAGCGCGGCCGAGAAGCAGGGCAGCGGCGAGGCAAGCGCGGCCAAGAAGCAGGGCAGCTCTGCTTGGAGCTCCAAGCGGGCAGCTCTGCCTGCTTGGAGCGAATGCGCTGCTCCATCTGGTGGTGGAGGGGAAGAGGGGAGATGGGGGTGAGAGGTCAAGGGGGTGATGGGGGGGTTTGAGAGGTCAAGGGGGTGATGGGGGGTGAGAGGTCAAGGGGGTGATGGGGGGGGGGTGAGAGGTCAAGGGGTCAGGGGGGAGACAGGGGAGGGAGGGGAGGGGAGTTGGGTTAAGACAGCAGCTCCGCCTGCTTGGAGCGAATGCGCTGCTCCATCTGGTGGTAACAAGGCAGGAGGTGATGGGGGTGAGAGGCCAGGGGAGAGGGAGAGGGGCGAGGAGGGGGGGGGCCTGGTACCCTGGTGCAGTGCAGGTACCAGGGTTCATATTGCTTTTGAGACGTCTCAAAAACAACCTCGCTACACGAGGGGGGGCCCTGGTACCCTGGTGCAGTGCAGGTATCAGGGTTCATATGAGGCGATTTTTGAGTCGACTCAAAAATCGCCTCATCACAAGGGGGGGCCCTGGTACCCACCCTGGTGCAGTGCAGGTACCAGGGTTCATATTGCACCTGCATGTGGCTTTTGAGATTTCTCAAAAGTGACTCAGATGCAGCTGCATGTGCTCCAATCAAGCGAGCGAATGCGCTCCTTCTGTTGTATACCCAGAATGTATACCCAACCTTGTGTTGCTAGTGGAAGGGACGAGTCGTACCCTCCTGCTCTTCTTAACGCACCCCATCCACCCCACACCACCCCACACCACCCCACACCACCCCACCCCGCCCAACACCGCCCGACCCAGCCCCACCACACCCCACCCACCGCACCTTCTCCTGCATCTGCTGCGGGTCCAGCACTGCATGGCCAAACAAGTAAAGACAGCTGAAATTTCACATCACACCCCACCTCACACCGCACTACCACCGCACCCCACCCCACTCCACCGCGCCTCACCTTCTCCTGCATCTGCTGTGGGTCCAGCATGGCATCTCCAAACAGCTCCATGAGCTCGGGGTCCTGCGCTGCCACTTGGCTGTTAAAGCACAATGGGGGAGTGGAGTGTGGTGTGGGTGGGTTGGGTGGGGTTTCAGAGCAGATAGTCTGGTACAGCTTCTCGGACCAGCTCCATCAGCTCAGGGTCCTGCGCTGCCACTTGGCTGTGGGGGGGAAGAGTGGAGTGGGGTGGAGTGGAGTGGAGTGGAGTGGAGCGTGATGGAGCGTGGGTGGGGGTAGGTGAGGGTTAAGAGCAGATAGTCCAGTATGGCATCTCCATGAGCTCAGGGTCCTGCGCTGCCACTTGGGGGGAAGAATGGAGTGGAGTGGAGTGGAGTGGCGTGGAGGGGAGTGGCGTGGAGTGGAGTGGAGTGGCGTGGAGTGGAGTGGAGTGGAGTGGAGTGGAGTGGAGTGGAGTGGAGTGGCGTGGAGTGGAGTTGAGTGGAGTGGAGTGGAGTGGAGTGGAGTGGAGTGGAGTGGAGTGTGGGTCGTTGGGTGTTAAGAGCATAAGATCCAACCAGCATGGCATCGCCAAACATCTCCATCAGCTCGGGGTCCTGTGGTGCCACCTGGCTGTCAAAGCACAACACGGGGGTGTGGAGTGCGGTGTGGTGCGGTGTGGGTAGGTGGGGTTAAGACGAGGATCCAGCATGGCATCCCCAACCATCTCCATGAGCTCGGGGTCCTGCGCTGCCACTTGGCTGTGGTAAGGGAGCCAATAGGGGGAGGAGGGAGGGGTGCGGGAGGGGAAAGAACAAAAATGGGGGGGGGGAAGTGCAAAGGTGTTAAGGCGGGATATCGGGCGGGAAGGGGGAGGAGGGTAAAGGTTGCACCACACGCCTGGCTGTGCTCCCACGCTCCCATCGCGGGGCGTGTGGTGGTGTGCAGTGCAACCTTTCTGCCCTCACACTCTCTCACGCCCCTCTCACACTCTCGTTTGAGGCGCCTCAAAAGTTGAAAAGGCTCCTCCACACGTCCGAGTGTGCTCTCTTTTTCTTCTGCACCATTATTATAAGCACTTTCTGCAGTCTGTCCCGCTCTTAGACCCTAAACCCGAACACCCACTTTGTCTCGACCCTCTCACCCGCCGCCATTCGACCCTCTCACCCGCCGCCATTCGACCCCCTCCCCATCCCCCTCGCTCCCCCCCTCACCTCGCCCACTACTGAAACTCCTCCGCCCATTCCCTCCACTGCACCCAGCCTCCCGGTCTTCCCCACAAAACTCACCTCCCTTCACCCCCCTCACCGCCTCTTACCCCTTCCCTCCCCCTCCCCCCTCACCTCGCCCACTGTTGAAACTCCTCCTCCGCCGATTCCTTCCGCTGAACGCGCGCCTCCCGCGACTTCTCCAGCCGCCGTTGCCGCGCTGCGCTCATCCCCTCTGCGCCCCCTCCCCCGATCCGCCTCCGCCCGCCGTCGCCGCCGCCACCCATTCCCGCACTTCCCTCTCCCCACATCCCCGCGCTTCTCTCTCCGCCCATTCCCGCGCTTTCGCCTCCGCCTAAAATCCCTCCGCCATTCGCCTCCATCCCTCCCTGCCATTCCCCTCTGCTAGTAGGGTTACCACCGCTGCTGCCACCCGAACTTTGAGGCGATCCTAGATCCGAACCTCGAGGCGAACCTGAGTTCGAACTTTCTGGCGAACCTAGCTCCGAACTTTGAGGCGATCCTACATCCGGACCGCCACCAAGCCTAGTTCGCCTTCTTTGCCGCCCGCGACGGGGCGACTCGGCCGCGTCTCGCGCCGCGTCCTGCGGCGACGTGCTTCCTTCTCGCCCGTCCGCTGCCGCCGCGGCAGCGGTGATGATTAATCGAGCGCGTCGCGCGTGTGCCTCGGAACGCGGTGCGAGAGAAGTCGGCGGAAGCGCAAATGGCGGAAGCGCAGACGGCGGAAGAGAAGTCTGCGGGGGGAACCTTGCGGAATATGGGGTCGCAACACCGCGACGACCGCTAAATGCGGCGTAGATCGCGGCCGTCGAGGCGCCTCGTGCGAGTACGGACATTGCCATTACGTACACCTAATACGCCTACTTACGCGTCGCGCCCTTATGCGTCTAGTTTCGAAGGGCCTAAAATTTGAAATTCGTGTAACCGTTACTGTCCGCGAGCCTTCCTCGTTCCGACTAGCGTGTCTACTTTGACCGTAGTGCACCGAGGTTTATGTATTTCCAGAGGTTGGAAACTCGGGGTACGGGAATTGGGGTTTGGGAGTGGGGGCGCAGCAGAGCTAGTGTATTCTTTTGCTTACCTCGTTTGCAGATCAGTTTTGTGTTGAACTTCTTATCAGTTTTTTGCGTTTAATATAAGTGAACAGATGAACTGAACTGGAAGAGGCAGTCTGCAAAGTTTGTTGGATATTCTTCCAGGTGAACCTCGATTCGATGTAAGTGATTATTATAATTTACACATAAGGAATTGTTATTGTAGGCAATAGCATCGATTGAAGTACGGGCAAAAACACTTGCATTGATTGTTGAGGCTTGTCCTGTAACACTCCAATATTGGTACCATCGGCGGTGGTGGCGGGGAGGGTGGCGGATGTGGGGGAGGTGAAGGAGGGGGAGAGTGGGGAGGCGATGGGGGAGGGCGAGGAGGGGGGGATGGGGGAGGGAAAGGGGGAGGGGAGGGAGGGGGACGAGGAGGGGGACGTGGGGGAGGGGAAGGGGGAGGGGAGGGAGGGGGGCGAGGAGGGGGGCGTGGGGGAGGGGAAGGAGGGGATGGAGGGGGGGACGGGGGAGGGCGAGGGGGAGGTGAGGGAGGGGGGAAGGGAGGAGGGGAGGGGGGAGGCGAGGGCGGTTTTGGTGGGGGAGAAGGGGGAGGAGACGGAGGAGGAGGGGAAGGAGGGGGGGTTGGGGGAGGGGATGGTGGCGGGGGGGATGGGGGCGGTGATGGGGGAGGGGAAGGTGGGGGAGGTGAGGGGGGAGGAGGAGGGGGTGACGGAGGAGGGTTTGGTGGGGGAGAAGGAGGGGGAGAAGGAGGACGGGGAGGAGGAGGAGGGGATGGAGGGCGAGGAGGGCGTGGGGGAGGGGAAGGGGGAGGGGAGGGAGGGGGGCGGGGAGGGGGGCGTGGGGGAGGGAAAGGGGGAGGGGAGGGAGGAGGCCGAGGAGGGGGGCGTGGGGGAGGGGGAGGGGGGGGGAAGGGAGGCGGGGAAGGCGGAGGTTTGGGTGGGGGAAATGGGGGAGAAGGGGGGGGGTTGGGTGGGGGGAAAGGGGGAGATGGGGGAGGGTTGGGAGGAGGGGATGGGGGAGAGGGGGGAGAAGGAGGAGGCTTGGGCGGGGGAGAAGGGGGAGAAGGGGGAGGGTTGGGGGGAGGAGATGGGGGAGAAGGGGGAGGTCTGGGTGGGGGAGAAGGGGGAGACGGGGGAGGGTTGGGAGGAGGAGATGGGGGAGAAGGGGGAGGTTTAGGTGGGGGAGAAGGGGGGGATGGGGGAGGCTTAGGTGGGGGAGAAGGGGGAGATGGGGGTGGGTTAGGAGGAGGGGATGGGGGAGAAGGGGGAGGCTTGGGAGGAGGAGAAGGGGGAGATGGGGGAGGGTTGGGGGGAGGGGATGGGGGAGAAGGGGGAGGTCTGGGTGGGGGAGAAGGGGGAGATGGGGGAGGCTTGGGAGGAGAAGGGGGAGATGGAGGAGGGTTGGGAGGAGGAGATGGGGGAGAAGGGGGAGGTTTGGGTGGGGGAGAAGGGGGAGATGGGGGAGGGTTAGGAGGAGGGGATGGGGGAGAAGGGGGAGGGTTAGGGGGAGGGGATGGGGGAGAAGGGGGAGGCTTGGGAGGAGGAGAAGGGGGAGATGGGGGAGGGTTGGGGGGAGGGGATGGGGGAGAAGGGGGAGGTTTGGGTGGGGGAGAAGGGGGAGATGGGGGAGGGTTAGGAGGAGGGGATGGGGGAGAAGGGGGAGGTTTGGGTGGGGGAGAAGGGGGAGATGGGGGAGGGTTGGGGGGAGGAGATGGGGGAGAAGGGGGAGGTTTGGGTGGGGGAAAAGGGGGAGATGGGGGAGGGTTGGGGGGAGGAGATGGGGGAGAAGGGGGAGGTTTGGGTGGGGGAGAAGGGGGAGATGGGGGAGGGTTAGGAGGAGGGGATGGGGGAGAAGGGGGAGGTTTAGGTGGGGGAGAAGGGGGAGATGGGGGAGGGTTGGGGGGAGGAGATGGGGGAGAGGGGGGAGGTTTGGGTGGGGGAGAAGGGGGAGATGGGGGAGGGTTAGGAGGAGGGGATGGGGGAGAAGGGGGAGGTTTGGGTGGGGGGGAAGGGGGAGATGGGGGAGGAAGGGGAGGGGGTCTAGGTGGAGGAGAGGGAGGAGGGTTGGGGGGCGGAGAAGGAGGCGGGAATGGGGGAGGGAAAGGGGGAGGGGGGGAAGGTGGGGGAGAGGGGGATGGGGGTGACGGTGGGGGGAAGGGAGGCGAGGGCGGGGGTGATGGTTGGGGAGGAAGTGGGGGAGGATGTGGCGGAGAGGGGGGGGGTGCTGCAGGAGAAGGGGGCAAGGGGAAAAAGGGCAAGGGGAAAACGGGAGAGGCACAGAAGGGAAGGATAGAAACAGGAACGTGAGGGTGGTTGTGGTGTGGGTGATTTCGAGAGGGTGGTTATGAGAGGGGAAGAGAGGAGAATGGAGGGAGGAAGAGAAAAAGAATGGAGGGAGGAAGAGAAGAAGAATTGTGGGAGGAAGAGAAAAAGAATGGGAGGAGGAAGAGAAGAAGAATGGAGGGAGGAAGAGAAAAAGAATGGGAGGAGGAAGAGAAGAAGAATGGAGGGAGGAAGAGAAAAAGAATGGAGGGAGGAAGAGAAAAAGAATGGAGGGAGGAAGAGAAAAAGAATGGAGGGAGGAAGAGAAGAAGAATGGAGGGAGGAAGAAAAAATAAATGGAGGGAGGAAGAGAAAAAGAATGGAGGGAGGAAGAGAAGAAGAATGGAGGGAGGAAGAGAAAAAAAAATGGAGGGAGGAAGAGAAAAAGAATGGAGGGAGGAAGAGAAGAAGAATTGTGGGAGGAAGAGAAAAAGAATGGGAGGAGGAAGAGAAGAAGAATGGAGGGAGGAAGAGAAAAAGAATGGGAGGAGGAAGAGAAAAAGAATGGAGGGAGGAAGAGAAAAAGAATGGAGGGAGGAAGAGAAGAAGAATGGAGGGAGGAAGAAAAAATAAATGGAGGGAGGAAGAGAAAAAGAATGGAGGGAGGAAGAGAAGAAGAATGGAGGGAGGAAGAGAAAAAAAAATGGAGGGAGGAAGAGAAAAAGAATGGAGGGAGGAAGAGAAGAAGAACGGAGAGAGGAAAAGGGGAATACTGGAAGGAGGACGAGGGGGAGAATAAATATTGGAGGAAGAGAGGTAGAATGGAGGGAGGAAGAAAGGGAGATGGAGGGAGGAAGAGAGGAAGAATGGAGTGATGGAGGATAAAGGAGGCAACAGGACGAGAGGGGATAGGGAAGCTTAGGGTGGTGTAAAGTGGTGTAGAGAGGTGGAGAGAGCCAGCGAGAGTGAGGCTTATAGGAGGTATGCAGGCAGTCTCTTTAACCGCAAGGGTCGACCCTTTTTGAGATGTCTCTAGAAGAAAGTGTTTGGTAGAGAGTGGTGGAGAGAGGTGGAAAATGGTGAAGAGAGGTGGAGAGTGGTGGAGAGAGGTGCAGAGAGGGAGTGAGGCTTACGAGGAGGCAGGCAGGCAGTCTTGTTAGCCGCAAGAGTCGACCCCCGCCACGTGCAGTTACACTGTATGGTAACCGCACCCGTGGTAACCGCAACGGCGCTAACCACACACACCCCGATCCCATACGTGCACTGCGCGTTACTCCCCGGAGTGGTAACCAGCCCGAAACTCGTCGAACAAAAAGCACTGCAGTCTGCTGCGGTGCGCTGCGCCTCGGTTACGGTAACAGGGTTACCGCCTGTGCTGGTGGCGCTGGTACAGGTGTCGGATGCGTATTGGAGGCAGTTGTTGGCGGTTTGGACGGATGAGGTGGCGTTCGGGCAGATGGAATTTCCGGCGAGGTCGAGTATGTTGCCCGAGCCGAAAAAATAGTTGGTGTGGATGCTGTAGTGTTGGATGAGAGGTGCTGAGCTCATGGGGGGGACTGGCCCGGTGAAATAGTTGGAAGAGAGATCACTGCGGTGGAAGTGGGTGGGGGAGGGTGGGGTGGGATTGGGTTGGGTAGGGCGGAGTTGAATGCGGTGGACTGGGGTGGGGTGGGCCATAAGAGGGAGGCGTGGAAAAAATAGTTGGTGTGGATGCTGTAGTGTTGTATGAGAGGGGCTGAACTCATGAGGGGCACTGGGGTGGGGTGGGGTGGGGTGGGGTGGAATGGGGTGGAATGGGGTGGGGTGGGGAGGGAGGTAACAGAGAGGCATTAGAAGTAGTTGGTGTGGTAGTGTTGGATGAGAGGGGCTGAGCTCATGGGGGGGACTGGCCCGGTGAAATAGTTGGAGGAGAGATCACTGCGGTGGGAGGGGGTGGGGCAGGGTGGTGTGGGATGAGGTGGGGTGGGGTGGGGTATGGAGTTTGGAATAAGAGGGATGCATTGAAGAAATAGCTGGTGTAGATTCAGATGAGAGGCGCTGAGCTCATGGGGGGGACTGGCCCGGTGAAATAGTTGGAGGAGAGATCACTGCGGTGGGATAGGGTGGGGTGGGGTGGGTTGGGTTGGGTGGGTGGGTAGGGGTTTACAGGGGTACATCAAAGATATAGTTTCTGTGTCAGTATAATGGATGATGATGTGTCAGCCCAATAGGATGATGATGTGTCAGCATCATAAGATGGTGACGTGTCATCAGCAGCACATTGCACTCACAGTGTCTGCAGTGACGTCAGCGAGCTGATGATGGGAGCAACGATGCCACTCAGATAGTTGTTGCTGACGTCACTGGTCATGTGTGTGTGGGGGACGGGGGGGAGAGACGGGAGGAGGGAAAAAGGGGAAAAGGGATGAGTGGGGAATGAAGAAGGGGGAAGATTCTTCAGAAAGACGTTTGAGTCGACTCAAGTCAAGAGGCAGAGTTGATTCTTCAGAAAATGAAAGGAAAGCAACTAGGTAAGTTACCAGAGGAAAGAGCTTGTTACATTTCAAATTACAAATTGGGTTACGACATTATGAGTCTCTTGAAAGCTTGCTTACAGCTGTAGAGCGGCAGGCGGGCGGCCAGATTGGACGGCAGTGGGCCTCCGATAGGGTTACCAGATGAAAAGGCTTGTTACCGATTGATGTTACCGGCTAAGTTACAACCTTGTAAGTCACTTGACGAGCTTGAAGCTTACAGCTCGTAAAGCGATTGGCAGGTGGCCAGATTGGAGGGAAGCGGTCCCAGGAAGGAGTTGTGCGATAGATGCCTGGGTAGGGGGAGGAGGGAGTAAGGGGAGGACGTGGAGGTGGAAGGGAAGGGGGAGGGGGAGGGGAAGGGGTGAGAGTGGCCAGATTGGAGGGCAGCGGTCTTAGGAAGGAGTTGTGAGATAGATGCCAGGGTAGCGGGAGGGGGGAGTAAGGGGAGGGGAGAGGGAGGGAAATGTGGCATGTGCCATTCTAATGAAGGTGGCTTGAGAGAGCAGTGGGCAGATATTGTGAAGGCGCCAAACTGGACGGGCAGTTTTTCTGGATTCTTAAGAAACATCCAAATGAGATAGAGTAAGAATCCTTGAACATCCCAATGAGATAGACTAGGAATCCTTGAATAGCCACGTGTAAAAAGGGTATTTTTGAGACGTCTCAAAAACATCCCAATGAGATAGACTAAGCATCCTTGAATATCCCAATGACCGACCAAGTGCCCAGCCCAGCCCAGGCCCATGCCCATACGCTACCCTTGCCGACTTCTGAGACGTCTCAAAATTCAACCAAGTGCCCGGCCCAGGCCCATGGACTATGGTCATACATATGACGAACCAAGTGCCCGGCCCAGGCCCGTGTCTACAAACTGCGCTTGCCCATGCGCTACCCTTGCCCATACCCCACCCTTGCCCACGACAGCAGCCACAACTCCGGAAAGGCAGCCTAGAAAGGTCTTTGAGTCGACTTTATAAAGAGGAAGGCTCATACAGGAATCCCAGAAAGAGGACAATGCTGTTGGTGGTGGTGGAGGCAAGTTCTAAGAATTCTCTAAAACCTCCTGCAAAGAGGAAGGCTCGTACAAGAAGCCCTGAGAGGTCTTTGAGCCGACTTAGAAAGAGCGAGGGTCGTACAAGAAGCCTAGAAATTGCATGCTGCTGGTGAAGATGGGAGGCATGTTCTCGAAAACCTCCTGCAATGAGGAACGCTCGTACAGGAAGCCTATAAATTGCATGCTGCTGGTGAAGATGCTTTTGAGTCAACTCAAAAGCAGGCTCAGAAGAAGAAGGCTCGTACAAGAAGCCTAGAAATTGCATGCTGCTGGTGAAGATGGGAGGTAGAGTGCCATTCAGCTTGTTGTATGAAAGGTCCCTGGGAGGGGGAGAGAGAAGAGAGGGTGGGGAGAATACAGAAGCAGCACACAGCAGGCCGATACATGGATTCTAGTAAACAAGAACAGCACCATTTGAACCAAGGAGAAGGGCAGTCAGTCACATTTGAGTCGACTCAAAAGTCATCTAGTATACAAGAAGAGCAACATTTGAACCAAGGAGAAGGGCAGTCAGTCACAGAGCGACGAGGAGGAATGCTCGGATCGGAGAACACACAGGGAGAAGAGGGAGGTGAGCTCAGACCACTGGAGAGACTTTTGAGTCGACTCAAAAGTCAACTCAAAAGTCGGCAGTCACAGAGCGACGAGGAGGAATGCTCGGATCGGTGAACACACAGGGAGAAGAGGGAGGTGAGCTCAGACAACTGGAGAGGCAGAGATCCTGTGAGCGAGTTGTGATGGAGGAACCTGCATGCAACCAGAGAGGAAGAAAAGGAGTCAACAACAACAGTCAACGCGGGGCATGAGCGTGCTTCTGGGCGCCTCAAATGGGCGGTGGTCAAAAGGGCGGTTGTCAAAAGGGCGGTTGTCAAAAGGGCGGTCGTCAAAAGGGCGGTCGTCAAAAGGGCGGTGGTCAAAAGGGCGGTGGTCAAAAGGGCGGTGGTCAAAAGGGCGGTGGTCAAAAGGGCGGTGGTCAAAAGGGCGGTGGTCAAAAGGGCGGTGGTCAAAAGGGCGGTGGTCAAAAGGGCGGTGGTCAAAAGGGCGGTGGTCAAAAGGGCGGTGGTCAAAGGGCGGTGGTCAAAAGGGCGGTGGTCAAAAGGGCGGTGGTCAAAAGGGCGGTGGTCAAAAGGGCGGTGGTCAAAAGGGCGGTGGTCAAAAGGGCGGTGGTCAAAAGGGCGGTCGTCAAAAGATTGCTGATTACAAAAGTTCCTTCTAAATAATGTGCTACTGACCATGAGTGTGCTTATCACAAACATGCTTACATTATGGCCAGAGAGCCGAGGGAGGAGAGGGCAGAGGGTATCGACCCAGTGAGGGTGTTGTTGGCCAGGCCGCTGCAGTAGAGCAAGGGAGAGAGGGGTGATCGGTGGGTGTGTGAGCAAACAGGTGATTCTCCTAAATCCGTCAAGCTGTCAGGGGTGGACTGATCGAGGGAGGTGGTAACTGACAGGGATGGCGGGTAACTGACAGGGGGAGAGTGTAACTGACAGCAGGAGATGGGAACTGACAGGGGGAGGTGGTAACTGACAGGGGGAGGTGGTAACTGACAGGGGGAGGTGGTAACTGACAGGTACTGGAGTGCAGCGAGAGAGCTGAGGCCTGCAGGCAAGGAGCCCGAGAGCTTGTTGTACGATGCACTCCTGTGAAGGGGAAGAGGGGGAAGGGCGCCGTTGAGTGCAAGCAGAAACGAAGCAGGGTAGGTACTGGAGTGCAGCGAGAGAGACAAGACCTGCAGGCAGGGAGCCTGAGAGCTTGTTGTACGATGCACTCCTGTGAAAGGGGAACGGAGGGAGAGGGCGTTGGAGTGCAAGCAGAGACGAAGCAGTGTAGGTACTGGAGTGCAGCGAGAGAGCTGAGGCCTGCAGGCAAGGAGCCTGAGAGCTTGTTGTACGATGCGCTCCTGGGAGGGGGAGAGGTGGAGGGGAGGGGGCGAGCTGATGTGGGGAGAGTGTGTGGGCGAGCCAGAGAGGAGAGGCCTGCAGGCAAGGAGCCCGAGAGCTTGTTGTACGATGCACTCCTGTGAAGGGGAAGAGGGGGAAGGGCGCCGTTGAGTGCAAGCAGAATGCACTCCTGTGAAGGGGAAGAGGGGGAGGGGGAGAGGAAGAGGGTGGGGACGGGTGAGTGAGAGCGGAGGCGAGGGGGCCAACAAGCAAGGAGCCATTACAGATCCTGTCAGGGCTGAGCATATACGGTGTAGGCACTTGAAACAAGACTTAGGAAGACTCACAAGGACCAACACCACACAGACTCAAGAGAGTCGACTTTTGAGTCAACTTAGGAAGACTCACAAGGACTCACACCTCACAGACTCAAGTGAGTAACTTGTAAATAAGAGAGGCAAAGGTGGAGACAAAAGCCGGCTTTTGTCGGGGTTAAAGTTTCAGGGTTTAAGTAGGGTCTTGAAACAAGAACTTGCAGTAACTCACCAGATTTTCAGTTGGGTACACGAGAGAAGCAAAAGAGGAGAATGACGCCAATACAGATGATGTCGTGGTTCAGGGTTTAGGTCTTAGGGTCTTACAACAATAGCTCACGAGACTCACAGGTATATGAGAGAGGCGAAGGAGGAGACTGAAGCCGGCACAGATCCTGTGAGGGCATTTCTGTCAATGAAGCTGCAGGGAAGCAAGGAAGGTGCAGAAGAGAAGAGAAGGAAAAAAGTAGCAGGTAGATCAGAGAGGCAAGACAGGAGACTGAAGCCGGCGCAGATCCTGTCAGGACATTTCCGTCAATGAAGCTCCAGGGAAGGAAGGGAAGGTGCAAGGAAGGTGCAGAAAAGAAGAGGCGGTACGAAACAGAACAGCACATAAGAGAGCACAGAGGAGGGAGAACAGAGGCGGTACGGAACAAAACAAGTATCCACTCTGCTGACGAGGTTGACAGACAGAGGACAGAGAGAGAACACAATCTTTGGGAGCGAATCCAGTGATACTGCTAGATAGCTAAGGAAGGTTGCTCCGCGCACTGACAGGAACTGTAGGTTGGTGAGGGTGCTGAGCTGCAGACGAACAAAGCACCCGCAAGCGAAGGTGGGGAGAGCTAAGAAGGGTGGGAAGAAGAACCTTCAACAACTCCCATAAGTGAATCCAATAATGACGGTACTGACAGGAAGCGGAGGTTGGTGAGGGTGCTGAGCTGCGCTGGGATGGCTCCTGTGAGCGTGTTGTTGCTTAAATAGCTGTGGGATGGGGTTGGGTGCGGGGGAGTGGGGTGGGATGGGTTGGGGATGGGTAATCATGAGTCACAGATTGAGCTGCGCTGGAATGGCTCCTGTGAGCGTGTTGTTGCTCAGATAGCTGGCGGGGGGTGGGGTTCTGTGGAGTGGGGTGGAGTGGGTTGGGGTGTCACAAGACGCAGGTGGAGCTGCGCTGGAATGGCTCCTGTGAGTAAGTTGTTGCTCAAATAGCTGGCGCGGAAGGTGGGGTGCAGTGGGATGGGGTGGAAAAGGGATGGGTGGGGCGGAATTGGGTGGGATGGGATATCATGAGAGGCAGGTGGATTTGGGTTGAATGGCTCCTGTGAGAGTGCTGCAGCTCAAATAGCTGGGGGGAAGATGGGGTGGAGTGGGGTGGAGTGGGGTGAGGTTGGTTGGGACGGGTGGGAGGGGGGTGGGACTCAAATATAGAATTGACGAAACAGGAGTGGCTCAAAATAGGAATGAGCGACCCGTAATCGCAGCGACTCCCACAATCCGTCTCAAAATGTCACCCAGATGTAAAAAGTGAATTTTTGAGACGTCTCAAAATTTCACTTTTTACACGTGCCGTCTGTCCAGCTTAGAGAGGAGGAGTCTAGGGTGTGTGTGCCTATTCAAGACGCTTTTGAGACTTCAAACATGGACCCAGATTTACCAGTGAGTTGACTTTTGAGTCGACTCAAAAGGGTTGAGTTTTGAGTTGATTCAAAAGTCAAATATGGACCCAGATGTACCAGTGAGTTGAAAAGTCGGAGCGAAAGAATGAAGTGACTCACAGTCCGTCCAGGTTGGTGAGGGCGCTGAGCTGCGAGGGGATCGTGCCGGTGGGCATGCTGAGAATTCAGATCTAGGAGCGAATCAAACGTGAAAGGCTACAAGTGTTAAACGGAATCGGAGTGACTCACAATCCGTCCAGGTTGGTGAGGGCGCTGAGCTGAGAGGGGATCGAGCCGGTGAGCTTGTTGTTCCGGAAGTCCCTGGTTTGAGGAGGTGGTGGAGGAGGGTGGAGGGATGGAGGGATGTAGGGGTGGGATGGAGGGGTGGCCTTGAGTGCAGAAAGGGAAATCGGAACTTGCCGTCTAATTTTGAGACGGTTCTCAAGTACAGTGACCCTGAATCTTACTTTTGAGTCTGTTCTCACTCATGGTGACCCATGGAAAACTGGTGATCCTGAATCTTACAGCGTTTGCATGGCCTTGAGTGCAGAGAAAGACGGGGGAATCGCTCCTGTGAGCAGGTTGTCCTTCAGGTTACTGCAGTGGTGCAGGGGGGTGCAAGGTGGCGCGAGGTGGTGCAAAACGGTGCAAGAACTTGACAGGTGGGTGATCATAAGGTTCAACGGAGGGAGGGCATAAGCGGGAGCCAAGAATCGAGGTCCAAAGGGAAGGACAGGAGGAGCCGAGGAGGAGGAGAGGGAAGCTTGTTGAGGGTGGTCCATACAGAGAGGCCGTGACGAAAGAAGGGGGATGAGAAAAGCTGAGGGAAAGGAGGGGGGCATCGAATTCAAATTTAGATGGAAGAATCCCAAACATAAAATCCCAAACGTAAATTGCGGTTCTGGGCACAGCTGCACGTAAGGGCAAAGGCAAAATCCCAAACGTGCCAATGGCAAAAATAAGCCAAGGGAAAAAATGATCAACGTGCAAAATAAAACCAAACGCAAAAGTAAGTCAATGGTAAGGGCAAAAGCAAGAGCCAGGGGCAGAAGTGAAAGCGAAGGGCACACATTAAAGCCAAGCAGCTGGGTGGGAGGGGCATACAGTTGGGTTAGTGCCACGAGTCTTGAGAGGCCAGCGGGAATTGAACCCGTGAGCTTATTGACGTCTAGCCGGCTGGACGGGGAGAGGGGAGGGGTGACGGAGAGGATAGAAAAGACACTGTCTGGAGAGGCCAGCGGGAATTGAACCCGTGAGCTTATTGACGTCTAGCCGGCTGGACGGTGAGAGGGGAGGGAGACATGAAGGGGAGGACAAGAAAAGCTTTGAGGATTCTCAAAAGGAATTCCAATAGAACCTTGACTAGACAGTCGGGTTAATTACCTCAGATCAACAGAAATGAAACCACTATAATATGGAGACACACTCCCGAGTTCAAACGTACACACAGGACAGTCAGGTTAGTTACTGCAGAGAATGACTTTTGAGTCGACTCCAGAGTCACATCTTTGGACAGTTAGGGCAGTTAGGTTCAGCGCTCCCAAGTCCCAACACACGCACACGACAGTTAGATTAGTCAGTGCAGAGAATGCCGCTGGGATGGACCCAGACATTGAATTGTTGATCGTTTAGTTTTAAGGCGCCTCAAAACTAGAATTGTTGATAATTTTTTCGTTCACATCACTCACATTTGATTGATCATGTAAGTCTAAGCTAAGAAATTCCAGCATACATACGCACAGGACAGTTAGGTTGGTTAGTGAGGAGAATGCCGCAGGTATTGACCCCGACATTGATTTGTTTATCATTTTTCCGTCACATCACTCACACTTGATCATGCACGTCTAAGCTAAGCAATCCCAGCATACGCACAGGACAGTTAGATTAGTAAGTGCGGAGAATGCCGCAGGTATGGACCCAGACATTGAATTGTTGATCATCTTTCTGCATTAAATTAAAACATACAAAAAAAAAAGAGGGAAGGTGGGGGGGGGGAGGGGGAGGGGGGCAGGAAGAAACGTGATGAGAGTTCGTGAAGCGGGGAAGCGTAAAGGAGATGCTTAACCACTATCACACATCAACTGCCACGTCACACATCAACTGCCACGTCACACATCAACTGCCACGTCACACATCAACTGCCACATCACACATCAACTGCCACGTCACACATCAACTGCCACGTCACACATCAACTGCCACATCACACATCAACTGCACGTCACACATCAACTGCCACGTCACACATCAACTGCCACGTCACACATCAACTGCCACATCACACATCAACTGCACGTCACACATCAACTGCCACGTCACACATCAACTGCCATGTCAAACATCAACTGCCACGTCACACATCAACTGCCACGTCACACATCAACTGCCACATCACACATCAACTGCCACGTCACACATCAACTGCCACATCACACATCAACTGCAAGTCACACATCAACTGCCACGTCACACATCAACTGCCACGTCACACATCAACTGCCACGTCACACATCAACTGCACGTCACACATCAACTGCCACGTCACACATCAACTGCCACGTCACACATCAACTGCCACATCACACATCAATTGCACGTCACACATCAACTGCCACGTTACACATCTAATGCGACGTCACACATAAACTGCCACGTCACACATCAACTGCCACGTCACCCATCTAATGCCACGTCACCCAGCCCGTGCATACACGTCTTTGAGCTTTGGAAGGGCGGTGATCATCGTAGGGAAGGGCCCTGAAATGCCGCTCCTGCTCATGGATCTGAGATGCAACACGGGTAGAGCAGGGGGTTGGGATACGGGGGGGTTGGGATACGGGGGGGTTGGGATACGGGGGGGTTGGGATGGACAGAAAAGCAGGGGAATGTTGAAGGGCAGTGATCATAGTGGGGAAGGGCCCTGAAATGCCGCTCCTGCTCATGGATCTGAGAATCGAAGCAAGAAGGAGAGACAAGGGACGCAAAAGAGAGGGACAGAGGTCGCAACAAGGGGGGTGGGAGGGGATGGACAGAAATACAGGAGGGAATGTTTAAGCGCAGAGATCGTGGTAGGGAAAGGGCCCGAAAATGCCGCTCCTGCTCATGGACCTGACATGCAACACGGGGAAGCAGAGTATTGGGATACGGGGGGGTTGGGATGGACAGAAAAACAGGGGAATGTTGAAGGGCAGTGATCATAGTGGGGAAGGGCCCTGAAATGGCGCTCCTGCTCATGGACCTGTTTCGAAGCAAGAGGGAGACACAGGGGACGGAACAGAGAGGGACAGAGGCCGCAACAAGGGGGGTGGGAGGGGATGGACAGAAATACAGGAGGGAATGTTTAACCGCAGAGATCGTGGTAGGGAAAGGCCCGAAAATGCCGCTCCTGCTCATGGATCTGACATGCAACACGGGGAAGCAGAGGATTGGGATACGGGGGGGTTGGGATGGACAGAAAAACAGGGGAAAGGTGAAGAGCAGTGATCATAGTGGGGAAGGGTCGGAAATGCCGCTCCTGCTCATGGATCTAAGATGCAATAGAGAGGGACAAGAGGTTGTGAGACAGAGGGACAGACAGTGGGTAGAGATATTTGAGGGGGAGAAGGCGGAGGGTTAGGAAGACCCTGAATGGCGAAGAGCAGTGATCATCGTAGGAAAGGGCCCGAAAATGCCGCTCCTGCTCATGGCTCTGAGATGCAATAGAGAGGGATAGAGAGCAATAGGGTGGGGGAGTTGGGAGGATGGATGGACAGACATACAGGGATACAGGGCGTGTTCCCTCAGGATACAGTGGCAAGGAGCATCGTAGGGAAGCTTTCAGGTGGATTGCTCGCCACAATTATGCCTCATTTAGTAGTATGACTTTAGGAGCTGATATGATAAGATGCATACAGACAGGCTGCCGGATGCTGCTTGTGCGAACGTGTTTTCTCTATGTGAAAGGCTTACAGGAAAGTCATTTTCGTTAGCTTTGAAAACTCCGTTGGTAGAGTGGTGAGGTTGCCAGTGGTGGTGCTGCAGAGTGGTCAAAAGGGACGGAGGGAGAGGGGGAGGGGGAGGGGGAGAGGGGAGGGAGGGGAAGGAGGGAAGATCGCTCGTGAGCTTTGAAAACTCCGTTGGTAGAGTGGTGAGGTTGCCAGTGGTGGTGCTGCAGAGTGGTCAAAAGGGACGGAGGGAGAGGGGGAGGGGGAGGGGGAGAGGGGAGGGAGGGGAAGGAGGGAAGATCGCTCGTGAGCTTTGAAAACTCCGTTGGTAGAGTGGTGAGGTTGCCAGTGGTGGTGCTGCAGAGTGGTCAAAAGGGACGGAGGGAGAGGGGGAGGGGGAGGGGGAGAGGGGAGGGAGGGGAAGGAGGGAAGATCGCTCGTGAGCTTTGAAAACTCCGTTGGTAGAGTGGTGAGGTTGCCAGTGGTGGTGCTGCATTGGACGTTGCTCGGGGGAGAGGGGGGGAAAGGGGTTGCGGTTGGGGATGGGTGGATAGCGGGGTGCGGGCGGGGTGATACTTGAGTGGAGTGATGGGGATGCGGGGTGTAAGATGTAAGCGGAAATGGGGATTAGGGGGTGGGGGTGTGGAGAGTGGAGCTCTGATGAGAATAGCGCAAATGAGTCGAAAATAAGAGAATAGCCATGTGCTCTGGTGCCCCGGTGCATGTTTTTTTCCAGAAGATACGATGAATGAATGAATGCACTCTTGTCTCACATGGCAGAGAGGAAGGTGAGGTTGTGCCAATGGCAGCAGGCGTAGTCTGAGTCGAGTCGACTCAGAATACACTGATACCCAAAAGAGCTAATGATGCACTGAACTGCACTGCACTGCACCGCACTGCACTGCACTGCACCACACTCTAGTCTCAAATGGCAGAGAGGAAGGTGAGGTTGTGCCAATGGCAGCAGGCGTAGTCTGAGTCGAGTCGACTCAGAATACACTGATACCCAAAAGAGCTAATGATGCACTGCGCTGCACTGCACTGCACGCGCTGCACCGCACTCTAGTCTCACATGGCGGATAGGAAGGGGAGGTTGCCGATGGCATGGCAGCAGCAGGGAGAGCCAAGAGTGTAACGATGCGCTGCGCTCGACTCTCACATGACATGGATTTTCTCAACGGATGTAATAGTGCACCGCACTCTTGTCTCGCTCACATGGCGGATAGGAAGGTGAGGTTGCCAGTAGCAGCAGGGAGAGCCAAGAGTGTAACGATGCGCTGCGCTCTTGTTTCGCATTGCACGAATTATCTCAACATATGTAAATTGTAATGATGCACTGCATTGCACTGCATTGCATTGCACTGCATTGCACTGCACTGCATTGCACTGCACTGCATTGCACTGCACTGCACTGCACTGCACTGCATTGCACTGCACTGCACTGCACTGCACTGCATTGCATTGGCGAGCAATCCAGCTCGCTGGGTGGGAGATGCAGTGACGCAAGTCGTCTGGTCTCACATGGCGGAGAGGAAGGTGAGGTTGCCGATGGCAGCAGGGAGAGGCAAAAGTGTATTAATTTTCTCAACAGACGTAATAGCGCACTGCGCTCTAGTCTCACTCACATGGCGGATAAGAAGGTGAGGTTGCCGATGGCAGCAGGGAGAGGCCCCAGTGCATTGAAGAGGTACCTGGTGACAAAGGGATGAGGGGGGGAGAAGGAAGGGGTTGAAAGGGGTGGAGAGCGATGCTACAAGGTAGGTGCATGCAGTGGCAGCAGGGAGAGGCCCGAGCGCATTGAACAGGTACCTGGTGACAAGGAGGGGAGGATGAGGGGTGAGGGAGAGGATTCAAGTGGACATGACATGACACACATTGAAATCTCAAGTGGGATGTGACCCATTCAATCATGGCACCAGGGAGACGCCCGAGCGCTTGTACAGGTACCTGGCGGTAAGAGGATGGGGGTTGAGAGAAGGAAGGGGCTGAAAGGGGTGGAGAGCGATGCTACAAGGTAGGTAGGTGCATGCAGTGGCAGCAGGGAGACGCCCGAGCGCTTGCACAGGTACCTGGTGGTAAGAGGATGGGGGGGAGAGAAGGAAGAAGGGGAAACACACAGAGGCACACAGAGAGGGATAAAGTTACAAGTGAGGTTGCCAATGGCAGCAACGAGAGGTCCCAGCGCACTGTACTGTACAGGTACCTGGTGGGAAGGAGATGGGGGAGGAGAAGGAAGGGATTGGAAGGGATGGAGAGAGATGTTAGTGAGATTGGCAACAGCAGCAAGGAGCGGTCCCAGCGCATTGTACAGGTACCTGGTGGGAAGGAGATGGGGGGGGGGGGGGGGGAGGGATATGCAGAATCGGGACACACACAGAGATCATGAGTGAGATGCGAGCCATGGCAGCAAGGAGCGGTCCCAGCGCACTGTACAGGTACCAGGTGGGAAGGAGAGGAGGATGGGGCGTGTAGGTAGGTGCAGAAAGGGATTGAAAGGAAGGAAGGGAGAGAGGAGAGGTGTGTTGAACGAATGAAGTTGCCAATGGCAGCAAGGAGAGGTCCTGTCCTACTAGTGCGTTGTCTTGTCAAGGAGGGCTTCTCACTGCCGATGCATACGCTTGCCTTTTAAGTCGACTCAAAAGTCAAGGAGAGGTCCTGTCCTGTCCTACTAGTGCGTTGTCAAGGAGGGCTTCTCACTGCCGATGCATACGCTTGCCTTTTAAGTCGACTCAAAAGTCAAGGAGAGGTCCTGTCCTGTCCTACTAGTGCGTTGTCAAGGAGGGCTTCTCACTGCCGATGCATACGCTTGCCTTGCCAAACTCACATCACAATCAGCTTTTGGGTCGACTCAAAAGCAGTTGCCGACGGCAGCAAGGAGAGGTCCTGTCCTAGTGCAGTCATTTGCCTTGCCAAACTCACATGACAATCACGTTCCCCTGGTCGTTGCAGTTCACGCCAAACAGGTACGAGCAGTCGTCATTGGCCGTCCAGTACGCCTTGGGGCTGCGACTGGGAACCACGAAGTTCATTCCGTCCCTGATAGCAAGGAGCGCATTCCCTGGGAGAGGAAAGGGTACAGACGAGGGGAGGGGGGGCAGAGCAGAGCAGAGCAGGAGTCATTGGCCGTCCAGTACGCCTTGGGGCTGCGACTGGGAACCACGAAATTCATTTCGTCCCTGATAGCAAGGAGCGCATTCCCTGGGAGAGGACAGACAGGTACAGACGAGGGGAGGGACGGGAGAGGGACGGGAGAGGGACGCATGGTGAGCGAGCGATAGGGACAGACAGAGCAGAGCAGTCGTCATTGGCCGTCCAGTATGCCTTGGGAGTGCGGTTAGGAATCACGAAGCTCAACTCGTCCCTGATAGCAAGAAGCGCACTCCCTGAAAAAGGAAAGGTACAGTACAGACGAGGAGGGGCGGGTGAGGGAGTGGTGGTGAACGAGGCGAACAGATCACTCCTCGTTGGCCGTCCAGAGCGCCGCCTTTGGGGCTGCGGCTGGGGGGGTCAGTAAGTCCATCTCGCTCCCTTATGGCGAGGAGTGGACTCCCTGGGAGGAGCAGAAACCCTGGGAGAAGAAAGGGGGGAAGTGAGGGGGAGGGGCAGAAAAGAGATTCGTGGTGAGCGAGTGGCGCAGATCACTCCTCGTTGGCCGTACAGTACGCCTTGGAGCTGCGACTGGGGTCAAGAACTTCTTCGGGGGCATTTTGTCCGTTCTTGCGTGAAATGCACACCCTGGGAGAAGAAGGGGAGGGTCGAACCACCTTACACCACATCCCACACCACTCCACACCGCTTCATGCCGCTCACACCGTCTCTCACCACCTCACATCGCCACGTCACTCACATTCGTTGGCGACGACAGGCACAGCTGCCACGTGGCACCCATTGCTCGCCAGCGCGACCAGCAGCGTCACAACGAGCGACAATAGCAGCGGCGACGTGGACTTTCCACACGGCCTCGATACAGTCACAGTGTCCCTGCTCGGCCTCGTTATGGTCTCTCCTTTCTTGCGCGGTCTCGTGATTATTGCGGCCTTCCCGCTTGTCGTAGCCTTTCCACATGGTCTCGTCATATTCATTTCCTTTCTGCACGGCCCCGGTATAGTCTTTGCCTTCCTGCACGGTCTCGGTATAGTCACTGCCTTCCTGCACGGTCTCGGTATAGTCACTGCCTTCCTGCACGGTCTTGCCAGGATTGTCGCCGCGGCCTTGCCGCACGATCTCGCTATGGTCACACCCGTCCCACATCGTGCTATTGTCACAGCCTTTCTGCACGATCGCGGTCTCTCCAAACGTAGCGATTTTTTAGGCGCCTCAAAAGCCGCGGCCTTGCCGCACGGTCTCGCTATGGTCATATCCGTCCCATATGGTGCTACTACCACAGCTTTTCTGCGCGATCGAGGTTTCTCCAAACGCGGCGGCCTCCCTTCCCTCTCGTGGACACGCGAAAACGGTGGTAACCAGGACGATTTCGTGCACGGCGATGATCTGAACGTCGTGGCCGTTCGCATTCTCGATCCTCGCGCTTCCCGAACCGCGATGGATCAAGTGCGGCTCGAACGGAGAACACATTCAGGCAAGGACACAAACGAGCACGCTCCGTCGCCTACACTGTTAGGTAACGGCTATAATCTCCTTCGGCTATAATCTCCTTTGGGTAACTTAGTTGAACAATGGATTTATCCCTGATGGTGGCTCCTACACGGTTCTTTGACTTTTATTTCCTGTTCCTGTTCTTTTGGTGTGTCCTGATAAGTGCAATCGTTTCCGTCAGCGACAACGAGAAGATAAGTATAGTACTAGGGACTAATCGCCTTTCATCTCACGATATCGTCACGCTGATCGCAGCGACGACGAGAAGACAACAAAGTATTAGCGGCGAACCGCCTTTCACGTCACGACATCGTCCCCCCGATCCGAGTACCGACGTCGCTTCGCAGGATGGGGTTAGAACGCACAACTACGGACGTCGAGTACTAAAACGTAATAACGAGAGTACCCCATGGCCGTAGGAAGGAAGCAGAGCATGATAAATCTTGAAGCTAGGGACTGCAGTGCAGAACACAAATTTTCGTTACTCGACTCGAACCTCTCGCACTTCCGTCCAAACTTTCGTTCCCGACACATAGGGAACCCTTTTTTGGTTTGCGTAGCAACCTTATACATTCGTTTTCACTTTTCGGTTGACTGACGTGAACAGTGAATTTCTTCCAAAAAATGGAAAAATCACTGTTCACATAAGTTACCCGGAAAATGGAAACAAATGTGTCCAATCATTCCATCATCGTCGATAAGTACGGCGAATGGAACAATTGGACAATCACTCACTACGCACTAATAACAGAACGATTAGAACGCGTAGGCAAACTCGCTCGTACCAAGTAGAAAAAAAAAAAAAACACAAAAAAAAAACAATATGTGAATCTTTTGAAATGAATACTAAATGCATTGCATTCATGTTGCAACAGGGATTGATATGGTATGGAAGAGGCGAGTAAAGCTGCCCCACCGACGATCACAACCCACGTTGCATACACAAGGCACTTAGCACACACCCCAAAACAGACACAGACGACAGCACACTAACTTGTACAGAGACAAGGGACAATAGTTGTGAATGCTTCGAAGCTAATGCTAAAATGCATCGTGGATACAACTGCGATTGATCTGGTATGGAAGAGGCAGCAAAGCTGCCCCACCAACGATCACAACCCCAATTGCATAAACGAGGCACTTGGCACTCACCCCGAAGTAGACACAAACAACACTACAGACATGTACGCACATTCACATACACGCTCACACATACGCAGACAGAAAAAACAAAAAATAACGCAGAAACATACATCTACTAAGCATGCAAGAATAGCCAATTAAGTTCACCAATTAATAAACCATCGTTACCTTGTCCCCCATTCCCCTCCCTTTCCCCCTCCCTGATCTCCCTTCCCCCCTCCCTGATCTCCCTTCCCCCCCTTCTCCCCCCCCCCCAGCCCCTTACTTTCTCCACAAGAAACAATGATTGCAGCTTGAAATTCCTGCACAGGAAAGGAAAAAACAGCAAATGCAGCTCTCACTCCCTGCACACAGTGACACACGAGCAAACGAGCTCAAAGCCAAAAGAGAGAAGCCAACACACACACGTCCTGCACAAAGCCAAAAGAGAGAAGCCAACACGCACACGCCCTGCACAAAGCCAAAAGAGAGAAGCCAATACACACACGCCCTGCACACAGCCAAAAGAGAGAAGCCAATACACACACGCCCTGCACACAGCCAAAAGAGAGAAGCCAAAACACACACGCCCTGCACACAGCCAAAAGAGAGAAGCCAACACACACACGCCCTGCACAAAGCCAAAAGAGAGAAGCCAACACACACACGCCCTGCACACAGCCAAAAGAGAGAAGCCAACACACACACGTCCTGCACACAGCAAAATCAGGGACGTCAACACACACACGCCCTGCACACAGAAAAATCAGGGACGTCAACACACACACGCCCTGCACACAGCAAAATCAGGGACGTCAACACACGCACGCCCTGCACACAACAATATCAGGGACGTCAACACACACACGCCCTGCACACAGCAAAATCAGGGACGTCAACACACACACGCCCTGCACACAGCAAAATCAGGGGCGTCACCACACACACGCCCTGCACACAGCAAAATCAGGGACGTCAACACACACACGCCCTGCACACAGCAAAACAGAGAAGCCAACACCTTAGAAGCCGGCACCCTAAACACTAGTGCAAAAAGAGACAACCGTTTGCATGAGTAGCCCCAGTTGCCCAAGCACCAGCAGAATAGATGCTAGTGCATATGCCCCAGCGTGCTCATGAGGCTCTCTCACGCGCTCTTTCACGCACTCTCTCATGCGCCCTCTCATGCTCTCTCTCACGTGCTCCCTTACTCGCTCTCTCTCGCACTCACGCGCTCTCTCACGCGCTCTCTCACGCGCTCTCTCACGCGCACTCTCGCGCGTCCTCTCACGCGCTCCCTCACGCGCTCCCTCACGCGCTCTCTCTCGCGCCACGCTCTCTCTCACACCCTCTCTCACGCGCACCCTCACGCGCTCTCTCACGCGCTCTCTCATGCGCCCTCTCATGCTCTCTCTCACGCGCTCCCTCACGCGCTCTCTCTCGCGCTCACTCACGCGCTCTCTCACGCGCTCTCTCACACGCACTCTCACGCGCACTCTCACGCGCACTCTCACACGCTCTCTCACGCTCTCTCTCACGCGCACTCGCACGCGCACTCTCACGCGCTCTCTCACGCGCTCTCTCACGCGCTCTCTCACGCGCACTCTCAAGCGCACCCTCACGCGCTCTCTCACGCGCTCTCTCACGCGCACCCTCACGCGCTCTCTCACGCGCACCCTCACGCGCTCTCTCACGCGCTCTCTCACGCGCTCTCTCACGCGCACGCGGACTCTCACGCGCTCTCTCACGCGCACTCTCACGAGCACTCTCACGCGCACTCTCACGAGCACTCTCACGCGCACTTTCCTGCGCGTTCGCTCCCGCGCACACGCTCTCCCTCGCGCTCTGTCTCTCCCCTTCTTCAAATGAAATTGCAATGCAAGAGGAGACCAATCGACAGACAAAATGTACGCAGAGAGCAAAAAAAAAAAAAGGGGGGGGGGGATATCTCAGAAGGGAAAGGGAGGATGAAAGGACCGGGAACGCACCTGATAATCACGGTGCCTCAGACAACAACTCGCGCTCGCGCACCAACCCGCGCTCGCGCACTGACCCGCGCTCGCGAACCAACTTCCGCTTGCGCTCGTGCACTTGTCGCCGGAGGCGACGGCGGGGAGGGAAGGAGAGGCGCCGGCGGGGAGGGAAGGAGAGGCGACGGCGGGGAGGGAAGGAGAGGCGACGGCGGGGAGGGAAGGAGAGGCGACGGCGGGGAGGGAAGGAGAGGCGACGGCGGGGAGGGAAGGAGAGGCGACGGCGGGGAGGGAAGGAGAGGCGACGGCGGGGAGGGAAGGAGAGGCGACGGCGGGGAGGGAAGGAGAGGCGACGGCGGGGAGGGAAGGAGAGGCGACGGCGGGGAGGGAAGGAGAGGCGACGGCGGGGAGGGAAGGAGAGGCGACGGCGGGGAGGGAAGGACAGGAGACGGCGAGGAGGGAAGGAGAGGCGACGGCGGGGAGAAGGGAGAGGCGGCGGCGGGATGGGAGAAGAGGCGGCAGCGGGATAGGAGGTAGTGGAGATGGCGGGATGGGAGGGAGTGGCGATGGCGGGGAGTGAGGGAGAGGCGACAGGGAGGTGGGAGTGAGAGGCGACGACGGGGTGAGAGGTGGCAGCGGGATGGGAGGGAATGGCGATGGCGGGGTAGGAGGGAGGGGCGACTACGGGATAAGAGGGAGAGGCGACGGCTTGGTGTTAGTAAAACCCGATAGCTGGGTTGAGAGAATGGCAGAAAGAGCAGGTAGAGGAGGAATTCGAGGAACCAAGAGTAAGAGTTCGAATCGACAGCTGGGAAGGGAAACGGAACAAGAGTGCGCACAACAGTAAAGCGACGGGCAGAGGGAGCAGAGGAGCAAATGCTCAAATTGAAGAAACAAGTCAGCGGGGAATTCGGGTTGACAGCGGAAGGATCTGTGGCGCTGGCAAGAAAATGTGGTTGGGAGTGTGTGGTGCTGGCACGAAAATTTTCTCCCATAGCAAAACGAGGCAAGGAACGGATTTTAAAATAAGCGTACAGTGTTATGATGATGTGGCGAATTGCGAGCTAAATTCGTGAGCGGGAGGGAGGGTGTAGGGACGATGAGGCGAATTGCACGCTAATTCGAAGGCGAATTGAAACTGGAACATGGCGCATGGCAACCCAAAAAACAATCGCACACAATATTTTGGAACTACAGTAAAATCACTTGACAACACACGCATAACCACTTCCATCCATCTGACACATCAGAGTTGGCAGCTTTTTAACAAACCCACTAAGGGTACTGTTATATTGCAAAAAAATCAGTTGTATGTACTTCTTCTATTATAATAACGAATAGAATATCAATCTCTAGATCGTTCCCCGCCGACTAGAACTCAATCGGAAGAAAAACACATGTCAATATTATTTTTAATGAGGAACGAAAAATCCCGCTATATTGAGAAAGAACATAGTTTATCGTTTCTTAAATAACATAGTGCATTTTTGTACTAAAATAATAACGCCTACGCAACCCTTCCGACGTTAACGTCGAATCTTGTTTCACATTATGTTGCGGTTTAAAACGGTAATGTTGGGCGATCGCGTTGACGGTGTGGAAGGACTGGCAGGCAAACGGTGCCTAGCGCGACGCGATCCGCCAACGATGGCTCGGGGGGTCCATCCATCCACCCACCCACCCACCTCTCAGGGGGGTTCCCACGGTTTGGACGACAAGTGAGTCTGCCCACGCGACTCGTAATCTGGCGAGATGGTGTCAAAGGTGGGGTACTGCCCCACTTTGGACATCGTAGTGTGTTATGCCTAAATTTCGCAAATTCAGCTACAATCGACCTCCAATCACAGAGCAAATAAATGTTTTGCCAACTGTAGCGAGTGCCAGGATAAATTTTCAGGTGTATTTTTTCAAGTAGCTCTGTTTGTTCAAGCGTAGAGATTACTCCTGCTTCTCTGCGTGGAGAGAGTTTCTTCTCGATTTTTTAAACGCTTTCGCCCCAAAAGCGATTCGTTCCCCTGCCCTTCGAGTGCAGTTCACACCGTGGTTTGCGGATGTAATCGTCAGACGTTCGATTGAGTAACCATGACGGATCTGACGATCCAGATTGTTTGAACGATGGTGTCCACACCTGGAGGCGCAACCATTCAAATTTTACGACATTGGAAATTTGCGAGCCGCGTGGGCAAACTCACTTGTCGTCCAAACCCAGGAACGCCCTATCACTCCCCTCCCCTTCTCGGGTTTCCATCACAGAGCGCTCCCCACACAGTGGAAGAAACGCATCTGAGGATTTCATGGTGTGATGTAAGCCGTCCGATTAGAGGGAGCATCTATTTGCTATCACACGATCTCAATGCTGCTCACGTGCGTTACAGTGAATGTGGTGTGGAGTGGACCGGTCCGTTCTGCTGTTTGGCGCCCGCCCTGCAGCATTCCCTGTGTGACTCACGTTTCTCTATGTTACGAGTGCAAGGAGCGAGCGAGCGAGAATTGCACTATCGAAACAAGAGTACAATGAGCGAAGGTATGAGCGAAGAATATATAGTGAAACTACAGTGGTAACGGTAATGGACTGTGGTTGTCGCGCGACGGGCCTGGGACTGAGGTTGGGGAAAATGTCGAAGCGGAGGCCCGGAGCGCGGGTTACCCGCCGAGCCGTGAGGTCGGGGTGCGACGTGCAAAGGTGGCGGGAGGATTGTCGATGCGAGAATCGCGAGTGGTAACGGTGCTGACTGTGGTGCTACAGTGGTGTACGCGCTGAGCTGGGACGCGAAGTAAGGAAAAGGAATTTTCCTTACACTACCCCCCCCCCTAAGGAGGCCCTTCTTACGAAAGCGCGTGTACATCCCTGAAATTTCGGCTGCGCAGATACTCGGTGAGGACGGGGTGGTTCTCGATTCTGTCCAGGGGAACCCAGTTGTCTTCAGTGGGTGTGCGGTCTTTCCAACGGAGCAGGAACTCGATCCTTCGGGCTCCTCGAGGGTCACGAACTCTGTGGCTCATGATTTTTTCGGGGGTGATGATTGGTTCAGTCGGCGGTCGTGTCATGCTGGCGGGGCGATTGCGTGGCAGTTGGCTCGTGGACGGGACGTAAGGGCGAAGCAGGCTGACGTGGAATGAGGGGCTGACGTACCAGTCAGCAAGGAGGAGGAGGTGGGCGGTGACGGGTGTAATCATGTGGCTTATGCGAAATGGCCCGCAGTATCGGGGGCGGAGTTTTGGGGTGATGGGCAGTCGGAGGTTCTGAGTGCCGAGTAAAACTAGGTCGTCGGGCTGGTAAGTGACAGGTCTGCGGTGGCGGTCGGCGTTACGTTTAGCGATGATGTTCGATTTTTTAATTGCGTCTGCTGCCCGGGTCCGTGCTGCTTGTAATATTTCGGCGAACTGTTGTGCTCGTGGCACTGGGTTGTCGGGATTCGGGATCATGGGTACTGTCGGGTCTTGTCCGTAGTTTAGGTAAAATGGTGACTGTTGGGTCGTGGCGGATGGCGAGTTGTTGTACGCGAATTCGATGAGTGGCAGTTGCTGTTCCCACGTGGTCGGGTCGTCGCACGTGGCCCTGATGAGTTGTTCCATGGTCTGATTTGTCCGTTCTGTATGTCCGTCAGTTTCGGGGTGGTATGATGAACTGAACTGCAGTCGCGTGCCGAACTGCTGCCACAGGTTCCGCCAGAAGTTGCTGGTGAATTTCGTGTCGCGGTCGCTGATTATTGCTGCTGGTATCCCGTGCAGTCGAACGACTGTGGAGATGAAGAGTCGTGCTGTTTCTTCGGCTGTGATTGATTTTTTGCAGGCTGCGAAATATGCCATTTTCGTCAGTCGATCGACGACGACCAGGATCGCGTCGTTCCCACTCGCCCCGGCCGGTAACCCCGTGACGAAGTCCATCGTCACCTGCTGCCAAGCACGCTCTGGAGGTGGTATCGGCTGCAACTGTCCTGCCTTCCGCTGCCTTGATGATTTCATAAGCTGACAAGTGGGACACGATGCCACGTGTCGTTGTACGTCGGTCAACATTTCGGGCCAGTAATAATACCGCTGCAGCTGCTGCCTTGTTTTTTCTACTCCGAAATGCCCCGAGGTAACTCCGTCATGTGCCTCCTGTAACAGTAATTCCCGTAGCAGTGTATATCCAGGCACCCAAATGCGGTCAGTCCCGGCTTTTACGTAATAGATCCCCCTTGCTGCTGCGAACTGCTGCGAATTTCCTCCTGTGAAGAATGGGTCCGTTTGGTACCCGTCGGTAAATAGGCCTGTCAGTAGTGGGCTTGTCTGGGCGAGTAGTATTGCGTGGATCTGGGCAGTGGGGCGGGTCAGTGCGTCGGCGATGTTCGAGGCTCCTTTTTTGTAGGTGACCGTGTAGTGACTCGAGGAAGTCGAGCCAACGAATCTGTCGTGGGTTGAGGTGTGGCTGCGCGCGAAGGTACTGTAGTGATTTATGGTCTGTCCGTACTGTCACGTCCGCGCCGGTCAAGTAACAGCGCCACACTTTGAACGCGTGCACGATCGCAAGCATTTCGCGGTCGTGTATCGGGTAATTTTTCTCGGGCGGATGCAGTTTTCGTGACTCGTATGCGATAGGCTGTAGGCCGTTGCCAAAATCCTGTAGCAGTACGGCTCCGATGGCGATGTCACTTGCGTCGGTAACTACTTCGAATGGGCGGTGTGGGTCGGCGATGCGCAGGACGGGCGGTGAACAGAGAACATTTTTCAGGGCAGAGAAGGCAGCATGCTCTTTCTCCCCCCACGTAAAAACGACCCCTTTCCGCAGTAAATCCGTCAGTGGGGCAGTTAACCGTGCCATATCGGGGACGAACCGACGCACATAATTAACGAACCCTAAAAAGCTCTGCAGCTCCGTGATGTTCGTCGGGGGATGCCACGCTTTTACCGTATCCAGCTTCTTTGGGTCGATTTCAACTCCAGCCTCCGAAATCACGTGCCCCAAGAACTCTAACCTATCCTGGAAGAACTCGCACTTGGAACCCTTGGTCAGTAATCTGTGCTCGTCTAAAACCTTAAATACTGCTTCCAGATCTGCTAAGTGCTGCTGCTTATCCCGACCGTAAACTAGGATGCCGTCGAGGTAAACTATCACACATTTGTTTAAGAGCGGCCTAAACGCCTCGTTCATGGTCATCTGAAAAGTCTCCGGTGCGTTGGTCAGCCCGAATGGCATCACCGTGTACTCGAACGACCCGTACCGAGTCCTGAAAGCTGTTTTGGCGCAGTCCGATGGTTCGACCCTAATCTGATGGTAACCTCCCCGTAAATATATTTTCAAAAAAACCCGTGCTGTTCGCAGTTGGTCGATCAGTTCGTCGGCGCGGGAAATGGGGTACCGCGACTTGACTGTTACCCTGTTCAGTGCTCTGTAGTCGATACACATGCGGAAACCCCCGTCTTTTTTCGGTGTGAACAGTATCGGTGCGACGAACGGTGACGAGCTCGGTCGGATGAATTATTTCTCTAACAGGTAATCTAACTGCTTCCTTAGTTCGTCGAGCTCGGGCTGTGTCAGTCTGAACTGGCGATGTACTGTTGGCTGTGCCCCCGGTTCTAATTCTATTCGGTGGTCATGTGCCCGCTGAGGTGGCAGTCCTTCCGGTAAGTCGTCGGGGAAAATCCCGGGGTATTGTTTCAACAGTTCCTGTAATTCGGGCGGTACCACTGTTAACAGTTTCTGAAAATCGCTCGGCTGCTGTTAACAGTTTCTGAAAATCGCTCGGCTGCTCTGCTTCTTCTACTACGGCAATGTCCACTGCGTACACGTCAGCTCCAGCGGCGACTGCCCGTTTCATCGTGATGGCGTTGACGTGAACCGTTGAAGACTCAGGCGACTGCCAGCGGGGTAGTTCGATCCAGTTACCACTACTTCGCACAGTGCAGCTTCCTGTCGTCCAGTCAATTCTCGGGTTGTATCGTCGCAGCCAATCACGTCCCAGTAAAATGTCGTGCCCATCCAGTGTCGTCGCGAGCATTTCCTGTGTAAACCCGAAGTTTCCCCCTCAGCGAACTTTTACTCTTTCCACCTTCTCCCGTATGGCCAGCGGCGTGCCGTCAACTAAGCGTGCGTCTATCTCAGGTAAGCAGCGGCTAAGTGTCCGTTGTAGTTTTCGGGCGGTTGCGGTATTAACTAAACTGTGGCTTGCTCCTCCGTCAATAAAAATCTTCACTGCTGCTCCCTGTATTTTCCCGTGGATCAGTACTGGGCAATCCGTCGCTGTACCCTCCTTATTCATCCGAGCCCGATCGATGGCGTGAATCGGTACTGTGACTCGGTGAGGGTCGGTGCGGTTGGGCGAGCAGGCAGTCTCGTCAGTAGTTGGCCCGATTCCTACTGACTGCTGGCGTTTCCCTGCCTTGGAGACTCCCTCCCCTGCTCTGCTCCACGGCGCCTTAGCTCCTCTGGGCATTCACTCTTGCGATGGCCCGGCCTATTGCAAGCAAAGCAGCGCCCCTTAAACGGTGCGGCAGCTGCATTCGTCGCAACGGCGTGTACGGTGGCGTGCTCGATCGGTCCCCGAGGGCGATGTCCGTAGTAGGACCCCGGTCTCGGACGGCGTAAAATGTCGATTTTCTCGGCGAGCGCGAGAATCTCGTTGAAGTTCGAGATCCCGCGTAGCATAATTTCGTGCGAGATGTCCGGCTTCAGCCCTCCGACGTAACGGTCCACCCGCTCCGCTTCGTGCATGTAGCCGACTTGCTCGCATAATGCGAGAAAACCACTCGTATAGTCTTGAACCGATCCGAGCTGCCGCCAAGTGCGCAGTCTCTGACGCGCCGAAATAGAAGCCGCGATTGGCTCGAAGCGCGCCCGAAGCCTTGCGCACCACGCATCCCACGTGCTGTACTGGGCGGTCTCGCAGAATGAACTCCAGGTGACAGCTGGACCTGTGGGCCCTTCATCTTGCGACGGTGGCTCGTAGGCGCGTGGCGACGTCACGATGACTCGCCACCAGTCCATGGCGGGGCCCCTCAGCAGCGAAACGGCATATCGAATCTTCGCTGCGTCCGACTCAACGTAATTTGCGTCGAAGAAGACGTTCATCGTGAAGACCCACGATTGAACCGTCGGACCTCCACGCTGGCTCGGGTCGAAACAGGGCGGGCATTGCGGCTTGAGCGGCATTGGCGCCATAATGGCTTGTTCGCCACTTGTCGCCGCGAACTCCACGTGCCGACGGGCTTCACGAGGCTCCCGCGGGCTTGGTGCGACCCTGTTTCCTCCCATGCCAGGCATCGGCTGGGCGGCGCCATCACTGGCTGCGCCTGAGCGCTGTCCCACGCTGTCGTGTTGCGTTGGTGTGCCGGACGAAATGACGATCGGCTCGTCCGATTGTGCAGATGCATTTGTTGGTGCGTGTGGTGGCGCGGGAGTGTTCACCGTTGATTGCTGACGCGCGGAGTCACGTTCCGCCGTGAGCGTCGCAATTTCGAGCGCCGAATCTTCGAGTTGGCGCACCAGACGGTCGAGCTGCTCCTGCGTCAATGTTGCGAGCGTGATTTCGGCCATGGCGGGGGTGTCGGGCGAGCTCAGCGAGAGCCTCGGTCGTGGCCGTGCGTGCTTACGAGAGAGCACTACGAGCGGCGGTGCTGTGTCGCTGAGAGACGTCTACCCCCCCCAAAATTTGAGATAGTGGGGAAGCGAAGGTGTGGGTGCGGTCCGAGAAGAGATCGTAGGCTCTGAATACCAAGTGTTACGAGTGCAAGGAGCGAGCGAGCGAGAATTCCACTATCGAAACAAGAGTACAATGAGCGAAGGTATGAGCGAAGAATATATAGCGAAACTATAGTGGTAACGGTAATGGACTGTGGTTGTCGCGCGACGGGCCTGGGACTGAGGTTGGGGAAAATGTCGAAGCGGAGGCCCGGAGTGCGGGTTACCCGCCGAGCCGTGAGGTCGGGGTGCGAAGTGCGAAGGTGGCGGGAGGATTGTCGATGCGAGAGTCGCGAGTGGTAACGGTGCTGACTGTGGTGCTACAGTGGTGTACGCGCTGAGCGGGGACGCGAAGGAAAAGGAATTTTCCTTACACTCTACAATATGACTACATTGTCCACATATATACCGTTTGGTCTGAAATAAGAGCAGTGTCTAGGAGTGCAGAAACTTCACGTATAGCGTCTCGTATTACATGTACTTTGTAAGGAATTTTCTCGAATTCCTTACTGGGTCACACTGTACGCGTACAACCCCGGTTTTCGGAAATCCAGGCTCGGTCCGCCGACCTCGCCTTCCGAACCATCACCGCGTCGCCTTCGGGTTTCCCAACCCCGAACCTGCACCCAACCATCTCGCGACCCCGCGACCTCGGCCTAGCTAGCATTGCTATATTAGTTCTAGACCTCGTTGTTCCCTCAGACGTTGTAATCACTTCCGCGTTATTGAATTCTGCGCACTCTTCCTTTCACAACTCATAACACTTGGTATCAGAGCCTACTCTCCTAGGTTACCCTCGCGTTTCTAGGGTGGTTTGTATAAGGGGAGCGATAGACTTGGTGGGCTGTAAAGCGGTCGGCCCGTGAAATAGATACGATTATTTCACTCCGACTACGATAGCGTTTACGCCTTCACCGAAGTCAGAAAAAACGCTAACCACCCCCTGCCCGTTCGACGAAGCCTGAGGCACATGGATCAGGCCGAGTTTAACAAGTTCATGCAACAGTTCCGTGCGATGCACGCCAACTTGCAGGGCATGACTGCAGAAACGGAGCGTCTACGGAAGGAAAACGCCAAACTACACCAGGCGCGTGGTGAAGCGCGCCAGGAGTCGCCTGTCGTTGAGGACGCAAGTAGCAGCTCCACGCCAGACGAGCGGGTCTGGAGCAAATTGGAAGGCTCCATGGATGCGGACGATGCGAGGCAGGCACAGCAGCAACAGTCACCGCAACAGTCGCATGCAGCACCGACACGTGCAGCAGCGACAGCCCCGGCGACGGCAGCAGCAGCGCCAACAGTTCACGCGGCATTAATGGCTTCAACAACTGTCAAAATCAAGCCGACAAACCCCCCCCCGTTTAACCCCAGTGACAAGTTCGTCACTGTTTCTGCATGGTTGTTCGGCGTGGAGGTGTTTTTTAATGCTGCTATGATTCATGATGATGCCACCCGCATTAACTTCGCAGTTTCACTGTTGAGAGGACCTGCGCTGGAGTGGTGGCGACGAACGCTGCAAGACGAAGGGACTTCGGCAGGAATAGCACGTGCGAACGACGGGGCTTCGACACCTGTCACGCAACGAGCAGCTTCGATTTTTGGGACGGCCACGATACGCACATGGAGAGAGTGGGGCGTCGCCCTGCGAACCAGGTTCGAGCACATATCCGCCTCGCACTCTGCTCGCATGAAGCTGCGTGCCTGGAAGCAGCTGACTTCGGTCCAAGAATATACCAGCACATTCTGCAACTTGGCGGACCAAGTGGACGACATGAGCGACGCGGAGCGGTTGGATCGCTACGTGGCGGGCCTGAAATATGAGATAGAGTACGAGGTCCGACGAACGCGACCATCAGCTTTAACGACGCCGTCCGAGAAGCCGAGCCAACGGATGCGCTGATACAGTGGGCGAGATCGAGCTCCCGGGAGGTCCCTCGATTTCGCGGACCGACTCAGCAGCCCACGATCAACGGCGTGGATGCGCCAAGCCGAGCCCTCGGGCCGTGCTTCATAGGCAACCAGCTGGGCCACCTGAAAAAAGACTGACCGAGGCTTAAGCAGGGGAAGAAGAACGACGGAGAAGGGTCGGGAAAAGAGACGAGTCAGTAGCAGACGGGCGCCCTACTGACGAGACCCTGTCGCCCGACAATCACCATCCACACCGGGTCGTGGTACCGATCAGAGCTATCGACCAGAACTGGACGAATAACGTGGGTGAACACGTGGACTACCCTGTGCTGGTGGTGGGGAGGGTTAACGGTTATAAAATAAAAATATTCGTTGACGGTGGGGCGAGTGACAGCCTCGTCAACCTGGCAACGGCCAAAAAAATAGGGGTGAAGCTGAACAGGTGTCTGCCAGAAATTGATGCAAGGTTGGTGGATGGAACACCGCTGGCCATCCGAGATGAGGCGCGAAAAATTCGGATTGCGTGTGGCGACAATTTCGGGTTCGGCATGAAGATGTTGGCGACGACGTTGGACGGCTGTGATGTGCTGCTGGGGCGAGATTGGCTGCAGAAATTTAACCCGACGATCGACTGGACGACAGGGGCGTGCGTCGTGCGAGGACATGCAGGACCGACGACGCTCCCGAAATGGACGGAACCAGAGCCGGTGACGACACGTGTCAACGCCGTCAACATGGCGCGGGCGATCAACAGTGGAGCTCAAGCCTTTTTGGTACACCTGTACGAGGTTGCAGCTTTGGAGAAAATTGCGGACATCGACACACTGTGCGCGGCAGTCCCTGAGGAGTTGGCGAGCATTATTCGGCAGTATCCCGAAATTTTCGCGGATGACCTCCCGGATGGCCTGCCCCCTCAGCGTCCCGAAGACCATCGAATCCAGCTGGAGCCCGGCGCGCAACCTACTGTGCGGACACAGTGGCGGCTCAGCCAACCAGAGCTCGCCGAGTTGCGGAGCCAGCTGGATTACCTGCTAGCCAAGGGGTTCATCCGGCCAAGCACGTCGCCATTTGCTGCGCCGATACTGTTCACGCCGAAGAAGGACGGGGGCCTACGTATGTGCATCGATTATCGGGCGCTGAATCGGGTCACGATAAAATCGCGCTACCCGATCCCGCGAACGAACGATCTGTTGGATCAACTTCGCGGAGCTCGCTATTTCTCGAAGATCGACCTGCGAGGAGGCTACCACCAAATTCGCGTGTTCGCCGACGACTGCACGAAGACAACTTTTCGCACACGCTACGGCAGTTACGAATTTACCGTGATGCCGTTCGGTCTGACAAACGCGCCCTCGACGTTCCAGCTGACGATGAACGGGATCTTCCGGGACATGCTGGACAAAAAAGTCATCGTGTATCTGGATGATATCATGGTGTACAACAAGACGAAAGAAGACCATTTGAGGGACTTAGAGGAGGTGTTCCGGCGTTTACAAGAGCATCGGCTGATTACGAAGGGGTCTAAGTGCGAGTTCCTAAAGCCGGAGTTGGAATTTTTTGGGCACGTTGTTTCCGGCGATGGAATCAAAATCGACCCGCGTAAGATGGACGCCTTTGTTAAGTGGAAGCCGCCGACTAATATCCCAGAGTTGCAAAGTTTTCTGGGGTTTGTTAACTACGTTCGTCGTTTTGTACCTAATATGGCAGGGATAACCAAGCCGCTGACCGACCTGCTGCATCACGACAGTGATTTTCGGTGGGGGGAGAGGGAGCAGTCCGCCTTCGACGCCCTCAAAAACATTTTGGGGTCACCCCCTGTACTCCGCCTCGCCGACCCATCTCGACCGTTCGAAGTCGTCACGGACGCCAGCGATTTCGCCGTCGGCGCCGTCCTGCTACAGGACTTCGGCAACGGGCTGCAACCCATCGCCTACGAATCACGCAAGATGCAGCCACCCGAGCGCAACTACCCGGTCCACGACAAAGAAATGCTGGCCATCGTCCACGCATTTCGTACCTGGCGCTGCTACCTCACGGGAGCCGACGTGACAATTCGAACCGACCACAAATCGCTACAGTACATGCGCACGCAACTGACACTCAACCCACGACAAATCCGATGGTTGGACTTCCTCGAGTCCAATTTTCGGTACACCATTACGTACAAGAAAGGCGCCAACAACATTGCTGACGCCCTCACCCGACCATCCATGCAGAACGCGGCGGTACTAATCGCCCATACCAACCCGATGCTGACGGGACTATTCACCCACGGCTACAAGATTGACAGGTTTTTCAAGAACCGGCACCAACAGGTTGCCAAGCAACACGGCAAGTACTACCTAAAAGCCGGTACGAACCGGATTTGGGTACCCGCCTACCAGCCTTTACGGGAGTTGCTGACGCAGGAGGTACACGACTCCAACCTTTCCGGGCATTTCGGCATCGACAAAACACTGAAGCTGCTGCAGCGGAATTATTTCTGGCCGGATATGCTCACTGACGTGCAGCGCTACGTGTCAACTTGCCCGACCTGCCAAGCGATGAAGTCGTCGCGACAAAGGCCAGCTGGACTGCTGCAACCCCTCGCGCCACCCGAACGACCGTGGCAACAGGTGACGATGGATTTCGTCACGGGGCTTCCAGCTGGCGCGAGTGGCAACGACTCGGTTATGGTCGTCGTCGATCGACTGACGAAGATGGCGCATTTCGCACCATGCCGCACGACGATCACAGCCGAAGATACCGCAAAACTCTTCATCTCCACCGTCGTACGCCTACACGGGTTGCCTTCGGCGATCATCAGCGATCGGGATCCGAAATTTACGTCGAAGTTCTGGCAGGAGACGTGGGCACAGTACGGCACCCGCCTGCAGTTTTCGTCGTCATACCACCCGCAGACCGACTGACAGACAGAACGGACAAATCAAACCATGGAGCAACTGATTCGCACAAACTGCCCGGACATTCGCAAGTGGGAGGACTCGCTGCCGATGCTGGAATTCGCGTACAACAACGCCCCTTCGGCCACGACTAAACAATCGCCCTTCTACCTGAATTACGGGATAGACCCCGTGGTACCCTCATCAACGACACTGGACAACCCGGTACCACGATCGTAGCAGTTTGTCACGGAACTACAGACAGCCCGCAAAAAGGTAGGTGGTTTTTTTCGTAAAGCTAATACCACGGCCAGCAGCCAGTCGGACAAGCATCGCCGGGATTTACCCTTTCGAACAGGGCAAGTCGCCCTTCTGGACACCAAGAACCTACGCCTGCCGCAGCCGGCGAAATTACGGCCCCGATACGTGGGACCATTCCGAATCGTCCAGATGTTGACACCTATCACCGCAAAGCTGTTGGTGCCCGACGACTGGAAGATACATGATGCATTCCACGTCAGCCTGCTGCGCCACTACGAACAGCCGCAGTCGCCAGCTGTCGCTCGGCCAACCATCGCGCCGACCACACGCCCCGTGGCGGAACCCACGCTCGAGCCTTGGAAGATTCTGAACCATCGCGTGGAGCTGACTGCCGCCGGCCGCTCGGTCAAATTCCTTCTTCGCTGAAAAGACCGCACAAGCGAGGACGACACGTATGTCGCAGCTGCCTCGCTACAGGGACATCCGGTTGTGGATGCTTACCTGGCCCGCCGAGGTGTCTCGGATATCCACCAAATTTCTTAAGGGGGGGGGTAGTGTAAGGAATTTTCTCGGATTCCTTACTGGGTCACACTGTACGCGTACAACCCCGGTTTTCGGAAATCCAGGCTCGGTCCGCCGACCTCGCCTTCCGAACCATCACCGCGTCGCCTTCGGGTTTCCCAACCCCGAACCTGCACCCAACCATCTCGCGACCTCGCGACCTCGGCCTAGCTAGCATTGCTATATTAGTTCTAGGCCTCGTTGTTCCCTCAGACGTTGTAATCACTTCCGCGTTATTGAATTCTACGCACTCTTCCTTTCACAACTCATAACATAATTCCTACATTCATGGTTGTAACTGAAATGCTCCCTTTTCTATTCCTTGGTTACATTGGTTAAACTCATAAAAGGGTCCTATATTTATTAGTGCATTAGGCTAACGGGGTCCTAACAGTTGGGAGGATGATAACGGCTGGATTGTATGGGCCCTTGCACGGCACGGTACGGTACGGCACGGTATGTTTCTGCACGTTGACTTGAATCCAGGAGTACGGACGGTATGTACCTGGCGCTGCTACCTCACGGGAGCCGACGTGACAATTCGAACCGACCACAAATCGCTACAGTACATGCGCACGCAACTGACACTCAACCCACGACAAATCCGATGGTTGGACTTCCTCGAGTCCAATTTTCGGTACACCATTACGTACAAGAAAGGCGCCAACAACATTGCTGACGCCCTCACCCGACCATCCATGCAGAACGCGGCGGTACTAATCGCCCATACCAACCCGATGCTGACGGGACTATTCACCCACGGCTACAAGATTGACAGGTTTTTCAAGAACCGGCACCAACAGGTTGCCAAGCAACACGGCAAGTACTACCTAAAAGCCGGTACGAACCGGATTTGGGTACCCGCCTACCAGCCTTTACGGGAGTTGCTGACGCAGGAGGTACACGACTCCAACCTTTCCGGGCATTTCGGCATCGACAAAACACTGAAGCTGCTGCAGCGGAATTATTTCTGGCCGGATATGCTCACTGACGTGCAGCGCTACGTGTCAACTTGCCCGACCTGCCAAGCGATGAAGTCGTCGCGACAAAGGCCAGCTGGACTGCTGCAACCCCTCGCGCCACCCGAACGACCGTGGCAACAGGTGACGATGGATTTCGTCACGGGGCTTCCAGCTGGCGCGAGTGGCAACGACTCGGTTATGGTCGTCGTCGATCGACTGACGAAGATGGCGCATTTCGCACCATGCCGCACGACGATCACAGCCGAAGATACCGCAAAACTCTTCATCTCCACCGTCGTACGCCTACACGGGTTACCTTCGGCGATCATCAGCGATCGGGATCCGAAATTTACGTCGAAGTTCTGGCAGGAGACGTGGGCACAGTACGGCACCCGCCTGCAGTTTTCGTCGTCATACCACCCGCAGACCGACTGACAGACAGAACGGACAAATCAAACCATGGAGCAACTGATTCGCACAAACTGCCCGGACATTCGCAAGTGGGAGGACTCGCTGCCGATGCTGGAATTCGCGTACAACAACGCCCCTTCGGCCACGACTAAACAATCGCCCTTCTACCTGAATTACGGGATAGACCCCGTGGTACCCTCATCAACGACACTGGACAACCCGGTACCACGATCGTAGCAGTTTGTCACGGAACTACAGACAGCCCGCAAAAAGGTAGGTGGTTTTTTTCGTAAAGCTAATACCACGGCCAGCAGCCAGTCGGACAAGCATCGCCGGGATTTACCCTTTCGAACAGGGCAAGTCGCCCTTCTGGACACCAAGAACCTACGCCTGCCGCAGCCGGCGAAATTACGGCCCCGATACGTGGGACCATTCCGAATCGTCCAGATGTTGACACCTATCACCGCAAAGCTGTTGGTGCCCGACGACTGGAAGATACATGATGCATTCCACGTCAGCCTGCTGCGCCACTACGAACAGCCGCAGTCGCCAGCTGTCGCTCGGCCAACCATCGCGCCGACCACACGCCCCGTGGCGGAACCCACGCTCGAGCCTTGGAAGATTCTGAACCATCGCGTGGAGCTGACTGCCGCCGGCCGCTCGGTCAAATTCCTTCTTCGCTGAAAAGACCGCACAAGCGAGGACGACACGTATGTCGCAGCTGCCTCGCTACAGGGACATCCGGTTGTGGATGCTTACCTGGCCCGCCGAGGTGTCTCGGATATCCACCAAATTTCTTAAGGGGGGGGGTAGTGTAAGGAATTTTCTCGGATTCCTTACTGGGTCACACTGTACGCGTACAACCCCGGTTTTCGGAAATCCAGGCTCGGTCCGCCGACCTCGCCTTCCGAACCATCACCGCGTCGCCTTCGGGTTTCCCAACCCCGAACCTGCACCCAACCATCTCGCGACCTCGCGACCTCGGCCTAGCTAGCATTGCTATATTAGTTCTAGGCCTCGTTGTTCCCTCAGACGTTGTAATCACTTCCGCGTTATTGAATTCTACGCACTCTTCCTTTCACAACTCATAACATAATTCCTACATTCATGGTTGTAACTGAAATGCTCCCTTTTCTATTCCTTGGTTACATTGGTTAAACTCATAAAAGGGTCCTATATTTATTAGTGCATTAGGCTAACGGGGTCCTAACAGTTGGGAGGATGATAACGGCTGGATTGTATGGGCCCTTGCACGGCACGGTACGGTACGGCACGGTATGTTTCTGCACGTTGACTTGAATCCAGGAGTACGGACGGACAAAACAGCGCACTTGCGTCAGGGCGTGTCACAAAAGTTAGCAGCGTCAATGATATGCTTGTTTCAGGACACGTCACAAATCCTTCGTCCGCGTCGGCTCGACAAGTGCCCCTTTTGCTAGACGTGTCTGTTCAACACCACCAACCGCTCTAACACGCAAACAGACCATTCTGACACGTAAAGCATCCAACCCCACCGCTAGTTAGTGGCTGCAGCGTCCTCAGCACTATTCTCTTGGGAATGACGAAACAAAAAGCTTGAGAAATTTTGATCCTGCTAGCTTCATGGATCCTCCTTTTCTGCCTACTTTCAGGTTCTAATTTCTATTGATAGAAGACACTCCAAGCTTCTGCTCTCGGTCGTTATCTCGGTAGAAATTCCATAGTCTCTAGCTAAGCGATTATTTCGTGTTGCAGTGGTTTGTGGTCGCGGACAGAAAATCACGTTATCGTCATCGCGCATATCGCAACGCTTTTCGCCACGTATGGCACCGACTAGTGTCGGGTCGTCAGATGCGGACGCAGCAGTCGCAGCAGTCGCAGGAGGTGCTGCGACATGCGAAGCAGCAGTAACGGCAGGGATAACAGCAGGAGAAACAGAACAAGCAGCAGCAGCATCAAACGGACCGACGACCGCTGAAACTAAGATGCCCGTGTCGTCTCCGTATGCTGTCACCGGTTCGAGTGAGAAGCAATCGCCGTGTGCTGGCACGAACGACATTAGAAGTAAAATACAGCTGAACCCTCTCGACTGGGCGTATCGCGGCGAAGGTTCCGCGAACATCGTCATGTCGTACTGCGGTCATGACCCTTCCCTGGTGAGCCGTCAATATCCTTTTCCACCCTCCCCCCCCCCCTCCCCCTCCGTCCCCCCTCCTTCCCTCCCCCCCGAAAAAACGAAACATTAGCAATGGTTAGCGTGTTGTTTTTCGAAGCCGTTAATAACGAAAGGCGGAAGAAAAGGTCAGCAGGAGGAACAACAACGAGTAAGGTGACTTACTGCCGCCATAACTCCCCTCACGTGCGCCTTCAGAAAGGCACGGTGCTGCGGGTGTGCGTGGAACGCCCCGATTCCCATCATCCTTGTCACTCACACTCGGACTCTCTGCCCCCACTGTTCTCTCCCTTACCTGCTTTCCCAAACCCCCTCGTACCCCAGAAAGGAATGGTGCTGCGGGTGTGCAAGGAACGGCCCGATTCCCACCACCCAGGAGCAGAGGTCGTGGCTGGAGAATCCCTATCCGGAGCTGGCTCGGCACCAGCCTCGGCGACAGGCTCGGCGGCAGGCTCGGCAGCAGGCTCGGTGCAACCCGAGCCTGTGCTGCGTCCGGAGGAGCGGGAGCTGTGGGGGGAAGTGGTGCCGGAGCTGGCAGTGGCTCCGGATCGCATCGACCTGCTGCATCAATTTGTGAAGAGGGTGATGGCTCCGCTCATTGGGGAAGAGTTTGTGGAAGCAGGGGTGAGTGGTTGAACTATGGAGACACGATGCTGCAGTGCAGACTACATTTCAGACATGCTGCATTCCTTGAGTCCGTGCTTGCGAGCTGGCAGGCAGTGGCTCGGGATCGAATCGACCTGCTGCATCAATACGTGTCTTGGGTGATGGCTCCACTCCAGTCGTAGGAGAGGCGCTGCTGCTCACGACTCTCACTCACTGCTCACACTCCTCACTCTCTCGCCCTTCCCCACTTCTTCCCCTCTTCCTTCCTGCCTTCCTGCGTCTCTGCCTCCCTCTCTTTCCTGCTTTTCTGCCTTGCCTGCCTGCCTGCCTGCCTGCCTGCCTGCCTGCCTGCCTGCCTGCCTGCCTGCCTGCTGGTGACGGATCTGACTCCCCTGCTCACACTCCCACTCACTCACCCGCCCCTCCCCACTGCTTTCCCTTTCCTTCCCGCCTGCCTGCCCTGCCCGCCTGCCCGCCTGGCTGTTTTCCTGCCTCCTGCTTACCCTCAGACGACAGTGAGGGTTCCTCGCAGCTTCCTGCAACAGGTGGCAGACCACATCCGCCCTAGGCGCCCGCCCTGGCGGCAGGCTCAGGGCGACGTGGACCTGCAGATAGGAGAGGCGCTGCTGGTCACGGATCTGACTCCCTAGCCCTTTTCCACCTTTTTGCTCCCTGCCTCCCTGCCTGCCTGCCTGCCTACGTGCCTGCCTGACTGCTTGCGTGCCTGCAGACGACGGTGAAGGTTCCTCGTACCTTTCTGCAAGAAGTAGCGGACCACATTCGTCCCAAGCGGCCCCCCTGGCGACAGGCTCAGGGCGACGTGGACCTGCAGATAGAAGAGGCGCTGCTGGTGCCGGATCTGACTCACCTGCACCTGGAGAACGAGGAGTGGGAGGAGGACTGGGAGGAGACGGCGCGGGTGCCCCGACTTGGGAGCTGCAGCGACTACAATGGCACCACTTTCTGCATTGAGCTCAAGGTGAGAGACGCTGAGAGGCGCTGCTGGTGACGAATCTGACTCACCTGCACCTGGAGGACGAGGAGTGGGAGGAGACGGTGCGGGAGGACCGACTTGGGAGCTGCAGCAGCGGTTACAATGGCACCACGTTCTGTATCGAGCTCAAGGTGAGGCTGCGAGAGGTGAAGGTGAGACGTGCTTGTGGTTGGTAAACAGGTGGGCTGGGGAGGGTTGGGGTGGGCTGGGGTTGGCTGGGGATTTGAAAATAGAAGAGGCGCTGCTGGTGACGGATCTGACTCACCTGCACCTGAAGAACGAGGAGTGGGAGGAGGACTGGGAGGAGACGGTGCGGGTGCCCCGACTTGGGAGCTGCAGCGATTACAATGGCACCACTTTCTGCATTGAGCTCAAGGTGAGAGACGCTGAGAGGCGCTGCTGGTGACGAGTCTGACTCACCTACACCTGGAGAACGAGGAGTGGGAGGAGGACTGGGAGGAGACAGCGCGGGTGCCCCGACTTGGGAGCTGCAGCGATTACAATGGCACCACTTTCTGCATTGAGCTCAAGGTAAGAGACGCTGAGAGGCGCTGCTGGTGACGAGTCTGACTCACCTACACCTGGAGAACGAGGAGTGGGAGGAGGACTGGGAGGAAACAGCGCGGGAGGGAGGGCACTGGACTGAGGGGTATAATGGCACGACTTTCTGTATCGAGCTCAAGGTGAGAAGTGCTTGTGGTTGGTGCACGGGTAAGTCGAGGAGTGGGAGGAGGACTGGGAGGAGACGGTGCGGGATGAGCGACTTGGGAGCTGCAGTAGCGGGTATAATGGCACGACTTTCTGTATCGAGCTCAAGGTGAGGCTGTGAGAGGTGGAAGGTGAAGGTGCTTGGTTAGGAGAGACGAAGGCCACTGGACCGGCGGGTACAATGGCACGACTTTCTGTATCGAGCTCAAGGTGAGGCTGTGAGTGCCTGTGGAAGATTAGCATCACAATGCGGAGGGGAGCTGAGGGGCTTGGGAGCTGGTGTGGGTATGATGGCATGACGTTCGGTATCGAGCTCAAGGTGAGGCAATGTGAAGGGGAGGCGAGGAGAGAGGAGGGGATGGGATGGGAGGGCGGAGAAATAGGGGAGGGGCTTGGGAGTTGTAGCGGGTACAATGGCACGACGTTGTGTATCGAGCTGAAGGTGAGGGCAATGTGAAAGGGAGGGGGCAGAGGATAACATGTGTGAGGGTGATGGAAGCTCCCTGTTTTTTTGTTTCTCTTCTCCTCAACCTTCGTTCTCTGCTCTTTTTCTTTTCTCCTTTTCCTCCCCCTTTCCCCACCCATTCCCCCCGCTCCACGCAACCCACGACTCGGATCTGTCCCTCCTCCCCCTGTCCTCATCTCCTTCCTCCTTCCTTCCCACTTCGCCCTCTCCCCAATCTCCCCCCCAGCCCAAGACCGGGTTCTGCCCCTCTTCCCCCTGCATCGCGCCGGCAAATCACGTGAAGACAGCTGTCGCCCGCTTCCCCATGCACCAGCAGCTGAAGCTGTCAGAGGGGGAGGTGGCAGAGAGCAGTGCGTACAACCCTCTAGACCTTTTCTCTTCCTCGCCCCCCCGCGTTCTGTCTGCTCTGAGAACGTTGATCGATAACCCGCAGAACAATCTGAGGATTTTTGCAGATGGGAAGTTGCTGTTGGGGGGGCATATACACAGGCAGGCGGACAGGGGGAAGGGGAAGAAGGGGAAAGATAAAGGGGAGAAGGGGGAGAAGGCTGAAAGAGTCAATTCGATAGATTTAGCAGCTATGAGAAGGGAAGAGAAAGCGCAGGAGGCAGCAGGCTTGGCTGCTGCGGAAGCAGCTCTGGAAGGGTTTGTACGTGCTTGGAAGGGGGAGGAGCCAAGCAGTAATACCAGTGCTGCTGGTAGCGGCGGCGGTTGTGGTGCTTCTGCTGCTGCTGCTGGCTTATCGGCAGTAGAATCACTGTCCTCCGCGCCTCATTTGAGTCACCCTCGGGTTGATGCTCTCCTGTCCCTGGCCACAGAGTGCCTCGTGCAGTGTGGGGCGCTGGAGAAGCTATTGGCGGCACAGAAGCTGGATAAGTGGGATATTGAAGGGGCGATTCATGCTTATAACGAGTACATGAGCCAGAGGAAGTCAACGCCTTCAGCCTCTGCAGCTGCTGCTGGTGCTGCTGCTGCTGCTAATCCTGCTGCTGCTGAGGTTCCAAAAGAGATAACGGAAGATTGCAGGAAGGTTCTTCGCGATTTCCTCATCGCAGCAACGGCCAAGGACTGTGGGATCATGCTGGCCCTCCGGGCGGCAATCCCCGGGGAGACCCTGGAAGCTTCGCAGAAGCTTCGCAGCGTTGTGTGCCCATCCAGCGGTCGCAAGTATTTCTACAGGGTAAGCCGACTCTTTTTCTTTCCTCTTGTTTGTTACGTCTCAAAAGTCGTCCAGCGGCCGGCTGCAAGTATTTCTACAGGGTAAGCCGACTATTTCTTTCCTCCTGTTTTGTTTTCCTGCTGATTTATTTTCTGTTGTTTTCTGTTTTTGGGTTTTGTGGCTTTTTTTAGATTTTTTCTCAAAGTTATTATTATTATTTTTTGTCTGTCTGTTTTTTATGTTTTTTTACATGATTATTTGTTTCTGTCCTGTATGACGTTGGCCTGTCCATTTGCCCTTGCTCCACTCATGCAGTCTCCCCTTGCTCCTCTCCCTCTCTCTCCTCCCAGCTCTCCATTATATGTCCTGTTACAACTTCAGTCCTGACCTCTGCTCCCCCCCCCACCCCCCTTTTTCCCCTCTGTCCTCATCTTTTCTCCCACTTCCTCCTGATTCATCTACACACAGCTTTCCATCATGGATCTGGACATAAAGCCGCTGCGAAAGATGCCAAAGTATTGGAGCATGGACCAGCAGATCGTCAGGCACTACTGCTCAGTTACACATGACGGGATGACAAATGGCGTGCCTTGAGGCGTCACAAAGCCTACCGGTAGACAGAATAAACATTTCCACAGTAAGTATTCATCTGCCATACGAGTGCTGGAGGTTCTGGTTTGTTCTTGTTCGGATGATTACGTTGCTCCTTTCCATGCTTAGCTGGCTGGGATTCTTTGAAGGTCCTGACCTCTAGGATGTGATAGTGCAAGAAGTACATAGATGCGTTTGTAATTTTCTATAAGTGAATTTGCTATTGTGGTGCAAACGAATTTGCTTGAAACTGCGGACGACTTGAAGCGAAGCGGACTGTTTCGCTTGCGACGAGGGGAAAAGTTGGAATGGAATCTACAAGAGCATGCGACGGGAGTTGCGGGCAATTTCGGCTTGCTGCCTGGCACGTCCAGGCTTCAGTAACGTCGCACACAAGTCGGAGAATGAGGGAGCTTTCTAGGGCTGCACGAACGGGCAGAAGTGAATCTCCAAAAGTGGGTGGGAGAAATTTCAAGGTTACAACAGCAATCCCGAAGTCTGTCGTGGTCAGAATCGTTGCAGTCGGCGCTCTTCGTGTTTGTTCGTTCAGTTTCGTCAGCGATGTGCTATCGTCATGTCAAACCACATCTCCATAGTGGCTTGGCCATGTCCCACACGATCATTTTCACAACGCAACTCCTCAAACCGTTCACAGATGCGTTTTTGAGCGCTATAGAACGTAAAGAACCGTAAGAAACCGCGGCGATTCAGAAACACCATTCTGGCCACCTCACGCCATTTGGTGCAGCAGACTACTCGCGAAATGATTCTAGTGCCTGACGTGTCCAGCCAACTGAACCGCCATTTTACGCCATACTGCCTTCACTATTCACCAAGCAAGCAGCTGTACATAGTTTGAAAGCCATGACTTCACCGTTTCCTCGAGCAACCTCTCGAGGGCATAAATTGAGCAGTGATCCGTTGCTGCTTTCACGGCGATCAGGGTTTACACTGGTGATCCCCAGAAAGCGAACGAGCTTGCGGATCAACAGGAGTTAGTTGCGACAAATAGTCGCCTCCCACGACACGTTGGAGCGCTTATAACGGGAATACTGACATATAGTTGCGTTTCATTCTTACATATTGTCCAACGCGTTATTATTCTGGAGCCATGAGCAATTGGCGACATTGTCGCGATGACATCAGGCATGTAATCAACGTATCTTTAGAGCTGACTCAGAGACACGCACGCACTCCATGACTCAACGTCCCATTGCGGCTAATTTCGAGGAAGCGCCCGCTCCGCATTCGATTGCATGTTTCTCAGCGAATCGAGACTCAGCATCTCGTTGCGTCTGCCTCTGTTTCTGAACAGGAACCCTCGCCATTTCGCAATGGCAAATTACAAGGCCTTTCTCTGCAATTTTCCTTACGAAAGAACCACTTCGACGAGCGGCAATGACAAGAGAGCGCCTACGCCTATTAGAGGCTTGATACATATACAACGACACCACTCATAGTAACCATGCCGTTAATAATCATTCTCGTTGCCAGCAGCAGTGATTAACATTATGTCGTGACTGACTTCTAACCCTAGCTAGTGTAGTCTAACATTATCAATTCATCCCCGTTATGAAGCACTAGACTGCTCGCCGATAACGCGACGCAATATACTTCTCGTAAAGCAGATAGTTACGCCTTTAGGATCCTATTTGAGCTGCCATGGCGAAGAATAAACCACCCGCGCCGCTTATCTCGTCCTTAAAGCCCGGACTACCCCCGCCGCATCCAACGGCTTCGTCAGGCCGGCTGCAGCGCGCTCACAGCGATGCTGCGAAGCGGGTTCAGTTCGCGACAGGTGGCATGTCGCCATTGGAGGAACAGCTACACGGAGCCGGCGCTGCTAGTCATGCCACGTCGACAGTAGACAGCCAAAGTGAGTCCGGTTTCGTTTTGGTGCGATAAAAACTTCCCTTCCTCCCCAGCTCTCCCCATCCGGGGCCGTCCCTTGTTCTGCTTCATTCTTCATTTCTGCACTGCTTCATGATCGGTTTGTCTTCTTCTCTCAACTTCTTCACCCAATGTTATCACTCCTTCCGCTATCACCCCTCCTCATGGCACCGTGGCATTCTATGGCATGGTTTGGCCTGTTTTGGCATGGCGTGATGGCATGGTATGGCATGGCATGACATGACATGCAACTGAACTGAACTGAATGGCATGGCATGTTGTGGCAGGGGACCATGGGTCGTCAGGCGGCCTGAGGCGCACACAGACGCTCGACTCGCACTCCTTGTACCCCGACCTAGACAAGATCATGGGTGCGTGCTGCTGGTGGTTCTGGTGCACGGGTTGGTTTGTATAAGGGGCTGCTATGGCTCATTCAGACTATCGACGCTCGACTCGCACTCCTTGTACCCCGACCTAGACAAGATCATGGGTGCGTGCTGCTTGGGTTGCCTGGAACGGTGGAGAGGAGGGTGGGCGGAAGAGGGGGTTTTCTGGGCGCAAGAGGTGGGTCGTCAGGCGATCTGACTGAGGTGCACACAGACTCTCGACTCTCACTCCTTGTATTCCGACCTGGACAAGATCATGGGTGCGTGCTGCTGCTTGCACTCTGCACTATTTACTACTAGACAAGATCACTGACATGGAGGACGCTTGGGCGAGTTGACTTTTGAGTCGACTCAAAAGTCAACTCGCGGTCGCTGCTTGCACTCTGCACTAGTTACTACTTAGACAAGATCACTCACGTTGAGGACGCTCGGGCGAGCACTGACACTTCCTCCACCCCCTCTCCCTGCTCCCCTTGTTGCCCACGTTGCCTTCATCATAGGCCCATAGGAGAATGAACGAGGCGTGGATTTCCGAACGTTCGAAGCACGAGTCTGGAGGTGCGGATTAAAGAGGCGGGCGGAGGGCGCATGGGCAAGCACTGACACCCCTCACTTGCCTCTCCATCTCCCCTCCCCCACATTGGTTCAGGGCGTGGACTTTTGGAAGGTTCGGTCCACGAGCCTGGAGGTGCGGACTAAAGAGGCATAGGACGCATGGGCAAGCACTGACACCTCCCACTTGTCTCTCATCTCCCTTTCCCCCCTGTAGGTTCAGAGGAGAATGAACAAGGGGTGGACTTCTGGAAGGTTCGATCAACGAGCCTGGAGGTTCGGATCAAAGAGGCGGAGGACGCTCGGGCGAGCATCACTGCCCAGGCTGTGGCTCTGGCACAACGCAACCAGGAGCTGACGAGCCGACTGAGGCAGTTTCAAGAGGAGGTGAGGATGGGGATGGAGGCTAGTGAGGAAACGGGAGGGGGGGAAGGAGCGTGGGCGAGGGCCGAGCATCACTGCCCAGCCGTGGCTCTGGCACAACGCAAGGAGAGGAATGGTGGGGGGATGGGATAACACGCACAGCTTGGCCGAGCATCACTGCCCAGGCCGTGGCTCTGGCTGCGCATAACCAGGAGCTGACGAGCAGAGTGAGGCAGATGGAAGAGGAGGTGAGGATGAGGGAAAAGGAGTGTGAGGGGATTTGGGGAGAGGAGGAGGGTGAGAGAGCAGCGAGCATCACTGCCCAGGGTGTGGCGCTGACGAGCAGGCTGTGGCAGTTTCAAGAAGAGGTGAGGTTGGGGGAAAGGGAGAGTGTGTAGATGAGGATGGGAATAGAGAGAGGATGGTGGTGAGGATGGGGGAAAGGAAGAGTGTGGAGTGTGTAGATGAGGATGGGAATAGAGAGAGGATGGTGGTGAGGATGGGAGAAACTTGGTGGATTTGAAGCCACTCTAGGGCTGGATTTGGGTGGAAGATTCAACATTAGCTCCACCCCCCTGTCCCCCCCTTCACCCCCTTTCCCTCTCCCCTTCCCTCTCAGGGCGACACAGCGGCCTTTGCAGCGTTGGAGCAACAACTGACAGACGTCAAGCTGCGCCTCGACCGCGCCCTCCACGAATGCTCCTCCCTCGCCGGCACCACCAGTGGCAGAGCAGCGCTGGGAGGGGCCCTAGGAGGGGCTCTGGGAGGGGCTCTAGGCCTGGATCCTGCTGGGAACATCACCATGAATATGGATACGAATCTGAACAGCAGCAGCGGGGGGGATTTGGCTGCGCTAGGGTTAGGGTTAGGGTCTGCTAGGCGGATGGGCGCTGGGAGTTATTTTCCCGATGCTGCTGGGGCTGCTGGGGGGGGAGCGGGGCGCGTGGGGGGGAAGGGAGGCGGAAAAGGAGGAGGGGGGATGGGAGGAGGGGCGGGTGACGGGTTGAATCTTCAGGTGGCTTTGGAGAGGGCGCCGTTTATGATTGCGCATTTGGATACGAGTTTGAGATACATCTGGGTGTTCAACCACAACCTGCTGGTGAATCAGGTGAGAACAACAGAGCTCAGGTGAATCTTCAGGTGGCTTTGGAGGCGCTGTTTATGATCGCGCACCTGGATACGAGCCTGAGATACACCTTGGAGTTCATTCAACCACAGCCTGCTGGTGAACCAGGTGAGAACGAGGTGACTTTTGAGTCGACTCTATCTATTGTCGCCTGGTGAACCAGGTGAGAACGAGGTGACTTTTGAGTCGACTCTATCTATTGTCGCCTGGTGAACCAGGTGAGAACAACAGAGCTCAGGTGAATCCGGGCTGATGGAAGATGGAGGGTTTTCGGGTCGACTCGACTCATAATTCGGCCTTAGCACCTCCTTATATTGCCCCAGGCGTCTTTATCTTTCCATGTTTCTTTGCGACCCTATACTCCCCTTCCCCCACCAACTCCTATTTCCTTCCCACCGCCTGGCTTCTCCTCTGCTCCCTCCTCTGGCCGCCTCTCCCAACCCCACATTGAGGTCGTTTTTGAGGCGCCTCAAAAACGACTTCAATGCTTCTCCTCTGCTCCCTCCTCTGGCCGCCCCTCCCAACCCCACATCTTCCCCTCTCCCAAGGATCAAGGTTCATCGTGGAGAAGCTGCAAACCTGTAGGAATCACTTAAGCAATAGGATCAAGACTGCTCCCCTCCCCCCACCAACTCCTGTTTCCCACCGCCTGGCTTCTCCTCTGCTCCCTCCTCTGGTCCCCACCGCCTGGTTTCTTGGGAGCAGGGTCGCCCCTCCCAACCCCACATCTTCCCCTCTCCCCGACCCTGCTCCCCTCCCCCCACCAACTCCCCTGTCCCACCGCCTGGCTTCTCCCCCTCTTCCCCCTCGCCATCCCAACCGTCCAATCAGGACATGATCGGCAAGAGGGATTATGACATCCTGCCACGTGGCACGCTGGGAGTGGAGGAGGCGATGGAGATGAAGCAGCGGGCGCTGGCCACAGGCAAGGCGCAGCGGGAAGTGCTGCCCGGCCCTCGCCCCACCTCTGTCTCCCCGACCTCCCCCCTATAAACTGAGACGATTTTTGAGGCGCCTCAAAAACCACCCCTCTGTCTCCCCGACCTCCCCCCTTGGTGGGGCTTGCGCCTTGAGGCACCTCCATTCCAATCAAGGCGCCTCAACAATCAATCAAGCCTCAGCAGAGAGAGGGGGCGGCCTCGCTCGCTCTCTTCCTCCCTCACTCCTCCTACCTGTCTTGTCCCAAACACCCCCCACCCACCCACCCACCACCCCCGTTGAACCAGGACATGATCGGCAAGAGGGATTATGACATCCTGCCACGTGGCACTCTGGGAGTGGAGGAGGCGATGGAGATCAAGCAGCGGGCGCTGGCCACTGGCAAGGCGCAGCGGGGCGAGGTGGTGTGGCAGCTTCCTGGAAGGCCCCCCATGGTGTGGGTAACGACTGCCCGGCCAATCAGAGACGAGAAGGGGCGGACTGTGGGTGTGACTACATCGAGCGTGGATATAACAGAGGAGGTATTACAGAGAGGGGATGAAGAGGGGGGAAGATGGGAGGGGGAGTTTATATGTACTGTGAGAGAAACATTCATGGTGTATGTTTCGGTTACATGTAGAATGGTGGGGGAGAATGGTTACATGTAGAATGGTGGGGGAGAATGGTTACATGTAGAATGGTGGGGGAGAATGGTTACATGTAGAATGGTGGGGGAGAATGGTTACATGTAGAATGGTGGGGGAGAATGGTTACATGTAGAATGGTGGGGGAGAATGGTTACATGTAGAATGGTGGGGGAGAATGGTTACATGTAGAATGGTGGGGGAGAATGGTTACATGTAGAATGGTGGGGGAGAATGGTTACATGTAATGTTGAGTAAGGTATTCCTGGTGTGGGTGACAACAGTTGGGGCCACTTAAGGAGAAGGAAGGGCGAATCGCATCAAGCGTGGATATAGCAGAACAGGGTCACTACCTCCCTCCCCCTGTCCCCTCCTCTCCCCTTCCCCTCTCCTGCTCCGCTCCCCATTGCCCGCTCCCTGTTCCCCTGCATTCTCCACTCCTTCTTGCCCCTGCTTTCCCCATTCCCTGTTTCCCTGTGCTCCCCCCCCCCCAAACACACCAGGCGCAGTACAAGGAGCGGCTGTTGGCACTGAGAGCCGAGATGATGGTGCGCAGCACAACGGAGAAGGAGCTGCTCTCTCCCCTCCAAACAACATGCCCTCTTTTCCCTCCCCTTCCCACTCCTTGTTCCCCCGATATCTCCTCTACCGCCCACCAACCTCCCCCCACCAGGCGCAGTACAAGGAGCGGCTGATGGCTTTAAGGGCGGAGATGATGGTGCGCAACACAACGGAGAAGGAGCTGCGGCGCGCATACGAGCTCACAGAGGACGCCATGCGCGCCAAGTCCATGTTCCTCGCCATCATGTCCCACGAAATCCCCTCCCGGCCCACCCCCCTGCTTGCTGCTGCTGCTGCTGCTGCCGCCGCTGCCGCTGCTGCTGCTGCCCCTCTTGCTGCTGCTGCTGCTGCTGCTGCTGCTGTTGTTTTCCCCCTTCCCCCCCGCCTCCTACCCCCCTCCGCCCTCTCTCCCCCCCCACCAGGCGCAGTACAAGGAGCGGCTGATGGCTTTAAGGGCGGAGATGATGGTGCGCAACACAACGGAGAAGGAGCTGCGGCGCGCATACGAGCTCACAGAGGACGCCATGCGCGCCAAGTCCATGTTCCTCGCCATCATGTCCCACGAGATCCGCACCCCGCTCAACGGCATCCTCGGATTGGCCGAAGTCCTGCTCGAATCCGGAGCGTTGGATGAGGAGCAGCGCGAGATCATCGAGACGATGATGTCTTCCGGCGTGATCATATCGGATATTCTCGCGGATATTCTCGATCTTGCGAGTATGGAGGCCGGGGAGATGAAGCTGGAGGAGCATCCGTTCGAGCCAGTCGCGGTGGTGAATCATATCTTAAAAATGGCCATGGCTGCTACTAAAGAGAAGGGAATTAAAGTCCTAGCGGATATTTCCCCGGATATTCCGGCGCAGATTTTAGGAGACGAGCTACGGGTGCGGCAGGTGATTAAATACCTGGTTTTAAACGCGATTAAGTTCACGCACACGGGGCATATCTTGCTGCGGGTGTCGGCGCATGATAGGGACCCGTCTGCTGCTATTGTGAAGGCTACTGGCGCGTATGCTGTAGGGGGATGGAACGTTCCCGGAGGAGGGGGAGCAGGAGGGGGAGGAGGAGGAGCGGGAGGGTCCGGCGCTGCTGCTACCTTAGGCCGGGGGAAAGGGCTGGCTGTGGAGATGCATAGTCATAATAAGGGCGCGAGGGCAGGGGGAAGCGGGCGGTTACCGCTGTTATCAGATGTTACGGAGGAGCATTTGAAGAAGCTGGCTAGTTTGGGGAGTTTGGAGCAGGCCGCGCCGCTATTGGCTGAACTTCCGACAGAGGAGTATGAGGAGGAAGAAGAGGAGGAGGAGGATGGGGATAGCGAGAGGACGAGAGGGGAGGAGGAGGGCGGGATGATGAGACCTGGAGGGGGAGGAGCAGGAGGGGGTTTCTGGGGCTCGATCGTACCAGCAGGGGGGGCAGAGAAGGGGAAGGGGAAAGCGGCAGCAGCAGTGGAGAGGCAGATAGGCGGAGACATGGACGTGTGGCTGTGGTGCGAGGTGCATGACACAGGCGTAGGAATCCCTAAAGACGCCTTCCCTCTCCTCTTTGAGAAATTCACCCAAGTGGAAGGCGGTCCCACTCGGGCCTACGGCGGCACCGGGCTTGGGTTAGCTATCTGCAAGCAACTAGTAGAGCTGATGCATGGGAAGATGGCGATAAAATCGAAGGTTGGGACCGGGTCGGTGTTTGCGTTCTCGGTGTGCTGCCAGCGCACTTCTCCCCGCTCCCGCCCGGCGTCTCCCACGGGCGCTAGCGCGATCGCTGCGGCTGTGAATGCGCCGTTCGGGTTTCCCAAGAGCGTGTCTGTGTCGGGTCCTTCCCCTGGGTCGGTGGCTCGGGCGTTATCCCCTGTGAGGGAGCATATGGGGCAGGTGGGGGGAGGGATGGGGGGGGGAGAGGAAGAGTATACTGAGGAGGAGGAAGAGGAGGAGGAGGGGGATTATGAGAGTGAGTATACAAATGACTCGCCGATTGCGATTACGCCCAAGCACTTGCGGCAACCACGGGGAGCAGTAGCAGCAGGAGCGGGAGCGGGAGGATCGGGAGCAGGAGCAGCGGGAGCAGCGGGAGCAGGGGTGGTGGGAGGGGGGTTGGCGGGACTGCTAGCCCGAGCCAAGGCGATGAAAGGGGAGGTGGGGGGGTCAGGGGAGGGGTTATCTGGGGGAGGCGCATCTGGAGGAGGAGTCATGGCAGGTGCTGCTGGGTCGCTGCCTTCTTTGTCCCCCGCCTCAGCCAAAGGCCCAGAGACGAAGATCCTGGTTGCTGAAGACAACCCTGTGAGTGTGGGGGGTTATGGTGTTCTGGTGGTTTGGTTGTTGGAATGGGATGGGGTGGGGTGGGGTGGGGTGGGGTGGGGTGGGGTGGGGTGGGGTGGGGTGGGGTGGGGTGGGTTGAGCCTGCCTCCTCTGTCCCCCGTCTCAGCCAAAGGCCCAGAGACGAAGATTTTAGTGGCTGAAGACAACCCCGTGAGTGTGAAGGGGTTATGGTGGGGTGGGGTGGGATGGGGTGGGGTGGGGTGGGGTGGGGTGGGGTGGGGTGAGCCCCTGCCGTCTCTCTGTCCCCCGCCTCAGCCAAAGGCCCAGAGTCGAAGATTTTAGTGGCTGAAGACAACCCCGCGAGTCCTGAGGTTACGTTTGGGTTGTGGGGTGGGGTGGGGTGGGGTGGGGTGAGCACCTGCCGCCTCTGTCCCCCGCATCAGCCAAAGGCCCAGAGACGAAGATCCTGGTGGCTGAAGACTACCCTGTAAGTGTTGTGGTTATGCTTGGGTTGTGGGGTGGGGTGGGGTGGGGTGGGGTGGGGTGGGGTGGGGTGGGGTGGGGTGGGGTGAGCCCCTGCCGTCTCTGACCCCCGCATCAGCCTAAGGCCCAGAGGCGAAGTTAGTTCCTCCTGGTGGCTGAAGACAACCCTGTGAGTGCTGCGGTGGGGTGGGGTGGGGTGGGGTGGGGTGGGCTGGGCTGGGCTGGGCTGGGCTGGGGTGAGCACTTTCTGTTTCTGACCCCCCCATCAGCCTAAGGCCCAGAGACGAAGATACTAGTGGCTGAAGACAACTCCGTAAGTGTGGGGGCATCAGCGCATCACATTTCTGCTTTTGAGTCGACTCAAAAGGGGGCATCAGCGCATCACATTTCTGCTTTTGGGTCGACTCAAAAGGGGGCATCAGCGCATCACATTTCTGCTTTTGAGTCGACTCAAAAGGGGGCATCAGCGCATCACATTTCTGCTTTTGAGTCGACTCAAAAGGGGGCATCAGCGCATCACATTTCTGCTTTTGAGTCGACTCAAAAGGGGGCATCAGCGCATCACATTTCTGCTTTTGAGTCGACTCAAAAGGGGGCATCAGCGCATCACATTTCTGCTTTTGGGTCGACTCAAAAGGGGGCATCAGCGCATCACATTTCTGCTTTTGAGTCGACTCAAAAGGGGGCATCAGCGCATCACATTTCTGCTTTTGAGTCGACTCAAAAGGGGGCATCAGCGCATCACATTTCTGCTTTTGAGTCGACTCAAAAGGGGGCATCAGCGCATCACATTTCTGCTTTTGGGTCGGCTCAAAAGGGGGCATCAGCGCATCACATTTCTGCTTTTGAGTCGACTCAAAAGGGGGCATCAGCGCATCACATTTCTGCTTTTGAGTCGACTCAAAAGGGGGCATCAGCGCATCACATTTCTGCTTTTGGGTCGGCTCAAAAGGGGGCATCAGCGCATCACATTTCTGCTTTTGGGTCGGCTCAAAAGGGGGCATCAGCGCATCACATTTCTGCTTTTGAGTCGACTCAAAAGGGGGCATCAGCGCATCACATTTCTGCTTTTGGGTCGGCTCAAAAGGGGGCATCAGCGCATCACATTTCTGCTTTTGAGTCGACTCAAAAGGGGGCATCAGCGCATCACATTTCTGCTTTTGAGTCGACTCAAAAGGGGGCATCAGCGCATCAAATTTCTGCTTTTGAGTCGACTCAAAAGGGGGCATCAGCGCATCACATTTCTGCTTTTGGGTCGACTCAAAAGGGGGCATCAGCGCATCACATTTCTGCTTTTGAGTCGACTCAAAAGGGGGCATCAGCGCATCACATTTCACTTTTGAGTCGACTCAAAAGGGGGCATCAGCGCATCACATTTCTGCTTTTGAGTCGGCTCAAAAGGGGGCATCAGCGCATCACATTTCACTTTTGAGTCGACTCAAAAGGGGGCATCAGCGCATCACATTTCACTTTTGAGTCGACTCAAAAGGGGGCATCAGCGCATCACATTTCTGCTTTTGAGTCGACTCAAAAGGGGGCATCAGCGCATCACATTTCACTTTTGAGTCGACTCAAAAGGGGGCATCAGCGCATCACATTTCTGCTTTTGAGTCGGCTCAAAAGGGGGCATCAGCGCATCACATTTCTGCTTTTGGGTCGGCTCAAAAGGGGGCATCAGCGCATCACATTTCTGCTTTTGAGTCGACTCAAAAGGGGGCATCAGCGCATCACATTTCTGCTTTTGAGTCAACTCAAAAGGGGGCATCAGCGCATCACATTTCTGCTTTTGAGTCGACTCAAAAGGGGGCATCAGCGCATCACATTTCTGCTTTTGAGTCGACTCAAAAGGGGGCATCAGCGCATCACATTTCTGCTTTTGAGTCGACTCAAAAGGGGGCATCAGCGCATCACATTTCTGCTTTTGAGTCGACTCAAAAGGGGGCATCAGCGCATCACATTTCTGCTTTTGGGTCGACTCAAAAGGGGGCATCAGCGCATCACATTTCTGCTTTTGGGTCGGCTCAAAAGGGGGCATCAGCGCATCACATTTCTGCTTTTGAGTCGGCTCAAAAGGGGGCATCAGCGCATCAAATTTCTGCTTTTGAGTCGACTCAAAAGGGGGCATCAGCGCATCACATTTCTGCTTTTGGGTCGACTCAAAAGGGGGCATCAGCGCATCACATTTCTGCTTTTGAGTCGACTCAAAAGGGGGCATCAGCGCATCACATTTCACTTTTGAGTCGACTCAAAAGGGGGCATCAGCGCATCACATTTCTGCTTTTGAGTCGGCTCAAAAGGGGGCATCAGCGCATCACATTTCACTTTTGAGTCGACTCAAAAGGGGGCATTAGCGCATCACATTTCACTTTTGAGTCGACTCAAAAGGGGGCATCAGCGCATCACATTTCTGCTTTTGAGTCGACTCAAAAGGGGGCATCAGCGCATCACATTTCACTTTTGAGTCGACTCAAAAGGGGGCATCAGCGCATCACATTTCTGCTTTTGAGTCGGCTCAAAAGGGGGCATCAGCGCATCACATTTCTGCTTTTGGGTCGGCTCAAAAGGGGGCATCAGCGCATCACATTTCTGCTTTTGAGTCGACTCAAAAGGGGGCATCAGCGCATCACATTTCTGCTTTTGAGTCGACTCAAAAGGGGGCATCAGCGCATCACATTTCTGCTTTTGAGTCGACTCAAAAGGGGGCATCAGCGCATCACATTTCTGCTTTTGAGTCGACTCAAAAGGGGGCATCAGCGCATCACATTTCTGCTTTTGAGTCGACTCAAAAGGGGGCATCAGCGCATCACATTTCTGCTTTTGAGTCGACTCAAAAGGGGGCATCAGCGCATCACATTTCTGCTTTTGAGTCGACTCAAAAGGGGGCATCAGCGCATCACATTTCTGCTTTTGAGTCGACTCAAAAGGGGGCATCAGCGCATCACATTTCTGCTTTTGAGTCGACTCAAAAGGGGGCATCAGCGCATCACATTTCTGCTTTTGAGTCGACTCAAAAGGGGGCATCAGCGCATCACATTTCTGCTTTTGGGTCGACTCAAAAGGGGGCATCAGCGCATCACATTTCTGCTTTTGAGTCGACTCAAAAGGGGGCATCAGCGCATCACATTTCTGCTTTTGAGTCGGCTCAAAAGGGGGCATCAGCGCATCACATTTCACTTTTGAGTCGACTCAAAAGGGGGCATCAGCGCATCACATTTCACTTTTGAGTCGACTCAAAAGGGGGCATCAGCGCATCACATTTCTGCTTTTGAGTCGACTCAAAAGGGGGCATCAGCGCATCACATTTCACTTTTGAGTCGACTCAAAAGGGGGCATCAGCGCATCACATTTCTGCTTTTGAGTCGGCTCAAAAGGGGGCATCAGCGCATCACATTTCTGCTTTTGGGTCGGCTCAAAAGGGGGCATCAGCGCATCACATTTCTGCTTTTGAGTCGACTCAAAAGGGGGCATCAGCGCATCACATTTCTGCTTTTGAGTCGACTCAAAAGGGGGCATCAGCGCATCACATTTCTGCTTTTGAGTCGACTCAAAAGGGGGCATCAGCGCATCACATTTCTGCTTTTGAGTCGACTCAAAAGGGGGCATCAGCGCATCACATTTCTGCTTTTGAGTCGACTCAAAAGGGGGCATCAGCGCATCACATTTCTGCTTTTGAGTCGACTCAAAAGGGGGCATCAGCGCATCACATTTCTGCTTTTGGGTCGACTCAAAAGGGGGCATCAGCGCATCACATTTCTGCTTTTGAGTCGACTCAAAAGGGGGCATCAGCGCATCACATTTCTGCTTTTGAGTCGACTCAAAAGGGGGCATCAGCGCATCACGTCTCACTTTTGAGTCGACTCAACAGTCAACTAGGCCCAGAGGCGAAGCTAGTTCCTCCTTGTGGCTGAAGGCAACCCCGTGAGTGTGGGGACATCAGCGGCGCATCACATTTCACTTATGCCCCCACGCCCTTCCCCGTCTGATTCGCGGCAGGTGAACGTGATGGTGCTGCTCTCCATGCTCAAGCGCCTGGGGCTGCGAGCCACAGTGAATGGGGTAGTGTTGCTTGCACCCCATGCCACCCCACCTCCTCACCGCTCCCAACCCATCACTTCTCAAGCGCCTGGGGCTGCGATGGGGCTGAGAATGAGATGATGCCGTTTCTCATTGCCACTCTTCTCCCCACTCGGTTACCAACCCCAGGTGAACGTGATGGTGCTGCTCTCCATGCTCAAGCGCCTGGGGCTGCGAGCTACAGTGGCCGAGAATGCTGTGGCGGCAGTGAGTCTGTTGTTGGCGGGTGTGTCTCAGCCCATACCCCCCTCATCCGATCCCCTTGCCACGCCTCACTGCAGGTCAACGTGATGGTGCTGCTCTCCATGCTCAAGCGCCTGGGGCTACGAGCCACAGTGAATGGGGTAGTGTTGCTTGCACCCCATGCCACCCCACCTCCTCACCGCTCCCAACCCATCACTTCTCAAGCGCCTGGGGCTGCGATGGGGCTGAGAATGTGATGATGCCGTTTCTCATTACCACTCTTCTCCCCACTCGGTTACCAACCCCAGGTCAACGTGATGGTGCTGCTCTCCATGCTCAAGCGCCTGGGGCTGCGAGCTACAGTGGCCGAGAATGCTGTGGCGGCAGTGAGTCTGTTGTTGGCGGGTGTGTCTCAGCCCATACCCCCCTCATCCGATCCCCTTGCCACGCCTCACTGCAGGTCAACGTGATGGTTCTGCTCTCCATGCTCAAGCGCCTGGGGCTGCGAGCCACAGTGGCCAAGAACGGTGTGGAGGCGTTGGAAGCGGTGCGGAGGGAGCGATTCGATCTGCTGCTGTCGGACCTCTGCATGCCGCTCATGGACGGACTGCAGGTAGGCGTTGACTCGCGTTGACTTGGGTTGAATTTTGCTTACTCCTTGTTGACTCATATTGAGGGCTGTCGCCCTGTCACCTGCTGCTGTCAGTCCTCTGCATGCCGCTCATGGACGGGCTGCAGGTAGGCGTTGAACCTCGTTAACTCTGGTTGACTTTGATTGACTTGCCTTTGGTTCACACTTTGAAATATAGTTAAACAAAGCTGGCTCGGTTCGACCTGTTGCTGTCGGACCTCTGCATGCCGCTCATGGACGGGCTGCAGGTAGGCGTTGACTCGCGTTGACTTGGGTTGACCCCTGTTGACTCCCCAGTGTGGAGGCAGTAGGACGAGAAGGGAGCGGTTTGGCTTGCTGCTGACGGACCTCTGCATGCCACTCACGGGGGTGTATCCAGAGGAGGTGGAGCAAGGCTGGTTAGGCAGACTTGTTTGCCCTGCCCTTCCCTGCCCTTCCCAACCCACACCACACCCCAACCCACACCACACCCCAACCCACACCACACCCGTACCCCAACCACGGGCGGCCTACCTGATCCGACAATACGAGCGCACGGGGGTGTATCCAGAGGAGGTGGAGCGAGCCAAGCACAGGGGAGCGCCGGCAGGAAAGCATGCCTGATTTGGCTGACTTGTAGTTCACCTACCCAACCACCGGCTGCCTACCTGATGAGGCAGTATGAGCGCACGGGGGTGTATCCAGAGGAGGTGGAGCGAGCCAAGCACAGGGGAGCGCCGGCAGGAAAGCATGCCTGATTTGGCTGACTTGTAGTTCACCTACCCAACCACCGGCTGCCTACCTGATTAGGCAGTATGAGCGCACGGGGGTGTATCCAGAGGAGGTGGAGCAAGGCTGGTTAGGCAGACTTGTTTGCCCTGCCCTTCCCTGCCCTTCCCAACCCACACCACACCCCTACCCCAACCACGGGCGGCCTATCTGATTCGGCAGTATGAACGCACGGGGGTGTTTCCAGAGGAGGAGGTGGAACGAGCAAAGCACAGGGAGCGAGCCTTATGAGGCTGGACTTGTTTTCACCTGCTTCGGTCCAACCCATCCCTCCCACCCATGCCATACCCATCCCACACCACGCCCCAACCACAGGCCGCCTACCTGATTCGGCAGTACGAGCGCACGGGGGTGTTTCCAGAGGAGGAGGTGGAACGAGGCTGGTTAGGCTGACTAGTTCGCTCTTGTTTCAATCCAACCCATGCCATACCCAACCCACACCACACCCCACCCAACCACAGGCGGCTTATCTGATCCGGCAGTACGAGCGCACGGGGGTGTATTCAGAGGAGGAGGTGGAGCGAGCAAAGCACAGGGGAGCGAGCAAAGCTAGGCTGAATTCTTTGCCCCTGCTTACCCATCCCATCCCACACCACACTCCAACCACAGGCAGCCTACCTGATCCGGCAGTACGAGCGCACGGGCGTGTTTCCAGAGGAGGAGGTGGAGCGAGCCAAGCTCAGGGGAGCGCCGGCAGGGGCAATGCTGACTCACCCCTACGTTGCTCAATCCACACCCCACCCCAATGACAGGCAGCCTATTTGATCCGACAGTACGAGCGCACGGGTGTGTATCCAGAGGAGGAGGTGGAGCGAGCAAAGCACAGGGGAGCGCCGGCAGGGGATGTGAAATCCGGCCTTACATGGCAACCCCCCTCCAACCTCCCCCTCTCCCGTCTTCCTCCCATCGCTTGCCCTGTTTATCCCTAACCCACACCCACCAGGCAGCCTATTTAATTAGGCAGTATGAACGGACCGGAGTGTTCCCAGAGGAGGAGGTGGAGCGAGCCAAGCACAGGGGAGCGCCGGCAGGGGATGAGAAATCCGGCCTGACCTGGCAGCCCCCCTCCAACCTCCCCCTCTCCTCACACCGAGGGGCCCTGCCCCGCCTCCCCATCATAGCCGTTACCGCAAACGCTCTTAAGGAGGATGAAGAGCGGTGCTATGCGGTGGGGATGGATGGGTTCCTGGGGAAGCCGGTGCAGTTTCCAAAGCTGAAGGAGGCGATTTCTGAGTTTATAGAACTCCCCGGGTCTAGATTGCTGCAGGGAGCCGGGAGTGGTGGGGGTGGGGGAGTTGGGAGAGGGGGAATTGGGCAATCTAACCCCAATTCAGGGGCACCGGGAGGGTTACTATCCATGGGGAGCGGGCTAGCAGCGCTGCTAGCAGGGATCCCCCCACAAGCCGCCGCCGCCGCCGCCGCCGCCCCTGGGTTTCCCGCCCCGTCCAAGCTCTCGGGCGGCGTTCAGCGTCTCGTAGTGCCCGCCCGGCCGAGCAGCTACAGCGAATCAGGGTTGGCGAGTGGGAGCATGACTTACACAGGGGATGAGGAGGATTATCAAGGGGAAGAGGGGGAATTCGATGAAGATTATAATGGGGAGTATGATGATTACGAGTCGACTGTGTATTCGCCTAGGTCTGCAGCGGTTCGGCGCGGTGCCAGGACTCCAGGAGGGGCAAGCACTGCCAGAACCCCCGGGGGAGCGAGTATGGCTAGAACCCCCGGCACTACTAGAAGCTTCCGAACGTCGATGTTTTACGATGGGAGGGAGGATAGGAGCATGTATGGGGGTGCTGGGAGTGTGTATGGGGGGACAGGGAGTGTGTATGGGGGTGCGGAGAGCGCGTATGGGGGCGCGGCGAGCAGCGTGGGTGGGTATAGCCGTGCCACAGGTGTTACCGGTGTTACTGGAGTAACGGGAATGACTGGTGTGACTGGTGTGACTGGGACGACCAGGGGTGGGAGGGGGAGGGGCATGTCAAGAGAAGAAGCAGCAGCAAGGGAATCGGCCATGAGAGAGGCTTATAACCGTTACTTTCTAAATGCCGGTTTGCCCCCCACCACTGCTGCTGCGGCGGCGGCAGCGGCAGTAGCGGCAGCAGCAACTGCTGCTGCTCGTGCCGGTAACGGTGGTGGTGGTGGGGGAGGAGGAGGGGGAGGAGGTTTCCCCAGGAATAGGTCTATTGCCGAGTCTTCATATATCTCTGGCAGGTCTTCGGGAGATGAGCTTTCAATATATTCGAAGACCACTGGAGGGACCGGGAGGGGAGGGAGGGGAGGCATGGGCACGGTTACAGGCACGAGCAGCACCGGGACAGGTTCGGAGAGCGGGACTGAGACTGGGACTGGCTCGGATCTAGGCTCGGAAACAGGTACGGGAACGACTGATTTTCATGCACAGAGAGTGGTGACGTTGAGAGGGGGGACTGCACCCGTGGGAGGGGGGATGGGAGGAGGGATGGGAGGAGGGATGGGAGGAGGAGGTATGGGAGGGGGGATGGGAGGGTTGAGAGGGGTGGGAGGGGTGGGAGGGGCAGGATTAGCAGCAGGAGGGCTAGCAGGCGGAGCAGGGTTAGGAGGAGGAGGAGGAATAGGAGGAACAGCAGGGGGGCTTTCAGGAGCAACAGCTGCTAATATAGCAGCACTGCGCTACCTTACTGCCCGTGCTGCAGGTAATACTGGGGTAAGTGGGACTGGGTTAGGTGGTTTAACAGGGGCTGGTAACCCTGCAGGGACAGCTGGCACGGGGTATAATTTGGGTAATAACCTGAACTCTTATAGGGGTGCGGGTGCGGGAATGGGAGGGCCCGGGTCTATAGGGGGTAGTTCCCTGTCCTCTTTTTCTAACCCGCAGAGAAATTTGGGGCAAGGAGGGAGGCTTTTAGGAGGGAATTTGGCTTATAACGGAGGTGCTTATAATGCAGCGTTGGGTGGTGGGGTGGGTGTTGGGGGAGTGGGAGGAGGGTTGGGAGGGGCAGGAGGCCTGGGCGGAGGTTTGGCAGGAGGCTTGGCGGGAGGTATGGGAGGAGGTTTGGCAGGTGGTTTGGGAGGAGTGGGAGGAAGAGTGGGGGGAGGATTGGGTGGTGCAGGTGGGATGGGTGGACTTGGGGGTTCGTCTTTTCAGCAGTTGCAGCAGCTGCAGCAGCAGCTACAGCAGCAGCACCAGCAGCAACAGCAGCAGCAGCAGCAGTTGTTGAGTAGCTATGGAGGTTTGGGAGGAGCAGGAGCAGGCGCCGGGTTGGCAGGAGGATTGGGAGGAGGTTTGGGAGCAGGGATGGGAGCAGGGATGGGAGGAGGAGGGATGGGAGGAGCAGCAGGGTTTGGAGTGGGTAGCACGAGCAGCAGCAGCATGCATCCCGGGGTAAGACAAGGGACACGAGCAGGGGCAACACTACCCGCCACCGCTGCAGCAGCAGCTGCTGCTGCTGTGGCTGCGGGTAGGAGACGGCCTATAGCGAGTGCCACTGTAGCAGGCAACGGTGGTGCGTTTCTGAGGCAAAACGTGGGGACAGGTGGTAATGTTGCTGGTTCTGCTACTGTTGGTGGTGGTGGTGCTGGTGGTGCTGCTGCTGCTGGTCGTGGTGGTGCTGGTGGTTTGGATGTTAATGGTGGTGGTGGTGGTGGTGGTGGCTTTAGTGGTATTGGTGGTGGAGGGGCGAATGGTCTTGGGGGAGGTGGTATTGGGACAGGTGGAATCGGGGCAGGTGGTATTGGGGTAGGTGGATTAGGAGGCGGCGGATTTGCCGGTCAAACAGCAGGTGGGATGGCAGGAGGAGCACCAGGTGGTATTTCAGGTGGAATTTCAGGTGGAAATTTCGTCCCTCCGCCCCCTGCAGGAGCCTCTCAGGCGCAGCAGCTACAGTACCTGATTCAGCAGCAGCAGATGCTGCTAGCACAGACACACGCCCAGATACAAGCAAGGCAGCAGCAGCAGCAGCAGCTGCAGCAGCAACAGCAGCTGCAGCAGCAGCGGCAACAGCTGCAGCAACAGCAGCAGCAATTGCTGGCAGCAGGAGGGTTGGGGAGGAACTTAGGGGGAGGTATGGCTGGTGGCACGGGGTTAAGTGCTGGTGGTGTGGGAGCGATGGGGTTAAGTGCTGGTGGCATGGGAAATTTGGGGTTAAGTGGTGGCGGCGTGGGAGGTATGGGGCTAAGTGGTGGTGGGCTGAGTGCTGCTGGTATGGGTGCTGGTGTTGGGGGGCTGGGTGGAGGTTTTATGAATCGAGGAGTAATGGGAATGGCAGGTATGGGAACCGCAGGCTTGGGAGCAGCAGGCTTGGGAGCAGCAGGTATGGGAGCAGCAGGCATGGGAGCAGCAGGTATGGGAGCAGCAGGTATGGGGGCAGCAGGAATGGGAGCAAGAACCGGAGCACTGGGGGTAGGAGGGATGGGGGGAGCTGGCTCTCTAGCAGGATTAGGGCTGGGAGGAGGAGGAGCAGGGAACTTACAAACTGAATTTCAAGGAATGGGGGGGGCAGGGGACGCAGGAAGAGGAGGAATGGCAGGAGCAGCAGGAGGGGCGGCAGCAGGAGCAGGAGCAGGAGGAGGAGGCGGAACAGGAGGGACAGGAGGAGGGGTGAGGGGAACTGTAGCAGCCCGGGTCGCCCCTCAACGCCGCCCGGAGTTCCTCGCCGGTGCGGTTACCAGCGAGAGCAGGTTCGGCGGTGCGGTTACCAGCGAGAGCAGGTTCGGCGGGGAGAGCTACAGTGAGAGCGAGAGCACGAACGCCCGGAGCCGCGGCAGGTTCGGCGCAGGTCCGGGAATGGGCCGCGAAGGCTCGGGAATCATGCAAAGTATGATCGGGGGGGGCTCGAGAGAAGGTGGAGGGTCTGTTACCTCGTCTATGCTGAAAGGGAGTGTGGGGGCAGGGCTGGGGGGGGTGAATTTGAGAGATGGGGGGTTTGTGAGTAGGTATGGGCAGAGCCCTTATCCCAGAGCTGGGACGAGTGTGGGTGGGGGTAAATGGAGTGAAAGCCACACCTCCCGAACCACTTCTTCAGCTAAGGGCAGGGATCTTGACAGGAGAGGTATGGGAGGAGGTATGGGAGGAGGTATGGGAGGAGGGATGGGTGGAGGGATGGGTGGAGGGATGGGAGGAGGGATGGGTGGAGGGATGGGAGGAGGGATGGGAGGAGGGATGGGAGGAGGGATGGGAGGAGGGATGGGAGGAGGGATGGGAGGACAGGGAGAAGGGGATGGGAGGAGAGGGGGCTATCAAGGAGGAGGGTCCCCTCCTAGAATGGCTGCAGGGCAAGCTGTTTCAGCAGCAGCAGCAGCCGCAGCAGCAGCGGCTGCAGCAGCTGCAGCGTCACAGAGAGCACTGGCAGCAACATCTGCCGGAGCTGCAGCTATGGCAGGCCGAGCCGAGATGGTTCGGGAGGAGGAACGGGCCGAGCGGCGCCGAGCCAAAGCCGCAGCTTTGGCAGCAGGGTTAGGAGGTAGAGAGGTTGGTGGGGGCGGTGGAGGGGGTTATGGCAATGGGATGGGCATGGGGAGAGAGGGTGGTGGTATGAACGGTGCAGATCAAGCGTTTGGGCAGCAGAGAGATCGAGAGTCGTTGATTGCGTCTAAGATGGAGCTTCAGGAGCGGGCTGTGCAGCGACGGTCCAGATTGCAGGCCCCGCAACGAACGGCTGAGATGGGCCAAGGCGGCGGTGGTGGCGCTCGAAACATGGGGTATTGGAACTAATGTGGAACATAAGAATTGCATACAGGTTGCTTACTGTTTAGATTTTAATGTGGAAGATGGTGTGCCTCTCTTAATTTTGCACGTCAACCAGCCGCCTGCATGAAGTCCCGCATTTTGTGTGTGTTCTGTGCGCATCCGTTTTTGCATTCTGTTTCATGTGTTTTTGTTGTGGGCACATGACAAGTCATGACGGATCATGACGAGTAATGAATTCTCATGACGACTCATGTTCGTTCGTCAATTTTCATGAACTACCGTGCGCGTTCATGATAGTTACGAGCGTCATGAAAGTGGTAAAAAGAAACATGTTACCTCTGGTAAAAGTGGTATGTTTGTATGGTATAAGTGGTATGCACATATTGCATCAAAAAGAAAAATGTTACCGTACCTCTGCACATGCAGTATGTTACCGGTACCTCTGCATGTAAGGAATTTTCCGGATTCCTTACTGGGTCACACTGTACGCGTACAACTCCGACTTTCGGAAAACCAGGCTCGGTCCGCCGACCTCGCCTTCCGAGCCACTACCGCGTCGCCTTCGGGCTTTCCAACCCCGAACCTGCACCCAACCATCCCGCGACCCCGCGACCTCGGCCTAGCTAGCTTTGCTATATTAGTTCTAGGCCTCGTTGTGTTCTCAGACGTTGTAATCACTTCCGCGTTATTGAATACTGCGCACTCTTCTTTCGTACAACTCATAACACTTGGTATCAGAGCCTAAAGTCCTAGTTTACCCTCGCGTTTCCGGGGTAGTTTGTAGAAGGGGAGCGATAGACTTGGTGGGCTGTTAAGCGGTCGGCCCGTGGAATAGATCTGATTATTCCACTCCGACTACGATAGCATTAACGCCTTCACCGAAGTCAGAAAAATCGCGAGCCACCCCCTGCCCGTTCGACGAAGCCTGAGGCACATGGAGCAGGCCGAGTTTAACGAGTTCATGCAACAGTTCCGTGCGATGCAGGCCAACTTGCAGGGTATGACTGCAGAGATGGAGCGTCTACGGAAGGAAAACGCCGAACTACACCAGGCGCGTGGTGAAGCGCGCCAGGAGTCGCCTGTCGTGGACGACGCAAGTAGCAGCACTACACCAGATGAGCGGGTCTGGAGCGAGCTGGAAGGCGAGATGGATGCGGACGAAGCGAGGCAGGCGCAGCAGGAACAGTCGCCACAACAGTCGCGTGCAGTACCACCACGTGCAGCAGCGACGACGACGGCGACGCCAGCAGCAATGCCAACGGCCCCGATGGCAGCAACGGCTTTTGTGAAAATCAAGCCGACAAACCCGCCCCCGTTTAACCCGAGTGACAAGTTTGTCACTGTTTCTGCATGGTTGTTCGGAGTGGAGGTGTTCTTTAATGCTGCTATGATTTATGACGATGCCACCCGCATTAATTTCGCAGTTTCACTGTTGCGAGGACCTGCGCTGGAGTGGTAGAGGCGAACGCTGCAGCACGAAGGGAATTCGGCAGGAATAGCACGTGCGAACGACGGGGCTTCAACACCTGTCACACATCAGGCAACATCGATTTTTGGGACGGCCACGATACGCACATGGAAGGAGTGGGGCGCCGCCTTGCGAACCAGATTCGAGCACATATCCGCCTCGGACTCTGCTCGCATGCAGCTGCGTACCTGGAAGCAGCTGACTTCAGTCCAAGACTACACCAGCAAATTCTGCAACTTGGCGGACCAAGTGGACGATATGAGCGATGCGGAGCGGTTGGATCGCTACGTGGCGGGCCTGAAATATGAGATACAGTACGAGGTCCGAAGAACCCGGCCACGCAGCTTCAACGACGCCGTCCGGGAAGCCGAGTCAACGGATGCGCTGATGCAGTGGGCGAGATCGAGCTCCCGGGAGGGCCCTCGATTTCGTGGACCGACTCAGCAGCCCACGATCAACGGCGTGGATGCACCTAGCCGAGCCCTTGGGCCGTGCTTTTTATGCAACCAGCTGGGCCACCTGAAAAAAGACTGCCCGAGGCTTAAGCAGGGGAAGAAGAACGACGGAGAAGGGTCGGGAAAAGATACGAGTCAGTAGCAGACGGGCCACCTACTGACGAGACCCTGTCGCCCGACAATCACCATCCACACCGGGTCGTGGTACCGATCAGAGCTATCGACCAGAACCGGACGAATAACGTGGGTGAACACGTGGACTACCCTGTGCTGGTGGTAGGGAGGGTTAACGGTTATAAAATAAAAATCTTCGTTGACGGTGGGGCGAGCCACAGTCTCGTCAACCTGGCAACGGCCAAAAAAATTGGGGTAAAGCTGACCAGGTGTCTGCCGGAGATCGATGCTAGGTTGGTGGACGGGACACCGCTGGCCATCCGAGATGAGGCGCGAAAAATTCGGATACAATGCGGCGACAAATTCGGTTTTGGCATGAGAATGTTGGCGACGACGTTGGACGGCTGTGATGTGCTGCTGGGGAGGGATTGGCTGCAGCGATTCAATCCGACGATCGACTGGACGACTGGGGCGTGCGTCGTGCGAGGATACGGAGGGAAGACGACGCTTCCGAAATGGACGGAGCCGGAGCCGGTGACGACACGTGTCAACGCGGTCAACATGCAGCGTGCGATGAACAGCGGAGCTCAGGCCTTCTTGGTGCACCTGTACGAGGTGGCAGCTTCCGAGAAAATCGCGGACATCGACACCCTCTGCACGGCAGTCCCTGAGGAATTGGCGAGCATTATTCGGAAGTACCCCGAAATTTTCGCGGATGACCTCCCGAATGGCTTGCCCCCCCAACGGCCTGAGGATCATCGGATCCAGCTGGAACCGGGAGCGCAACCTACTGTTCGGTCACAGTGGCGGCTCAGCCAACCAGAGCTCGCCGAGTTGCGGGCCCAGCTGGATTATCTGCTCGCCAAAGGATTTATCCGGCCAAGCACGTCGCCGTATGCAGCGCCGATACTGTTTACACCGAAGAAGGACGGGGGCCTGCGCATGTGCATCGATTATCGAGCGCTGAATCGGGTCACGATAAAATCGCGTTACCCGATCCCGCGAACTGACGATCTACTGGATCAACTTCGCGGAGCTCGATACTTCTCGAAAATAGACCTGCGAGGCGGCTACCACCAAATTCGCGTGTTCGCCGACGACTGCCCGAAGACCGCTTTTCGCACACGCTACGGCAGTTACGAGTTCACGGTGATGCCGTTCGGTCTGACAAACGCGCCCTCGACGTTCCAGCTCACCATGAACGGAATTTTTCGGGACATGCTGGACAAGAAGGTCATCGTGTATCTGGACGACATCCTGGTGTACAGCGCGACAAAAGAGGACCATCTGCGGGATTTAGAGGAGGTGTTCCGGCGTTTACAAGGGCATCGGCTGATTACGAAGGGGTCTAAGTGCGAGTTTCTGAAGCCGGAATTAGAGTTTTTGGGGCATGTGGTTTCTGGCGAAGGGATCAAAATCGACCCGCGTAAAGTGGACGCCATAGTTAAGTGGAAGCCGCCTACTAATATCCCTGAATTGCAAAGTTTTCTGGGGTTTATTAACTACGTTCGTCGTTTTGTACCTAATATGGCAGGGATAACCAAGCCGCTGACCGACCTGCTGCATCACGACAGTGATTTTCGGTGGGGGGAGAGGGAGCAGTCCGCCTTCGACGCCCTCAAAAACATTTTGGGGTCACCCCCTGTACTCCGCCTCGCCGACCCATCTCGACCGTTCGAAGTCGTCACGGACGCCAGCGATTTCGCCGTCGGCGCCGTCCTGCTACAGGACTTCGGCCAAGGGCTGCAACCCATCGCCTACGAGTCACGCAAGATGCAGCCACCCGAGCGCAACTACCCAGTCCACGACAAAGAGATGCTGGCCATCGTCCATGCATTTCGCGTCTGGCGCTGCTACCTCACGGGAGCCGACGTGACCATTCGGACCGACCACAAATCACTACAGTACATGCGCACGCAACCGACACTCAACCCGCGACAAATCCGGTGGTTGGACTTCCTCGAGTCCAATTTTCGGTACACCATCACGTACAAAAAGGGCGCCAACAACATCGCCGACGCCCTCACAAGACCATCCATGCAAAACGCGGCGGTACTAATCGCCCACACCAACCCGATGCTGACGGGACTATTCACCCACGGCTACAAGATCGACAGGTTTTTTCGGAACCCGCAACAACAGGCTGCCACACCGCACGGCAAGTACTACCTAAAAGCCGGTACGAACCGGATTTGGGTACCAGCATACCAGCCTTTACGGGAGCTGCTGACGCAGGAGGTTCACGACTCCAACCTTTCCGGGCATTTCGGCACCGACAAAACACTGAAGCTGCTGCAGCGGAATTATTACTGGCCGGACATGCTCACCGATGTGCAGCGCTACGTGTCAACCTGCCCGACCTGCCAGGCGATGAAGTCGTCGCGACAAAGGCCAGCCGGACTGTTGCAACCCCTCGAGCCACCCGAACGACCGTGGCAACAGGTGACGATGGATTTCGTCACGGGGCTACCAGCTGGCACGAGTGGCAACGACTCGGTGCTGGTCGTCGTCGATCGCCTAACGAAAATGGCGCAATTCGCCCCATGCCGAACGACGATCACAGCCGAAGATACAGCCAAACTGTTCATCTCCACCGTCGTACGCCTACACGGGTTACCTTCGGCGATTATCAGCGATCGTGATCCGAAATTTACGTCGAAGTTCTGGCAGGAGACGTGGGCACAGTACGGTACCCGCCTGCAGTTTTCGTCGTCATACCACCCGCAAACCGACGGACAGACGGAACGGACAAATCAGACCATGGAGCAACTGATTCGCACCAACTGCCCCGATATTAGCAAGTGGGAGGATTCGCTGCCGATGCTGGAATTCGCGTACAACAATGCCCCGTCGGCCACGACTAAACAATCACCCTTTTTCTTAAATTACGGGATAGACCCCGTGGTACCCTCTTCAACGACCGTGGACAATCCGGTGCCAAGATCGCAGCAGTTTGTCACGGAACTGCAGACCGCCCGCAAGAAAGCAGCTGATTTCATTCGTAAGGCCAATACCACGGCCAGTCGCCAGGCGGATAAACATCGACGGAATTTACCCTTCCGCGCCGGGCAGGTTGTGCTTCTGGACACCAAGAATCTTCGGCTGCCGCAGCCCGCGAAACTATGGCCCAGATACGTGGGACCATTCCGTATCATCCAGATGGTGACACCTGTCACCGCGAAGCTGTTGCTACCCGACGACTGGAGAATTCACGACGCCTTCCACGTCAGCCTACTGCGTCATTACGAACAGCCGCAGTCGCCAGCTGTTGCTCGGCCATCTATCGCGCCGACCACACGTCCCGTGGCAGAGCCCACGCTGGAACCTTGGAAGATTCTTAACCATCGCGTGGACGTGACTGCCACAGGCCGCTCAGTGAAATTCCTGCTTCGCTGGAAAGAACGCACGAGCGAGGACGACACGTATGTCACCGCGGACTCGCTACTGGGACATCCGGTTGTGGATGCTTACCTGGCCCGACGAGGTGTCTCGGATATTCACCAACTTTCTTAAGGGGGGGGGTAGTGTAAGGAATTTTTCGGATTCCTTACTGGGTCACACTGTACGCGTACAACTCCGACTTTCGGAAAACCAGGCTCGGTCCGCCGACCTCGCCTTCCGAGCCACTACCGCGTCGCCTTCGGGCTTTCCAACCCCGAACCTGCACCCAACCATCCCGCGACCCCGCGACCTCGGCCTAGCTAGCTTTGCTATATTAGTTCTAGGCCTCGTTGTGTTCTCAGACGTTGTAATCACTTCCGCGTTATTGAATACTGCGCACTCTTCTTTCGTACAACTCATAACACTGCACATGCAGTATGTACGGTAAAAGTGGTATGCACAAACGCAAGGCAGCGGCACTACTATTGTTACGGTACAATGTTTCACCAACTGTCGCGAACTTTCCTTCCGCTGCTGCAATGTTGTAGGTGAACTTGCCCGGTCCATTATTCCGCCCAAATTGAGGACTGTCGAGTCGAGGGTGTCGGTGAATCTCAGCCCTTTGGATTGTTGGAGTTTCGAGGCATCCAACGATTAACTTTTGTTCACATCCCTCGACTTTTGTCGAGTAATGTCGTGTCAACGATTCACTAAGAACACGCGCTGAGAACTTGCTGTGTCCGAGCATGAAAATTTTCCTCCTCAAAAAAGGGATGAGGAGGAAGTGCATGGGAACTTCCCTCCTAAAAAGTCACCTCCTTGCACATGCCCTTCCTCCTCCTCATCTCACTCCTCATCTCCCTCCTCATCTCCGTCCTCATCTCCGTCCTCTTCCTCCCCCTCTCCCTCCCCATCTTCCTCCTCAACCCTCTCTCCCTCTTCCTCTTCCCCCTCTCCCACCTCCTCCTCGTCCCCGTCCCCTTCCTCCTCCTCTTGATCCCCACCCTCCTCCCCCTCATACTCATCATTCTCCACCTCTTGAGCATCCCCCATCCCATCATCACCTAATTGCTCCTCTACCCCCTCCTCTTCCTCCTCCTCATCTCCCTCATCCCCTCCCTCGTCGTCTCCTCCCTCATCTCCCTCCCCACCCTTTTGTGCATTTCCCTCCTCTTCCTCCTCCTCCACCTCCTCCTCTTCCTCCAGTTGCTCCTCTTCCTCTTCTCCATTCCCCTCTCCCTCGTTCCCCTCTTCATCCCCTCTTCCTTCTCCGTCCATCCCCCCTTCCCCTCCCTCATTCCCCTCCTCTCCCCCTTCAATCTCCTCTCCTTCATCTTCCCCTTCTCCCTCATCTCCCTCCTCCCCCTCATCTCCCTCCTCCCCCTCATCTCCCTCCTCCCCTTGATCCTCCTCCTCCACCTCCTCTGCTTCCTCTTCAGCTTCTGTATCGTCAATCATAGGAGTTGAACCCTCCACTCCCACCACCTCCTCCTCTTCCTCTTCCTCCTCTTCCTCCTCCTCTTCCCCTTCCTGCTCATCACCCTCCTCTTCCTCCTCTTCTTCTCCCCCCACCTCCTCCTCCCCTTCCTGACCTCCTTCCTCCTCCTCCTGCTCCTCCTCTTCCTCCTCCTCTTCCACCTCCTCTTCCTCCTCTCCCTCTCCCCCCTTCCCCACACCCCCTCCCTCACCTTTCTCAATATCAATCGCCATTCCAGCCCCCTCCCCACCCTCCTCCTCCTCATTCTCGTCCCCATCCCCATCCCCTCCCCCACGCATCCCTACGCCCCCACCAGCACCCCCACCCCCGTGCCCCTGTGCCTGTGTCGCGACCTTCACTGCACCTCCAAGCCCCACACTCATTGCTGCTCCTCCTGCCTCCCCTCTCGAGCCTCCTCCAGGCGATTGCAAGGCAAGTAACCGAATCTCCTGAAGCAACGGGGAGAGATAAAGAGAAAGAGGGGAAATGGCAAGACAATTGGCGCGTGTTATACGATTGGAGTGGGATAGAGCAGGAGGAGAGAGTTCGTTGGTGCTCCTGCCTCCCCTCTCGAACCTTTCCCAGGCGATTGCTAGGATAGCAACCGAACCTCCTAAGTAAGAAAGTAGGGTTGGGAAAGAAAGGAAGTGAATCCCTCTCGGCCATAGTGGAATAGAAGTGAGTGGCGGGAAGAACGCAGTACGGCAATTGTACGTGAAGTCTGAAAATGATAAGTTAAAGTAGAGTGCGAGATTCTTTGCTGATTTCATTGATGCTCGGTCAGGGGCAGAACAAAATGTTCTCATTACCAATAACCAATAAAGGTCTTATGTTTAAGGAAAATGAAGCATTATCTTACCGGAATGAACTTTGGCTTTCGACGGATCGCGAGGCAGTTTGCATCTGATTGGACGATTGCGATCGACCGGAAAAAGGAGCGCACAAATGGGGATGGCACAAACGGGGATGGCACAAACGGGGATGGCACAAACGGGGATGGCACAAACGGGGATGGCGGCAAGGAGGGCACAGAAAAAGGTTCCCAATCTTCGCTTGTAGCCTTTGCTACTGGATGCTGAAGACAGACAGGCCAAGCATCCAAAATGTCTCGCAATCCCCAAGGGTTTCATGCAGGGGGAGACAGACAGAACCATGTCATTCCTAAGTTTGGGCGAGAGTGGGGGGAGAGGGGGGGGAGGGGGTGTGGGGTGGTTTTGAGGCTTCCATCTGAGGGCGAGCAGGCGGCGGGTTGGGTGGGTGGGTCCCACGGCGGTGAGTTGACTTTTGAGTCGACTCAAAAGTCGTCCCACGGCGGTGCACTGCTTCAGAGTGCGTGTGAGGAGCAGAAGCAGCAAGCGCCTTGTGAGGCCCACGGCGCTCCACTGCTTCTGGCACTCCCCCAGGGGCGTGTGAGGAGCAGAAGCAGCAGGAGCAGAAACAGCAAGCGCCTTGTGAGGCCCACGGGAGCAGCAGAAGCACGCAGAAGACCTGATGGGCGGAGAGAGCTCGATCGCATACCTGTTGGCCCCAACAGGAAAAAGCACCCAACGTACCTGTGGCTCGCGGGGGCTGCAGTGTCCTGTCCTGTGGGACGTGTAGAAAATCTAAACCCCCCCCCCCCTCACCGCGTTGAGCAGCGACGACAGGCCTGTGGACGACACCTCCAGCGCCCCCAGCTCCTCCGGTACCTGTGGGTCGCGGGGGCTGCAGTGTCCTGTGGTACGTGTAGACGTCCTATAGAAAGTAGATTTTACACGCGGGGGCTGTGAGACGTCTCAAAAATCTACTTTCTACACGCGGGGGCTGTGAGACGTCTCAAAAAACTACTTTCTACACGCGGGGGCTGCAGTGTCCTGTGGTGCTCCTGCAGCACCAGCAGGCGGCGGGCGGGTGGGTGGGTGGGTCCCACGGCGCTGCACTGCTACTGGGACTACCCCAGGGGCGCGAGAGAAGGCAGCAACGAGAGGGGTTGATGGGCGGGGGGGTTGCGGCGTCCATCGGAGGACGAGCAGGCAGCGAGTGGGCCCCACGGCGGTTTACTGCTTGCGCTACGGCCGCACGCTTCTGCTGCTGTTGGGTGGAGCGCTCGCGTACCTGATGGTGTTGGGTGGAGCGCTCGCGTACCTGTTGGGCGGGGCGGTTGCGGAGTCCATCGGAGCACCACCAGTGGGTGGGTGGGAATCAGTCTTACAGTCTTGATCCTATTGCTTAAGTGATTCCTACAGGTTTGCAGCTTCTCCACGATGAACCTTGATCCATCGGAGCACCACCAGTCGGTGGGTGGGCTGGGCTCCGATGGTCCAGTCGAGAGCGGGGGGAGAGGGGGGGGAGGGGTTGTGGGGTGGTTTTGAGGCTTCCTGCAGGCGGCGGGTTGGGTGGGTGGGTGGGTGGGCTCCGATGGTCCAGTCGGGCCCCACGGCGTTGTGCTGCTGTTGGAGTTGGGCGGGGCGCTCGCATACCTGCTGGAGAAAAGAGCTCGTATGGCGTACCTGATGGGCGGGGCGGTTGCGGCGTCCATCTCAGGACGAGAAGGCGGCGGGTGGGCCCCACGGCGGTCCACTGCTTGCGCCAACGGCGCACGCTTCCGCTGAACGCCACCGCCGCGCCGTGACGCGCGGAGGAGCGGTTGCGCGTGCCTGCTGCCTCCATCGCGAGGCGTGCTGTCCGGTCCGTAACCGGGTAACTCTCGCTCAGTGCGACAAATTCGCGAATTTTAGTGATTTGCGACTGTTATTTAGAAGAGGAGGTTGTTAACTAACAGACCCTGTCTTCACTGGCTGCTGTCGCCCTGTAGCGGGGATAAATGATTCCGCATGCCGGCTGCTTCCAAGAAATCTACATCCAACTGGACGTTAATGTCAACAAAATTTAATTCCACGGGAGTTTAAGGGCAATCAAGGAACTGACAAGGCACACGTTCACTAAGGCAATGGAATCTACGTCAGTCAGAAAAGGTCAGTCAGAAAAGGTTGGTCAGAAAAAGCCAGTCCGAAAAGGTGACAGTACAGTACAAAAAAGTCACGGAGATCGTAACTATGACAACTGAAATAAGCCTTCAGCGACTCGCAGGCGCAGAGACTCTTCTGGAACGAGCGACTCGTAAACGCGCTGCGAGACTCCTACTAGACGCGAGGCACCAGTCACCACGCGAGAGGCCCAAGCCAAATGGGGCTCCTTGTCCGTGAATCCTGGAAACCCTAAAAGTTGCGCCTGGTTGTATGCTGTCGTACCGAGCTCTAATCAGCAAGGGCTGCAATATGTTCGTATGGATTTCGCCAGTCCCCAGTTCCTGTTGCGAAACCCCTTTGTCTGCGTACGCGAAATCTGGCGATCTGAAAGCGATGCCGAAGCGGTGTCTTCTCCAACTTGGGAGGTTGTGCAAACTTGCTCGACCAGGCAATACCGACCTGGTTTTGGCAATTCCACGACATGATTTCATTTCAAGTTTCATCCCACAGCAGTTGGAACTGACCCCACAGCAGTTGTGCCGTGATTCGCGTTTCTGTTTGTGGAAGCTTCGTGCCTGGTCTCACGGCGAAAGTGAGATAGCTATTGTGTGAGAGCGATGTGCGGTTTTTAGCTGAGAATACTCTCGGGCTAAATATTCCGGGCCGAGTTGTCGGAAGCAACTTGCAACGCCTGTCGGCTACTAATTTGAGCCATGGCTCCGCGAAACACGGCGGGGCAGGAGCCGCTTCCCTTAGCGAATCTGCGGAATTTCGCGGCGATCTGGAACGAGGGCACGGGGAGCGTGGAGCGGTGGGGAAAGAAAGTCCTAGATCGGAATTCCACGGAGCGATTCGGGAAAGACTTTCTAGATCGGAATATTGCGGAGCAATGGGGGAAAGCGCGTGGCAAAGGGACAATGAATGAGATCGTGGAGGGGTGGGGGAAGGAGTTTCAAGATCGGATCCGAAGCTTCGTTCCGCCTTCTAGAACTGCGGAGGAGCGTAGCGGCAAACGGGCGGAGGGCGGAAGGATGGCGGAAGGCGGAAGGTATGCGGCGGCGCTAGAGGCCTCATTTGGGGACGGTGACATCGTAGCGCGGATAGCGCCGGCATCAGCAGGGCGCGGCGTCGGAGTGACACGAACTTCTTTTTCATCGCGTCTGCCCTTAGCGCGTATAGAACCCCCTCCCGCTGTAGTAGCTACCTCGAGAACTGAAGAACTTACTAAAAGCGAATCCCCGGACCGCGAATGGCGGAATGGCGGCGCGGCTGACGTGGACGGAGCTGGAAGCAGCGGCTCGGCTGGACGAGGAGCCGGCGACGCCGACTCTAGCGCCGCGCCACCCTGGCAGATGCCGCTGAGGGAAGCTTCGAGGAAGGTGGCGGAGCTCGGGCGAGCAGTGAAGGGTCTATGGAAGGGGAGGAAAGATGACGTCAGCGGCGCTGGAACGGGAACAGCAGCAGATGGTGCTGGTGCGGGCAAGCAGGGCAGCAGCCTAGCCTCTCTTGCGCAGGTGAGTGAGTGGCACTGGGTGTATATTGAGTCGCCTCAAAAGCTTACCCTCACCTCTCCTTCGCAAGTGCATGAGTGGCACTAGGTGACTTTTGAGTCGCCTCAAAAGCCTAGCCTCTCTCTCTTGCGCAGGGAGAGAAAAAGACTAGCTGGCAGCAGCACTAGCTAGCGGCTAACGAGCCACACTCATCCACTTTTACGCCAGCCGCTGCCGCCTCTGCTTGTCCCGCAGCTCAGCCAGCTCTCTTCCCATGACTCATGACCCGTTTCTTCCTCCTCCGCCCCCTCGTCTGCTGCCCCCACCCCCCCCCCACCAGTGCCCTGACGCGGAGGAGAGGCAGCTGGCAGCAGCGTTAGCCAGCGGCAAATGAGCCATCCTCATCCAGTTCTACGCCCGCCTCTGCTGCCTGTATAGCTTCTTTCTCTCTTTGCCCGTTTCCTTCCGATTGCCCCACCAGTTCCCTGACGCGGAGGAAAGGCAGCTGGCAGCAGCTCTGGCCAGCAAGGGAACCACACTTATTCAGTTCCACGCCCGCCGCTGTCGCCTCTGCCGCTCGCTCAGCGTTTTCTATCTCCGTGTCGGTTCTAACTGTTTCCCTCCACCTCCCCCGCCAGTTCCCTGACGCGGAGGAGAGACAGCTAGCAGCAGCTCTGGCCAGCGGCAAACGAGCTACCCTTATCCAGTTTTACGCCCGCCGCTGCCGCCTCTGCCGGTCGCTCAGCCAGCTCACCGCTGAGCTGGCGCGACGCAACGCTGACTGGCTCAACGTGGTGCCTGCTGACGTGGAGAACAGCCGATGGCTGCCCGAGGTAAGGATTTCGGGTGTGGATTTCAGGGTTCCGGGTTTGCCTGAAATCTTTTTCCAAAAACATGCCAATTTTTTTCTCAGCCAGGCAGGTTAAAGAAATTTAGACAGGGAAAAAACCACCTGGCGTTGCTGGGTTGGGTGCGCACATTAGGCTTAGAAGAGTAGCAGCACAAATTGGAGCAGAAAAAATGTGGAGGGGGGGGGGGTTGTGACTTTTGAGGCGCCTCAAAAGTAGATTGCATTACACTGTCTGGGTAGGCTGCTGCTCCCTGTCTGGAGTGTATCACATTTACAGGTGGGGCGCTTCAGCATCAAGTACGTGCCGTGTTATGTGCTGTTGGACGGGCGGGGGGGTGAGAGCCTCTCATGCCTTATCCCCTATATTAACTCACTCTGTTTCTACCCACAGGTGGGGCACTACAGCATCAAGTATGTGCCGTGCTACGTCCTTTTGGACGCGCGGGGGAGAGCGCTGGCCAAGACAGGCGAGCCGTACAGCCGCAAGCACGTGGTGAAGGGTCTGGCTTACCTGGTGGAGTCCATCCGGCCCTACCGGCGCCGCCCTGCTGTTGTTGGAGAGGGGGTTGACGGAAAGGAGAAGCAGCAGGAGGATCAAGGGCAGGAGCAGCAGCAGGAGCAGCAGAAGCAGTAGTTGTAGCAGCAGTAGCAGCACCCGTAGCAGCAGCTGCTGCAGCAGCAGAGGCCAAGACAGGCGAGCCGTACAGCCGCAAGCACGTGGTGAAGGGGCTGGCTTACCTGGTGGAGTCCATTCGGCCCTACCGGCGCCGCCCTTCAGAGGGACAGCAGGGGGTGAGCAAGGAGCAGCAGCAGGAGGAGAAGCAGGGGCAGCAGCAGGGGCAGCAGCAGGGGCAGCAGCAGGGGCAGCAGCAGCAGTAGCAACAGCAGAAGTAGTGGTAGCGAGCAAGCACGTGGTGAAGGGGCTGGCTTACCTGGTGGAATCCATTCGGCCCTACCGCAGGCGGGCTTCAGAGGCACAACAGGGAGTAGGGAAGGAGGGGCAACAGGAGGACAAGCAGCAGCAGCAGGGGCAGCAGCAGGAGCAGGGGCAGGAGCAGGGGCAGGAGCAGCAGAAGTAGGGGTAGTTACGGCAGTGGCAAGAACAACAGCAGGCAGCACAGGAGCGCTGGCCAAGACAGGCGAGCCGTACAGCCGCAAGCACGTGGTGAAGGGTCTGGCTTACCTGGTGGAGAGCATTCGGCCCTACCGGCACCGCCCTTTTGTTGGAGATGGAAAGGAGGAGCAGCAGAGGGATGGAAAGGAGTCGCAGCAGGAGGAGCCGCAGTAGCAGGAGGAGCAGCAGTAGCAGGAGGAGCAGCAACAATAGCAGGAGCAGGCATGTGGTGAAGGGGCTGGCTTACCTGGTGGAGAGCATTCGGCCCTACCGGCGCCGCCCTGCCGTGAGAGCGTCTGAGCGGGAGGAAAGGCGGGGGGTAGGGAAGGAGCAGGAGGAGGAGCACGGGCAGCAGCAGTGGTGGTAGTAACAGCAGCAGTAACAGCAGTGATGTAGGTTAGGTGAATGTTTCGAAAGACGGTTTTGAATGTGTATTCTGTTCGGTGGTACATTAGTCCCTGCCCTTTCTATCATGTAAGCTGGTTGGTTGGTACGGATCTGAAGCAGTTTGATGCAATGGGTAGAGAACGGACAAACTATGTCATTCTTGGTAGAGTTGAACACTTTGGGCTAAGGGCCGCATGCTTTCAACTCAGCTCTTCTTTAATTAAAAAATTCATCGACGTACACTGATTTTGAAGTCCCATTTGTTGCCTAAACGGTCTCGCACTACCGAGTATGGCACACTGATGTCTCTGCTTGTGCTTCCTCCTCGCCTTCTTCCACGCCTTACTCTCGTGCTTGCTCCTCGCCTCCCTTACGCCTTACCCTCGCGCTTTCCCTAAGGTCAGAAATGGTAGTTCATCGGCCTACTGCTTCATGTCATGTTTGGCACCTAACCGCAGCATCATGCATTGAAGCCATTTTTCCTTCCCTTGCTCGCGAAGAAGTGTCGCCGCAAGATCTTAACTGTTGCGCCCGCTGCTGCTACCAAGAGCCGTCGATTTACCGCATTCGTGCAGCCACGTGGCAAGGGGCAGCGGGGCGAATGCTCTGTTTCGGCATGCCGCAGCGTGCGCCCCTTTCTCGTCGGAATCTTTCGATAAAACGTGAAGCTTCCCTTTCTGGTTCTTTGCATGCTTCAATGCGGTGAAGGCATGGCGGCGGACAACCTCTCAATCCCGAAACTGGCGCATCTCGACGTGCGTTTATCACGCGGTACACCTTTCTGGCTGCAACGACGCGGGTCTCTTTCGCTTCGCACCGCTTGACGAGTTTGTCCACCTTCAGCCGTTTTTATATCCGGCAGGGCTGCTATCGTCTTCATTACCTCCCTTCACTCCAAATTTCTTTCAGAGCTCTCGTCAACGAGGCTTGTGGCGCCTCACTGGTCTCCTAGGCTTCTCACAACTCTTACTCGGCCGTTGTCGCCAAGGGATAGTCCGAGTGGTGAGTGCTGGCTACCCCAACCTGTTACGCTCCACCTTCCACCACTAACGAGGCTTGTGGCACCTAACTGATCAAGCTGTTCCCGCATTCCTTTTTTTTTTCCACTGTCTTTTACCCTCCTTACTTTTATTCGCTCACCTCGCTCGTGCCTTCTCTTCGTCCAGGTGTCAAGCTGAGGTGAAATATCCTTGCCCTGTGAAGTTCATACCCTCGAGAATCCAATTTCAGGCACGACACTCGGTGAGTCACCCTGTTACATAATATTATTTTTATATTCAAAGCGTTTTGTGTGCTCACGAGTTCTCCTTACAGCTTCTTTTTAGATTTGTTTCCACTTTCATGTGGCTTTTGTTGTACTTGGTTCCTTGGTTTCTCCTGCTTGCGTATTGCTCCTACCTTACCAATCTCTATGCTCGGTTCTCAAGTGTAGCATATTGTACTCCCATCCAAACATTTTGCCCTCAGCTATTCCCTTGTCCCTCCGCTTGTGTTATTTCTGAACTTCACACCATTACCTTGTTGTTTTGGCCTGTGTCATCATACTCTAAATTGACTCTCATTATATTATATCATCTCATCATTGGTTGCTAGTTTGAGCAGCATCTCATGTGCTAATGCATGTTGCACTCCCCGTGCCATGCCACTGCCCATGCCCCCTCATTACTTCTCGCGCTGTTGCAGTGCCGTTTCAAAGTGCCTGCGTGTACGGAACCCAGTAAATTGTTTGCTTGTTTTAAACCCTGTTTTTTTACTTTCGCTCTATCTGCAGGGGTCTCAACATGTACTTCGCAACTTACATAGTACTGAATGGGAACTTTGTACTTGCCACCACTTTAATGGTGGTCGTGGGGGTGCTTATGTGGAATGAGTTTAGGGACAAGGGAGAAAAAGACAAACAATGATATCAAATGCAAAAGTTTTCATTGGGCCGTTGACAAATGTTATGCTAACCATGTTGCATTTTGGGTGTAATGTAGCTGTTGTGATCCATGGAATGTTATGAATGTACCCTTTTCACTATCAATGTAAATTTGGTCAGGGTGTACATTTTTATTCCACCCGATTCTGACTCGTGAAAAGGGGCGGATCTGACGAGACGCGGTCTGACCCTCGTCATTTCCACGCCCGTTGAGGTCACATCGCACCATCAAGCACATCACATCACAGAGCCTCGATTCCTTAATCATTTCCATCACCAGATCACACCACTCTGAACCGCGGCACTTTGCCGTTGGTTACATCATCGCACGTTGCCACCATACCAGGACTACTCTCAGGGCGTGAACGCTATCTGCGGAAAAGCCATAGCTGTAAAATCGATCCTGGTAACCATCATCGTCAGATGCTAAGTTGCCTCTGGCGAAAGCGCAACGCATGTTACACCCCTCACACTGCAACGGAGTCACTCAGCCCCTGTCTTGGCTGGTCCCTACGAATTCCTCTGACCTCCCGATTTCACTCTTTCATCCTTGCTTCAGTGTGTCCTTCGCATTAGAATCCCGTTGATCCGTCACGTCACATCAAGCCAGCAGAACTAAACAGAAGCATCGAGGTTGACGGAGACGGCTCGGTTGTTCCGTTGGCCCTTGTAACGACTCTATTAGTGGCGCGCCGTTGCGATCTTATTGTTCTTGCTGAAGCGATTCTTTCGAACTCCAAGCGACATTGCCTATCGTACGGTACAGTTAAAGCCCGCGTCCCAAATTGCGGGCCGCGAGGGTCAAGTTTTTAAAACTTGACGAAGTTGAGTGTCCAAGCTTTTGAAAGTCACGCACTTGCAATTTGGGACTTTCGAAGACAGATTCACTCACCAGGGGGAAAACCGAGGGTTGGCTGGGTCTCGCGAAAAAAACGAACCTAGACGAAATCGGAAACTCTCGCCAAAGCCCACACCAGAAAAACTCCCTCTGGTCAACCTGCGTTGCGACGACCAGCGACGAACAACCTGCGACGAACAACCTGCGTCGAACTAAAATCCAAGTTCGCGGATCGCACGGTTCATCGGAATCGTCGCCATGTTCTCGTGGATCGCGTCGAAACCGGCGGCGAAGGAGGAACCGCCCGTTCCCAAGAGCTTCGACCCGCTCAAGGGGCTTGGCGGAGCAGTTGCATACTACAAGGGTGCCGACTCGCAGGTCAGTCGGCCCTTATGAGCTATTAAAGATTGCATCGACTCGCAGCCGGCCGTCATTTTTTCTCGCCGGCCCCAAGAGCTTCGACCCGCGCACGGGCCTGACTGGGGGCAGTCGCATTCTACAAGGATGCCGACTCGCAGGCGATGTTTCCGGCGATTTCCGGGCGTGTTAGTTTAGGGTTACGTACTCTGTCCGTGCCGCAAAGAATGATTCCATTATAGTTGCGTTAGGCATCGTTCGTGTTGCACCTTCCGGGTATTGCAACTTTTGGACGTTCGCGTTTACTTCCCCTTCTTTTCGATCCCGCCTCGTCTGACCATCAGACCGCCGATGCTGCTGCGTCAGGCTAGCTGATCGCCTCCGCTGCTGCTTTCTACGCCAATGTCCTCTGATTAGATTTGGAAACACACTTGGCTGACAGCATTCCTTGTCTCCCTCCCTACCTCCCACCTACCCACCCCTCCGCATCCCCCCCGCCCCCTGCTCTGCTATCAGGCCGCCGATGCTGCTGCGTCAGGCAAGCTAATCGGCTCCGCTGCTGCTTTCTACGCCAATGTTGCTCGCGAGCGCCTGCTAGAAGCAGCTGACGCGGCTGTGCCCGCGGGTTCGAATCCTGCTGCTGGCAATATTTCGGGGGAAAGAGCTGCTGCCGAAATTTGCCCTGGCGTGGGCGAAATCAACGAGTTTCTGCGACGGGGGCGACGGTGCATTGACTCTGTCGCGCCGTCGCTGGCTGGTGCGGGGGAAGGCAAGGCGGAAGGCGGATCCTCCGTGCCTGCGCCGGAGCTGGACTTGAGGTTCGGGAGCGCGGCTGAGGAGCCGGTTCGGTGGCTGTTCAAAGTGGTGATTGGCAGCGAGCATGCGGGTGAGACGGGGGGAATGGCAGGGTGAAATTAGGAGAAGGGAAGGATGAAGAGGATGATGGGGGTAATGGGGGAACATGTGGAGCATTTTTTTAGTCGACTCAAAAGTTGGTTCGGTGGCTGTTCAAAGTGGTGATTGGCAGCGAGCATGCGGGTGAGATGTGTTGAAGGGGAGTGTGAGATGAGGAAAGGGAAGGATGAGGGGGGTGGGGGGGATGAGGAGTATGAGGAGGACACATAAGGTGGGATTGTCTCAGCCATCGTGTAAGCATTCTTCCACTTTTGAGAATTCTCAAAAATGATTTCCATATAGGGATCGTCTCAGCCATCGTGTATGCATTCTTCCTCGATCCCTCAGTGCCGGCCAGTGCACTGCTTCCCTACCCCCATATCCTCCAACCAATTCCGTCCATGCGCCCCCCATCCCTTCCTCCCTTCCATTCAGACCTGGACGCGATTGTCAGACCTACTTCGTTCTGGTCCATTCAGAGCCGCCCAGCTTACTCCATGCCCACCCCCTTTCCTCCAATTCATCCCTTCCTCCTTACCCTCTCTTCTCCCGCTTCCTCCCACATACTTACCAGATCTGGACGCGATTGTCTCAGCCATCGTCTACTCCTTTTTCCTGGACCATTCAGAGCCGCCCAGCGCGCGGGCGGCGGGGCTTTGTCTGCTTCCGCTGGTGCACACGAGCCGGGCGGACTTCCACCTCCGCACCGATGCAGCGTGGCTGCTGCAGGCCATGGGGGTGGACACACAGGCGCTCTTGTTTCTTGACGAGGTGAGTGGCTTTGGTGGTTACCAGGTTACCAATCGGGTATCAACAGAGGGAGCAAGAGTGGGTCGCTGGTGCACACAAGCCGGGCGGACTTCCACCTCCGCACCGATGCAGCGTGGCTGCTGCAGGCCATGGGGGTGGACACACAGGCGCTCTTGTTTCTTGACGAGGTGAGTGGCTTTGGTGGTTACCAGGTTACCAATCGGGTATCAACAGAGGGAGCAAGCGTGGGTCGCTGGTGCACACGAGCCGGCGGACTTCCACCTTCGCACCGAAGCGGCATGGCTGCTGCAGGCCAGGGGGGTGGACACATAGGCACTTCTGTTTCTTGAACGAGGTGAGAAAGAGACTCCAGTTACAGAGTTACCACCAGGGTCAATGCTGCAGGCCATGGGGGTGGACACACAGGCGCTTCTCTTCTTGGATGAGGTGAGATTGTTACCAGGTTACCACTGGGTATCCATCCATCTGAGCACCTAAATTGCCTGCATGGCTGCTGCAGGCAATGGGGGTCGACAAACAGGCACTTCTTTCTTAGATGAGGTGAGAGGTCTTCGGTACCTATTGTCTGTCTGGTTACCAGGTTACCATCGGGTATCAACAGAGAGCCGAGCCGCTGGTGCACGAGCTGGGCGGACTTCCACTTGCTGTCTGGTTTGGGTACCAAGTGATGTCAGTCGTCCTCACTCTCCCCAACCTCTCCCATCCCAACCCACCCACCCGCCATCCTCACCTCACCCGTCGATCCTTCAGGTTGATCTGCGCAAGCTGCATGGGGAGAGGCGGCTGGAAGTGTTGCCTTTTTTCTTCACTCTCCCCAACCTCTCCCAACCCAACCCAACCCACCCGGCCTCCATCCTCCCCTCACCATCAGGTTGATCTGCGCAAGCTGCACGGAGAGGGGCGGCTGCAAGTGGTGTCAGTTGTCCGCACTCTCTCTCCAACCTCTCCCAACCCAACCTAACCCACTCGCCCTCCCGTCCTCTCCTCACCATCAGGTTGATCTGCGCAAGCTGCATGGGGAGGGGCGGCTGCAAGTGGTGCTGTATGGTCACAACAAGATGCCTGCTACTATTGAGGTACCCCACCAGTGGATACTCGTTATAAGCACAGTACACTGTACAAACCCGTTATAGTCACTAGTACGTACTCGTTAGAGTCACAGGAGAGAGGTGGCTGCAAGGGGTGATGTATGGCCACAACAAGATGCCTGCTACTATTGAGGTACCTCACTAGTACATACTCATTATAAACAGTAGTACGTACTCGTTACAGTAGGTGGTGTACACAACAAGATGCCCTCTTTTATTTCGTACATGCATGCTCGTTATATGTACTGGCACATGACATTCTCATTCTTGACACTCGTACGTACTCGTTATAGACTAGTACGTACCTAAGTTGGAAATACGCTCAAATGAGTTTGAGTATAAGTGCACTAAAAATATGCCGAAACACGCACGGGCAGATAAAGAAAAAAAAGTTGGGTTTGAGCTTGCGAAGTAGCGAACTCAAATCTGGTCTTCGCAAATTCGCTCTCAATCTGACTTTGAATTTTGTAGCCGATGGACAACAACAGCAGTCCTAGCGGCGTGCTCCACCCCTTTCCCAACGCCCTCACCCCTTTTTCTATGCCCTCCAACCTTTTTCGGACGCCTGCCACCCATTTCCCAACGCCTCCCGGCCCCCCCACTTTTCCGCCCTCCATCACTTTTCCAATGTCCCTCACCCTTTTTCCAATGCATACACCACCATCACCGCAGTTAGTGGTGGGGTGCGTGAAAAAAGGTGTGGGGGGTATTGCAAACGTGGTGGGGAACGGAAAAGTGGGGGGGCCGGGAGGCGTCGGGAAATGGGTGGCAGGCGTCCGAAAAAGGTTGGAGGGCATAGAAAAAGGGGTGAGGGGCGTTGGGAAAGGGGTGGAGCACGTCGCTTAGACTGCTCACCCTGTGCCTGTCTCCCCGCACCCTCTCTCTTCTCGACCCGTCTCCCCTCCCCTCACTCGCTCTCCCCTCGCTCTCACCTTTCCCTTTCTGCCCTCACGCTCTTCATCTCTTCGCACTTGTCTAAATGTCTTCATGTATCCGCACCGACCCTCTGCACCCCTCGTCACCCCTCTGCACCCCTGTTCCAGCAGGGCATGGAAAAGGCTGTGGCGGAAATCATTCCGCGGGAAACAGTGAGTGTCAGAAAGAAAGCTCATGCACAGGAGTATTGATGGCTTTTAAGTTTAGATATTTGAGGCGGATGGGATGGGGTGGGCGACTGTCTCGCACATGTGGTGTGGAAGGATGGGACTGCTTGAAAAATCTGGTGGTTGTTAAAATCGCATTATATCCATTTCAATGTTTCTCCTGTCATTGAATCGTTACTGAATTTTTGGATCTACACTGTCTGCCCGGCCATCTCTGCTCTCTTTCCGTTTTTCAATATTCTCCTCACGTTTTTGTCCTCTTTCTTTTGTCTATTCTATTAGCACTTCTGTGGCTTTTCACTTAGGCATCCGTATTCCTGTCAAGAAGCAATAGTCATGTTAGTGACCCTGTTCCCGGGTTGAGGGTGGGGAACAGGGAACGGTCATCTCACATCCCATCTTCCCGCGAACAGCAGAAGAGGCAAGTCACCCTTTTTGAGACGCCTTTTCGTTTCTCTCTTCCCATCCCCCTTTGCTTTTCATGATACATACCGTGCTCCCCCTGCCACAGGAACAGCTGCCTTGGCTTCAATTATTGGAGCTCCTTGTGCATCACATCTATGATTTATCCCCTCTTCTCTCGCGTTCTCTCTTGCTCTCCTCGCATCCCACCAGGGCGTTTTTGAGACGTCTCAAAAACACCCTCACCTCACGTGTCTTCTCTCGCGTTCTCTCTTGCTCTCCCCGCATCTCATCCCGCCAGGGCAGCAGCTGTGCCACCATGCTAGCTCGCCGCCTCTCAGAGGAGGCCCCTCACCTCCTCCTCAACACCGCTCTTGCACGCCTGCTGGTGAGTTTAGAGTGTCAGAGTAAGTGGTGTTGACTCCTTGGTTGACTGTTGGGTAGTGTCTAGTCTAAAGCTCGCCTCACAAGCTCTCAGAGCAGACACCTCACCTGACACCTCCTCCTCAACACTGCGCTTGCACGCCTGCTGGTGAGTGTAGACTATACACTGTAGAGTGGGAGGGGAAGGGGCGGTGGCTGGCTCCTTTACCGACTGCTTCTTGTACAAGGTTGCCTCATAGAGGTTGCCTCATAGAGGTTGCCTCATAGAGGTTGCCTCATAGAGGTTGCCTCATAGAGGTTGCCTCATAGAGGTTGCCTCATAGAGGTTGCCTCATAGAGGTTGCCTCATAGAGGTTGCCTCATAGAGGTTGCCTCATAGAGGTTGCCTCATAGAGGTTGCCTCATAGAGGTTGCCTCATAGAGGTTGCCTCATAGAGGTTGCCTCATAGAGGTTGCCTCATAGAGGTTGCCTCATAGAGGTTGCCTCATAGAGGTTGCCTCGCCGCCTCTCAGAGGAAGCCCCTCTCCTCCTTCTCAACATCGCACTTGCGTGCCTGCTGGTGAGTCATGGGTGGGGGTGAGAGTGCAAAAGAAGAGGCGGTGCGGTGGCATCTCGGGTGAGAGTAAGAATGCAGCTGTGTGGGGAAGAGTGAGATTAAGAGCGCTGGCTTCCTGGCTGCTCTGCCCTGGAAACGTACGACTTTTGAGGCGCCTCAAAAGATTAAGAGCGCTGGCTTCCTGGCTGCTCTGCCCTGGAAACGTACGACTTTTGAGGCGCCTCAAAAGATTAAGAGCGCTGGCTTCCTGGCTGCTCTGCCCTGGAAACGTACGACTTTTGAGGCGCCTCAAAAGATTAAGAGCGCTGGCTTCCTGGCTGCTCTGCCCTGGAAACGTACGTTTCCACATGTCTTCACATCCCCACATTGCAGCCATTCTCACGTGCACCAACAACTTGGATCCAGGGCAGAGCAGTGAGGTGCTGTGTAGGAGGATTGCACTCATAGCCGTCTCTAACCCCTCCCCACCCCTCCACCATCAGCTCGCAGCCATTCTCACGTGCACCAACAACCTGGATCCAGGGCAGAGCAGCGAGGTGGGTGCCAGCAGCATAGCAGCGTGGCGGCATTCCTTGTGGGCCCAACTGGCCCACCGCTTTCTCTCCATCCCCTCTCGCCCTGCCCCCTCCCTCCCACTTGCAGCTCGCAGCCATTCTCACGTGCACCAACAATTTAGATCCGGGGTAAAGCAGCGAGGTGGATGGCAGCATGGATTGTAGCATGGGCTTATTATTTACTCTCCATCCCCTCTCACCCCACTTTCCGCAGCCATTCTCACGTGCACCAACAACCTGGATCCAGGGCAGAGCAGCGAGGTGGATGCCAGCATGGCTTGCTGTTGCTGTGAGGCCCATCGGCACACGGATTCCTCTCCACTGATTCCTCTCCACTCCACTTCTATCCCCTTTTGCAGCTCGCAGCCATTCTCACGTGCACCAACAACCTGGATCCAGGGCAGAGCAGCGAGGTGGATGCCAGCATGGCTTGCTGTTGCTGTGAGGCCCATCGGCACACGGATTCCTCTCCACTGATTCCTCTCCACTCCACTTCTATCCCCTTTTGCAGCTCGCAGCCATTCTCACGTGCACCAACAACCTGGATCCAGGGCAGAGCAGCGAGGTGGATGCCAGCATGGCTTGCTGTTGCTGTGAGGCCCATCGGCACACGGATTCCTCTCCACTGATTCCTCTCCACTCCACTTCTATCCCCTTTTGCAGCTCGCAGCCATTCTCACGTGCACCAACAACCTGGATCCAGGGCAGAGCAGCGAGGTGGATGCCAGCATGGCTTGCTGTTGCTGTGAGGCCCATCGGCACACGGATTCCTCTCCACTGATTCCTCTCCACTCCACTTCTATCCCCTTTTGCAGCTCGCAGCCATTCTCACGTGCACCAACAACCTGGATCCAGGGCAGAGCAGCGAGGTGGATGCCAGCATGGCTTGCTGTTGCTGTGAGGCCCATCGGCACACGGATTCCTCTCCACTGATTCCTCTCCACTCCACTTCTATCCCCTTTTGCAGCTCGCAGCCATTCTCACGTGCACCAACAACCTGGATCCAGGGCAGAGCAGCGAGGTGGATGCCAGCATGGCTTGCTGTTGCTGTGAGGCCCATCGGCACACGGATTCCTCTCCACTGATTCCTCTCCACTCCACTTCTATCCCCTTTTGCAGCTCGCAGCCATTCTCACGTGCACCAACAACCTGGATCCAGGGCAGAGCAGCGAGGTGGATGCCAGCATGGCTTGCTGTTGCTGTGAGGCCCATCGGCACACGGATTCCTCTCCACTGATTCCTCTCCACTCCACTTCTATCCCCTTTTGCAGCTCGCAGCCATTCTCACGTGCACCAACAACCTGGATCCAGGGCAGAGCAGCGAGGTGGATGCCAGCATGGCTTGCTGTTGCTGTGAGGCCCATCGGCACACGGATTCCTCTCCACTGATTCCTCTCCACTCCACTTCTATCCCCTTTTGCAGCTCGCAGCCATTCTCACGTGCACCAACAACCTGGATCCAGGGCAGAGCAGCGAGGTGGATGCCAGCATGGCTTGCTGTTGCTGTGAGGCCCATCGGCACACGGATTCCTCTCCACTGATTCCTCTCCACTCCACTTCTATCCCCTTTTGCAGCTCGCAGCCATTCTCACGTGCACCAACAACCTGGATCCAGGGCAGAGCAGCGAGGTGGATGCCAGCATGGCTTGCTGTTGCTGTGAGGCCCATCGGCACACGGATTCCTCTCCACTGATTCCTCTCCACTCCACTTCTATCCCCTTTTGCAGCTCGCAGCCATTCTCACGTGCACCAACAACCTGGATCCAGGGCAGAGCAGCGAGGTGGATGCCAGCATGGCTTGCTGTTGCTGTGAGGCCCATCGGCACACGGATTCCTCTCCACTGATTCCTCTCCACTCCACTTCTATCCCCTTTTGCAGCTCGCAGCCATTCTCACGTGCACCAACAACCTGGATCCAGGGCAGAGCAGCGAGGTGGATGCCAGCATGGCTTGCTGTTGCTGTGAGGCCCATCGGCACACGGATTCCTCTCCACTGATTCCTCTCCACTCCACTTCTATCCCCTTTTGCAGCTCGCAGCCATTCTCACGTGCACCAACAACCTGGATCCAGGGCAGAGCAGCGAGGTGGATGCCAGCATGGCTTGCTGTTGCTGTGAGGCCCATCGGCACACGGATTCCTCTCCACTGATTCCTCTCCACTCCACTTCTATCCCCTTTTGCAGCTCGCAGCCATTCTCACGTGCACCAACAACCTGGATCCAGGGCAGAGCAGCGAGGTGGATGCCAGCATGGCTTGCTGTTGCTGTGAGGCCCATCGGCACACGGATTCCTCTCCACTGATTCCTCTCCACTCCACTTCTATCCCCTTTTGCAGCTCGCAGCCATTCTCACGTGCACCAACAACCTGGATCCAGGGCAGAGCAGCGAGGTGGATGCCAGCATGGCTTGCTGTTGCTGTGAGGCCCATCGGCACACGGATTCCTCTCCACTGATTCCTCTCCACTCCACTTCTATCCCCTTTTGCAGCTCGCAGCCATTCTCACGTGCACCAACAACCTGGATCCAGGGCAGAGCAGCGAGGTGGATGCCAGCATGGCTTGCTGTTGCTGTGAGGCCCATCGGCACACGGATTCCTCTCCACTGATTCCTCTCCACTCCACTTCTATCCCCTTTTGCAGCTCGCAGCCATTCTCACGTGCACCAACAACCTGGATCCAGGGCAGAGCAGCGAGGTGGATGCCAGCATGGCTTGCTGTTGCTGTGAGGCCCATCGGCACACGGATTCCTCTCCACTGATTCCTCTCCACTCCACTTCTATCCCCTTTTGCAGCTCGCAGCCATTCTCACGTGCACCAACAACCTGGATCCAGGGCAGAGCAGCGAGGTGGATGCCAGCATGGCTTGCTGTTGCTGTGAGGCCCATCGGCACACGGATTCCTCTCCACTGATTCCTCTCCACTCCACTTCTATCCCCTTTTGCAGCTCGCAGCCATTCTCACGTGCACCAACAACCTGGATCCAGGGCAGAGCAGCGAGGTGGATGCCAGCATGGCTTGCTGTTGCTGTGAGGCCCATCGGCACACGGATTCCTCTCCACTGATTCCTCTCCACTCCACTTCTATCCCCTTTTGCAGCTCGCAGCCATTCTCACGTGCACCAACAACCTGGATCCAGGGCAGAGCAGCGAGGTGGATGCCAGCATGGCTTGCTGTTGCTGTGAGGCCCATCGGCACACGGATTCCTCTCCACTGATTCCTCTCCACTCCACTTCTATCCCCTTTTGCAGCTCGCAGCCATTCTCACGTGCACCAACAACCTGGATCCAGGGCAGAGCAGCGAGGTGGATGCCAGCATGGCTTGCTGTTGCTGTGAGGCCCATCGGCACACGGATTCCTCTCCACTGATTCCTCTCCACTCCACTTCTATCCCCTTTTGCAGCTCGCAGCCATTCTCACGTGCACCAACAACCTGGATCCAGGGCAGAGCAGCGAGGTGGATGCCAGCATGGCTTGCTGTTGCTGTGAGGCCCATCGGCACACGGATTCCTCTCCACTGATTCCTCTCCACTCCACTTCTATCCCCTTTTGCAGCTCGCAGCCATTCTCACGTGCACCAACAACCTGGATCCAGGGCAGAGCAGCGAGGTGGATGCCAGCATGGCTTGCTGTTGCTGTGAGGCCCATCGGCACACGGATTCCTCTCCACTGATTCCTCTCCACTCCACTTCTATCCCCTTTTGCAGCTCGCAGCCATTCTCACGTGCACCAACAACCTGGATCCAGGGCAGAGCAGCGAGGTGGATGCCAGCATGGCTTGCTGTTGCTGTGAGGCCCATCGGCACACGGATTCCTCTCCACTGATTCCTCTCCACTCCACTTCTATCCCCTTTTGCAGCTCGCAGCCATTCTCACGTGCACCAACAACCTGGATCCAGGGCAGAGCAGCGAGGTGGATGCCAGCATGGCTTGCTGTTGCTGTGAGGCCCATCGGCACACGGATTCCTCTCCACTGATTCCTCTCCACTCCACTTCTATCCCCTTTTGCAGCTCGCAGCCATTCTCACGTGCACCAACAACCTGGATCCAGGGCAGAGCAGCGAGGTGGATGCCAGCATGGCTTGCTGTTGCTGTGAGGCCCATCGGCACACGGATTCCTCTCCACTGATTCCTCTCCACTCCACTTCTATCCCCTTTTGCAGCTCGCAGCCATTCTCACGTGCACCAACAACCTGGATCCAGGGCAGAGCAGCGAGGTGGATGCCAGCATGGCTTGCTGTTGCTGTGAGGCCCATCGGCACACGGATTCCTCTCCACTGATTCCTCTCCACTCCACTTCTATCCCCTTTTGCAGCTCGCAGCCATTCTCACGTGCACCAACAACCTGGATCCAGGGCAGAGCAGCGAGGTGGATGCCAGCATGGCTTGCTGTTGCTGTGAGGCCCATCGGCACACGGATTCCTCTCCACTGATTCCTCTCCACTCCACTTCTATCCCCTTTTGCAGCTCGCAGCCATTCTCACGTGCACCAACAACCTGGATCCAGGGCAGAGCAGCGAGGTGGATGCCAGCATGGCTTGCTGTTGCTGTGAGGCCCATCGGCACACGGATTCCTCTCCACTGATTCCTCTCCACTCCACTTCTATCCCCTTTTGCAGCTCGCAGCCATTCTCACGTGCACCAACAACCTGGATCCAGGGCAGAGCAGCGAGGTGGATGCCAGCATGGCTTGCTGTTGCTGTGAGGCCCATCGGCACACGGATTCCTCTCCACTGATTCCTCTCCACTCCACTTCTATCCCCTTTTGCAGCTCGCAGCCATTCTCACGTGCACCAACAACCTGGATCCAGGGCAGAGCAGCGAGGTGGATGCCAGCATGGCTTGCTGTTGCTGTGAGGCCCATCGGCACACGGATTCCTCTCCACTGATTCCTCTCCACTCCACTTCTATCCCCTTTTGCAGCTCGCAGCCATTCTCACGTGCACCAACAACCTGGATCCAGGGCAGAGCAGCGAGGTGGATGCCAGCATGGCTTGCTGTTGCTGTGAGGCCCATCGGCACACGGATTCCTCTCCACTGATTCCTCTCCACTCCACTTCTATCCCCTTTTGCAGCTCGCAGCCATTCTCACGTGCACCAACAACCTGGATCCAGGGCAGAGCAGCGAGGTGGATGCCAGCATGGCTTGCTGTTGCTGTGAGGCCCATCGGCACACGGATTCCTCTCCACTGATTCCTCTCCACTCCACTTCTATCCCCTTTTGCAGCTCGCAGCCATTCTCACGTGCACCAACAACCTGGATCCAGGGCAGAGCAGCGAGGTGGATGCCAGCATGGCTTGCTGTTGCTGTGAGGCCCATCGGCACACGGATTCCTCTCCACTGATTCCTCTCCACTCCACTTCTATCCCCTTTTGCAGCTCGCAGCCATTCTCACGTGCACCAACAACCTGGATCCAGGGCAGAGCAGCGAGGTGGATGCCAGCATGGCTTGCTGTTGCTGTGAGGCCCATCGGCACACGGATTCCTCTCCACTGATTCCTCTCCACTCCACTTCTATCCCCTTTTGCAGCTCGCAGCCATTCTCACGTGCACCAACAACCTGGATCCAGGGCAGAGCAGCGAGGTGGATGCCAGCATGGCTTGCTGTTGCTGTGAGGCCCATCGGCACACGGATTCCTCTCCACTGATTCCTCTCCACTCCACTTCTATCCCCTTTTGCAGCTCGCAGCCATTCTCACGTGCACCAACAACCTGGATCCAGGGCAGAGCAGCGAGGTGGATGCCAGCATGGCTTGCTGTTGCTGTGAGGCCCATCGGCACACGGATTCCTCTCCACTGATTCCTCTCCACTCCACTTCTATCCCCTTTTGCAGCTCGCAGCCATTCTCACGTGCACCAACAACCTGGATCCAGGGCAGAGCAGCGAGGTGGATGCCAGCATGGCTTGCTGTTGCTGTGAGGCCCATCGGCACACGGATTCCTCTCCACTGATTCCTCTCCACTCCACTTCTATCCCCTTTTGCAGCTCGCAGCCATTCTCACGTGCACCAACAACCTGGATCCAGGGCAGAGCAGCGAGGTGGATGCCAGCATGGCTTGCTGTTGCTGTGAGGCCCATCGGCACACGGATTCCTCTCCACTGATTCCTCTCCACTCCACTTCTATCCCCTTTTGCAGCTCGCAGCCATTCTCACGTGCACCAACAACCTGGATCCAGGGCAGAGCAGCGAGGTGGATGCCAGCATGGCTTGCTGTTGCTGTGAGGCCCATCGGCACACGGATTCCTCTCCACTGATTCCTCTCCACTCCACTTCTATCCCCTTTTGCAGCTCGCAGCCATTCTCACGTGCACCAACAACCTGGATCCAGGGCAGAGCAGCGAGGTGGATGCCAGCATGGCTTGCTGTTGCTGTGAGGCCCATCGGCACACGGATTCCTCTCCACTGATTCCTCTCCACTCCACTTCTATCCCCTTTTGCAGCTCGCAGCCATTCTCACGTGCACCAACAACCTGGATCCAGGGCAGAGCAGCGAGGTGGATGCCAGCATGGCTTGCTGTTGCTGTGAGGCCCATCGGCACACGGATTCCTCTCCACTGATTCCTCTCCACTCCACTTCTATCCCCTTTTGCAGCTCGCAGCCATTCTCACGTGCACCAACAACCTGGATCCAGGGCAGAGCAGCGAGGTGGATGCCAGCATGGCTTGCTGTTGCTGTGAGGCCCATCGGCACACGGATTCCTCTCCACTGATTCCTCTCCACTCCACTTCTATCCCCTTTTGCAGCTCGCAGCCATTCTCACGTGCACCAACAACCTGGATCCAGGGCAGAGCAGCGAGGTGGATGCCAGCATGGCTTGCTGTTGCTGTGAGGCCCATCGGCACACGGATTCCTCTCCACTGATTCCTCTCCACTCCACTTCTATCCCCTTTTGCAGCTCGCAGCCATTCTCACGTGCACCAACAACCTGGATCCAGGGCAGAGCAGCGAGGTGGATGCCAGCATGGCTTGCTGTTGCTGTGAGGCCCATCGGCACACGGATTCCTCTCCACTGATTCCTCTCCACTCCACTTCTATCCCCTTTTGCAGCTCGCAGCCATTCTCACGTGCACCAACAACCTGGATCCAGGGCAGAGCAGCGAGGTGGATGCCAGCATGGCTTGCTGTTGCTGTGAGGCCCATCGGCACACGGATTCCTCTCCACTGATTCCTCTCCACTCCACTTCTATCCCCTTTTGCAGCTCGCAGCCATTCTCACGTGCACCAACAACCTGGATCCAGGGCAGAGCAGCGAGGTGGATGCCAGCATGGCTTGCTGTTGCTGTGAGGCCCATCGGCACACGGATTCCTCTCCACTGATTCCTCTCCACTCCACTTCTATCCCCTTTTGCAGCTCGCAGCCATTCTCACGTGCACCAACAACCTGGATCCAGGGCAGAGCAGCGAGGTGGATGCCAGCATGGCTTGCTGTTGCTGTGAGGCCCATCGGCACACGGATTCCTCTCCACTGATTCCTCTCCACTCCACTTCTATCCCCTTTTGCAGCTCGCAGCCATTCTCACGTGCACCAACAACCTGGATCCAGGGCAGAGCAGCGAGGTGGATGCCAGCATGGCTTGCTGTTGCTGTGAGGCCCATCGGCACACGGATTCCTCTCCACTGATTCCTCTCCACTCCACTTCTATCCCCTTTTGCAGCTCGCAGCCATTCTCACGTGCACCAACAACCTGGATCCAGGGCAGAGCAGCGAGGTGGATGCCAGCATGGCTTGCTGTTGCTGTGAGGCCCATCGGCACACGGATTCCTCTCCACTGATTCCTCTCCACTCCACTTCTATCCCCTTTTGCAGCTCGCAGCCATTCTCACGTGCACCAACAACCTGGATCCAGGGCAGAGCAGCGAGGTGGATGCCAGCATGGCTTGCTGTTGCTGTGAGGCCCATCGGCACACGGATTCCTCTCCACTGATTCCTCTCCACTCCACTTCTATCCCCTTTTGCAGCTCGCAGCCATTCTCACGTGCACCAACAACCTGGATCCAGGGCAGAGCAGCGAGGTGGATGCCAGCATGGCTTGCTGTTGCTGTGAGGCCCATCGGCACACGGATTCCTCTCCACTGATTCCTCTCCACTCCACTTCTATCCCCTTTTGCAGCTCGCAGCCATTCTCACGTGCACCAACAACCTGGATCCAGGGCAGAGCAGCGAGGTGGATGCCAGCATGGCAGCGTTCCTGGCCGTTGGATCGAGGTGCCTCGGGCGAAACGTTTTCTATGAGATTTGTGAGTGAGATGTGTAATATGGTATTCACGATTGATGCAAAGTATATTGTCTTAGCGCACATATCTTGTGGTGAGATGTGTAATATGATATTTATGATTGATGCTCTTGGCAACGAGCTAATTGCAGAGAGAAGAAAACTTCCTTCGGTTCGAGCTTTAGGCTTCCTCCTTCCGTTCTCTGCGTTCTTCCTCTTTCCCCCGTCAGTGCGTTATAAGAAGTACAACCAAGCATTAGCGCATCGCTCACTACTGAGTACCTCCGTTGTGTTCATTTGTTCCTGCATTTCTTCCCCTCTCCATACGTTCCTTGGGTCCCTCCCCTCTCTCCCTTCCGCTCCCAGTGCGAGACAAGAAATACAACCAGGCATCGCTCACTACTGAGGAACTCCTTAGGGCGGATATAGTGCAGCATGCCATGGGACCCGGTGAGTGCAGCATGCAGTGGGCCCTGGTGAGTGCAGCATGCCATGGGCCCTAAGTAAACACAGTATATTGTCGGTGTCACACCATACGGTATGTTGTGTTCTGTGGCACTACTGAGGAACTGCTTAGAGCGGATATTGTGGACCATGCCATGGGCCCTGGTGAGTGCAGCATACGACCAGTAGGCACAGTATATTTTCAGTGTCACACAATGTGTTGTGTTCTGTGGCACTACTGAGGAACTCCTTAGAGCGGATATTGTGGAGCCATGGGCCCCGGTGAGTGCAGCATGTGGATGTGGCAGGCACACCACACAAGACAAGTATAACGTATATGCATATGTATATCTATAAATATTTTTTTGGGAAATGGATAAAGGTCTATACATATACTTTTTTAAACGTGTTTTTTTATAATGCGTGCAACATGGCATGGGTCCTGGCGAGTGCATTGCAGCATGTGTATTTGGGGTTTATAGTACATTGTAGTACGCAATACACACATTGTGCAGGGTGCAGGGTGGATACATTGCCATACATTGTACAATGTGCAGGGTGCAGCACATTGTGGTGCTGATAGTCAGCACGCAATACACACATTGTATGGCATGGGCACAACAGCACAGTGTGTGATGGTGCGGTGCTGCAGGGTGCCAAGAACGCATGCAACGGTATGCCGCAACGTCGTGTGCCATAGTAACGAGGTGACTTTTGAGTCGACTCAAAAATTGAGTCGACTCAAAAGGCAGAGAACGCATGCATGCAACGGTATGCCACAATGTGATAACACACGCATGTGCTTGTAACCGCTGTTCTCCCACTGCCTGTGCGCGGAGCAAGAAGAGCAGAGAGGTGTTGAGTGTAGGTAGCGAAAGGAATGTGGGAAGCTCCACCTGTGATGTGCCCTTCATGTGCATGTTTCCTCGTTTGCGCCTGCACCCTCTGCTGGGACAGGTGTGCGCGGCAAGAAGGGCGGGGAGGTGCTGAACGTGGCGATATCAAATGTGGGAAGCTCCACATCGCAGCTGGTCAACAAGGACGCCAAGTTTGAGGAGATTCTCAAGCAGTTCCTCTGTGAGTGCTGGCTGGGGTGGGGATTAGGGTACATACAGGTAGATTCACGCACACCCCCCATGCATGCACCTCGCAGCTCCACATTCCACCTCGCAGCTGGTCAGCAAGGACGCCAAGTTCGAGGAGATTCATAAACGGTTTCTCTGTGAGTCGGTAGGGGTGTGGTTACCAGGGCAGGTGGAGGGCAGTGGTCCTGCTCTGATGTGGGCAGCTCCACCTCTGATGTAGGGTGCATGCAGCTGATCAACAAGGACGCCAAGTTTGAGGAGATTCTGAAGCAGTTCCTCTGTGAGTGCTGGGGACAGCGGATAGGGGTACAATGCTAGATTCACCCACACCACACCCTCCATGCACCTCGCAGCTGGTGAACAAGGATGCCAGGTTCGAAGAGATCCTGAAGCAGTTCCTCTGTGAGTGCTGGGGACAGCGGAACATAGGGCACATGCATCTGTGGTGTGGGGTGTGGTTAGAGTGCAAGAGAGGTGGGGGGCAGTGGTCCTGGTCGAATGGGGGCAGCTCCACTCCACCTCGCAGCAGCAGCTGGTCTACAAGGACTCAAGTTCGAGGAGAGACTTATCCTCTCTCTCTGTCCTTCTCGCTCTCCTCTCCTCACACGTCCCCTCTCCGTCTCTCATTCTCCCCCACACCCACCAGCCACTCGCTCGCTGCACCTGCTGGTCATCCTCTCTACATACTATTCTGAAACCAGCAAACGCTTCAAGGTACACTACATTTCCTGCATCATCTGTAGTATCGCAGTTTAAATCACTTCTGAGAATTCTCAAGCCTGATTTCTACTCGACATATTCTACTCGACATATTCTGCATCACCTGTAGTATCTTCGTTTCTCCCAGTTCCGCCAAATTCCACCCCCTCCTCTTCCACCCCCCTCCTCTTCCACCCCCCTCCTTCCATCCAAGCCGTTCTTTTTGAGACGTGAGATCATCGTATTGTCTTGGACCCCTTACCCTGAAGAACCTTACTTTGTTTTAAGAATTCTTACATGTGACTTCTGAGAAATTTCTAGAGATTCCGAATGCTGCTCTGCTGCTCGCCCCAATGCCCATCAATCTCAGAGGGAGCTGGTGCTGGCGACCCCCCTCTCCTCGCTCTATTCGGGCCTCTCCTTCCTCCTCCAGAAGGAGTCCCAATGCCTCCCCGATCCACCCTCTGCTCCCCCTGATCCCTCCTCTTCTCGCCCTCCTGCTCGACCGAATGCCCAACCATCTCAGAAGGAGCTGGTGCTGGCAACCCCTCTCGCCTCGCTCTCCTCGGGCCTCTCCTTCCTCCTCCAGAAGGAATCCCAATGCCTCCCCGATCCACCCTCTGCTCCCCCTGCTGCTCGCCCTACTTTTCACCCAGTTCCAATGCCCGCCCATCTCAGAGGGAGCTCGTGCTGGCGACCCCCCTCACCTCCCTCTCCTCAGGCCTCTCCTCCTTCCTGCAAAAGGAGTCTCATTTCCTTCCCCTAATCCCTCCTCTGCTTGTCCTGCTGCCCCTGTTGCTGCCCCCTGTGCTGTTTGCCCCAATGCCCGTCCGTCCATCTCAGAGGGAGCTGGTGCTGGCGACCCCTCTCACCTCGCTCTCCCCAGGGCGCTCCTTCCCCCTTCAGAAGTCCCAGTGCCTCACCTGATCCTCCCTACATTCGCTTTGCTGCCCCTGCTGCTGCCCCTTGTTCTTCTCGCCCCAATGCCCGTCCATCTCAGAGGGAGCTGGTGCTGGCGACCCCTCTCGCCTCGCTCTCCTCGGGCCTCTCCTTCTTCCTCCAGAAGGAATCGCACGACCTGCGCCTGCGACCCGTCACCATTCGAGGTAAGGTTGCCCTTTGCTGTACAGGGATAGGCTACGGTACGCGCGTTCTTGCCCCTCTCCTCCCTCTCCTCGGGCCTCTCCTTCTTCTTCCAGAAGGAATCACACGACCTGCGCCTGCGACCAGTCGCCATTCGAGGTGGGTCTGGCCTTTACAGTCACAGTGGCCAGTCACCATTCGAGGTGAGTCTGGCCTTTACAGTCACAGTGGCCAGTCACCATTCGAGGTGAGTCTGGCCTTTACAGTCACAGTGGCCACTCACCATCCGAGGTGTGTATGCCCTTACAGTCACAGTGGCCAGTCACCACTCGAGGTGAGTCTGGCCTTTACAGTCACAGCGACCAGTCACCATTCGAGGTGTGTATGCCCTTACAGTCACAGTGGCCAGTCACCATTCGAGGTGAGTCTGGCCTTTACAATCACAGCGACCAGCCACCATTCGAGGTGAGTCTGGCCTTTACAGTCACAGTGGCCAGTCACCATCCGAGGTGAGTCTGGCCTTTACAGTCACAGTGGCCAGTCACCATCCGAGGTGAGTCTGGCCTTTACAGTCACAGTGGCCAGTCACCATTCGAGGTTAGTGCACCTCTGCTTGCAACAAGTCACCATTCGATCAGTTCAATGTGTGTCTTTTGAAGTTACAATCACACTCAGCTCTTCAGAATCAGATCATTATTCGAGGAGTATCCGCCTCAATATGACCAGGCTTCCAGATCCGTGACATTTGCATCCCATATCAAATCTGTTTACTGCTGTACCTTGGTTCTCTCACAGGTCCTAGGGCTTCAATCTTAGCCCAGCACTCTAAACCCCAGCACCATTGGCATACCGTATCACCTCCCTAAACTTTGGAACCTTGTTGGTTGTTCAACCTTGCACTTTGATGCTTTTTTTCTGCAGGCATGCCCAATTGGCTCAAGGCGTTCACGCTCGGTAACCCTGTTACCACACGCACTGATGTGGAGCACCTGCTTGTTGAGTATTTTGAGGACGGAAGGTGAATGGCCAAGGCGAAGGTGGTACTCGTATGACATGGAGATTCGTCACCGTAGAAAAACAAAGTAAAAAAAAAAAAAAAAAAAAAAAAAAAAAAATAGTAGTTGTGTAAGGATGTCCGGTGCATACTGATGGTCCTTATAATGTCCTACCATATCACATGCCAAGCATCTCTGTAATTTCCTGCATTAGGATCGTGGAAACTGCATTTGGAGCAGCACATTATCATGCCTGAATTCCAATATCAGTCATTCAAGAACACTCAACTCAACTACCCAATATGATGCGATCTGTTTGTAGCAGGGAATTAGCTTGAACGGTGTTTCAGTATAAATTGATGGGACGAGAAGTGTACAGTTCTTGCGTCGCGAGCCGCTCGCTCGCCACCAGTCAGCCGGCGTTTTTGCAGGTGGGATGGCCAATGAAAACTCTTCGTACGGCCAGTCGTCGGACTGTGCGACCTGGGTTGCGTCAGGCATTTCTGCATCCGAAGGGATCACATCGGTGCGCCGCTTTTGCACTCTCAAAACCACGACCTCGTCAGTCCACACCACAACAAATCTAGCCCCATTTTGCAGGCAAACGAGTTGAGATTTGCAGCAAATCACGCGCCGCGGGACTTGTCCCAATGTGCGACTCGGTTGCTGACGCGCAAACATCCCGCGGAAACCTCTGCCGCCGCCAAACCCCTGCAAGCACTGTTCCCGCCTGCCAAACCGAAGGCCCTCCGCATGTTTCCCCACCTTCGCATGTTCTCCTGTTGTTTCCTAGCAACATCCTCAAACCTAAGAACCGTACCCAACCTTCTCATAACCATATCTCTCTCCCGCGCCACAACCAGCAACAAGCTGCTTCTGCGCAAACTCTTCCGAACGGGGACTTCGCTATCGTCCTGCTTCCGCGACCCCCTCTGGTCCATGCTTACAGAGGAGGCAGAGGAGGGAAGCAGAGGAGGCATGTTGTTGAGCAAAGCACCTAGGTCTTCCCCCACCACCCACTGAACATGGAATAGAGGCTACCCATGAAAACCAAAGCAGCACCTTCCGTCTATGCCCTCCCTCCGTTTCTTCCAGTCTGCTGTTCTCAGTAAGCCGAGTCAGAATTCCCGACCCTGTTACAGTGTTGCCTTTCCGTCTCACCTGTTTTTAGATTATTACCGCGTCTACCACCTGTCAGTCACGTATAACCTGATATAATACTTCGTAAGCTGCCCAGTCTTGTTAGGTTTGTCCAGTGTCTGCAAGCTTCAGCCTCAATACTTCATAGAAGGTCGTCCAGCGGAACCGCAACCATCTCAGCAACATCTCTCGATTCAACCAGCCACGTTCATATTTTTATTTTCGACAACAACGTCTCCTGACAGTACCAGAGCGTACGGCACGGACCACTCAATTCCGCGTTGAAAGTATTTCTACGCCGTCTATTGATACTTGGTTTCTAAGAGCTTCCGAAAAAGCTCGGATTATCAAGATGGCGATTTCGAGAGGATTTCAACTATTGCTAGCACTCCTTGCGGTTGCGACCGTTGTTTCTGGTAAGCCTGGCTGAAATTATCCGCCTCGCTCGCAATGGTTCTAGCCGTTCCCGCTGCTCGACAGGACGAATCTTTAGGGTCTGATGTTAAGCTTTTCTCTCTCCTTGATCGAGTTGTTTCTATTGCAACACGTCTTTAAAAATGCGAACCCTACAATTTCTGCTATTTCACAATACATCCTCCCTCTTTTCCAACCACGAAATGTCTGTCGCGTTTCAGGAGCGAAGAAGCTAAAAGACGGCAGTCGCTGTTTGCTTTCACCAACGTTAAAGCCCATCGTCGAGTGTGAAGGCGGGCCAGCCACGTGAGTCGTTAATTCCCGTCCTAAAATTCCCGTCCTTCCAACCTCGTCAAACTGCAGCGAGGTAGTTCTGAGTCGATTCAAAAGTAGACACTTCTTCTAGCATGTACCAGCCTCTCCTTCACGCGCGTCAAGGATCTCAAACGGTGGCTGGTTTTAGCATGCGCCAAATCTTACAATCGCCGTCTGCTGCCAGCTGTTACGCCGCCAGTCACTGCCTTCAAACTAGGAAGCTCGACCTATATATCCTCATAATAAACCGGTTACAAGGATTTATTCGTTCAAAAAGCCATCCTTCTCGTTTCTTAGCAGCGTCGAGTGACTTGGCATTTCACACTGGCGGTTTGCCTGATTCGTCGGTAATTGATATCAGTTTCCGTTCGGCCAGACTGGCTCGTTTCACATCCGCTACTCCGCATGCCACGTCTATTTGATATCAATTTTATTGCGCTTTATGCCGATTTGGTTATCTTTTCCGTTGGTCGCGGTTGTCAGTTTTTTTATTATATATTCAGTTCGTTTCGCAAACCTTGTTAGCACATCTCCACTGCCGCGTTTGCCTTTTCAGGTGTCTTGTAATGCGGACGCCGAAACCTGGAAATCCGTACGGTCGCTACAAAGGAGTCTGCAACAGCACTTATGAAAGTAAGTTTTATCCCAAAGAAGAGGGGGAGGATGGGAAGGGCGTGGAGGGGAAGAGAGAAGTAAATAAAAACTCGAGGTACCACATTGGACCGCATGGTAGCACGTGGCACACTCACTCGACCGGTTTATCTCCGCATGGTACCACGTTGCACACTCACTCTACCGGTTTATCTCTTATCTCAACTCCCACGATCGCTACCGACAGCGGGACAGTGCTGAGCATTCGTGCCGCACATCCCTGTGATGTGAGCACGAAAAGCATACCGTTGTGACTTCTGGGTCGACTAAATAATGATTCTCACCGACAGCGGGACAGTGCGGCGCATTCGTGCCGCACAGCAATGTGACGTGGGCACGAAAAGCATCCCGTTGTCTCGACCCTTACCTTCATCCCCCTCCCATCCCCTGCGCCCACTCCCCCCCCTCCCCCCCCCCCTCTCAACCCCCCCCCCCCCACACACACACACACTTCTCCCCCCCCCGCGCAGAGGGGCTGCACTGCGCGTTCATGTCGCAGCCCTACGCGGTGCGGGCGCGCGGAATCCATTCGTTTCCTTTCCCCCTCCCCCACCTCTCCCCCCGATCCCCCCGCGTTCATGTCGCAACTGTACGCTGTGGGAACGCGGGAGACACACCTTGGCTTCTTTCCTTACCGTTTCCCCTCCGCCCTCTCCCCTTCCCCCCATCCGCCTACTTCCTTTCCCCGCACGCGCAGAGGGGCTCTACTGCGCCTTCATGTCGCAGCCCTACGCAGTGGGAACGCGTGGCATCCAATCCATTCCCCCTCTGCTTCCCCTCTCTTCGCCCTGTCCCCCCCCCTTGCTCCCCCCCCTCACGCGCAGAGGGTCTGTACTGCGCGTTCATGTCGCAACCCTACGCAGTGGGAACGCGCGGCATCCTCGGCAGCAGCAGCTGCGAGCGGTGCAATTGCAAGGCGGTGCCGGTGCTGATCCCGGGGGGGAAGGAGATCGTGCGCATGGAGGCGCAGTGCGTGTGCCCCGAGGTGCAGTGTCGGACCAACTACCGTGGTACCAGCATCCGCCGATTCGCGTGCCCGCCGCTGCAGCAAACGTACGCATTTGTGATGTATTTTTTTTACCGCCATTGGAGGTCGTTTTCCATTTTCCCTAGCTACACATTGATAGTATTCATGGTATATATCATACTTATACATGGATACTAACTAGAAGGATCAAGCGATGTAGTGTTCCGGGAAACAAAAAGCTGGTGAGGATGGAGGCGCAGTGCGTGTGCCCGGAGGTGGCGTTTCGCACCAACCCAACTACCGCGGAGGCAGCATTCGCCGGTGCGGGTTCCCTATGCAGCAAACGTATGGAGTGTGTTGGCATACTCGATAGGCGTTTCGTAAGTATGCCACTCACGAAACGGCGTAACGTATGCAAAAGGGTGCTAATCTGGCCGGTAGTGTCACTTCTCAAAACCTGATCGGTCGAGTGGGACAAGATGGCAGCGACAGTCATGGAACTCCTTCCCTAATATATGTTTTGCTAAATCCTACCTTGTTCGCCCAATCCCACCCTCTCTGCTCATGTGTGCGGGTGTCTGCTCAATCAAATGGGAGGGGGCAGTGTAGACATTATGGGAGACAAAAAATGATTGTTTTTGTCCCTGTTCTCTCCGCCCACCCTCTTTGCTCATGTGTGCAGGTGTCTGATCAATCGAGTGGGGCGGGGCGGCGTTGACAGCGAGGGGTACAGGAGCGACGTTGGCACATGTGTAGCGCCGCAAGACGGTGAGTGCTTCGAACTTAAAGCGCTGCTTAGTGCAACGGTGGGAATAAGGGCTTGCTAGGGGGCTACAGGATCGACGTTGGCACTTGCATAGCGCCACAAAACGGTGAGTGCTGCTCACTGGAAATTATGGGATGGAAACAATGGGTTGTATGTGATCTGTTCTCATTGAACAAATGTGCTACCGTCCTGTCCTACCTCCTCCCCTCCCAACTCGAAAACTAGCATTTGTTTCTTTTCAGGAAACAAATACGTTGGTTTTTTCCTCCACTCTCTCCACTTATCCATTCCCATCAGATTTCATATCCATGAACGGCAGCCATGCGGAGCCCCTAGCCCAGAAACCTCAACAGACGCTTATTTTCTCCTGTCTTGAATCTGCTGTGCAGCTTTCAGAGCCACCAAAGCAGAAATACAGGTCCTACATGGGGCATGAAGTGGTATGCTCTTGTCATACCACCAACATTTCCAAGCCTGGAACCAAAAACACACTCTTTTTCTCTTCTTTTGCCATTTCCTTCGAAACCCGCCATTTCCTCTGCAGCTTTCAGAGCCACCAACTGCAGCAGTGCGGGTCCCACATGGGGAATGAAGTGGTACGCCCTCGGCACCACCAACATCCCCAAGGCTGGAACCATAAACACACTAGTTTTTTCTCCTCTCTTGTACCATTTCCTTTGGATCCCACTGTTCCCTCTGCAGCTTTCAGAGCCACCAACTGCAGCAGTGCGGGTCCCACATGGGGCATGAAGTGGTATGCCCTCGGCACCACCAACATCCCCAAACCCGGTGATTGGTGCACGCGGTGCAAGTGCGGGCATATGGGGCTCATACGGTGCCGCAAGGTGGCCAATTGCACGCCGCCACCTGGCAAATCGGCCTCGGGATGATGACGTGGCAGTGTTGCTGCTGGCTGTTTTGCTGGTTTGGGCTCTTGGTGAGGGTGATGGGAGGAAGTTAGGATTCCTGCACTGGGCTGTGCTGATTGCCTCATCCTTATGGTTTCAAAAGATGAGTAGATGGATTTTTGCATGTGAGGGTGCTTGAGGGGAAGGGCAAGAGTTGCTTGATGTCTCTTATGCTTCATTGCACTCGATGAAGCTGGAGAAAAGGATAGCAACGTGTCATGGGCTTCAGTTTGCTAGAAAGGGGACGCTTGTACCATAGTGGCTGGCTTCAAGGTGTCTGCCCTTTTTGTTGAAAATCATAGAATTGAATGTGTAACACAATCCATGGTGCTGAATGTGCATCCATAATTTGTCAAATAATATTGTGAATACGTTTTCACAGATGTGATGTGCCTGGTGGCGTCCAGGTGGCGTCGCGTTTCGCCCACGCTCGTTACTCTGTTTACTACTTTCGCGCGTGACTTGTTTGAACAAACCCTGCGATGGCCAAACGCACCGGGGTCGAACCGAAGACGGAACTTGCAAATCACTAGCCATAGGAGGAAACCTGAGCTCATGTAGATGAGACGTTCATCGTTGAACAAGTAATAACTCATAACGGGCTTCTCAATAATGAAGCATAACCTACCCAGCAGCATTTCCCCCGCATCACCCTGATAACCACCTCGTGCCTTTCTGAAGCCGACAGTTGCGAGGAGTTGGCAGCAGGAACAGCCTTTCTCACCATTGTTTTTAGTTGAAACTGAAAGCAGTCGAGTGTCGGCGTGTTACCCTCTGCTCCTCGTCGCGCCTTGGAGATAAATTGCAGTAATGCGGGAGTCACGGCTATAGATTGACTTCGTTCTGAAGTTCTCTGTTGACTATTGTAAGGATCAGTTGTAGGCGGTTGGGTACGGTTTCTCTCTTCAACGCAGGAGTAAACCGTGTGGCTCTATTTCTGAAATGTTGCAGCCGCGGACGGCTAAGCATGGCTCTAGGAATCGAAGAAGCGACGACTCATAAGCCTCAGATTAAGCAATTAGAGCTAGTCCCGACGGTTCACGTCGGTGCCGCGATCGCGCTCGCTCTTTCCTTCGCTCTCATTGGTCTGTACACGTACGGCAGATCCTCTCTTTTCCTGGATCAGTTTACCAGATTCTCTCCTGGTCTCGCCTCCAGTTCACCCGATTACACTGCCTCCGACGCTGCTTCGTTGCATTCTGACGTGGCAGGCGAGCAGGCGGCCACGTCAGCACAATCAGGAAAATCAACCAGACGTGACGAGTTTTGGGAGATCCAGAGACCTCCTCAGCCGAATCAGCTGCAACTCGACCAGAATCAACCCTCTGCCGGCAATCGACCTTCCAGCGATCAGCCCACTGTCGGCGGTCAACCCTTAGCCGCCGGTCAACGTCCCACAGGCAGTCAAATCGTCAACGTAGCCGCTCCTTCTCGCGCTCCTCACGTCGGGTTACCAACCGTCGCCAACTCTTCGCCCGTGAGCAGCGAAACAATAGCATCCCCATCGGATATCACATCCTCCTCAAGCTCAGCAGCTTCTGAAGCTTCTAGTAGTTTACCCTCAGAAGTTCCCTCCCGTCCTAGTGTCGAATCTCCTCCTTCCACCAACCCTCCGGCCAATCTTCCAACCAACCCTTCCACCGACCCTCCGGCCAATCTTCCCACCAACCCTTCCACCGACCCTCCCAGCAAACCTCCCACCGATCCTCCTCTCTCCGACCCTCCACCAGCCCTCTGGACCCGAATCCCAGGCTCCGTGCTTGATTCCCCGGATAAGATCAGATCCTTCCGAGAAAGATTCGATTGCATAGGCCGCGAGGGAAATTGGTCCCACTACGTCTCGCCGCGACTGCTGCCATGGCCGGACGAGATGAGCAAATGCGACGTGGGGCACCTGAAAAAGGGCACCCGCCACGTGGCATTTCAAGACGCGGATCGCGTGGTGGGACAGTTTCAGGAGGTTGTGAGTCAGATAGAGGAGATTGGTAAGATGGGGAGAGAAACGCCTCTGCATTTGCTCAACCAGTTGAGGCAGCTGAAAAGACGGAAGGACGAGCTGATTCGCCAGTGGACTGTAAGGGAGACTCTCAAGTACTTTTGGCTGGTTCCAGAAAAGAAAGGTACGGACGGTCAGGATGGAGCCGCATCGGCAGGCATCAACGACAGAGGATGCGCCGGGCCGTGGGAATGGTTCGCTCCAAAAACGTTCTGCAGAGTTCTCGACAAGCGAAGCGTGCTTATAGTGGGTGACTCAATAAACCAGCTTCTAGCCGACTCCATCGTGTACAATGTCAGGCTGGGAGCTAGGGACCGGGACTCCAGGGTCCAATGGGGCGAGCCGACAGGCTACTGCCAGCGATACCGGAACGCAACGAAGGAGCCAGCAGACAAACGCTGCTGGACCCTTCATTTATGTGCCGACCTCGGTTATTCCGTCCGGATTTTCTTCGTCCGAGACTATTATCTTAATTCCACCGAAGCGGTGAATGATTTCCTGGTGGATAAGGGCTTTGGGGAGTCTTGGATGGATGAGATTGCAGCGCAGGGCGTGTCGATAGTGGTGATGAACCGAGGGGCTCACTTCATTGCAGACGATCAGTTTGAGCGGCAAATGCGATCCACTTTGCTGGCCCTCCGGCAGACCTACCCTGATCTGCTCATTATTGTCCGAAACACCCCTGCTGGCCACCCGCACTGCTGGCTGCACCGGAAGCCGCTTTCTGGGAAGCTTCTTGCGCTGCCGCATGATGATTGGCACTGGGACGGGTTTGCGGGGCAGAATGAGATTTTAAAGAGGCTGGCGGAGGGCGTGGGAGGGGTGTACATGGATGTGAATGCGTCGGCGGTGTGGCGGCCCGATGGGCATGTGGGGCGGTGGGACTGCCTGCATTATTGCCACCCGGGTCCGGTGGATACCTGGGTGCAGCTGCTGTTCAATATGCTGCTGGGGCTGCTGCTGCCAAACAGATGACATGCTGAGATGCCGATACACAGACGGTGAAGTTGTCAGCAAATAAAGGGACCACGACTTTGGTTACAAGCTGTTTCAGTCCCACATATACTCAATTCCAAACAAGATGCATCAAGATGTTTGCAGAAGAAGTATAGTTTATTTATACATTACTGTATTTTAAAGAAAACAGCGATATTCCCCTCGAGACCCTTCTCAACAATATCGGTAGTGAGATTCTTTGTGGCGCACGAGATCTGTCGAATGCAATGGGTGGCAGACGTTTTGATTAGCTTCTGAATGGTTTGTGTGCGCTACACAGTGGTCTAAGATGTCACCCCACCTCGAAGCCACCCAAACCCACCATCTCAGCTCCCAAAAGTGTTCAGTTCAGCTTTCTCCTAGAAATTGCCGAGGCTCCTCTCCTCTCGCCATTTTGCTTTCCTGCATTTTCTCACACAATACTTCAGCTTGCGTTATGCTGAGCCTCCTGAAGTGTGAATCACGGACGGCCCACCTAGGATGATTAGTACGCTCTTATCAAAGAATGGTGCTTCTGCGAAATGTTGTAGTTATAAATAATTGATGTGACATCAATATTATGGATCAACGCAGAAGTGTCGTTAGCTATCAGTTGTTGCTATTCGACGGTTCAACGACTTCTTACGGACCATGGTAGTCACCACGTCTCTAGGAGCAGATGAAGGCACGACGACCAAATCTAAAAATAGGCAAGTCGTGAAAGTCTCGACGGAACACGCCCGCATCGCAATCTCTCTCGCTCTCGCGTTCGCTCTCATTGGACTGCACACGTATTTCATTTTCTTTCTCCCGATTCGCAATATCGCTTCAAGTTTCACCGATTCTACCGCTTCCGTTGCTGTCCCGTTCTTAAGTTCTGACGTGGCAGACGTGGCCGCGGCCACGTCAGCGTTATCAGGAAAAGCATACGGACACGACGATTTTGCAGAAGTCCAGAAGCCACGTGAGCCGAGTCAGCTGCGACTCGACCCCTACAACAGCAATCAACCGTCTCCTCCTCCCACCAACCCTCCAAGTGACCCTCCCAGTACCAAACCTCTCACCAATCTTTCCAACAAATCTCCAACTAATCCTCCTACCGAACCTCCCACCATCCCTTTTACCAAACCTCCAACTAATCCTCCTACCAAGCCTGATACAAACCCTCCTTCCGAACCTCCTTCCAAACCTTCAACCAATCATCCTACCGAGCCTCCTATCAAACCTAGTTCGGACACTCCTACCAAACCTCCCACCGAACCTCCTACCGAACCTCCTACCGAACCTCCTATCGAACCTCCTGACAGACCTCCTACCGAGTCTCCCGCCAAACCTCCTACCCAACCTCCTACCAAACCTCTCACTGATCCTCCTACCAATACCAAACCTCCTACTGAAACTCCTACCAAACCTCCTACCAAACTTCCTCTCTCCAAGCCTGACCCAAGCCTCTGGACCCGTATCCCAGGCTCCGTGCTCGATTCCCCCGATAAGATCCGATTTTTTCGAGAAAGATTTGATTGCATAGGACGGGAGGGCAAGTGGGTGTACGACGACTCGCCACGGCTGCTGCCATGGCCGGACGAGATGAGCAAATGCGACGTGCGCCATCTGAACAAGAGCTCTCGCAACGTGGCGTTTCAATCAGCGGATCATCTGGTCGGGCGTTTCAAGAAGGTTATGACTCAAATAGAGGAGATAAATGGGAGAGGAAAGGAGATTCCTCAGAAGCAGATTGACAAGTTGAAGAAACTGGAGAGATGGAATGATACTCTGAGGCGTCAGTGGGCTGTAAGAGAGACTCTTAAGTATCGCTGGGTGGTTCCAGAAAGTGATGCAGAGCAGCAGGATGGGGGAACATCAGAAGCTCGCAGTAGCAGCAGCAGCAGCAGCAGCAGCAGCAGCAGCAGCAGCAGATGCGGTGGGCCTTGGGAACGGTTCTCCCCGGAAAAGTTCTGCAAGATTCTGGACAAGAGACACGTGCTTGTAGTGGGTGACTCAATGAACATGCTTCTAGCCGAGGCTATCCGGTACAATCTTAGGGTAGGCGCGAAGAACCAGGAATCCCGAGTCCAATGGGAAGAGCCGACAGGCTACTGCCAGCGGTACCGAAACGCAACACAGTTAGTAAAGCTTGTTAACAACAAGGGCTGCTGGACTGTTCATGCCTGTGCCGACCTCGGCTTTTCTGTCCGGATTTCCTTTGTCCGGGATTATTACCTAAACTCCACAGAAGACGTGAACGATTTCCTATTGGATAGGAGCTTCAAGGAGACTTGGATGAATGAGGTTGTACCGATGAACGTGTCGATACTGGTTTTGAACCGGGGGGCCCACTACCGTCACAACGCCAGGTTTGAGCGGCAGTTGCGGCCTACTCTGCTGGCGCTCCGAAACTCCCACCCTGACCTGCTCATGATCGTCCGAAACACGCCGCCCGGGCATCTCAACTGCTCGCTGCATGACAAGCCGCTTTCCGAGAAGCTTCTGGACCTTCCGGAAGGCAAATGCTGGCACTGGAACAGGTTTGCGGAGCAAAATAGGATTGTGAGGTGGCTGACGGAGGGCGTGGGAGGGGTGTACATGGATGTGAATGCGTCTGCAGTATGGCGACCCGATGGGCATGTGGATAGGAAGGACTGCCTGCACTACTGCCACCCGGGCCCGGTCGATACATGGGTGCAGCTGCTGTTCAACATGTTGGTGGGGTTGCTCGTACCCCCCGGCTGACATGCTGAAAGAGTCACAGATGCCTCAGAAGGCATGTGGGACTGCCTGCACTACTGCCACCCCGGTCCGGTGGATACCTGGGTGCAGCTGCTGTTCAATATGCTGCTGGGGTTGCTCGTACCCCCCGGCTGACATGCTGAAAGAATCACATGTGGATTCGAAAGGAGGACTGCCTGCACTACTGCCACCCGGGCCCGGTCGATACATGGGTGCAGCTGCTGTTCAACATGTTGGTGGGGTTGCTCGTACCCCCGGCTGACATGCTGAAAGAGTCACAGATGCCTCAGAAGGCATGTGGGACTGCCTGCACTACTGCCACCCCGGTCCGGTGGATACCTGGGTGCAGCTGCTGTTCAATATGCTGCTGGGGTTGCTCGTACCCCCCGGCTGACATGCTGAGGGATTCACATGTGGACACGTGGGTGCAGCTGCTGTTCCACCTGCTGCTGTTCAACCTGCTGCTGGGACTGCTCGTGCCTAGCGGTTGACTTGCTGACTGCTGCTGAGACTGCCTGCACTACTGCCCCCCGGCCCTGTGGACACGTGGGTGGTTGCAGCTGCTGTTCAATATGCTGGTTGGCCTTCTGACGCCTACCGGCTGAGGTGCCTCAGAAGGCATGTGGGACTGCCTGCACTACTGCCACCCGGGCCCGGTAGACACGTGGGTGCAGCTGCTCTTCAACATCCTGGTGGGACTGCTGGTTCGTTGATCCCTAGCAGATGAGATGCTGAGAGAATCAATATGTGGGAGCAGCTGCTCTTCAACTTGCTGGTGGGACTGCTGGTTGGTTGATACATAGAAAGATGAGATGCTGAGAGAATCAATATGTGGGAGCAGCTGCTCTTCAACATGCTGCTGGGGCTGCTCGTGCCCACCGGCTGATTGGTACTTACTGGTAGAAGATGAGATGCTGAGAGTGTTAATACCGTATATTGGTGCAGCTGCTGTTTAACATGCTGCTGCTGGGATAATTGCACCTGTGAAGCACTTTAAATAGCATGTGGGGTGGTGGGTGACTGAGTGCCTGCACTGCTGTCACCCAGGCCCAGTGCACACCTTGATGCAGCTGCTGGATGGCATGGCAGTGACGGCACTTAGCTGCTGATAAACATATAAACCGAGTTACTGAGCTCTGTACAATAGTTTCCCCTTTTTAACATATAACATTTCTAGGTGTGGATGTACCAGTACCAGTAGAAGAGTTCTCAGCCCAATTGGAGACACTGATGGTATTGATATTGTACAGTACAGTTCTCAGAAAACACCAAAACAGGGTCTCTGCTTGTTATCGAACGTTTACAAAAGATCCAACAGCATATTGTACAGTACTTGGGACCACGTATCCACCGGCCCTGGCTGACAATAACGAGTACAATCCCTTCCCACATGCCCATCCGATCTAAGCGCAGTCATATAATCTAGATCCACAAACACCCCCCCAACCATCTCCACCAGTCCCTTAGCAATCCCATTCTGCACCTCCCTCCCATCCCCATTATCACCATCCGCAAGCGGAGACTTTATCACCTCTTTTACTGGCTTCCAGTGCTTCCAGCAGTTGGTGTGCGCAGCAGGGGAGCTTATAAAGAGGATGAGCAGGTCAGGGTAGCTCTGCCGCAGCGCCAGCAGAGTGGATCGCATTTGCCGCTCAAACTGATAATCAGGGATGGAGTGAGCCCCTCGGTTCAACACCACTATCGACACGCCCTGCGCTGCTATCTCATCCATCCACGACTCTGTAAACTTCTTACTCTCTATCCACTCGTTCCCTGTTGCTCCTGCTCCTGTGGAGTAATTCCCACTCAGATAATCGTCTTGTATAAAATGCAACCGAAACGGCTTCGCTAGGACACGTTTACTCTGCTCCTCCTCGCCTTCCTCTCCACTGCTCAGCAAACTCCGCCGCCCGCTCTTTCTCCCTTTCGACTTCCCACCTGCCCGCTCCTCTGCCGGGAAAACTTTAGAAACTGATCCTGCGCCAGAGTCCCTCTGTTTTGCACCCATCTTCACCTCAAGTCCAAAAGCTCCGGCCCCAGACCCCCCTCTCCTGCTCCTTCCGCTTCTGTTACTCACTTGCCTCTCACCCCTCCCCTCGTCCCCATCCTCATCTCCGTCGCCCCTGCCTCTGCTGCTGCTCCTCCCTCTCTCACGAAGCCTCTCCTTCCCTGTATTCTCCACCTTCTCTCTGTCCCCTCTCCCTGCCTCCTCCTCCCTTCCCTCGCTCCTACCCCCGGCCTTCGTGACTCTGCCTGTATATTCATCCTGCTGCAGCAGCTGCTGCTGCTGTTTTCCTTGCCGTGCCGGCTGCTGCTGCTTCCCTTCCTGTACTTGCTGCTCCTCCTCCTCCCTCAGCTCCTGCTGCCGTCCCTTCAGCTCCTGCTGCTGCCCTCCTCCCCCTGGTCGGAAAGAATCCATACTGAGCCCTTCGCCTTCCCTGCTACCAGCGATTGTCCTCTCACGCCCCTCTCCTCGTTGCAAATCCGCCGGTGCTGCTCGCTCCCCGTTCGCACCCTCCTCCTCCTCTTCCCGCTTTCCTCCATCCCCTTTCCGCCCGTTCTGGCTCGAAAACGAGATCGAATCTGGACCGTTCAGTTGCTCCCCGTCGTTATCTGAACCAGGAACGGATTTGTCAGAACCGTTATGGTTCTCCGCGGTATAAGAACTGTCAAGATCGGAGCAGAGGTTAACAGTCCAGCAGCGTGACTGTAACGGTTTCATGGAGGCCTTTCTGAGCCGCTTGCAGTAGGGTGTCGGCTTCTCCCTTATAACGCGGGATGCTGGATCCTTCGCTCCCACCCTTGCATTCTGCCAAATCGATTTTGCCAAATCCATATTACTGGAGTCCCCCACTACAAGCACATTCCTCCCGCCGATAATCTGACAAAACCGCTCAGGATCAAATCTGGCCCATGTGTCACCACACGTGGCGTAATTTCGACCGTCCGTTCGCCGTCCTCCGCCGTCTGCCTCTTCCCCCTCCTCCTCCTGCTGCCCCGGGATTAACCACTCGTACTTGAGCGTGTCTCTTACGCGCCAGCGCTTACGCAGCATCGCTTGGTCGCGCTTCATAGATTCTACCTTCGGTCTCCATTTCGCCATAGCCGGAACGCGATTGATCCTTCCCTGTACGGACTCCATCTGCTCTGCCACCTTATCGGCCCTCTCCATAGAGCGGTTTTTTTCGTCCAGTTTCGCGAACGTGGCATCGCATTCGCTGATTTCGTCAGGCCACGGTAACAACCGAGGAGTGGAGTTATAGGCCCAGCGACCCGCCTTGGATATACACGTGAACTTCTTCCGAAATAGTCGGAGCTTATCCGGAGAATCTAGCGTAGATCCTGGAATCTGGTTCAATCCACTCGGGTGATCCGCATTGCCCGATTCGGCAGTCTCGGAGTCCCCATGGTTTCTATCAATACTGTCCTGTTGTCCGGAAAACGGCAACTCGGTTTCCGATCCTTCTATTTTCGCGTCTGTTTTCGAGCCTCCGAATGTAGTGCCGCCGGATTTCATTTCGCCTTTGGACGACGACCATTCTCGGAGAAGCGCGGATCCTTGGTTAGAATAGATCGAAACGAGCGACGCGCAGCAGAGAATGACGACGGTGACGATGAACAAACAGGCGGTCAGGTTCTCGCCTCGCCTCGCCGCTTCGCGGTAACGATCCCCGCCGCGCGGCGAGCTGGCGCGTCGACGCATGATGCACGGAGGATTCCGCGCATTAGCAAGTGACGAAGAAATGGATTGGATATAACCGGGGGAAACTTAAACGTGATATCAACTACTAATCTAGTCCAAAGTGCTTGCTGCGAGAGCTTCAACACATAAGTACGACATGGCTGGGAACGCCACCTGACTACAGTAATAAAGGCGAATCCTGACGAGAGAAATCGCCTCTACTCGACCACACCCTCCCGCACCAAACCAATCCACTCCCCGCGCTTCCCGTTCACCAACTTACATACCCCGTTATAAGCTGAAACAACTTCGAGAATCAACAGATAGGGGATTTCCAATGGGTGCAGAGAGGTGGAGGTGTGGAAAAGTCGGTGAGCCTTGACTTGATCAAGATTCAGGTGGCAGCTGGGTGAGGAGGGACCGTTGATTCGATTTGCAGCCAAGGTTGGTTTGGCTTGGGTTCTCAGCTCAACATGTCGGTCAGGCCAGCGAAAGCAGGTTACCATCTCATGCGAACAGCACTAGAGTCGGGGCGTACACGTCCGCCTGGTCGTCCGCGATCGTCTGTCTGGTCGTCCGCCGGGTCCTCCCATCCCATACCGGTCCATCGGCATGTTCATCCCAAAGTTGCAATCTCAGCCGGTACACGTGAGTACTGCTCGGGTTTTAGCGGATTCAGAATAGCAAATTGTAAAACTTACACATCACTACCGGTAATTGTGTTGGATCTAAACACACCATCAGATTTTTTTGTTTTGTTTTGTTTTGTTTGTTTGTGTTTCTTTTTTTACCAGGCTCTGGCTTAAAGATGTGAATCCCTTGAATATAATTCATAGAATAATAACATGTACAATGTTCCACCAACAGCCATAGCAGCATGTTCAAGGGCAGCTGCACCTAGGGTAGTCCCATCGGCCCACATGCATTATGAGGCACCTCAGCAGTGTGACACTCTCAGCATCTCAACAGCTTGGCAGCAGCAACCCCAGCAGCAGGTTGACAGGTAGCTGCACCCACATATCCACTAGCCACAGGTGGCAATAATGCAGGCCGTTTATCGCCCACCACCGCACATGCTTTTTGAGGCGCCTCAGCAGTGTGACACCCTCAGCATGTCAGCTGGTGCGCAGCAGCAGCCCCAGCAGCATGTTAAAGAGCAGCTGCACCCACATATTGACACTCCCCATCTCATCAGCTATATATCAGCAACTAGCAGCCCCAGAAGCATGTTGAAGAGCAGCTGCACCCACGTCTACAGGCCTCGGATAGCAGCAGTGTGGGCACTGGGCAGTCAGTCTCACATTTCATCCGTCGGGCACGAGCAGTCCAAGCAACATGTTGAAGAGCAGCTGCACCCACGTATCAACAGGGCCCGGGTGGCAGTAGTGCAGGCAGTCCCTTTGACTCACATGCCCATCAGCTCGCCACACTGCCGACGCATTCACATCCATGTACACCCCTCCCATGCCCTCCGTCAGACTCTTTAGAATCCCATTCTGCCCCGCAAACTTTTCCCAATTCCAGCATTTGCCCTCCGGAAGGTCTAGAAGCTTCTCAGAAAGCGGCTTCTCGTGCGTCCAGCAGTTGGGATGGCCGGGCGGGGTGTTTCGGACAATCATGAGCATCTCAGGGTGGGCGTTCCGGATGGCCAGCAGAGTAGAGTGCATTTGCGGCACAAACATGTGGTCGGGTCTGTAATGAGCCCCTCGGTTCATGACTATAATGGATATATTCATTCGTCCAAGCTCATCTATCCAAGACTCTCCGAAGCTCTTATCCGCCAGGAAATCGTTCACTTCTGAAGTGGAGTTGAGGTAATAATCCCGGACGTACGAAATCCGGACGGAAAAGCCGAGGTCGGCACAGGCGTGAACTGTCCAGCAGGAATGATCTGGATGCCGTGCTTCCTCTGTTGCATTTCGGTACCGCTGGCAGTAGCCTGTCGGATCTTGCCACTGGACCCGAGAGTCCTGGTCCTTGGCGCCTACTCTCACGTTGTACCGGATGGCATCGGCTACAAGCATGCTTATTGAGTCACCCACTACAAGCACGCTTCTCTTATCTAGAAGTTTGCAGAAATTTTCCGGGGAGAACCGTTCCCAAGGCCCGCCGCATCTGCTGCTGCTGCTGTTGCTGCTGCTCCTGTGAGCTTCTAATGTTTCCCCAACCTGCCCCTCTGCATCACTCTCTGGAACCACCCAGCGATACTTAAGAGTCTCTCTTACAGCCCACTGACGTCTAAGAATATCATCCCAACTCTCCAGCTTTTTCAACTTGTCGATCTGCTGCCGAGGAATCTTCTTTCCTCTGTCAATCTCCCCACTAATCTCCTCTATTTGACTCACAACCTTCTTGAACCGCCCCACCAAATGATCCGCGTTTTGAAACGCCAAGTTGCGGGAGTTGTTATTCACATGGCGCAAGTCGCATGCGCTCATCCTGTGCGGCCATGGCAGCAGCCGCGGCGAGTCGTCGTACCACCACTTGCCCTCCCGCCCTATGCAATCAAATTTCTCCCGAAATAGGCGGATCTTATCTGGGGAATCGAGCACGGAGCCTGGGATTCGGGTCCAGAGGCTTGGTGCAGGCTCGGAGAGAGGAGGGTTGGAGGCAGTTTCGGTAGGAGGTTTGGTAGAAGGTTCGGTAGGAGGTTCGGAAGGAGGTTCGGGGGGATTTTCGGTAGGAGGTTGGTTAGGAGGTTCGGTAGGAGGTTTTGCCGGAGACTCGGTAGGTGGTCTGGTAGGAGGTTCAGCAGGATGTTTGGTGGTAGGGTCAGTAAGAGTGTCAGAACTAGGACTGAGAGGAGGGTCGGTAGAATGATTGGTTGGAGGGCTGGTGGGAGAAGTGGAAGGAGATTTGGTGGGAGGTTCGGTAGGAGGATTGGTTGGAGGTTTGGTGGGAGGGTTGGTGGGAAGTTTGGTGGGAGATTTGGAAGAAGGTTTGGTAGGAGGTTCGGACGGAGGATCAGATGGAGGATTGGTGGGAGGGGGAGATACGGATGGAGTGACGCCTGATTCTTCTGAAGAAGATTGTTTTGGCGCCTCAATCAACCGTGACGATGACATATTAGGAGGTTTGGTATGAGGGTCGTTACTAGGAAGGATAGTTGAAAGACTGGTGGGTGGAGGACTGGTGGGAGGGGGGGATCCTGTGCTAGCATCATGGGAGGAAGGCGAAGTCTGTGTGGATGGGTTGGCGACGCTTGATTCTTCTGAGGATGATGATATGTTAGGCGCCTGAGTCAATGGTGACGATGATACGTTAGGCGCCTGAATCAACGGTGACGATGATATGTTAGGCGTCTGAATCAACGTTGACGATGATATGTTAGGCGCCTGAATCAACGGTGACGATGATCTGTTAGGCGCGTCCGGAACTGCTGAGTCTGAGGTAGTGAGGTCTGATGAGAATGCTGTCACAGCAACGCCGGTTGTGCCGCTCACAGGCGAAGGGTCTGCCGGAACTGGAACGCGAGGAGAATCGCTCACAGGCGAAGAATATGCTGGGACTGGATTCACTGGAACGCGAGGCGATTCGCTCACAGGCAAAGAATATGCTGGAACTGAATCCACGGAAACGTTAGGCGAATTGCTCACAGGCGAAGGGTCTGCTGGGAGTGGAAGGGACGCGGCGGACTCGGCGAATTTGGAGGCAATATTTCGAGTCGGGAGAAAGGAGATGCAGTATGTGTACAGTCCAATGAGAGCGAACGCGAGAGCGACAGAAATTGCCGTGCGGGCGTGAACCGTCGAGACTTTCTCGGCTTGCCATTTTTTAGGGTTTGTCGTCACCACGGTCCGTTCAGGTCCTAGAGTCATAGCGGCGCGTTGTTGGCGTATTCAAAAGCCGTCGTTGCACCGTCACTCCGTCGAGACACATGCGAGCTACCATCAGCGAAGGTAGACTAAACGACATGCAACTCCAGATAGCTTACGATGACTCGATGACCTGCTCGGTTCATAACTTTGCTACATGTCGTATGAAAGGCGCAACGGGGAGCATCGTGGTATAATGACATCGCAAAGCAGGGAGCGACGCGTGGGTAGGGGAATATATTCCGAGCACGTGATTTACAAGGTGATTTCGGCAGAACTAAGAAGCTAGAGTGCAGCAGAAAAGGCTCGAGTTGAGAGGGAAGAAAAACGACGAGATGGAATTGCCGACGTCTGAGATGTTTCCCCACCTGATAACCATCAGTTCCCTAGGAACTGCCGACCAAGACCCTCCAGTCCGGAGTAGACGTAGTTATCAGGTAAGGAAATATCTCTGACCACTGTGTAGCGCACACAAAACCGTCGGAAACAACTCAAACCGTCTACCACCCATTTGGTTCTCCCGAATATTGACTGTCACTGAGGTTCCGTTTCGGGGTAACTGCTGAGTGGCATTTGACAAAATTCGTTTTGAAATTCCAGTCATTTTCTCAATGGAGGCGGAAATGGACAAACCGGGGGAGTGTTTCAGGAGTCAGGACTCAGGAGGGCGTGACGCGGAACGCCTCGGCGTTCCGGTGCGTGCTGGGGCGTGCCAGTGTGTGACCGAAGCCGTGGTGATTCGTGGTACCAATTGTTTTTGAACGGTGGAAACCGCAAAGCGCCTTGAATTGACACTGATTCCTAGCGGAGAATAATTCTCCACTGAATGCGGTCAAGGGCTCAAACCGTCTTATACCCATTTGTTTTCTCGAATATCTCGGGCTAGCAATGGTCTCGGTTTCAGAGACGTGTGGGTGGCATTTGACGAACGTCGGCTATCTCGAATTTCCAGTCATTTTTTGACGGCTTGATGACGAAAATGGATGCTGAAACCTCGTTCCGGTAAGAATTAATGTACAGAGTACGTGTGCGAGATTTTGTAGCCAAGTCGTACTCCCTAAATCTGCTGACACCAAATGCTTTCAGGCAGGTGTGCTGTATGATATTATACAGAAAACAAAACGGAATCCTCAATGCCTTGTCAACCCAGACCGAAGTCGGGAAAAGCTTCGCACGATTGAAATCTGCGAATACTCACCACTTTGTTGAACGAGACCTGCTTCTTCAGTCTGCCGCTCCCTCCCAACCCACCACTCCCACTCCCACTCCCACCACCATCCGCCACTGACAAACACGACTTCACAGGGCTCTTGGGAGGAAAGGAACTTTCTGTTTCTGCCGACTCACTTCCCTCAGCCAGAATAACTCCCGACCTGACAGGGCTCTTTAGCTGCGGCACAAGAGGCCTCCTGCTGTCAATACCTCCAGAGCTCCTTACCTGTATAGCAGACTGCGTGTTTTCCAGTGGGAATAACAGCCTACCAGGACTCCTGGTATGTGTGCCTTCTAAGGGGATGCAGTCATCACTCTGCGACCTTGCAAAGTGCCGCGTGTGCGGGTCAATACTTATCAAGTGGTGTGCATTTTGGTGCACCTTTTTCCACTCCTGTGCACCTCCCCCCACTCCTGGAATGTCAATAGAGTAGGAGGCCCTGATGGATGAAGAGGGGGAGACTCGGATGGAGGAGGAGGAGGGGGAAAGCTTTGGGGAACGAGGGGGGAAGCGGGGGGGCTTGGATGGGGAGACGGACGGGGGATTGGGGGAGGAGATGGGGAGGGTGGGGCAGGGGAAAGTGGGGGAAAGGCAGGGGGAGGAGGGGGACTGGGAGGACGAGGTTACAGAGTCTGGTAAATCTGGGTGTATGGTAAGGGGAGGGGGGCGGGGGAAAATGGATGGGGAAGGCCTGTGGTGTTGGCGAGGTGGTGTTGTGCTGCTGCCACTGGACGGTTTCGGAGCGTTCCTGGGTGGTTGCTTTCCCCAACCCGTTCCCCTTTGAGACGCCTCAAAACTACAAGACCTGTGGTGTTGGCCAGTTGGTGTTGCGCTGCCAGGGGACGGTTTTGGAGCGTCCCTAGGCTTGTTTCCCTGAGGTGATTGCTCCCCCCCGATTAGTCCCCCCCCAAACGGCTTCCCCACGCGAACTCCCCTTGCTGCAGCGCCCTTTTCTGATGCGGAAACGCCTCTTGCTGCGCCTTCCAGCTGCACTGGCCACGCCGTCACAACCCCCGCGTCCTTGAGATTATCGTCGCCATTATTGTAACTGTAACCGCCGGGCGCCGTCACGACTCCGTCATGCTTACCGTTGTACTCGTCATAGTCGTCATCGATATGATGGTTGTCGTCTTCATCATAACTGTAACCGTTGCTGACAAGGTTATCGGCAGAGTCGCGGGCATTTTTGGGGCGGAACGAGCCGGAACGACTTTCGGGGGAAGGGGATGTGGCGGAGAAAGCGCGAGGGCCGCCGCGATCTACGGTGGAAGGGGATGTGGCGGAGCCGCGCTCTACGACGGAGCGTGCTCTACGGACGGCGCGGTTGCTCCGAGGCGCGTTACAAGCATAAGGGTGTCTACTAGAGCTTGGCGCTTCGAGCGCTTCGAAAATCTCGAATCCTTGGGAACTCTCGAGGTTCCCGAGATTCTCGAAAGCCATAAAGTCGCGTTCTGTCGCAGACGCGGCTCTGCGGCTGGCGCGACGATCGTGCGAAGGCGGCGGACCGAGGGCGCGATGGCGAGGAGACGAGGTGACGAGGAGGCGAGCGAGTCGCGGTGAGGAGATGAGGTGGCGGCTCGGTCGAGAGCGCGGGGATGGCGCGTGACGAGGTGATCGGGGCGACGCGGGCAGATGGACCGAATGGGGCGCATGAGGCTGTCGTTGAGATGCTGGTGCTGTTGCTGCTTCGCCACCCGCCCCTTCGAATGTTGAAAGCTCCTTTCCTCCTCCTCCTCCTCCCCCTCCTCCTTCTCCTCCCCCTCCCCCTCCCCCTCCCCCTTCCCTTTGAATGTTTTTTGTGCTTCCGCTGGTGCCCTTGGTGCTGTCGCCAGCGCCGCTTCTCTCATCCAAGTGCGACGTCGACCGCGACCGGCGGAAGCGGAAATGGTCGGCGGAAGCCCCGCGCACAGGCGGACGAACACCTGTGGCGGAACCCGGTCGAACACCTGTGGCGGAACCCGGTCGAACACCTGTGGCGGAACCCGGTCGAGCACCTGTTGCTGCTTCGCCACCCGCCCCTTCGAATGTTGAAAGCTCCTTTCCTCCTCCTCCTCCTCCCCCTCCTCCTTCTCCTCCCCCTCCCCCTCCCCCTCCCCCTCCCCCTCCCCCTCCCCCTCCCCCTCCCCCTCCCCCTCCCCCTTCCCTTTGAATGTTTTTTGTGCTTCCGCTGGTGCCCTTGGTGCTGTCGCCAGCGCCGCTTCTCTCATCCAAGTGCGACGTCGACCGCGACCGGCGGAAGCGGAAATGGTCGGCGGAAGCCCCGCGCACAGGCGGACGAACACCTGTGGCGGAACCCGGTCGAACACCTGTGGCGGAACCCGGTCGAACACCTGTGGCGGAACCCGGTCGAGCACCTGAGGCGGAACCCGCGGCGCTTATCTTCCGCGCACTCGTAGCGATTTTCACGCGCGGGCTGAAGAGGCTGAAACAACCGCCGGGAACGTCCGCGCCGGCGTTGCTGTCGTCAGACCGGTAACCGCCGGCGGCGCTGCATTTCCCGACGGCGCTGCTTCCGCGGCGGCGGCGCTGCTTTCCGTGACTGCGCTTTGCGCCATCGCCGCCCGAGATCGTGCTTGCGCCGTCTTTCTTGTCGCGCGAGCCTTTCATAACGCTTGCGCGTTCTGCAGCTGAGCATCCGCTGCGCGCAGGCTTCGCGGAAGCCGCCACCGCCGCCGCATCGTCGCGCCACTGCGCGTCCATCTCGAGCGACGGCGCGGCTTTTCGCCGAACAACTTCCGCGTGCGGGCTGCGCACGGCGGAAAAACCGGCTCCGCGGGGGGTTTCCACCGGAATCACAAGATCTGCGAGGTCGTACCTAGTAGCAGTAGCCTCGTGATCGTACCGATTAGTAGCAGCAGTAAGAACGTGACTGTGGCTGCTACTACCAGTAGTAGGCTCGTTATCGTGGCTACTAGCAGCAGGTACTACTAGCACGAGTCTGCGTGGTTTTTGCCGAACGACGTTCCCAGCCATGACGATGCCGCTCTTCTTGGTCAATGCTACCCTTAGTCGTTCCCCGCGCCGCCGGTAGTAGCGGCAATGTTAGAAGAAGAAAGGAGTCTTTCGAGACTTGAGCTACTCAAAGACGCGCCTATCATGGGCCGTGCAACGGTTGCATGAGCTGACTTCAAAAACAGAAGCTTGAGGCATCTCGCATGACGAGAGAGGGGAAGACTCGTGACGGCTCGGGCCAGTTCGCGCGAAATGGAGACGGAGCTTCTCTGGTCGCTCAGTATAACTTGAACTACCGGTACTGTAGTAGCAGTTAGTCGGGATATTGCTACCTGCGTAGTTCCGCCAGGAAATTCCACGACGGACGGAATTATTGCTGAAGCAACTGGAGGGAAATAGTCGCTGACGGTGACAGGAAATTCTGCGATTGTCCACGGGAGCCCCCGTCGGTTGCCACGATTGCCGCCCGCCATGGCAGCTGCACACCGTCGGCTGTCCGTTGACATTTGCCGTTGACATTGTGGATCGGCGACGGGATTGGCCACCGACTAAGCTAACAAATGATGGCGTGACACAGATCGGATGGGATGCGCGGCAGATGAAACACAAGGAATACAGAGGCGACTCGAAATACCGCACGTTGGTCGTTGTAGCTGTTTCCGTTCGGGACAGAGGCTGCGAGACGAGCAGCTTTTTGCTTCGCATGTAAGCTGATGTAAAAAGAGGTGAGCCGGTGGCGGAACGTGGGAGCCAGAGCGACAAGGAATGGACTGGTTCGAGTCGAGATTCGAGAGGTAAGGGTTTAGTTTAGAGACGGGGAAGATATTTCTGGAGAGGAGAGATGAGAAGAGGTGGGTGGGAGGGACGAGGTTAGGATTTGAAAGGAAAGATAACAATCGGTTTGGATGGGTGAAAGGTGGCGCTGGATGTGATGCAGCTGTGGGGCGGCGAGAAGGGGGTGCGGCTGGGCGGGTGAGGTGCGGAAAGGGCGGTGGGTTGGGGGTGCTAACTTTTTGACGCTCCTATAAGCTACCCATTAAAAACACTTCTTCAAACATTGCTATTTTTCTTAATACCAGAAACAAACTGCCATTTTCCCCCTCAGGCTTACACACAAACCCCAAAACCTTCCTCCCTAAGGCGACTCGGAAACAGAGGGAGGAAAACCGGGCCCGTCCCGAGCAACACTCTCACGGTTCAACCTACCCTCAGGGTCGTGCGAAGGCAAACTTTGAAATTAGGGCGATTTTAGACTCAAGGCTGAGGATTTGTGAATACCAACCAGCCCAGTTATTAGATGAACTGGTATACACCACTCCCAAATATGATTACAAGATTAGCATTAATGAATTAAGATATTGTCAAACCAAGGTTAGGAAGTTCTCCACCAGTGTGAAATCGCCATAGCAAGGGTCAGACCACTCCTACCAACCCGCTTATTCCAGTCTGGATAGGCAGCCATGCAATGAACGTCATCCGTCACAACAAAAGCGGATTTGCTCCTATGAGTTGCACTAGCTCTTGCAACGACATCGTTTATTGTCGTGCGTAATGTAAGCCGATATTGCTCCAAGGATCGTAACACAGGTGCAGAACACACCCTGTTATCCCCCGGAGTCATACACTTGTCAAGTGTGTTGTTGTCTGGGAGTCGAGGCGGGGAAAATGAAATGCCGGTTCCAACTTTATCGTATGTGCTTTGCATAATGAACATTGGTGTAGAAACGTATTGGAGGTTGTATTGTGGGAAAAAGCAGCGCCAAAGCCCCTTGCTGCGCCAGAAAGCTGTTGATGGGGGGACGCCAGAAAACTTCCAATACGTCGCCGGTGAAATAGTGAAAACGTAAGGAACCTAATCTCTTAGCGTGCATGCATAGCTATATGGAAACTATCCGCCATGTATAGCGACGATCGTCACAGGGAAGCTTCCCCGTCACAGGGTCAGCTTCCCCGCTAGGCACGAGCAGCGCGATTCCCGCTAGGCAGCAGCAGCGCGATTCCTGGTAGGCAGCAGCATTTACCTCGCTAGTAGCAGCGCGATCGCGCCACGTAGCCCGCGACCCAGCCCGCAATCTCGCCGCCCAGCCCGCGAACGAGCTCCTAGGCCCGTGATCCAGCCGCGTAGCCCGGTACCTCGCAGCCGAGCCCGTGATCTAGCCGCCTAGTCCGCGATCTCGCCGCGGAGCCCGCGATTTAGCCGCCAGGTTCGCGATTTAGCCGCTTGGCAGCGATCTAGCCGACCAGCCCGTGATCTAGCCGCAGAGCCAGCGATTAGGCCGCCCGCAGCGCCGTTAGGCAGCAGAACTGGCGCCATAGCAGGCTCGTTTCACGTACTGGCAGCAGAATCGCGTCACAGCAGCGAAAAACGCGCCACAGCAGCGAAGTCCACGCCACATCAGCGAAATCTGCGTCACGGCAGCGAAGTCCATGCCACAGCAGTGAGATCCGAGCCATAGCAGCGAGATCCGAGCCATAGCAGCGAGATCCGCGCCATAGCAGTGAAATCCGAGCTATAGCCGCGAGATCCGCGCCATAACAACGTGGTTTGCGCCATAGCAGCAAAAGCCGTGTCTTAGCACCGAAATCCGCCCCTCAGCAACGGAATCCGCGCCATAGCAGCCGCGCCTGGGCCATCGCAGTGAAACCCGCGCCATAAGAGTGTGATCTGTGCCGTAGCAGCGAAGACAGCACCTTTGCAGCGAAACCCGCGCCATAGCAGCACCGTAGAGTAAGAGCAGTAGCAGAGAGTAAGCGAACAAGCCTTAGCCAAATCCTTGAGCCATGGCGGACGACCCGGACCCCGGGGATCCCGGGGGCCGGGTGGGGGGCGGCCTTGACAGCGACGTGACGGGAGCCTTCGGGGGTGAAGGGGGGGTAAGCACAGTAGCAGCTGGTGGGTCGCTCCACCTATTGACCGGTCACAAAAGACGGGGGGGGGCTGAGAGTGCGCTCCAGAGCCCACGCATTCGTCGCCTCCACCACGAAGACCTTCTGTGCCTCTTTGGCAAACCAGCCAAGAGACAGTGTTGTGAAGCAGGCCGTTCGATTTCAGTACTGACATGCGGCCAACCTCTCGAAGACCCTCCCAACACCGGGTCTGACGGCGATTACCCTGTACCTTCGGCCATCATCGGAGAAAGGGGGGGAGCAACAACCGAAAAGGGTCCAGTCGACGAGGCGGCGGTTGTACCACGGGTGGCATCGGAGGTAGCGAGGGCAGCCTGGGAGGAACACCGTAGGCGTTTGCAACAACAGCATGACACTCGCAGACGCTGCCTACCTGTGAGGGCAATGTTGCACGGCGCCGGCTCGGCCGACGACGCAATCCCCCCGGTCGTGCCACGTCTCGCATGGCGGCAGGAGCGGAGGCGCCGGAGTGCGGCGGGGAAAGACAGGCAGCAGGAGCCACTAGTGGGGGGTCAGCGTGACCCGCAGGTGGGCGGGCAGCAGGGGGCCCGGGAGAGGAGCCGGCAGCCGCCGGTGGGGACGGGGCAGCAGGAGCTGCAGAGCGGAGGGCAGCAGGAGCTGCAGAGCGGGGGGCAGCAGCAGCTGCAGAGCGGAGGGCAGCAGGAGCTGCAGAGCGGAGGGCAGCAGCAGCTGCAGAGCGGAGGGCAGCAGCAGCTGCAGAGCGGAGGGCAGCAGCAGCTGCAGAGCGGAGGGCAGCAGGAGCTGCAGAGCGGAGGGCAGCAGGAGCTGCAGAGCGGAGGGCAGCAGCAGTTGCAGAGCGGAGGGCAGCAGCAGCTGCAGAGCGGAGGGCAGCAGGAGCTGCAGAGCAAAGGGCAGCAGGAGCTGCAAAGCGGAGGGCAGCAGCAGCTGCAGAGCGGAGGGCAGCAGGAGCTGCTGAGCGGAGGGCAGCAGGAGCTGCAGAGCGGAGGGCAGCAGCAGCTGCAGAGCGGAGGGCAGCAGCAGCTGCAGAGCGGAGGGCAGCAGGAGCTGCAGAGCGGAGGGCGGCAGGAGCTGCAGAGCGGAGGGCAGCAGCAGCTGCAGAGCGGAGGGCAGCAGCAGCTGCAGAGCGGAGGGCAGCAGGAGCTGCTGAGCGGAGGGCAGCAGGAGCTGCAGAGCGGAGGGCAGCAGGAGCCGGTTTGGGTGTTGGATGTGGAGATGGCGGACGAGGCTTGCACCGATGAGCTGGAATCAAGCCCCATGGAGGGGGAGAATGCCAACCCTGATTCCCCGGACCAAGCGGAAAGGCCCCGAGCGCGGGGCCGGGGCCGGAGGCGACGGGCAACCAAACTGCAGCAGCTGCAGAGCGGAGGGCAGCAGCAGCTGCCGAGCGGAGGGCAGCAGCAGCTGCAGAGCGGAGGGCAGCAGCAGCTGCCGAGCGGAGGGCAGCAGCAGCTGCAGAGCGGAGGGCAGCAGCAGCTGCCGAGCGGAGGGCAGCAGCAGCTGCAGAGCGGAGGGCAGCAGCAGCTGCCGAGCGGAGGGCAGCAGCAGCTGCAGAGCGGAGGGCAGCAGCAGCTGCCGAGCGGAGGGCAGCAGCAGCTGCAGAGCGGAGGGCAGCAGCAGCTGCCGAGCGGAGGGCAGCAGCAGCTGCAGAGCGGAGGGCAGCAGCAGCTGCCGAGCGGAGGGCAGCAGCAGCTGCAGAGCGGAGGGCAGCAGCAGCTGCCGAGCGGAGGGCAGCAGCAGCTGCAGAGCGGAGGGCAGCAGCAGCTGCCGAGCGGAGGGCAGCAGCAGCTGCCGAGCGGAGGGCAGCAGCAGCTGCAGAGCGGAGGGCAGCAGGAGCTGCAGAGCGGAGGGCAGCAGGAGCTGCAGAGCGGAGGGCAGCAGGAGCTGCAGAGCGGAGGGCAGCAGGAGCTGCAGAGCGGAGGGCAACAGCAGCTGCCGAGCGGAGGGCAGCAGCAGCTGCAGAGCGGAGGGCAGCAGGAGCTGCCGAGCGGAGGGCAGCGGCAGCTGCCGAGTGGAGGGCAGCGGCAGCTGCAGAGCGGAGGGCAGCAGGAGCTGCAGAGCGAAGGGCAGCAGGAGCTGCAGAGCGGAGGGCAGCAGCAGCTGCAGAGTGGAGGGCAGCAGCAGCTGCAGAGCGGAGGGCAGCAGCAGCTGCCGAGCGGAGGGCAGCGGGAGCTGCAGAGCGGAGGGCAGCAGCAGCTGCAGAGCGGAGGGCAGCAAGAGCCGGTTTGGGTGTTGGATGTGGAGATGGCGGACGAGGCTTGCACCGATGAGCTGGAATCAAGCCCCATGGAGGGGGAGAATGCCAACCCTGATTCTCCGGACCAAGCGGAAAGGCCCCGAGCGCGGGGCCGGGGCCGGAGGCGACGGGCAACCAAACTGCAGCAGCTGCAGAGCGGAGGGCAGCAGCAGCTGCCGAGCGGAGAGCAGCAGCAGCTGCAGAGCGGAGGGCAGCAGCAGTTGCCGAGCGGAGGGCAGCTGCAGCTGCAGAGCGGAGGGCAGCAGCAGCTGCCGAGCGGAGGGCAGCAGCAGCTGCAGAGCGGAGGGCACCAGCTGCCGAGCGGAGGGCAGCAGCAGCTGCAGAGCGGAGGGCAGCAGCAGCTGCAGAGCGGAGGGCAGCAGCAGCTGCAGAGCGGAGGGCAGCAGCAGCTGCAGAGCGGAGGGCAGCAGCAGCTGCAGAGCGGAGGGCAGCAGCAGCTGCCGAGCGGAGGGCAGCGGGAGCTGCAGAGCGGAGGGCAGCAGCAGCTGCAGAGCGGAGGGCAGCAGCAGCTGCAGAGCGGAGGGCAGCAGAAGCTGCAGAGCGGAGGGCAGCAGCAGCTGCAGAGCGGAGGGCAGCAGCAGCTGCAGAGCGGAGGGCAGCAGGAGCTGCAGAGCGGAGGGCAACGGCAATTGCAGAGCGAAGGGCAGCAGCAGTTGCAGAGCGGAGGGCAGCAGCAGCTGCAGTGCGGAGGGATGGAGCTTGCAAGGCCGTTAGAGGGGGGCATGGAGACGGAGTCTAGCAGGAGGGTCTTGCCGGCGTGTTCGAGTGGAGAGGAGCACCCAGACCCTACATTGACACCCCCGCCCCGCATTCCGTGCGAAACCTGTTATCGCACGTTCACGGAGAGAGGAAAGGCCACACGCCATATGTCGGCCTACAGGGCAGCGGACGCCCAGCGTCGTGCTCAGGCGCTTGGGTTGACCCGCGACGTCACAGATGACTCGGACGGCGAACCCCCGCCACCACGTGATATCAGTGAAGAGGTATGGGCCGCAGTTCCTACATGGGACTGGGAGTCGTTTTTTGGGATCGAATTGGTGCCAGGGAGAATCATGCGTCGTATCCCACAGCGCGCTAGATTGGGGGTGCTTGATGCACTGTCTTGTGTCCTGAAGCGGCTACAGTTAAAGGCAGCAGACGAGGCGGCGTCCTTGGTCTTTTTGGCCTTCCCTCGTCTTATCTTGGGGATGCCAACTGGGCAAGGCCAGGGGCATAGGGCGGCAATCAGGGAGCGGTTGGAGAAGTTTTGGGTCGGGGAGTGGCGGGAGCTGTTTGAGTTGGCGGTGGCGGTAATGCAACCTGCGGCGCGTCCTTTGTCCTTCACCCCCCCCCGAGCATGATCCTGATGCGGTGCGCCTGGCTCGCTGCCGCACAAGGTGCAAAGTGGGAGAATGGAGTCGGGGTTTGGCGTGTCTTACTGCCGGTAGCATCGCTCAGCCCTCTCAGCACATGGTGGACGCGCTGCGAGCGAAACACCCATCGAGCGAGACCGCCATTCCGGAGTGGTTGCAGGAGGAGATAGTTGAGCCTTCCCTTATCCCGCAGCTCTCAGTGGAGGTACTTGGTCAGGCGATCCACTCTGCGGCTAGGGCGTCGGCACCAGGACCGTCGGGGTGGGTGACGGAGCACCTGCGCGACACTTTTCTCTCTGAGCCCGCATACCTGCCTCACCTGCTAGGAGTCTTCACCCAGTGGACCAAGGGAGAGGTAGCGGAGCGCGTGCGACCCTGGCTCACTGCGTCCAACCTTGTGGGCCTGTCGAAGCCGAATGGTGACGTTCGCCCGGTGGCTATAGGCGAGGTGCTCCCCCGCATACTATCTCGGGCCCTATGCATCGTGCTTCGGCCGAAGATGATGTCGCACTTTGCGCCGTGTAACCAGCTAGGAGTCGGATCCAGGTCGGGAGTGGAAGTCCTCGCACATGCCTTTCGTTCTGCCATCTCTACTCACCCGTCATGGTGCGCGCTTCAAATTGATGTGGCGAATGCTTTCAACTCCTTCCGTCGGCGGGAAATGTTTGAAGGACTTCGACAGTCGCCTTTTGCGGGTTTGATCCCATTCCTGCGTGTCTTCTACGGCACTCCTAGCGACCTCTACCTCCGTGCGGGCCCCTTCGTCGAAGCTTTGGCTTCAGAGCGAGGATCGAGGCAAGGGGACCCATTGGGGCCGTTTCTGTTCGCGTTCACACAGCAGCTGGTTATGGAGCCCACCAAACAAGAATTCGCCGACCTACTCTTTCTCAGCTACGCCGATGATACGTACATCTTGGGGCCTAGGGAGCGGGTGCTAGCAGCTTATGAGGTCTTGCGGGAACGACTGGGCGGGCTTGGTCTGGAGGTGCAGCCGCATAAGTGCAAGCTTTGGGAGCGAGGGGTGGACCAGGAGGGAGAGGAGAGGAACGAGACCGTCCCGCCCGGCATGCAGCAAACATGGACGGGGCTCACCGTAGTGGGGGTTCCTATTGGGGAGGAGGAGTGGGAGGTGGCCAGCTTGCGAGGCCGGCTGATGCAGCTGCATGCACCTGTCCCTTGGCTTCCTTTGCTCGACCACCCACAGATTGCGTCCCATCTGCTGGCGATCGCAGTGTCAGCGCGCCCGATTTACCTCACAAGGACGATGCCTCCACGGCCTGAGGTTGTGGAGGCTTTCCGCGACTGGGACACGAAGCTTGAGGATTGTTTTGAGCAGCTGTTTCCAGATAGCACCTGGGATCATGATTCGGCAAGGTCGCAGATGGCCCGTCTACAGCTGCACCTTCCAGCCAGACTTGGAGGGTTTGGCATTCGATCTGCAGCTGACCTTAGCCCTCTGTCGTACGCATGTGGTTGGTGCCAGGCAGTGAGCGATGTGGCTCGGATGGGGGTGGCAGGGGAGGAACGGATGTTTGAGGAGTTTTTCCGCACGCCCGAGGCTACGACCTTGCTGGATCCTTGGTTTGCGAGAGCAGTGGAGCTGCTGCCACAGTCGGTCAGGCAGGAGATGCCACCCCTAGCCTTATGCACCGCTGACCCCCCTGTGCTGCTTTTCCCCACACAACACCGTCGCCTAGCGGTTGAGAGTCTGCAGACTCTTCGGGGTATGGCCCACGACGACGCCACCATGGCCCGTTTGACATCCCTTCAGGGCCCGGGGGCAGGGGCGTGGGTCTCCGCCGTCCCTTCGCACGAAGAGGCTACCTTCACCGCAGCCGAGTGGAGCATCTGTGCGTCCATGTGCCTAGGCCTCCCCATACAGCAGCTGATAGTCGCCGGCAAGTGCGCGTGTGGGTTTGAGTTTGCTGATCCCTCTGACCCGCATCATGCCCTTCGCTGCAAGTACCAGTACGCACCTTCTCGTGTTCACGACGCGGTTAAGTTTGTGGTGGCGAAGATAGCTAAAGGGGCGGGTGGGGTCGTGACCATGGAAGACGACACGTTGCTGCCAGGGAAGAGGGTGGATGTGGCGGTGCGGAGACTGAGGGAGGGGGAGGAGCATGCGCTGGAGGTTAGTGTGGTGGACCCTATCTCGTTGTCCGCGCAGCACCATGGACAGATTGGTCGCAAGGTGGGTTTTGCCGCTAGAGAGAGGGAAAAGCGGAAGGCGGCGGACTACAAATTGCTTCTGCAGCGACATAGGGGAGTGCAGTTTACACCTCTCATTGCTGAGACATGGGGTTGCCTGGGGGGGAGTTTTGGGCGGTGGCTTAAGAAACAGGGCGACGCGCAGATTGAGGTAGCGAAGACGAAAGGGGCGGCGAGAGCTACGGGGAAAGGTTTCTCGGCTTACTTGCTTGGATCACTTAAAGCGGCCATAGGTGTGGCTTTGCAGCGGGCTCAGGCGCGTGTGATCTTGTTGCGCGCGGCGTCGATGATGAGAGGCCCAGAGGCTGTTTCGGTGGAGCGGGAGGATTTTGAGGAGGAGATGGGATGGGATGCTCCGTGGGCGGATGCGCCCTATTTGGTGGACATGCGGGTTTAGAGGGTGGGTTTAGGTGAGGGGGGTGGGGGGTTTGGTTAGATGGGGCGTATTGTTGGGGTGTCTCGTTGGGGTGTCTCGTTGGGGTGTCTCGTTGGGGGTATCTCGTTGGGGTGTCTTTTGGGGTTCCTTATGTGCTGTTCTACTGGGGTGTTCTTGAGGCTGCGTTTTCCGTTTTTCTTTCATTTAAAACTGAAAAAGATGGTTTTACACTGAAGAGGTAACCACTTGTGATTTGAACGCAGTGGCCGAGAACTGCAGTGCCGTGTTCAACCTACCCTCAGGGTCGTGCGAAGGCAAACTTTGAAATTAGGGCGATTTTAGACTCAAGGCTGAGGATTTGTGAATACCAACCAGCCCAGTTATTAGATGAACTGGTATACACCACTCCCAAATATGATTACAAGATTAGCATTAATGAATTAAGATATTGTCAAACCAAGGTTAGGAAGTTCTCCACCAGTGTGAAATCGCCATAGCAAGGGTCAGACCACTCCTACCAACCCGCTTATTCCAGTCTGGATAGGCAGCCATGCAATGAACGTCATCCGTCACAACAAAAGCGGATTTGCTCCTATGAGTTGCACTAGCTCTTGCAACGACATCGTTTATTGTCGTGCGTAATGTAAGCCGATATTGCTCCAAGGATCGTAACACAGGTGCAGAACACACCCTGTTATCCCCCGGAGTCATACACTTGTCAAGTGTGTTGTTGTCTGGGAGTCGAGGCGGGGAAAATGAAATGCCGGTTCCAACTTTATCGTATGTGCTTTGCATAATGAACATTGGTGTATAAACGTATTGGAGGTTGTATTGTGGGAAAAAGCAGCGCCAAAGCTCCTTGCTGCGCCAGAAAGCTGTTGATGGGGGGACGGCAATGGTTACGACTAAAGTTGGAGCACGAGGTAAACAATAAAGAAGAGTGGAAGGATTGAAAGGACGAGAGATAGAGAGAGAGAGAGGGAATGAAGTGAGGAAAAGGGAAAGGAGTGAGATAAAGGATGAATGGGACTTGAAGAGAAAGCAGAGTGAACGGCAAGTGTATTGCCTTGAACATACCTGGCGACTGTCGTCGTCAGCAGCAGCAGCAGCAGCAGCAGCAGCAGCAGCAGCAGCAGCAGCAGCAGCAGTAAAGGAATGGAACTGAAACAATGCCAGAATCACTCACCATTTGAAATAATGCCTCCAGCTTACCCGTACGACAGTCGTCGTCAGCAGCACGATGCCTCGAAAGCTGTACTGCCCGCTGATGTCAGGGGTGTCTACGGGAGGAGCGTGCAAGGAGCCGGGAGTGGAAATGGAGGGAGGGGAGAGAGGGAGCAAGAGAGGACAAGGCAGGGAGGGTCAGCATCCACATTCGCTCACAATGCCTCGAAAGCTGTACTGATTGTTAATGTCTGGGGTTTCTGGGGGAGGGGGGAATGATAAAACAAGAGAATGGAAGGGAGGAAACAGTGAGCAGAAAACGAGAAGGAATGCCCATGCCGGTGATGTACAGTCTGAACCACCAACCTGTTAATAAAAATGAAAACACATATAACCCTGTACAACTTCAAAACTATATATTTCTCTAGATTTCTGGGTGTACATACCCATGAAGAATCCAGCGTCCATGAGGCATTTGACTTTGGCGGTGCGAGGGCATCACATGCCATCGACACTGCCACGGCAAGCCAATGGGACCCCAGCTTTTGGACCCCAGCTTTTGGACCCCAGCTTTTGAACCCCGGCTTTTGAACCCCGGCTTTTGAACCCCAGCTTTTGAACCCCGGCTTTTGAACCCCAGCTTTTGAACCCCGGCTTTTGAACCCCAGCTTTTGAACCCCAGCTTTTGAACCCCGGCTTTTGAAACCCAGCTTTTGAACCCCAGCTTTTGAACCCCGGCTTTTGAACCCCAGCTTTTGAACCCCGGCTTTTGAACCCCAGCTTTTGAACCCCGGCTTTTGAACCCCAGCTTTTGAACCCCAGCTTTTGAACCCCGGCTTTTGAACCCCGGCTTTTGAACCCCGGCTTTTGAACCCCAGCTTTTGAACCCCGGCTTTTGAACCCCAGCTTTTGAACCCCGGCTTTTGAACCCCAGCTTTTGAACCCCGGCTTTTGAACCCCAGCTTTTGAACCCCGGCTTTTCAACCCCGGCTTTTGAACCCCAGCTTTTGAACCCCGGCTTTTGAACCCCAGCTTTTGAACCCCGGCTTTTGAACCCCAGCTTTTGAACCCCGGCTTTTCAACCCCGGCTTTTGAACCCCAGCTTTTGAACCCCGGCTTTTGAACCCCAGCTTTTGAACCCCGGCTTTTGAACCCCAGCTTTTGAACCCCAGCTTTTGAATTAGGCTTTTGAACCCCAGCTTTTGAACCCCGGCTTTTAAACCCCAGCTTTTGAACCCCGGCTTTTCAACCCCGGCTTTTGAACCCCAGCTTTTGAACCCCGGCTTTTGAACCCCGGCTTTTGAACCCCAGCTTTTGAACCCCGGCTTTTGAACCCCAGCTTTTGAACCCCGGCTTTTGAACCCCAGCTTTTGAACCCCGGCTTTTGAACCCCAGCTTTTGAACCCCGGCTTTTCAACCCCGGCTTTTGAACCCCAGCTTTTGAACCCCGGCTTTTGAACCCCAGCTTTTGAACCCCTGCTTTTGAACCCCAGCTTTTGAACCCCGGCTTTTGAACCCCAGCTTTTGAACCCCAGCTTTTGAACCCCGGCTTTTGAACCCCGGCTTTTGAACCCCAGCTTTTGAACCCCGGCTTTTGAACCCCAGCTTTTGAACCCCGGCTTTTGAACCCCAGCTTTTGAACCCCAGCTTTTGAACCCCGGCTTTTGAACCCCAGCTTTTGAATTAGGCTTTTGAACCCCAGCTTTTGAACCCCGGCTTTTGAACCCCAGCTTTTGAACCCCGGCTTTTGAACCCCAGCTTTTGAACCCCGGCTTTTGAACCCCGGCTTTTGAACCCCAGCTTTTGAACCCCGGCTTTTGAACCCCAGCTTTTGAACCCCGGCTTTTGAACCCCAGCTTTTGAACCCCGGCTTTTGAACCCCAGCTTTTGAACCCCGGCTTTTGAACCCCAGCTTTTGAACCCCGGCTTTTCAACCCCGGCTTTTGAACCCCAGCTTTTGAACCCCGGCTTTTGAACCCCAGATTTTGAACCCCGGCTTTTGAACCCCAGCTTTTGAACCCCGGCTTTTCAACCCCGGCTTTTGAACCCCAGCTTTTGAACCCCGGCTTTTGAACCCCAGCTTTTGAACCCCGGCTTTTGAACCCCAGCTTTTGAACCCCGGCTTTTCAACCCCGGCTTTTGAACCCCAGCTTTTGAACCCCGGCTTTTGAACCCCAGCTTTTGAACCCCGGCTTTTGAACCCCAGCTTTTGAACCCCGGCTTTTCAACCCCGGCTTTTCAACCCCGGCTTTTGAACCCCGGCTTTTGAACCCCAGCTTTTGAACCCCGGCTTTTGAACCCCAGCTTTTGAACCCCGGCTTTTGAACCCCGGCTTTTGAACCCCGGCTTTTGAACCCCGGCTTTTGAACCCCGGCTTTTGAACCCCGGCTTTTGAACCCCGGCTTTTCAACCTCGGCTTTTGAACCCCGGCTTTTGAACCCCAGCTTTTGAACCCCGGCTTTTGAACCCCAGCTTTTGAACCCCGGCTTTTCAACCCCAGCTTTTGAACCCCGGCTTTTGAACCCCGGCTTTTGAACCCCGGCTTTTGAACCCCGGCTTTTGAACCCCAGCTTTTGAACCCCGGCTTTTGAACCCCAGCTTTTGAACCCCAGCTTTTGAACCCCGGCTTTTCAACCCCGGCTTTTGAACCCCAGCTTTTGAACCCCGGCTTTTGAACCCCGGCTTTTGAACCCCAGCTTTTGAACCCCAGCTTTTGAACCCCGGCTTTTGAACCCCAGCTTTTGAACCCCGGCTTTTGAACCCCAGCTTTTGAACCCCGGCTTTTCAACCCCGGCTTTTGAACCCCAGCTTTTGAACCCCGGCTTTTGAACCCCAGCTTTTGAACCCCGGATTTTGAACCCCAGCTTTTGAACCCCGGCTTTTCAACCCCGGCTTTTGAACCCCACCTTTTGAACCCCGGCTTTTGAACCCCGGCTTTTGAACCCCAGCTTTTGAACCCCGGCTTTTGAACCCCAGCTTTTGAACCCCGGCTTTTGAACCCCAGCTTTTGAACCCCGGCTTTTGAACCCCAGCTTTTGAACCCCGGCTTTTCAACCCCGGCTTTTGAACCCCGGCTTTTGAACCCCGGCTTTTGAACCCCGGCTTTTGAACCCCGGCTTTTGAACCCCGGCTTTTGAACCCCGGCTTTTCAACCTCGGCTTTTGAACCCCGGCTTTTGAACCCCAGCTTTTGAACCCCGGCTTTTGAACCCCGGCTTTTGAACCCCAGCTTTTGAACCCCGGCTTTTCAACCCCAGCTTTTGAACCCCGGCTTTTGAACCCCGGCTTTTGAACCCCGGCTTTTGAACCCCGGCTTTTGAACCCCGGCTTTTGAACCCCGGCTTTTGAACCCCAGCTTTTGAACCCCGGCTTTTGAACCCCAGCTTTTGAACCCCGGCTTTTCAACCCCGGCTTTTGAACCCCAGCTTTTGAACCCCGGCTTTTGAACCCCGGCTTTTGAACCCCAACTTTTGAACCCCAGCTTTTGAACCCCGGCTTTTGAACCCCAGCTTTTGAACCCCGGCTTTTGAACCCCAGCTTTTGAACCCCGGCTTTTGAACCCCGGCTTTTGAACCCCAGCTTTTGAACCCCGGCTTTTGAACCCCAGCTTTTGAACCCCGGCTTTTGAACCCCAGCTTTTGAACCCCGGCTTTTCAACCCCGGCTTTTGAACCCCACCTTTGAACCCCGGCTTTTGAACCCCGGCTTTTGAACCCCAGCTTTTGAACCCCGGCTTTTGAACCCCAGCTTTTGAACCCCGGCTTTTGAACCCCGGCTTTTGAACCCAGCTTTTGAACCCCGGCTTTTGAACCCCAGCTTTTGAACCCCGGCTTTTCAACCCCGGCTTTTGAACCCCGGCTTTTGAACCCCGGCTTTTGAACCCCGGCTTTTGAACCCCGGCTTTTGAACCCCGGCTTTTGAACCCCGGCTTTTCAACCTCGGCTTTTGAACCCCGGCTTTTGAACCCCAGCTTTTGAACCCCGGCTTTTGAACCCCGGCTTTTGAACCCCAGCTTTTGAACCCCGGCTTTTCAACCCCAGCTTTTGAACCCCGGCTTTTGAACCCCGGCTTTTGAACCCCGGCTTTTGAACCCCGGCTTTTGAACCCCAGCTTTTGAACCCCGGCTTTTGAACCCCAGCTTTTGAACCCCGGCTTTTGAACCCCAGCTTTTGAACCCCGGCTTTTCAACCCCGGCTTTTGAACCCCAGCTTTTGAACCCCGGCTTTTGAACCCCGGCTTTTGAACCCCAGCTTTTGAACCCCAGCTTTTGAACCCCGGCTTTTGAACCCCAGCTTTTGAACCCCGGCTTTTGAACCCCAGCTTTTGAACCCCGGCTTTTGAACCCCGGCTTTTGAACCCCAGCTTTTGAACCCCGGCTTTTGAACCCCAGCTTTTGAACCCCGGCTTTTGAACCCCAGCTTTTGAACCCCGGCTTTTCAACCCCGGCTTTTGAACCCCACCTTTTGAACCCCGGCTTTTGAACCCCGGCTTTTGAACCCCAGCTTTTGAACCCCGGCTTTTGAACCCCAGCTTTTGAACCCCGGCTTTTGAACCCCAGCTTTTGAACCCCGGCTTTTGAACCCCAGCTTTTGAACCCCGGCTTTTGAACCCCAGCTTTTGAACCCCGGCTTTTCAACCCCGGCTTTTGAACCCCACCTTTTGAACCCCGGCTTTTGAACCCCGGCTTTTGAACCCCAGCTTTTGAACCCCGGCTTTTGAACCCCAGCTTTTGAACCCCGGCTTTTGAACCCCAGCTTTTGAACCCCGGCTTTTGAACCCCAGCTTTTGAACCCCGGCTTTTCAACCCCGGCTTTTGAACCCCGGCTTTTGAACCCCGGCTTTTGAACCCCGGCTTTTGAACCCCGGCTTTTGAACCCCGGCTTTTGAACCCCGGCTTTTCAACCTCGGCTTTTGAACCCCGGCTTTTGAACCCCAGCTTTTGAACCCCGGCTTTTGAACCCCGGCTTTTGAACCCCAGCTTTTGAACCCCGGCTTTTCAACCCCAGCTTTTGAACCCCGGCTTTTGAACCCCGGCTTTTGAACCCCGGCTTTTGAACCCCGGCTTTTGAACCCCAGCTTTTGAACCCCGGCTTTTGAACCCCAGCTTTTGAACCCCGGCTTTTGAACCCCAGCTTTTGAACCCCGGCTTTTCAACCCCGGCTTTTGAACCCCAGCTTTTGAACCCCGGCTTTTGAACCCCGGCTTTTGAACCCCAGCTTTTGAACCCCGGCTTTTGAACCCCGGCTTTTGAACCCCGGCTTTTGAACCCCAGCTTTTGAACCCCAGCTTTTGAACCCCGGCTTTTGAACCCCAGCTTTTGAACCCCGGCTTTTGAACCCCAGCTTTTGAACCCCGGCTTTTGAACCCCGGCTTTTGAACCCCAGCTTTTGAACCCTGGCTTTTGAACCCCAGCTTTTGAACCCCGGCTTTTGAACCCCAGCTTTTGAACCCCGGCTTTTCAACCCCGGCTTTTGAACCCCACCTTTTGAACCCCGGCTTTTGAACCCCGGCTTTTGAACCCCAGCCTTTGAACCCCGGCTTTTGAACCCCAGCTTTTGAACCCCGGCTTTTGAACCCCAGCTTTTGAACCCCGGCTTTTGAACCCCAGCTTTTGAACCCCAGGCACACTCCTGAAGTGGAACTAGGCCATGGCATCACATGCCATCGACACCGCTATAGCGCCCATAAGCCCATGTGCAATGCCAACACACTCACCCATGAAGAATCCAGCGTCCATGAGGCATCTGACTTTGGCCAAGGGTGGGCAAGCATGTGTGTGCGCAAGGGTTTCTTGATTGCGAGTAATACTATTAAAAAGGCCAACACACTCACCCATGAAGAAGCCAGCGTCCATGAGGCATTTGACTTTGGCGGTGCGAGGGAAGTGGAACTGAGCCATGGCATCACATGCCATGGACACAGCTATAGCGCCAGCAGAGCAGCCTGTAAGGAGGACGGAATCCGCTCGCTGCATGCCCTTGTTGTTGAGATCTGAGAGGAGGGAACGTAGAGGGATAAAGGTTGAATATGTCGTGTTGTGTGTGTGTTATATGTGATACTATATGTGAGCTATAGAAGTAGCGGAGCAGCCTGTAAGGAGGACAGAATCGGAATTGGTTCGCTGCATGCCCTTGTTGTTGAGATCTGAGTGGAGGGAGCATGGATTTGGAGGGAAAGGAGGGGGGTTGAAGGGTGGAGTGGAAAGACCATGTATATTGTGTGTGTGGTGTATTTGATAATTTTTATGTTTAGCCTTAGCGGAGCAGCCTGTAAGGAGGACGGAATCCGCTCGCTGCATGCCCTTGTTGTTGAGATCTGAGAGGAGGGAACGTGGGGTTGGTTGGTGGTGAAAGGGGGAGATGGGTTGGAGGAAGGCAATGTGGGTTCAGTGGGATAGGGGAGCGTGGGGGAGCAATGAATATACCTCCTTACAACACATTCGCACCCCTGATTTTCTATCGAGAATCTTCAATTGTGACTCACACATATATTGCTTAAAGCCCAAAGCCCGAATTACAAAGTCAAAAGCAAACTGGTGACACTGTGCCTCCCGCACCTTCCTCTGCCGAACCACGTCGAGGGATCCCCACCTGCTTGATTACCATGCGTTGGCCTGTGCGAGTTTCGACAAGCCCAGAATGAGTCTTGCAGCACAACCCCTTCGAAAATACGAGCACGCAGGGGTAGGCTATTAGGAAAGCCCAGCCTACGTGCTTGTAATTCGGGTTTCCAAATCGACGTCAGTCTCTGCCCATGCTCTCCCGCTGTTCCCAATCTCTTTACCGATGAGAGGAAACCCCGCAATCTGTGTATTTTTCCCGAGCGCCGCGACAAAGATCGGCGGAAGTGGAAATCGCGCAGACGACATTTCCCCTGCAGAGACAAGGTTATTGGGGGAAATAGTCCCGTGGACGAGCCTTGCGCGGCGTACGGCGGATAGGAGAGGGCGTTAGGCACGCGCAGTAGTGCGTTGTTCCGCGCACGGCGGAACCACGCGCGTTGAGAGATCTATCGGGCGCTGTAGGCCGGGCCGGAGGGATGGTAGCGCGGGGGCGGAGGTCGAAAGGGGGAGGGCGAGGGTTGTTGCCGGCAGACGGCGATAAATCTAACCAGTCCTCACATCTGCTATCCCGAATATCCAGTCTAACCTAGATTGAATAACTCACTCGACAGTGCAGCCGCTCCCTTCATCAAACTTCCCTTGCCCCCCAACAGTCGCAGTGAAATTTGATTCCGACTTGCATGAAGCAAGGTGGCCAGCAGCGCCGTGCTTTCCAATTTCCGCGCTAGCGCGCACCTCCCCACCATCGCAGCGCGATCTCAACTTCTTGAATGCAATGTGCTGCTGCCGCGTAAGATCCGCCGGTTGCCCTCCCTTGTTCCCGTCGCTCTCCCTTCCCGTCGCTCTCCCTTCCCGTCGCTCTCCCTTCCCGTCGCGCTCCCTTCCCGTCGCCCCGTGGGCGCCCCTCTGCCTCCCTTCCCGTCGCCTTCCCTTCCCGTCGCCTACTTCCCCTGCTGTTCGGCCTGTCGAGTGACTTAGGCTGTGCCCAAAAGTGATGACAGTTTGGTGGCGTGACGGTAATTCAGCAAAGGCATTGACTTTCCAGTTTGGGGCGGTTGCTTGGGGCCCGGTGTTGCGATTCACTTTGCTTTCGCCCATTCTTTTCGTGAACCATTGCGTTCGCTTTTGTTCCGAACCATTCCCCCAACCTCCTCCCGAACTTAGGTTTTACCGAGTTGACCAGCTTTGAGTAATTCGGGGTTTGGCCTTTAAAGCTGTCGCCTACATACCTCCTGCGGGAGGCCTAGGTTTATCACTTGAAAACACGGTTGCACTGAGCTTCGCTCCAACCTTGAGTGGCGAGGTGGAGTTACTGCACCCTGACAGCACAACCTTTCCTCTGAAAATTGGGCGAAACAGGATTGGCTTCTAAATTTCGCGCCATTCTGCTCCCCAACTCGGATTGGTTGCACGTGTTGGCGAAATCGCCTCGCCAGTTCTGTTTGAAACATTCGCCTGCTCATTTCTGGAAAAGAGTCATTTCGTTCCCCAATCAGCATGCGTCCTAGGGTGTGCACCCAAAATACCCCCCGAAAATACATTTTCGTATGTAGACCGCAGCTTTGATAAGCTGCAAACAAATTAAACGCACCTCCCAGAATCGAGTTCAGAATCGGTCGTCCGGAGAGATAGTACGGTTGAGAGTGGTCGTAGAGCATTTTCCCCTTCACCCCGGCGAATACACCCCCGTCGCAATACAGCACGACCACCGTGTTCCAGGAATAGAAGAGCGGGTTCTCCGACGAATCACCGCTCAGCATGCCCTGAAACCCCGCCCCCATGCTGTCAAGCTGGTTGGGAGGGATGGGGGTGTGTTGGGCGTTAGCGGGAGAGAGAACGCATATAGCACACAGTGTGAGAGAGGGAGGATACGCCTCCGTCGCAATAAAGCACGACCACCGTGTTCCAGGAATAGAAGAGCGGGTTCTCTGACGAATCGCCACTCAGCATGCCCTGAAATCCCGCTCCCATGCTTTCCAGCTGGTGGTGGGGAATATGCAGGAAAGATGGGAGTGGGGGGGAGGACCTTTAGTACACAGTGAGAGAGAGAGAGAGAGAGAGAGAGAGAGAGAGAGAGAGAGAGAGAGAGAGAGAGAGAGAGAGAGAGAGAGAGAGAGACCTATGGGTACCCCTCGCCCGGGGTGTTGGCGTTCCTGCGGCAACAGGCGACCTATGGGTACCCCTCCTCCTACGAGGCCGCCAAGCTGCTGACGGAATACCGCCAGCGCTGGAGCGTGTGCCTCCAGAAGGCGCAGGCCAACGCCCTCCGCTGCAAGACCAACGAAGCCCTTGCAGCGGACGAGCTGGGAGTGCGGGGGCCCTTTGCCCCCCTTAGTGAGGGCCAGCTGTACCAGCTGATCGAGTCCCCGTTCGACCACTAGGGTCGGACAGAGAGGGGCGGGAGTGGGTAGGAGGATGTGTGTTAGGTTAGTTTGGCTTGTTGCTTGTTTGCTTGTGTTTTGCATATTCCTGTGTACCCCCCCACTGACTAATACAAGGACCATTCGAGAGAGAGAGAGAGAGAGAGAGAGAGAGAGAGAGAGAGAGAGAGAGAGAGAGAGAGAGAGAGAGAGAGGAGGCCTACATCGTGTACGGCTCCGCCCCCTCCATCTCAAGCATCGAGCGCATGCACGCCGATACCGCAAGAAGGAGATGCGCCGACGACTGTAGCGTGTCCAAGGGGGTCCCGGCTTGAGCAGCCCCTACAAGATCCCCCACGTGGCGGGGGAAAGTACGGGCTAAGGGAGCTACCCCGGCGGGCGCTTCCGACACGGGTGCCAACGGCGACTCGAGCGATTCTGCCAAAGTCACGCAGGATCCTCGGGACCCTGGACCGAAACTGCTCGGAAAGCTCCGCGTGGCCCCACACACCGCCAGCTGCAGGTTCGCCACCACCTCGCACGCCTCCGCCAGGTTCAGAATCCGGCACATGGTCAGCATGGGGTCCTTCCCCGCGCGAGTGGGGGGAGGTGCAGTCAGCGCTTCGCGCGGAAACGCCGTCGGCCAGCCAGGAGTCCGGCCAGCAGTTAAGCGCGGCGCAGAGAAGCCGGGAACCTGACGGGGGGTGCGGAACTGAGCCCTCCCCTCACGCGCGGGCTGATATTCGCGCAGTGTCGGCGCGCGCAGCGGAGCAACCTGGCTGGGGTCCGCGGCGAAGGGGGGACCGTTGGTCACCTCAATGTGGACGTGAGTCGGCGCCCCACTCGCCCGGGCCTGCCTCACCACCTCCACGAACGTGTCCGCGGCGCGATCGAGGGCAGGATCGCCCTGGTGGCCATTCCCCCCCCGCCCTCCGCCATTCCGCCGGCCACGCCGTCCCCCGGAACCAGCCGAATGTGGACGCGGGGAGGACTGCTCGCGGCGACCCGAATCCCAGCGACGCCCAGGCGACCCCCTTCCCCGCGTCGCCGGAGATCGCCGCGGAGCGTTGCGCGGGGGATCGCGCTCGGGGTGAGCGCGGGCCTGCCCGACCACGAGGGGATGGGCGACGAGGGGAGCGAGGACGCGCGGGGGAGCGCTGATCCCCCCCCCCGCGCTGATAGTGTTCGCGGTGCTCAGGGGAAGGGCGGCGAGGAGAGGGCTGCCGAGGAGGCTGACGTGGAGGCGAGCGCCCGCGCTCCTGCCGCGGCTGACCGGCCGGGCGGTTCGACGCAACACGTGCAGGCGCCCACGAATACTCCGGCGAGGTTGGGCGCGCGGCAGGCTGATGGGGAAGAGTTTGCACCCGCTCGAAGCGGCGGACAGGCTCGCTTGCGGAGGGGTGCGCGAGGAGGCGCGGACGAGGCCCGGCAGGCGCAGGCTCCGGCAGCGCGCTCTCCACGGATCCCTCCAGCTCCGGATCCCGTCTCGCGGATGGGTCCATCACCCCCGATCGCACCGCAGCCGACGCCAGCGCGCCGACAACGCGACAACGAAGTGGCCGCGGCGCCGCAAACAGAGCGCGAAGGAGCTGCAGTGGGAAGAGCAACGCGCGGAATACGCGTGGGACGCGGCAGCCGCCGCGGACGAAGGGGAAACGAGCGAGGACGAAGGGGAGGTGGAACACGGGTTTCAAACAGGCGCCGCACCGGTGCAAGCGGCTACGCGAGAAACGCGGAAAGGCAGATACGAAACGGCGCAGAGGGCGGCGAGGATCCGCCTGGCGAGGAGGCAGAAGAGGAAGTGGAGAATGAGGGAAGTGACGGGGGTGACCCCGTTTTTAACCCTGAAAGAGAGGGGATGTTGGGTGCAGAAGCCGAGGAGGACGAGGATGAGTTGGAACTTCTGCTTCGGGGAGAGGAGCTCGCCAGACCAAATGTCCGAGGCGAACCTGCCAGCCGAGCCACAGCCGAAGGAGCGGGCCAAAGTCCAATCCCAGGCCGAGCCGCATCTGCAATTCCAATACCCAGAAATCGGACCGCGAGGCAGAACCGAGCCACCCCCAACAATGCGGTTACCACCACTCCAGCCAATGCCACGGCCCCAACGCCCGCCACCCCCGACCCAATCATCAGTGCTGACGACCTAGCAGGCCGTCTGGACCTTTTCGCAGACGTCGCCAACTGGGACCTCTGCCCGCTGCGCGACAGCAGACAGCCACCCCTTGCCCGCCACCCACCCCGCCCACTTCGCGAATCCTTCGCGATATGCCTGCTGACGCCACTACTGCACCTGGCGAAAAACCCGGATTCCATCGCAGGCTGGAAGCTGCTGATGTTCCTCCCGCGCATCCTGCTGCGCACCTCGTCAGCACGCACACCTGACTGGAAAGCCATGGGTGCAAGGCTGACACGATTTCGCCAAGGTCAGTGGCGCAACCTGTACGACGAGGCAGCTGACGCGGTTACCAGCAACCCCCAACCACGACACGTACCTGACGACACTGACAAGCTCTCGCGGGCCGAAGGCTTGGCGAAACGGGGGAATCTGGCGAAATCACTACAGACTCTGACTGCCACGCCAGTCTGCACGCCGAGCGCTGAAGTACTCAACGCGCTCAAAGCCAGACACCCAGACGCCGCCACGCCCATACCTTCCTGGGTGCTCGACTTCGCCCCAGAGAACGTCCCTGCCATCGCTGCCCGGGACTTCAGGCGACTGCTGGCAAAATGCCCCAACGGAGTGGGTGCTGGGCCATCAGGCACCACCTTTGAGCACCTCAGAGATGCAGCCCTTGGGAACGGGGACGTTTTCCTGCAGTTGCATGCACTTACCAACACGGCACTCTCTGGAAAGCTGACGGCGGACGTGGCGGAACTCCTAACAGCGTCACGACTGCTCGCCTTCTCGAAACCAAACGGTGGAACGCGGCCGATAGCAGTAGGCGAATGCCTACTACGCCTCGTTGCCAAGGCGGCCCTTTTCCTAGCCGCACCAGCGGCGCGCGAGCACTTCACCCCGCTACAGTTCGGAGTAGCAATCGCGGGAGGAATAGAGGCGGCAATTCACACTGCACGCACCTACCTGGAGGAATTCCCAGGAGCGACGGCGCTGCAGATTGACCTGGCCAACGCCTTCAATGCAGTCGAGCGCGCGGCAGTGTTCGAGGGCTTGAAAGGCACCGACCTCGAGGTCTTAGTGCCCCTCGTTCGCTTCTCTTACGGCAACCCATCGACGCTCTACCTCGACCATGACTTCGGAGCAGAACCCCTTAGGAGCGCGCGGGGTGTTCGTCAGGGGGACCCGCTGGGACCCATGCTGTTTGCAGCCAGCATTCACCCCTGCCTCGTCCAATCGGCGGCGGCACATCCGGAGGTGGTGTTTCTGGCGTATGCAGATGACATCACCCTGCTGGGGGAGGCGGCCAACTGCACGGCAGCTTTTGCACACCTCACGGAAGCCCTACGACTCCATGGGCTGGCCCACAACCCCTCGAAGTGTGAGGCGTGGTCCGCAGCTGCGCTCGACCCCTCCACCCTACCTGCCGGCATCACGATATCACAAGACGGAGTCCGCGTCCTAGGCAGCCCCGTCGGCCCCCCCACAGGTTGCGCGTCCAGAGTTCGCGAGCGCCTCGCAGCAGCGGCCGAACCTCTCGCGCTCCTCACCCAGATGGACCCCCAACTCTGCCTGCTACTACTCACCCGCTGCGTGAGCCGCCGCGCCTCGTTCCTGGTCCGAGCCACGCCCCCCGAAGCCCTTCCGCTGGAGGAGTGGTCGGCCTGGGGGGAACAACTGCTCCACACCTACCTGGCCGCGGCACACACAAACATCCCTAGGGATCGGGCAGAGAGGGACAGAATCTGGCACCAAGCCGCACTGCCTGCGTCCCTAGGAGGCCTCGGCATTACTAACCCTGCGGTGGAAGGGAGATTCGCCTACCTGGCGTCAGTAGTGTCGGCCTCCCACCTGCTACGCTCCTTCGGCGACGCGGCAAACCCGGCCCTGGCAGGACTGCTGCCGCTGATGGACGCTGACGGCGATTCCACCTCCCTCCTCCCGCGACGCCTCGCAACCCTGGAAGCCGAGCTGCCGCCAGACGGAATAGAGGCCCTGCAAACTGGGAGACAAAAGCCTAACGGGCCAAAACTGCAGCAAGCCCTCTCCCTCGCGGTGCACACCGCCCGCTAAATCCGACTGCTGGACAGCTCGCGGAACATGGATCTGAACCCACTGTTTGGCCACACACAGAGATTACAGTCCCTCCTAGGCCCGGGGGCGGGGGATTGGCTGCTTGCCATCCCCCTGATCTCTTCCCTCCGCCTCGGACCCTCCCAGTTCTCCACCGCGGCTTCCTTCCGCCTGGGACTGCCCTTACCTGTGCCGAGACGCTGCAACTGCAGATACCGCACCACCTTCCCGGACGATCGTCTGCCGAACCACTTGATGCGGTGTGAGAAAGGGGGGGGGGGAGAATTGGCACACACAATGCCCTGCGCGACGAGTGCGCGAAGATAGCGGCTGAAGCGGGATTCACGGTGCACAAGGAGACAACGGCATATTCACCGGTCGAAAACCTCAAAGCGGATATCTCTATCCGCCATCCCGACACCGGTGCAGTGTGGATCTGTGACATCACCGTCACAGACCCCGTCTCCCACCAGGACGAGTACGCGCGTAAGGCCCCCGGATGGGCGGCTAGGATGCAAGCGGACAAGAAGGAGACAAAATACGCCGGGAGGAGCCCGTGGGTGGGTTTCTACGCCATGGCCGTAGAGACCTATGGCTACACCTCACCTGGTGTCCTGGATTTCCTTCGCAGCTGCGCGGAACTAGCGGCAAAGCGGCGGTTTAACGCCTCCCCAAAGTCGAGGGAGGTGGCGAAACTACTTACCGAGTACCGCCAGCGATGGAGCGTGACCCTGCAGAGAGCCCAAGCCAACGCCCTCAGGGATAAGACCCATGAGGCTCTTACCGCGGATGCGCTAGGCCTGCAGGGACCGTTCACCCCACTGAGCGAAGGCCAGCTGTACCAACTGATAGAGGACCCCTCCGGCCACTAGGGCCGGGAGGGAAAGGGGGCGGCGGTAGTGGTGTTAGGATAGGAGATTGCACCTGTGGCTTTGTTGTGTGTGGCTCGCTACCTTACCCTGTGTGTACCTTGATGATATTAATACGACGGACCGTGAGAGAGAGAGAGAGAGAGAGAGAGAGAGAGAGAGAGAGAGAGAGAGAGAGAGAGAGAGAGAGAGAGAGAGAGAGAGAGAGAGAGTACACATGACTTTCAAATACAAGGACCGTTCGAGGGAAGGCACTACTAATGCAATACAGCGCAACACCGTGTTCCAGGAATAGAAGAGCGGGTTCTCTGAAGAGCCGCCACTCAGCATGCCCTGAACTCCCACTCCCATGCTTTCAAGCTGGTGGGGGGAAAAGGTTGAAAAGGACGAGTGGGGGAGAATGGGGGGTTTGTTGGGGGATTATCGCCACTCGGCATGCCCTGAAACCCCGCTCCCATGCTTTCCAGCTGCTGGGGGGGAAAAGGTAGAGTGGAGCGAGGGCTTTAAATACAGACTGAGCGGAAAGCAACCCTTTCGTCACAATACAGCACGACCACGGTGTTCTATGAGTAGACGACTTTTGAGGCGCCTCAACACAGCACTTTTCAAAAGTCAATACAGCACGACCACGGTGTTTTATGAGTAGAAGAACAAATATTCTAACAAATCACCACTCAGCGTTCCCATAATTCCCTGAAGAACGGAATCTTTGACTGACAGACTGACTGACTGCTGACTGACCGACTGACCGACCGACCGACCAACCGGCTGACAGACTGACCACCCGGTAACGGCACTCACCGAATTCTCAAACCCTGGATCTCCCGGCGTGGGCCAGCCCTTGTTTGAGCCCAGGTCTGTGTCGGCCTGTAGGCGGCACTGACTAACTTTAGTGACTGACTACCTTGACTGACTGACTTGACTGACTTGACTGCATTGACTGACTTGACTGCCTTGACTGACTTGACTGACTTGACTGCCTTGACTGACTTGACTGCCTTGACTGACTTGACTGCCTTGACTGACTTGACTGCCTTGACTGACTTGACTGCCTTGACTGACTTGTCTGCCTTGACTGACTTGACTGCCTTGACTGACTTGACTGCCTTGACTGACTTGACTGCCTTGACTGACTTGACTGCCTTGACTGACTTGACTGCCTTGACTGACTTGACTGCCTTGACTGACTTGACTGCCTTGACTGACTTGACTGCCTTGACTGACTTGACTGCCTGGTAACGGCACTCACGTTGGTCTCGAAGCCCGGATCCCCCGGCCTGGGCCAGCCTGTAGTTGATCCCAGGTCTGTGTCAGCCAGTAGCTGGCACTGACTGACTGACTGACTGACTGACTGACTGACTGACTGACTGACTGACTGACTGACCGACTGACTGAACAACTGGTAACGGCACTCACGTTGGTCTCGAAGCCCGGATCCCCCGGCCTGGGCCAGCCCTTGGTGGATCCCAGGTCTGTGCTGACCTTACCTGGCGCCGGCACGTACCGACAGCACCGGCACGTACCAACCAGCACCAGTTAGCATCGGTACTCACGTTGGTCTCGAATCCCGGATCCCCCGGCCTGGGCCAGCCCTTGGTGGAGCCCAGGTCTGTGTCAGCCCGAAGGCGACACTGACTGGGGGAGAGGCACCAGCGCCCGCCCTAGTGGGGGAGTGGGAAGGAATGAGGAATGGGAAAGCGTGAAGGAGGGGCCAGGTGTGGTCCAGCCTGTTTGAGGTTGATTTTGAGAATTCTCAAAATCAACCTCAAACAAAAAGGGGCCAGGTGTGGTCCAGCCTGTAGTTGAGCCCAACTCTGTGTCGGCCCGAAGGCGACACTGACTGGGGGAGAGGCACCAGCGCCCGCCCTGTGTGGTGGGAGGGACATGCAGGAGAGAAGAGGTGGGAAGGAGGAGAGGGAAGGAGGGGAGGGAAAGAGGGGAGGGAAGGAGGAGAGGGAAGGAGGGGAGGGAAGGAGGAGAGGGAAGGAGGAGAGGGAAGGAGGGGAGGGAAGGAGGAGAGGGAAGGAGGAGAGGGAAGGAGGAGAGGGAAGGAGGAGAGGGAAGGAGGAGAGGGAAGGAGGAGAGGGACGGAGGGGAGGGAAGGAGGAGAGGGAAGGAGGGGAGGGAAGGAGGAGAGGGAAGGAGGAGAGGGAAGGAGGGGAGGGAAGGAGGAGAGGGAAGGAGGAGAGGGAAGGAGGAGAGGGAAGGAGGAGAGGGACGGAGGAGAGGGACGGAGGAGAGGGAAGGAGGAGAGGGAAGGAGGAGAGGGAAGGAGGAGAGGGAAGGAGGAGAGGGACGGAGGAGAGGGACGGAGGAGAGGGAAGGAGGAGAGGGAAGGAGGAGAGGGAAGGAGGAGAGGGAAGGAGGAGAGGGACGGAGGAGAGGGACGGAGGAGAGGGAAGGAGGAGAGGGAAGGAGGAGAGGGAAGGAGGAGAGGGACGGAGGAGAGGGAAGGAGGAGAGGGAAGGAGGAGAGGGACGGAGGAGAGAGAAGGAGGAGAGGGAAGGAGGAGAGGGACGGAGGAGAGGGAAGGAGGAGAGGGAAGGAGGAGAGGGAAGGAGGAGAGGGAAGGAGGAGAGGGACGGAGGAGAGGGAAGGAGGAGAGGGAAGGAGGAGAGGGAAGGAGGAGAGGGACGGAGGAGAGGGACGGAGGAGAGGGAAGGAGGAGAGGAAGGAGGAGAGGGAAGGAGGAGAGGGACGGAGGAGAGGGAAGGAGGAGAGGGAAGGAGGAGAGGGACGGAGGAGAGGGAAGGAGGAGAGGGAAGGAGGAGAGGGACGGAGGAGAGGGACGGAGGGGAGGGAAGGAGGAGAGGGAAGGAGGGGAGGGAAGGAGGAGAGGGACGGAGGAGAGGGACGGAGGAGAGGGACGGAGGAGAGGGAAGGAGGAGAGGGAAGGAGGAGAGGGAAGGAGGAGAGGGAAGGAGGAGAGGGAAGGAGGAGAGGGACGGAGGAGAGGGAAGGAGGAGAGGGAAGGAGGAGAGGGAAGGAGGAGAGGGAAGGAGGAGAGGGACGGAGGAGAGGGAAGGAGGAGAGGGAAGGAGGAGAGGGAAGGAGGAGAGGGACGGAGGAAAGGGAAGGAGGAGAGGGACGGAGGAGAGGGAAGGAGGAGAGGGAAGGAGGAGAGGGAAGGAGGAGAGGGAAGGAGGAGAGGGACGGAGGAGAGGGAAGGAGGAGAGGGACGGAGGAGAGGGAAGGAGGAGAGGGAAGGAGGAGAGGGATGGAGGAGAGGGACGGAGGAGAGGGAAGGAGGAGAGGGAAGGAGGAGAGGGACGGAGGAGAGGGAAGGAGGAGAGGGAAGGAGGAGAGGGACGGAGGAGAGGGAAGGAGGAGAGGGAAGGAGGAGAGGGAAGGAGGAGAGGGAAGGAGAGAGGGACGGAGGAGAGGGAAGGAGGAGAGGGAAGGAGGAGAGGAAGGAGGAGAGGGAAGGAGGAGAGGGAAGGAGGAGAGGGAAGGAGGAGAGGGACGGAGGAAAGGGAAGGAGGAGAGGGACGGAGGAGAGGGAAGGAGGAGAGGGAAGGAGGAGAGGGAAGGAGGAGAGGGAAGGAGGAGAGGGACGGAGGAGAGGGAAGGAGGAGAGGGACGGAGGAGAGGGAAGGAGGAGAGGGAAGGAGGAGAGGGAAGGAGGAGAGGGAAGGAGGAGAGGATGGAGGAGAGGGACGGAGGAGAGGGAAGGAGGAGAGGAAGGAGGAGAGGGACGGAGGAGAGGGAAGGAGGAGAGGGAAGGAGGAGAGGGACGGGGAGAGGGAGGAGGAGGGAGAGGGAGGAGGAGAAGGGAGAGAGAGGGAAGGAGGAGAGGGAAGGAGGAGAGGGAAGAGGAGAGGGGAGAGAGGAAGGAGGAGAGGGAAGGAGAGAGGGAAGGAGGAGAGGGAAGGAGGAGAGGGAAGGAGGAGAGGGAAGGAGGGAGAGGGAAGGAGGAGAGGGAAGGAGGAGAGGGACGGAGGAGAGGGACGGAGGAGAGGGAAGGGGAGAGGAGAGGAAGGGAAGAGGAGAGGGATGGAGGAGAGGGACGGAGGAGAGGGAAGGAGGAGAGGGAAGGAGGAGAGGGACGGAGGAGAGGGAAGGAGGAGAGGGAAGGAGGAGAGGGACGGAGGAGAGGGAAGGAGGAGAGGGAAGGAGGAGAGGGAAGGAGGAGAGGGAAGGAGGAGAGGGACGGAGGAGAGGGAAGGAGGAGAGGGAAGGAGGAGAGGGAAGGAGGAGAGGGGACGGAGGAGAGGGACGGAGGAGAGGGAAGGAGGAGAGGGAAGGAGGAGAGGGAAGGAGGAGAGGGACGGAGGAGAGGGAAGGAGGAGAGGGAAGGAGGAGAGGGACGGAGGAGAGGGAAGGAGGAGAGGGAAGGAGGAGAGGGACGGAGGAGAGGGAAGAGGAGAGGGAAGGAGGAGAGGGACGGAGGAGAGGGAAGGAGGAGAGGGAAGGAGGAGAGGGAAGGAGGAGAGGGAAGGAGGAGAGGGAAGGAGGAGAGGGAAGGAGGAGAGGGACGGAGGAGAGGGAAGGAGGAGAGGGAAGGAGGAGAGGGAAGGAGGAGAGGGATGGAGGAGAGGGACGGAGGAGAGGGAAGGAGGAGAGGGAAGGAGGAGAGGGACGGAGGAGAGGGACGGAGGAGAGGGAAGGAGGAGAGGGAAGGAGGAGAGGGAAGGAGGAGAGGGAAGGAGGAGAGGGACGGAGGGAGGAGGGAAGGAGGAGAGGGACGGAGGGAGAGGGAAGGAGGAGAGGGAAGGAGGAGAGGGAAGGAGGAGAGGGAAGGAGGAGAGGGAAGGAGGAGAGGGAAGGAGGAGAGGGAAGGAGGAGAGGGAGGAGGAGAGGGACGGAGGAGAGGGAAGGAGAGGACGGAGAGGGAAGGAGGAGAGGGAAGGAGGAGAGGGACGGAGGAGAGGGAAGGAGGAGAGGGAAGGAGGAGAGGGACGGAGGAGAGGGACGGAGGGGAGGGAAGGAGGAGAGGGAAGGAGGAGGGAGGGAAGGGAGGAGGACGGAAGGAGGAGAGGGACGGAGGAGACGGGAAGGAGGAGAGGGAAGGAGGAGACGGAAGGAGGAGAGGGACGGAGGAGAGGGAAGGAGGAGAGGGACGGAGGAGAGGGAAGGAGGAGAGGGAAGGAGGAGAGGGAAGGAGGAGAGGGAAGGAGGAGAGGGACGGAGGAGAGGGAAGGAGGAGAGGGACGGAGGAGAGGGAAGGAGGAGAGGGAAGGAAGAGAGGGAAGGAGGAGAGGGACGGAGGAGAGGGAAGGAGGAGAGGGACGGAGGAGAGGGAAGGAGGAGAGGGACGGAGGAGAGGGAAGGAGGAGAGGGAAGGAGGAGAGGGAAGGAGGAGAGGGAAGGAGGAGAGGGAAGGAGGAGAGGGAAGGAGGAGAGGGAAGGAGGAGAGGGACGGAGGAGAGGGAAGGAGGAGAGGGAAGGAGGAGAGGGAAGGAGGAGAGAAGGGAGGAGAGGGAAGGAGGAGAGGGAAGGAGGAGAGGGAAGGAGGAGAGGGACGGAGGAGAGGGAAGGAGGAGAGGGAAGGAGGAGAGGAAGGAGGAAGAGGGAAGGAGGAGAGGGACGGAGGAGAGGGAAGGAGGAGAGGGAAGGAGGAGAGGGAAGGAGGAGAGGGAAGGAGGAGAGGGACGGAGGAGAGGGAAGGAGGAGAGGGACGGAGGAGAGGGAAGGAGGAGAGGGAGGAGGAGAGGGAAGGAGGAGAGGGAAGGAGGAGAGGGAAGGAGGAGAGGGAAGGAGGAGAGGAAGGAGGAGAGGGAAGGGAGGAGAGGGAAGGAGGAGAGGGACGGAGGAGAGGGAAGGAGGAGAGGGACGGAGGAGAGGGGAGAGGGAGGAGGAGAGGGAAGGAGGAGAGGGAAGGAGGAGAGGGACAGAGGAGAGGGAGGAGAGAGGGACGGAGGAGAGGGAAGGAGGAGAGGAAGGAGGAGAGGGAAGGAGGAGAGGGAAGGAGGAGAGGGAAGGAGGAGAGGGAAGGGGAGAGGGAAGGAGGGAGGGAAGGAGGAGAGGGAATGAGGAGACGGAAGGAGGAGAGGGACGGAGGAGAGGGAAGGAGGAGAGGGACGGAGGAGAGGGAAGGAGGAGAGGGAAGGAGGAGAGGGAAGGAGGAGAGGGAAGGAGGAGAGGGACGGAGGAGAGGGAAGGAGGAGAGGGAAGGAGGAGAGGGAAGGAGGAGAGGGGAAGGAGGAGAGGAAGGAAGAGAGGGAAGGAGGAGAGGGAAGGAGGAGAGGGAAGGAGGAGAGGGAAGGGAGGAGAGGGAAGGAGGAGAGGGAAGGAGGAGAGGGAAGGAGGAGAGGGAAGGAAGGAGAGGGAAGGAGGAGAGGGAAGGAGGAGAGGGAAGGAGGAGAGGGAAGGAGGAGAGGGAAGGAGGAGAGGGAAGGAGGAGAGGGAGGAGAGGGAAGGAGGAGAGGGAAGGAGGAGAGGGAAGGAGGAGAGGGAGGAGGAGAGGAGGAGGAGAGGGAAGGAGGAGAGGGGAAGGAGGAGAGGGAAGGAGGAGAGGGAAGGAGGAGAGGGAAGGGGAGAGGGAAGGAGGAGAGGGACGGGGAGAGGGAAGGAGAGAGGGACGGAGGAGAGGGAAGGAGGAGAGGGAAGGAGGAGAGGGAAGAGGAGAGGGAAGGAGGAGAGGGACGGAGAGAGGGAAGGAGGAGAGGGACGGAGGAGAGGGAAGGAGGAGAGGGAAGGAGGAGAGGGAAGAGGAGAGGGAAGGAGGGAGGAGGACGGAGGGGGAGGGAAGGAGGAGAGGGAAGGAGGGGAGGAAGGAGGAGAGGAAGGAGGAGAGGGAAGGAAGGCGGAGGGAAGGAGGAGAGGAAGGAGGAGAGGGAAGGAGGAGAGGGAAGGAGAGAGGACGGAGGAGAGGGGACGGAGGAGAGGAAGGAGGGAGAGGGAAGGAGGAGAGGGAAGGAGGAGAGGGAAGGAGGAGAGGGACGGAGGAGAGGGAAGGAGGAGAGGGAAGGAGGAGAGGGACGGAGGAGAGGGACGGAGGGGAGGGAAGGGAGGAGAGGGAAGGGAGGGGAGGGAAGGAGGAGAGGGGACGGAGGAGAGGGACGGAGGAGAGGGAAGGAGGAGAGGGAAGAGGAGAGGGGAAGGAGGAGAGGGAAGGAGGAGAGGGACGGAGGAGAGGGAAGGAGGAGAGGGACGGAGGAGAGGGGAAGGAGGAGAGGGAAGGAGGAGAGGGAAGGAGGAGAGGGAAGGAGGAGAGGGAAGGAGGAGAGGGAAGGAGGAGAGGGAAGGAGGAGAGGGAAGGAGGAGAGGGAAGGAGGAGAGGGACGGAGGAAGAGGAAGGAGGAGAGGGACGGAGGAGAGGGAAGGAGGAGAGGGAAGGAGGAGAGGGAAGGAGGAGAGGGAAGGAGGAGAGGGAGGAGGAGAGGGAAGGAGGAGAGGACGGAGGAGAGGAAGAGGAGAGGAGGAGGAGAGGGACGGAGGAGAGGGACGGAGGAGCGGGAAGGAGGAGAGGGAAGGAGGAGCGGGAAGGAGGAGAGGGAAGGAGGAGAGGGACGGAGGAGAGGGAAGGAGGAGAGGGAAGGAGGAGAGGGAAGGAGGAGAGGGAAGGAGGAGAGGGAAGGAGGAGAGGGACGGAGGAGAGGGAAGGAGGAGAGGGACGGAGGACGAGGGAAGGGAGGACGAGGGAAGGAGGAGGAGGGGAAGGAAGAGAGGGAAGGAAGGAGAGGGAAGGAGGAGAGGGAAGGAGGAGAGGGAAGGAGGAGAGGGAAGGAGGAGAGGGAAGAGGAGGAAGAGGAGAGGACGGAGGAGAGGGAAGGAGGAGAGGGAAGGAGGAGAGGGAAGGAGGAGAGGGATGGAGGAGAGGGACGGAGGAGAGGGAAGGAGGAGAGGGAAGGAGGAGAGGGGACGGAGGAGAGGGACGGAGGGGAGGGGAAGGAGGGGAGAGGGAAGGAGGAGAGGAAGGAGGAGAGGGAAGGAGGAGAGGGGACGGAGGAGAGGGACGGAGGAGAGGGAATGAGGAGAGGGAAGGAGGACGAGGGAAGGAGGAGAGGAAGGAGGAGAGGGACGGAGGAGAGGGACGGAGGAGAGGGAAGGAGGAGAGGGAAGGAGGAGAGGGAAGGAGGAGAGGGACGGAGGAGAGGGAAGGAGGAGAGGGAAGGAGGAGAGGGACGGAGGAGAGGGAAGGAGGAGAGGGAAGGAGGAGAGGGACGAAGGAGAGGGAAGGAGGAGAGGGAAGGAGGAGAGGGAAGGAGGAGAGGACAGGAGGAGAGGGACGTGAGGAGAGGATAGTGAGGAGAGGGAAGGTAGAGAGGGAAGGAGGAGAGGGACGGAGGAGAGGGACGGATGGAGAGGGAAGGAGGAGAGGGAAGGAGGAGAGGGAAGGAAGGAGGAGAGGGAGAGGAGAGGAAGGAGGAGAGGGAAGGAGGAGAGGGAGGAGGAGAGGGAAGGAGGAGGAAGGAGGAGAGGACGGAGGAAGAGGGAAGGAGGAGAGGAGGAAGGAGAGGGAGGAGGAGACGGAGGAGGAGGGAACGGAGGAGAGGGACGGAGGAGAGGGAAGGAGGAGAGGGACGGAGGAGAGGAGGAGAGGGAAGGAGGAGAGGGAAGGAGGAGAGGGAAGGAGGAGAGGGAAGGAGGAGAGGGACGGAGGAGAGGAAGGAGGAAGAGGGAACGGAGGAGAGGGAAGGAGGAGAGGGAAGGAGGAGAGGGAAGGAGGAGAGGGGAAGGAGGAGAGGGAAGGAGGAGAGGGAAGGAGGAGAGGGAAGGAGGAGAGGGAGGAGGGAAGAGGGAAGGAGGAGAGGGACGGAGGAGAGGGAAGGAGAGAGGGACGGAGGAGAGGGAAGGAGGAGAGGGAAGGAGGAGAGGGACGGAGGAGAGGGAAGGAGGAAGAGGGACGGAGGAGAGGGAAGGAGGAGAGGGACGGAGGAGAGGGAAGGAGGAGAGGGAAGGAGGAGAGGGACGGAGGAGAGGGAAGGAGGAGAGGGACGGAGGGGAGGGAAGGAGGAGAGGGAAGGAGGGGAGGAAGGAGGAGAGGGAAGGAGGAGAGGGAAGGAGGAGGGAGGGAAGGAGGAGAGGGAAGGAGGGGAGGGAAGGAGGAGAGGGAAGGAGGAGAGGGAAGGAGGGGAGGGAAGGAGGAGAGGGAAGGAGAGAAGAGGGAGAGGAGGAGAGGGAAGGAGGAGAGGGAGGAGGAGAGGACGGAGGAGAGGGACGGAGGAGAGGGAAGGAGGAGAGGGAAGGAGGAGAGGGAAGGAGGAGAGGGACGGAGGAGAGGGAAGGAGGAGAGGGAAGGAGGAGAGGGAAGGGGAGAGGGAAGGAGGAGAGGGAAGGAGGAGAGGGAAGGAGGAGAGGGACGGAGGAGAGGGAGGAGGAGAGGGACGGAGGAGAGGGAAGGAGGAGAGGAATGAGGAGAGGGAAGGAGGAGAGGGAAGGAGGAGAGGAAGAGGAGAGGGAATGAGGAGAGGGAAGGAGGAGAGGGAAGGAGGAGAGGGAAGGAGGAGAGGGACGGAGGAGAGGGACGGAGGAGAGGGAAGGAGGAGAGGGAAGGAGGAGAGGGAAGGAGGAGAGGGAAGGAGGAGAGGGAAGGAGGAGAGGGACGGAGGAGAGGGACGGAGGAGAGGGAAGGGAGGAGAGGGAAGGAGGAGAGGGAAGGAGGAGAGGGAAGGAGGAGAGGGACGGAGGAGAGGGACGGAGGAGAGGGAAGGAGGAGAGGGAAGGAGGAGAGGGAAGGAGGAGAGGGACGGAGGAGAGGGAAGGAGGAGAGGGAAGGAGGAGAGGGACGGAGGAGAGGGAAGGAGGAGAGGGAAGGAGGAGAGGACGGAGGAGAGGGAAGAGGAGAGGGAAGGAGGAGAGGGACGGAGGAGGGACGGAGGAGAGGAAGGAGGAGAGGGAAGGAGGAGAGGGAAGGAGGAGAGGGACGGAGGAGAGGGGAAAGGAGGAGAGGAAGGAGAGAGAGGGAAGGAGGAGAGGAAGGAGGAGAAGGACGGAGGAGGAGAGGGAAGGAGGAGAGGGAAGGAGGAGAGGGACGGAGGAGAGGGCAGGAGGAGAGGGAAGGAGGAGAGGGAAGGAGGAGAGGGAAGGAGGAGAGGGAAGGAGGAGAGGGACGAGGAGAGGAAAGGAGGAGAGGGAAGGAGGAGAGGAAGGAGGAGAGGAAGGAGGAGAGGACGGAGGAGAGGGAAGGAGGAGAGGGATGGAGGAGAGGAGAGGATGAGGGACGGAGGAGAGGGAAGGAGGAGAGGAAGGAGGAGAGGGACGGAGGAGAGGGAAGAGGAGGAGAGGGAAGGAGGAGAGGGAAGGAGGACGAGGGAAGGAGGAGAGGGACGGAGGAGAGGAAGGAGGAGAGGGAAGGAGGAGAGGGACGGAGGAGAGGGAAGGAGGAGAGGGAAGGAGGAGAGGGAAGGAGGAGAGGGAAGGAGGAGAGGGAAGGAGGAGAGGGACGGAGGAGAGGAAGGAGGAGAGGGAAGGAGGAGAGGGACGGAGGAGAGGGAAGGAGGAGAGGGAAGGAGGAGAGGGACGGAGGAGAGGGAAGGAGGAGAGGGAAGGAGGAGAGGGAAGGAGGAGAGGAAGGGAGGAGAGGGAAGGAGGAGAGGAAGGAGGAGAGGGAAGGAGGACGAGGGACGAGGAAGAGGGACGGAGGAGAGGGAAGGAGGAGAGGAAAGAGGAGAGGGACGGAGGAGAGGGACGGAGGAGACGGAAGGAGGAGAGGGAAGGAGGAGAGGGACGGAGGAGAGGGGGGAAGGAAGGAGGAAGGACGGAGGAGAGGAAGGAGGAGAGGGAAGGAGGAGAGGGACGGAGGAGAGGAAGGAGGAGAGGGAAGGAGGAGAGGGACGGAGGAGAGGAAGGAGGAGAGGGAAGGAGGGAGAGGGAAGGAGGAGAGGGAAGGAGGAGAGGGAGGAGGAGAGGGAAGGAGGAGAGGGACGGAGGAGAGGGAAGGAGAGAGGGAAGGAGGAGAGGGAAGGAGGAGAGGGAAGGAGGAGAGGGAAGGAGGAGAGGGAAGGAGGAGGGGAAGGAGAGAGGGACGGAGGAGAAGGGACGGAGGAGAGGGAAGGAGGAGAGGGAAGGAGGAGAGGGAAGGAGGAGAGGGAAGGAGGAGAGGGACGGAGGAGAGGGGAAGGAGGAGAGGACGGAGGAGAGGGAAGGAGGAGAGGAAGGAGGAGAGGGAAGGAGGAGAGGAAGGAGGAGAGGGAAGGAGGAGAGGGACGGAGGAGAGGGAAGGAGGAGAGGGACGGAGGAGAGGGAAGGAGGAGAGGGAAGGAGGAGAGGGAAGGAGGAGAGGGAAGGAGGAGAGGGAAGGAGGAGAGGGAAGGAGGAGAGGGAAGGAGGAGAGGGAAGGAGGAGAGGGAAGGAGGAGAGGGAAGGAGAGAGGAAGGAGGAGAGGAAGGAGGAGAGGGAAGGAGGAGAGGGAAGGAGGAGAGGGAAGGAGGAGAGGAAGGAGGAGAGGGAAGGAGAGAGGGAAGGAGGAGAGGGAAGGAGGAGAGGGGACGGAGGAGAGGGAAGGGAGAGGGACGGAGGAGAGGGAAGGAGGAGAGGGAAGGAGGAGAGGGAAGGAGGAGAGGAAGGAGGAGAGGGAAGGAGGAGAGGGAAGGAGGAAGGAGGGGAAGGAGGAGAGGGAAGGAGGAGAGGGAAGGAGGAGAGGGAAGGAGGAGAGGAAGGAGGAGAGGGAACGGAGGAGAGGGAAGGAGGAGAGGGAAGGAGGAGAGGGAAGGAGGAGAGGGAAGGAGGAGAGGGACGGAGGAGAGGGAAGGAGGAGGAAGGAGGAGAGGAAGGAGGAGAGGGAAGGAGGAGAGGGAAGGAGGAGAGGGACGGAGGAGAGGGAAGGAGGAGAGGGACGGAGGGAGGGAAGGAGGAGAGGGAAGAGAGAGGGAAGGAGGAGAGGAAGGAGGAGAGGAGGAGGAGGGAAGGAGGAGAGGGAAGGAGGGGAGGGAAGGAGGAGAGGGACGGAGGAGAGGGACGGAGGAGAGGGAAGGAGGAGAGGGACGGAGGAGAGGGAAGGAGGAGAGGGACGGAGGAGAGGGAAGGAGGAGAGGGAAGGAGGAGAGGGAAGGAGGAGAGGGAAGGAGAGAGGGAAGGAGGAGAGGAAGGAGGAGAGGGAAGGAGGAGAGGGAAGGAGGAGAGGGAAGAGGACGAGGAAGGAGGAGGGACGGAGGAGAGGGACGGAGGAGAGGGAAGGAGGAGAGGGAAGGAGGAGAGGGAAGGAGGAGAGGGAAGGAGGAGAGGGACGGAGGAGAGGGAAGGAGGAGAGGGAAGGAGGAGAGGGAAGGAGGAGAGGGAAGGAGGAGAGGGACGGAGGAGAGGGAAGGAGGAGAGGGAAGGAGGAGAGGGACGGAGGAGAGGGAAGGAGGAGAGGGAAGGAGGAGAGGGACGGAGGAGAGGGAAGGAGGAGAGGGAAGGAGGAGAGGAAGGAGGAGAGGGAAGGAGAGAGGGACGGATAGGAGAGGGAAGGAGGAGAGGGAAGGAGGAGATGGAAGGAGGAGAGGGACGGAGGAGAGGGACGGAGGAGAGGGAAGGAGGAGAGGGAAGGAGGAGAGGAAGGAGGAGAGGGACGGAGGAGAGGGAAGGAGGAGAGGGACGGAGGAGAGGGACGGAGGAGAGGGAAGGAGGAGAGGGACGGAGGAGAGGGACGGAGGAGAGGGACGGAGGGGAGGGAAGGAGGAGGATGGAAGGAGAGGGAGGGAAGGAGGAAGGAGAGGACGGAGGAGAGGGACGGAGAGAGAGGGAAGGAGGAGAGGGAAGGAGGAGAGGGAAGGAGGAGAGGACGAGGAGAGGGACGGAGGATGAGGGAACGGAAGGAGAGGACGGAGGAGAGGACGGAGGAGAGGGACGGAGGAGAGGGAAGGAGGAGAGGGAAGGAGGAGAGGGAAGGAGGAGAGGGAAGAGGAGAGGGAGTAGAGAGGGAAGGAGGAGGAGGGACGGAGGAGAGGAAGGAGAGAGGAAGGAGGAGAGGGAAGGAGGAGAGGGAAGGAGGAGAGGGAAGAGGAGAGGGAATGAGGAGAGAAGGAGGAGAGGGACGGAGGAGAGGAAGGAGGAGAGGGAGGAGGAAGGGAAGGAGGAGAGGACGGAGGAGAGGGAAGGCGGAGAGGAAGGAGGAGAGGAAGGAGGAGAGGGAAGGAGGAGAGGGACGGAGGAGAGGGAAGGAGGAGAGGGACGGAGGAGAGGGAAGGAGGAGAGGAAGGAGGAGAGGAAGGAGGAGAGGAAGGAGGAGGGACGAGGGGAGGGAAGGAGGAGAGGGAAGGAGGAGGGAAGGAGAGATGGAGGAGGAGAGGGAAGGAGGGGAGGGAAGGAGGAGAGGGAAGGAGGAGAGGGAAGGAGGAGAGGGAAGGAGGAGAGGGACGAGGAGAGGGACGGAGGAGAGGGAAGGAGGAGAGGGAAGGAGGATGAGGGAAGGAGGAGAGGGACGGAGGAGAGGGAAGGAGGAGAGGGAAGGAGGAGAGGGAAGGAGGAGAGGGAAGGAGGAGAGGGAAGGAGGAGAGGGACGGAGGAGAGGGACGGAGGAGAGGGAAGGAGGAGAGGGACGGAGGAGAGGGAAGGAGGAGAGGGAATGAGGAGAGGGAAGGAGGAGAGGGAAGGAGGAGAGGGAAGGAGGAGAGGGAATGAGGAGAGGGAAGGAGGAGAGGGAAGGAGGAGAGGGAAGGAGGAGAGGGACGGAGGAGAGGGACGGAGGAGAGGGAAGGAGGAGAGGGAAGGAGGAGAGGGAAGGAGGAGAGGGAAGGAGGAGAGGGAAGGAGGAGAGGGACGGAGGAGAGGGACGGAGGAGAGGGAGAGGAGAGGAAGGAGGAGAGGGAAGAGGAGAGGGAAGGAGGAGAGGGACGGAGGAGAGGGACGGAGGAGAGGAAGGAGGAGCGGGAAGGAGGAGAGGGAAGGAGGAGAGGGACGGAGGAGAGGGAAGGAGGAGATGGAAGGAGGAGAGGGACGGAGGAGAGGGAAGGAGGAGAGGGAAGGAGGAGAGGGACGGAGGAGAGGGAAGAGGAGAGGGAAGGAGGAGAGGGACGGAGGAGAGGGACGGAGGAGAGGGAAGGAGGAGAGGGAAGGAGGAGAGGGAAGGAGGAGAGGGACGGAGGAGAGGGAAGGAGGAGAGGGAAGGAGGAGAGGGAAGGAGGAGAGGGATGGAGGAGAAGGACGGAGGAGAGGGAAGGAGGAGAGGGAAGGAGGAGGAGGGACGGAGGAGAGGGAAGGAGGAGAGGGAAGGAGGAGAGGGACGGAGGAGAGGGAAGGTGGAGAGGGAAGGAGGAGAGGGAAGGAGGAGAGGGAAGGAGGAGAGGGACGGAGGAGAGGGAAGGAGGAGAGGGAAGGAGGAGAGGGAAGGAGGAGAGGGACGGAGAAGAGGGACGGAGGAGAGGGAAGGAGAGGGAAGGAGGAGAGGGAAGGAGGAGAGGGACGGAGGAGAGGGAAGGAGGAGAGGGAAGGAGGAGAGGGACGGAGGAGAGGGAAGGAGGAGAGGGAAGGAGGAGAGGGACGGAGGAGAGGGAAGAGGAGAGGGAAGGAGGAGAGGGATGGAGGAGAGGGACGGAGGAGAGGGAAGGAGGAGAGGAAGGAGGAGAGGGAAGGAGGAGAGGGAAGGAGGAGAGGGAAGGAGGAGAGGGACGGAGGAGAGGGAAGGAGGAGAGGGAAGGAGGAGAGGGAAGGAGGAGAGGGATGGAGGAGAGGGACGGAGGAGAGGGAAGGAGGAGAGGGAAGGAGGAGAGGAAGGAGGAGAGGGACGGAGGAGAGGGAAGGAGGAGAGGGAAGGAGGAGAGGGACGGAGGAGAGGGAAGAGGAGAGGGAAGGAGGAGAGGGACGGAGGAGAGGGACGGAGGAGAGGGAAGGAGGAGAGGGAAGGAGGAGAGGACGGAGGAGAGGGACGGAGGAGAGGGAAGGAGGAGAGGGAAGGAGGAGAGGGAAGGAGGAGAGGGACGGAGGAGAGGGAAGGAGGAGAGGGAAGGAGGAGAGGGACGGAGGAGAGGAAGGAGGAGAGGGAAGGAGGAGAGGGAAGGAGGAGAGGGACGGAGGAGAGGGAAGGAGGAGAGGGACGGAGGAGAGGGAAGGAGGAGAGGGAAGGAGGAGAGGAAGGAGGAGAGGGAAGGAGGAGAGGGACGGAGGAGAGGGAAGGAGGAGAGGGACGGAGGAGAGGGAAGGAGGAGAGGGACGGAGGAGAGGGAAGGAGGAGAGGGAAGGAGGAGAGGGAAGGAGGAGAGGGAAGGAGGAGAGGGAAGGAGGAGAGGGAAGGAGGAGAGGGAAGGAGGAGAGGGACGGAGGAGAGGGAAGGAGGAGAGGGAAGGAGGAGAGGGAAGGAGGAGAGAAGGAGGAGAGGGAAGGAGGAGAGGGAAGGAGGAGAGGGAAGGAGGAGAGGGACGGAGGAGAGGGAAGGAGGAGAGGGAAGGAGGAGAGGGAAGGAGGAGAGGAGGAGAGGGACGGAGGAGATGGAAGGAGGAGAGGGACGGAGGAGAGGGAAGGAGGAGAGGGACGGAGGAGAGGGAAGGAGGAGAGGGAAGGAGGAGAGGGACGGAGGAGAGGGAAGGAGGAGAGGGAAGGAGGAGAGGGACGGAGGAGAGGGAAGGAGGAGAGGGAAGGAGGAGAGGGAAGGAGGAGAGGGAAGGAGGAGAGGGACGGAGGAGAGGGAAGGAGGAGAGGGAAGGAGGAGAGGGAAGGAGGAGAGGGACGGAGGAGAGGGACGGAGGAGAGGGAAGGAGGAGAGGGAAGGAGGAGAGGGAAGGAGGAGAGGGACGGAGGAGAGGGAAGGAGGAGAGGGAAGGAGGAGAGGGACGGAGGAGAGGGAAGGAGGAGAGGGAAGGAGGAGAGGGACGGAGGAGAGGGACGGAGGGGAGAGAAGGAGGAGAGGGAAGGAGGGGAGGGAAGGAGGAGAGGGACGGAGGAGAGGGAAGGAGGAGAGGGAAGGAGGAGAGGGACGGAGGAGAGGGAAGGAGGAGAGGGAAGGAGGAGAGGGAAGGAGGAGAGGGAAGGAGGAGAGGGAAGGAGGAGAGGGACGGAGGAGAGGGAAGGAGGAGAGGGAAGGAGGAGAGGGAAGGAGGAGAGGGATGGAGGAGAGGGACGGAGGAGAGGGAAGGAGGAGAGGGAAGGAGGAGAGGGAAGGAGGAGAGGGACGGAGGAGAGGGAAGGAGGAGAGGGAAGGAGGAGAGGGACGGAGGAGAGGGAAGAGGAGAGGGAAGGAGGAGAGGGACGGAGGAGAGGGACGGAGCAGAGGGAAGGAGGAGAGGGAAGGAGGAGAGGGACGGAGGAGAGGGACGGAGGAGAGGGAAGGAGGAGAGGGAAGGAGGAGAGGGAAGGAGGAGAGGGACGGAGGAGAGGGAAGGAGGAGAGGGAAGGAGGAGAGGGACGGAGGAGAGGGAAGGAGGAGAGGGAAGGAGGAGAGGGAAGGAGGAGAGGGACGGAGGAGAGGGAAGGAGGAGAGGGACGGAGGAGAGGGAAGGAGGAGAGGGAAGGAGGAGAGGGAAGGAGGAGAGGGAAGGAGGAGAGGGACGGAGGAGAGGGAAGGAGGAGAGGGACGGAGGAGAGGGAAGGAGGAGAGGGATGGAGGAGAGGGACGGAGGAGAGGGAAGGAGGAGAGGGAAGGAGGAGAGGGAAGGAGGAGAGGGACGGAGGAGAGGGAAGGAGGAGAGGGAAGGAGGAGAGGGACGGAGGAGAGGGAAGAGGAGAGGGAAGGAGGAGAGGGACGGAGGAGAGGGACGGAGGAGAGGGAAGGAGGAGAGGGAAGGAGGAGGGGACGGAGGAGAGGGACGGAGGAGAGGGAAGGAGGAGAGGGAAGGAGGAGAGGGAAGGAGGAGAGGGACGGAGGAGAGGGAAGGAGGAGAGGGAAGGAGGAGAGGGACGGAGGAGAGGGAAGGAGGAGAGGGAAGGAGGAGAGGGAAGGAGGAGAGGGACGGAGGAGAGGGAAGGAGGAGAGGGACGGAGGAGAGGGAAGGAGGAGAGGGAAGGAGGAGAGGGAAGGAGGAGAGGGAAGGAGGAGAGGGACGGAGGAGAGGGAAGGAGGAGAGGGAAGGAGGAGAGGGAAGGAGGAGAGGGACGGAGGAGAGGGAAGGAGGAGAGGGACGGAGGAGAGGGAAGGAGGAGAGGGAAGGAGGAGAGGGAAGGAGGAGAGGGAAGGAGGAGAGGGACGGAGGAGAGGGAAGGAGGAGAGGGAAGGAGGAGAGGGAAGGAGGAGAGGGACGGAGGAGAGGGAAGGAGGAGAGGGAAGGAGGAGAGGGACGGAGGAGAGGGAAGAGGAGAGGGAAGGAGGAGAGGGAAGGAGGAGAGGGAAGGAGGAGAGGGACGGAGGAGAGGGAAGGAGGAGAGGGACGGAGGAGAGGGAAGGAGGAGAGGGACGGAGGAGGAGGAGGAGAGGAAGGAGGAGAGGGAAGGAGGAGAGGGAAGGAGGAGAGGGAAGGAGGAGAGGGAAGGAGGAGAGGGAAGGAGGAGAGGGACGGAGGAGAGGGAAGGAGGAGAGGGAAGGAGGAGAGGGAAGGAGGAGAGGGATGGAGGAGAGGGACGGAGGAGAGGGAAGGAGGAGAGGGAAGGAGGAGAGGGAAGGAGGAGAGGGAAGGAGGAGAGGGAAGGAGGAGAGGGAAGGAGGAGAGGGACGGAGGAGAGGGAAGGAGGAGAGGGAAGGAGGAGAGGGAAGGAGGAGAGGGATGGAGGAGAGGGACGGAGGAGAGGGAAGGAGGAGAGGGAAGGAGGAGAGGGAAGGAGGAGAGGGACGGAGGAGAGGGAAGGAGGAGAGGGACGGAGGAGAGGGACGGAGGAGAGGGACGGAGGGGAGAGAAGGAGGAGAGGGAAGGAGGGGAGGGAAGGAGGAGAGGGACGGAGGAGAGGGAAGGAGGAGAGGGAAGGAGGAGAGGGACGGAGGAGAGGGAAGGAGGAGAGGGAAGGAGGAGAGGGAAGGAGGAGAGGGAAGGAGGAGAGGGAAGGAGGAGAGGGACGGAGGAGAGGGAAGGAGGAGAGGGAAGGAGGAGAGGGAAGGAGGAGAGGGATGGAGGAGAGGGACGGAGGAGAGGGAAGGAGGAGAGGGAAGGAGGAGAGGGAAGGAGGAGAGGGAAGGAGGAGAGGGAAGGAGGAGAGGGAAGGAGGAGAGGGAAGGAGGAGAGGGAAGGAGGAGAGGGACGGAGGAGAGGGAAGGAGGAGAGGGAAGGAGGAGAGGGAAGGAGGAGAGGGATGGAGGAGAGGGACGGAGGAGAGGGAAGGAGGAGAGGGAAGGAGGAGAGGGAAGGAGGAGAGGGACGGAGGAGAGGGAAGGAGGAGAGGGAAGGAGGAGAGGGACGGAGGAGAGGGACGGAGGGGAGAGAAGGAGGAGAGGGAAGGAGGGGAGGGAAGGAGGAGAGGGACGGAGGAGAGGGAAGGAGGAGAGGGAAGGAGGAGAGGGACGGAGGAGAGGGAAGGAGGAGAGGGAAGGAGGAGAGGGAAGGAGGAGAGGGAAGGAGGAGAGGGAAGGAGGAGAGGGACGGAGGAGAGGGAAGGAGGAGAGGGAAGGAGGAGAGGGAAGGAGGAGAGGGATGGAGGAGAGGGACGGAGGAGAGGGAAGGAGGAGAGGGAAGGAGGAGAGGGAAGGAGGAGAGGGACGGAGGAGAGGGAAGGAGGAGAGGGAAGGAGGAGAGGGACGGAGGAGAGGGAAGAGGAGAGGGAAGGAGGAGAGGGACGGAGGAGAGGGACGGAGGAGAGGGAAGGAGGAGAGGGAAGGAGGAGAGGGACGGAGGAGAGGGACGGAGGAGAGGGAAGGAGGAGAGGGAAGGAGGAGAGGGAAGGAGGAGAGGGACGGAGGAGAGGGAAGGAGGAGAGGGAAGGAGGAGAGGGAAGGAGGAGAGGGACGGAGGAGAGGGACGGAGGAGAGGGAAGGAGGAGAGGGAAGGAGGAGAGGGAAGGAGGAGAGGGAAGGAGGAGAGGGACGGAGGAGAAGGAAGGAGGAGAGGGACGGAGGAGAGGGACGGAGGAGAGGGAAGGAGGAGAGGGACGGAGGAGAGGGAAGGAGGAGAGGGAAGGAGGAGAGGGAAGGAGGAGAGGGAAGGAGGAGAGGGACGGAGGAGAGGGAAGGAGGAGAGGGACGGAGGAGAGGGAAGGAGGAGAGGGAAGGAGGAGAGGGAAGGAGGAGAGGGAAGGAGGAGAGGGAAGGAGGAGAGGGAAGGAGGAGAGGGAAGGAGGAGAGGGAAGGAGGAGAGGGACGGAGGAGAGGGAAGGAGGAGAGGGACGGAGGAGAGGGAAGGAGGAGAGGGAAGGAGGAGAGGGAAGGAGGAGAGGGAAGGAGGAGAGGGAAGGAGGAGAGGGAAGGAGGAGAGGGAAGGAGGAGAGGGAAGGAGGAGAGGGACGGAGGAGAGGGAAGGAGGAGAGGGACGGAGGAGAGGGAAGGAGGAGAGGGAAGGAGGAGAGGGAAGGAGGAGAGGGAAGGAGGAGAGGGACGGAGGAGAGGGAAGGAGGAGAGGGACGGAGGAGAGGGAAGGAGGAGAGGGAAGGAGGAGAGGGAAGGAGGAGAGGGAAGGAGGAGAGGGAAGGAGGAGAGGGAAGGAGGAGAGGGAAGGAGGGGAGGGAAAGAGGGGAGGGAAGGAGGAGAGGGAAGGAGGGGAGGTAAGGAGGGGAGGGAAGGAGGGGAGGGAAGGAGGGGAGGGAAGGAGGCGAGGGAAGGATGAAAAAGGGTGGAGGAACTCCATATAAGGTTGAGCTCAAAATCAATGTTTCTGTTCGTTATGAGTTCCAATGTATCAATGAACCAGAGCGTTCTTGCCACAGAACAGAACCAGGACGTTAACGAAACGTGAAGTGAGGGTGTTTTTGAGACGTCTCGTTCAAAAACACCCTCACTTCACGTGTTCGTTATGAGTCCGCGTTCTTGCCACAGAACCAGGGCGTTAACGAAACCATCCCCCAAGACACCCTCCCTGCCCCCCTCCCCTCTCCTCCCTCTCCCTTATGCGAGCTTGTAACGAGACACGACTCACCACTGAGCTTGTTACGAGACACGACTCACCATGAGGTATATAAGCCACTTGTTCGTCCCGAGGCCGTACCCTGGCCGGTAGTAATACGCGGGGGGACTGCACAGGCGGATAGGGGGAGGAGGATGGGACAACACAGAAAGGGTTAGAGGGGAGGTGGGCGGGGCTTGTGGTAAACCAATTGCTCCTTGCACAATCTTGTTTGCTCCGAGGCCTTACCCTGGCCGGTAGTAATACGCGGGGGGACTGCACAGGCGGATAGGGGGAGGAGGATGGGAGAACACAGAAAGGGTTAGAGGGGAGGTGGGCGGGGCTTGTGGTAAACCAATTGCTCCTTGCACAATCTTGTTTGCTCCGAGGCCTTACCCTGGCCGGTAGTAATACGCGGGGGGACTGCACAGGCGGATTGGTGGGGATGGGAGCACAGAGAGCAGGGAATGAGGGAGGAGAGGTGGGAGGGGCTAGTGGTAATCCACACTCTCGGTGAGCCATAAGTTTGCTCCAAGTCCGTACCCAGACCGGTGTGGTAGTACGCGGGGGGGCTGCGCAGGCGGTAGGGGGATATGCGGGCGGATGGGGGGAAGATGCGGGCGGATGGGGGGAAGATGCGGGCGGATGGGGGGAAGATGAGGTCGGATGGGGGGAAGATGCGGAGGAATGGGGGGGAAGATGCGGGCAAAATGGGGAGGTGTAACAGACGGCTGGATGCGAGGAAGGGGAGACGGGAGGAGGGCTGGTGTGTCATCTGTTCGTTCCCCGGCAGTTTCATCAAATATCAATCAATGCAGCGGCAAGCTCGAACGCGAAACTTATCCTTGTTGTTTCTGCGTTGATGCTCACACCGCTGTCAAACCACACACGTCTACCGCCCACCCAGACACCCATTCTGCCGCCCACACAGCTGCCCATTCTGCCGCCCACACAGCTGCCCATTCTGCCGCCCACCAGCCGCCCACTCTGCCGCCCACTCTGCCACCCACCTGCCGTCCAGGCAAGTCGCGTTGTTCGCCGTCGTCAGCCGCACGAACTGAACGGGCGGCGGAACCGCCCGCGACACGGGTCGAGTCGGGGTGGCGCGCCGCCCACCCGTCCGCCTCTTGCTCGAGCCGCTGCTGCTCCGTCTACCCGCGCTCCCCGACTGTCTCCCCGCGTTCTCCGGCTGCCTAGTCGCGTTCCTCGGCTGCCGCCCCGCGTTCTCCGGCTGCCTATCCGCGTTCCCCGGCCGCCTTCCTGCGCCACTGGTTGCGCGCCTGGGGCGACTCGGTCGCGGCGCGGTGCGATTCGAGCCGGCTGAAGCGGGGGCGCTGTCCCTTGTCGTATTCGATGCGCGGCCTGTTGGCGCCGAATCTCCGGCCTTACGCGCCCCGAATCCCCCCCGCACCGCTTTAGGGGGGGCGGGGACAGTTGTCCGCGCGGGAAGATCTTTCCCCCGCGCAGGCGGAGACTTCCGCGCAGGCGGAGCGACCCGGGCAGTGCGGTTGACACTTGCGCCGTCGCGGGCGTTGTTCCGCGGCCCTGCGGCCACGACTGTGGACTGAGACGCGCCAATATCCGCGGTATTATCAGCTACGCTATCCGCGACATTATCAGCAACGTTATCCGCAACATTATCAGGGCTATCGTGTTTGGAAGTGTTTTTTTGGATGTTGAAATATAAATACGCGTCATTTTTCGCGCTGCTACTAGTTCCATTCCAGCGACTGGTGTGGGGCCCGCGAGCATGCCGGTGTCGTCGCTGTTGTCCCGCAATTGGCTCGGACGAAAGCGACTGCGAAAAGGCTAACGAAGATGTTACCGCGGCCGCGTTGTTATGTTCGCTTTCGTGTGAGGTGGCGGCTGCAGCGAGGTAAGAGCTGCGGGATTGGCGGTTAGAGATGGGAAATATGAGAGGGAACGGAGAGAAGTGGGGGAGGCTGAAGTGGCCGTGGAGAAGCAGGAGAGACAGGAGGAGGGCGGCTCCTGACGGAAAAACTAACGGGCTTTGACGTCGGTTGAGGCGTCGTGGAGGAAACGTAGACGGAGTTTGACGAAGATCGAGGTCGAGAGGATGTGAACAAATCGGACTGTTTCTTGAATAACGTCTACCGTTGCCACGATTTCGCTGAATCAACATCGTGCTATTTCCTGTTGGGCGCTTTCTCGTCCGATCGACGGTCAGAATGAGACGTACCGAAAGTCCTAACTACCTCTATTACCTTTCGCTGCTGCCTTTGTTCCCTCTTATTTCCCCTAAGTCCGTCGCTCCGGATTAAGGTTCGGGCCGGTAATAAAAAGCTCGTTATTGAATCGAATGTTACAGTAGGGGCACTAATAGCTGTCATGAGCAACGTAGAAAAGTCGTTAGATGCTCAATGCGCATGTCTATAGAATAGCGTCAGAAGCTCGTTGAGCATGTCTAGAGAGTAATCGTCGCTATCGTCGTCAGAATGCTCGTTAGATGCAACATGAACGGCATCTCTCGAATAAGGTCCCGACCAAGGCATCATAGCATCTCGCGGTAACCATTGCCCGCCGAGCACAACGATGCATCACTTCTAGCGAACATCTAAGCTGCAAACCCGTCACGAAGCGTGGGCCAATTTACTGATGGCATTGACATGACATCCTCGCCAACAGTTTAGCTTGCGAGTGATTACGCACAGCTGTCAATGCTGATCGCCACATATCGTGCCGTCCTAGCTAATCAAGAAAGTCGTCGCGCTTGATATCTCTTAGCTGCTGCAGCCTCACGACGACGCAACTTACGACTCTGCCTGACGACGGCAGGAGTAAACACAGAAACACTACACAGGCCACTCGTGCGATATTGTGGGTGGTTGAACACTCTCACAGGACTGTGTACAAATTTGTTGAATATCCGGTTGGAGGAACGAATTTGTTTACGGGGCGCGGATGCGACTCGGCATGTATATCCAAAATGAAGGCATTGGGCGCCACGGGAAATTCGCACGAACAAGCGACTGACGCATGAAGGGGATGGCAGGGGGGGACTGCTGCTGCAGCACAGCACGAAATCTGGGTTTCTCTGTCCCCGCATTTTTCCGCCCTGACACTGGGATAGTGTCAGCCGGTTCCATGCATGATAGGCGAGGAGCGTATGTACGCGGTACAGTACGTATCCCTTGTAAGCCGCGGAAGGGGTATACGGTTTTCGTACAAGAGTCCGTTCAAGCTTATATCTGCTGTACAGCCTTCCACTCCATCAAAATTTAAGCCATGATATCAACCACTTTCATACTTTTTATGCGCAACTTGAATCTGAAGCACATGTCAACAACTCAAAACGAATATACAACCCACTATGTACAACCCAGAATGTACACAAGTCACAATAACTTGAATCTGAAGCACATGTCAACAACTCAAAACGAATATACAATCCACTATGTACAACCCAGGATGTACACAAGTCACAATATTCTGTACAATAAAAACTTAGCCATATGTACAGCATGACAATACGGTAAGAACCTATCTGCACCTCTCTTTCCTTCACGATCTGAGCCTTTCAGCCTTTGTTTCTTCCATGATGAATTGTTGGCACATGCTCAGAGGAAGCGAACGAGCTCAGCCTCCTGTGATGCTGCAGGAATTGAAACTCCCAACCGCTGTGCTACCTGGATGCAAAGACAAGGGTGTGTTGTCGAAACAAGTTAGAGGAAATAAACACTGACACATCAAATGCGGAAAACATATGTGAGTGGTGATAGCAGGAGACATAGAAAGCTGGGAGAAGGGAAAACAGATGCAAACGGCAAGTCCTAATCATCCACACCTATCACATCACCAACAACGTCAGTTCCTTGCTTCCAAGCAACTGCAGAAATCCGCACCCTTCTTCTGCCGCTAACTGGGCATAACTTTGAGCTGTCCCATAACTGGGCTACTCTCGATCTACCAAGCTCACCTCCGTGAAGGGTAATATCACATCTCCGTTCCCACCCATAATGCTGCACTTCCCACCCTTGTTGGAAAACATACGAGTTTTGAGGCGCCTCAAAACCCTCACCTCTGTGACAGCTTTGCGCATGACTTTGTTTCCACCCACAATGCTGCACATCCCCACCTTGTGGAAACAACACCATCACTTCACACCCTCTCTCTCACCCATGTGAAGAACCGGAGTAAATGCCTTCTAAAGAGGCTCGAAAGAATTTCTACGCTTGGTTTCTCCCCATATCTCAAACGCACCTTTGCGAATGGGCTCAGAGTCCTTCGTATCTCCTTACGTTTTTCATTGCCTTGTTTCCACACAGCATGTCTTTCAAGGGTATTCCACCCGTCACTCAACTCAAGGAATGAATACTCTATGTTGTTCCAACTCTCTGTAAACACCCTTACTCTCACCTCAGTAAACGAATGCACGTCTTCATTCCAGAGCCACTTCGCGTCGCACCCGGCCCTGTTCTCACTCCACTCAAAACCGGCCCTCTCCCACCCACCCTCTCACCTCCGTAAACGAAAACAACTACCACCCTCTCCCTCACCTCTGTAAACGAACGCACGTCTTCGTTCCAAAGCCACGCCGCACCACATCCGGCCCTCCTCGCCCCTGCCACGTCCTTATTCCGGCTGTCCCCCACATGCACCGCCTCATGCGGCAGCACCCCCAGCATGTCACACGCCGCATGGAAAATCTCCGCGCTCGGCTTTTCCGCCTCCACTTCGGCCGAAACCGCGACGGCGTCGAACCAATCGTAGCAGTCGAGCGCGCGGAGCAGGTCCCGGAGCCTCGTGTCGAAATTCGACACGAGCGCGACCTTGATCCCGGCGCGACGGATCGCGGCGAACGCGCCCCGAGCGTTCGGATCGGTGAATTTCCACGCGTGCTTTTTTATGTAGTAGCCGTGGAGTTCTTGCGTGTAGCTGGGGTTCGGAAATAATGTGATGCCAGAAGGGCAGAGCGTCGCCTTCATACCTGCCAGGAAGTCAACGGAGTCAACAGAGTCAACAAAATGAGTTATCTGTCAGAGAGTCAACAGAGTCAACGGAGTCAACATATTCAACAAAACGAGTTATCTGTCAGAGAGTCAACAGAGTCAACAGGCCAGTAAGAAGAGGGTAGAGAGGAGTCGAGTCACAACAGTCACGACAGATAGGGAGTCAAACGAGTCAACGGAGCCAGCAGAGCCATGCAGAACACGTCAGCAAGTACGAAACTAACATAGGTTATGGCTCTCAACAGTCAAAACAGTCAGAACTAGGGAATGAGTAACCCTGACACATGTTGACGCGACATGTCTCGACTATTTACGGAAAAATAGGTAAGGAATTCAGATTTTTGTGCTTACCTTAGCTTGGACTGCAGCCATGGCTTCCTATAGGCCACTTCGTACCGCCTCCCAATCTCCTCTGGACTAATCTCCACGCCGAATTTCTGCCCGATAGAAGCGTACACCATGGTCTCCTCCTCCGCCGTTTCGACCAATGTTCCAAACGCGTCTACTAGTAACGCTCGCGGTTCGAGCAACCGCTTCCCGCTGCTGTCGATTAAGCGCGCCTCGCCATGGTCTGGCTGCCAGAGGTCCGGCCACTGATGAAGCCGCTGCTGTTGTTTTTTCTCCGCAGCTTCCTGCCCGTTCACCTGCCCGTTCAGCTGCCCGTCTCGAAGTTCCACGCTTTCTGCGTCCACGCCTTCCGGCAGCTGCCTGACCGCAAATTCCGCCGCGTGGAGCTCCGCTAATCCCGCCGGACGATGCGGCAGCAGGAGGTGTCGTGCGTACCACGGAATCACGGGCGCTACTGCTTCCTCGTCAGGCCGCTGATTATCAGCCACGTGGCGGGCGCCAATTGGCTGCTGGTTTGCCGTCACGTTCGCTTGCTGGATCCGCCGCGTACGAGGCAATCTTTTTCGGGCAGAAGTACACATTTGAGGGCGAGAATCGACGAGTCTGTGCAGAACGGGAGCAAGACTTGTCTCCGAAACGCCGGATGAAACAGCGGGTGAAGATGCGTCCGTTGCAACAGAGTAGCCATTTGATAGTATCGTCGCTCGTGTTTGGAGATGCGAAAACGACGAACGACCAGGAGAGCAGCGAATCACGCCGCCGGAATTCCGCAAAAGTCCGGGAAAAGCGGCGGGTTTGGCGGCGTGCGACGACGAATGGCGGCTGAAAGGAGAGTTACTGAACGCGACGGGCCCGTGATTGCCACAGACAGTACCACTACTACACATAGCCTGTGTTTTCTGAGAATTCTCAAAGGCCCGGTGATTGCTAGTACCAGGAGTAGGAGGTACTGCTATGCAGGGGCGAGATAGTCCTAGGGGAGCCTCTAGCAAGTGTAAGGACGGCATATGATTGGTTATCGAGGCGCGCACAAGAAAATGGGCGAATCGCCTTCTACTGTACAAGGTGAGACAACCTAGGTTAATGGGTCGACAATGTGAAACGACACTGAAAAAGGAACGAATCAATAGGAAGAGTAGCTGGAAAGAAGCAAGCTAATGAAGACGAGAGAAGCGGAGGGAGGGAGCGCGAGCGCGGAGGGAGTCGCTGTCAAAGCCACTGCCGAAAGGAATCGAAAACGAGCAATCAGGGCGGTCTGTCATTTCCTCGAGAAGCGGGGATGGATGGCAGCAGAATTGAGAAGCACGTAATGTCGCGGTTCAGTGCGAGAGGTCTGGTATAGCGGCAGGGATGGTTGGCAGCAGAATTGAGCGATTATGGATGAGCGGGGGGACACACAGAAAGGGATGGCTGACGACAGCAAGGCGAGCCACAAAAATCGGTGTTCTCTGAATACCCCATCCAACCACCATAAATAACAAACGTAATCCTATTAACCGTAAAGAGCCTCCTTGAGCCGTTCGAAAGTCGCACCATACTTGACGACTAACCGACACCTGACGTCCCCATTGTCGTTCCAGATAAAGCCATTTGGCTTTCGCTCGCAGACCGTGAACCTGGATGCTGCTGGCACTTCCGATAGACGGAGAAAGTTCCGAGTGAGTGGTGTTGAGTGGATGGATGGATGGTGAGGTGGTCGAGTGGAGGAAAGAATGGAACATGCGGTTCGACATTCCCGAGATTCCACCATGTGACCTGCAGCGCACTGGTCCCCATTTGCATCGTCGTGAGCCAGAAATACGACGTAGGGACACGTCATGGGCTGCTGGATCCAGAGCGATATAGTCACGATTGAGTCAGCTGTAACGTAATGTTGGCGTGCTGATGTGAAGACCTCCGTTACAAAGCTAAGCAATGATAAGCTGGAAACGTATGTGCAGACTACGGAGTATACACCAGCTTGCATATGGACCTAGATTATCACACCGCTCACTTTAGTTCTCAAATAGTATATTGAATCAACATTCACCTTAATGTATCAGCAAGCCGCAATGTCTGTAGTCTCGTACAACAGCGTTCTAGTGAAATTTCGTCTCTAATAGAACATAAGCTAGAAGTGTTCTCCAGTGTTTAGGTTATGGTTGTAAACCTGATTCTCCATTCAATTCGAAAGCACCATGGACTTGCTGCGGTGCGGAAGCCTGACAAGGCTGACGTCCACAACCCACGACACCACCCTCCCACAACAGTGATGCCCAGCCAGGCACGTTCAGCCAATAACGTTTAGAGACAACACACACCTGGAAGCGGCAACAGTGCTCTGCTCTGCTGTCAAGTGGTTGCGGCGGCTGCTGGTGGGCGCGTGGGTTCGATTGGCACAGCTGGCAGTGTCCCCTCAAGCAAAAACAGCGATCAAGGGAACCGTCAACAGTGCTTTCAGCTGACAGGTGGGTGGCTCAGGTGTAGCCGATGCGTTCGCTCCCGCTGACCTGGATGACATGCTGCGAAGGTGTTGTAACCGAAAAAAACAACGCGGGTCGAAGGACAACACACTTGAGCAGTAACAGATCTTACGCGATGATATAAGTGTAAGCCCCATATTTGCTGCTGCTCCCCTCTCCGTAAGTAAGACTTTTTAATAAGTTTGCTGCACCCCAGTCCGGTTGCCAAATCTGGAGGTCGTCGTTTCAGTTGTTCTGTGGTCCCCTCCCCCCACGCGTGCTGCTGCCACACAAGCAAACCTAAACTGACACTGACGCCGACATCTTCCCGCCGCTGACTGGTCAGCTCCATCGACCTACGGTAGCTGCTTGCGTGGAATCTTGGAGAGTGATTGGCTTTATATTCCGCGTGTAGACCGTCAAATGCAGCTGATGAGGGATGGATGACGAAGTGCTGACGGGGCCTCATCCCAAATGTGCTGACGCGAGATAACAACGACTCGCTGTACAGTGATGGGGGTGGGCGGAAGAGCCGAGCAATGCGGAGCGGTTCGAATGGGTTGACTCCCTCACGTCCTTCCAGCGCGGCTCCAGGACCAGGCAAATTTTCCATCGCATTCGCCAACAGCATATGCCCCGTGTATCCCGAATCGCCTAGAACAAATTCGTCGCACAGGGTTTCCCACCTCCCATCTCCCACACGAGTGACCAGACTGCAAGATACAAAAACACCTCTCGATCACGACCAAAACTCGTTCAGATCGTCGATTACTTGCATCGCATAATATCAGTCGCTTTCACCTTCGTTTGCGATAAAACATAGCTCAATCAAGCAACATATCATCCTGTCTTCACCCTCGCATAGTCTGTCTGTCTTTTGCCAAAAGCCAAACGTAACTTGCTTTTGCTGCTTCTCTTCGTATTGTGATCAGTTTACCCTCACGCTAAACCAGTCAGCCATGGCGGGAGTCGTGACTCACAAACTCCTTCCGCTTGTAGCGTCGCAAATAACTCAGGCTGCTGCCGCCTGTGGTGCCCTTCGCTGCGCCTCCAATCTTGTACGATCTCGAAACGAGTCGAACAAAGACCCATCAGAGCCTAGCCAGGTCGAAAGCCGGGCCAACCGTGCTCGTTCCATCGCTAGCACAAGCAACTTCGATATAAGCAGCACCGATACAAGGAGCAACGATTATAGCAGCGTCCCTGGTATCGCTATGCAGGCCCCTCCTGCCGGCCCGCATCAGCCGCTCATTCAAGAGCTCGCGATTCGACCGCAGCCAACTTTACCACTCTCCCCTACGCCTCGCATGATTGGAGACCCTCCCGACGTGCTCCCGTTTCAGGAAGACGCGTTTAATCCGCACCAACGCTTCTGGCTACTAAGCGGCGGTTCACTGCCTTCGTCGGAAACGGATCATCTCGTCCCGACTCGGAATCTTCCCGCTGTTTCTCAAGGCGCCGCCGCAGTAACTCCGTCGGCGCTTTCCGTCCCGTGCTGGTCGGTGCACTTCAAGGAAAACCAACAGCAGCAGCATCAGGCGGATCCGCAGCCGCTGCAGAAGCCGCAAGGCGCTGCTTTGCCCGAGGGACAGCACCAGCCGCAGTGGCCCAAAGAATGGCTCTGTCAGCGTAAGCCGAAGTTTTTTCAGCCGCGTGCGCTGCTCGTCGACGCGATGGGGACTCTTATCGAAACATCGGAACCGGAGCATAAGGTGTACGAAACCCTGGGTCAAAACTACGGCGTCTCGTTATCAGCGGAAGAGATTTTGCGCCGGTATCGAATGGCGTATAGTAAACCGTGGCGCGGGGCGCTTCGATACGAAGGAGAGGCTTTGCCGTTCTGGCATCACATCATATCGGAGTCAACTGGTTGTTCCAATCCCAGTTACGCGGAGGAGTTACACGGTTACTACGCGACACAATCCGCGTGGCGATTGTCCGATCCCCACGCGCACGAAGCCTTCGCCGCTATTCGCCGGGCGGGAATCAAAGTCGCTGTGGTTTCGAACTTCGACTCGCGGCTTCGGTCCGTTCTCCAATCGCTGGGCTGCTTGAACTGTTTCGACGCAGTCGCGGTTTCAGCAGAAGTTCGGGCAGAGAAGCCTTGTGGTGAAATTTTCCATGCAGCGTGCGACATGCTCGATGTCCGGCCGGACGAAGTTGTCCACGTGGGCGACAGCTGGAAGAACGACATTGGCGGAGCAAAGGCAGCTGGCTGCGGCGGCGCGCTGCTGTGGAAAAAGGACGTCAGCTCGTTTGCAGACGTGGCAGCGCGATTGGGTGTAAAAGTGCCACTTTCGCTTTCCCGACCGTCTCCTATGCAGCCTCGAGTTAACGCCCACGCTGCAATAGCTTGACAGCCGACACTATTTTCGCTCTCTTCATAATCGCTTACCCGCATCGCCTTCATTTTCCCATTCGGAATCTTAACTCAAATGTCTTGACAGTCAAATGACTGTCCAGGCTTGAGGAGTCCTCTCGTTCATCTCCTTCCATCTGACCCGTCCTCCTTAGCAGCTGTGGTTTAGGGCAGCAGCGTCCATGCACGTTGCCATGGGGATGTGTACTGCTAGCCGCAGCACTAATTTCTTCCAAGCCTAGTCTGCCATACGACAGAATCTATACACGAGGCCTGAGTTATTCAGTGGGCTGGTTGCTCCAGCACACAAACCGTTAAGGTTTTTTAGTGATAAGCAGGTACCGTAGGAATGTAGATGATGCTCCATGTACCAACATTGTACCGTAGCTGGTCAATCAACTTGTTCAAACGTATAGCGTACCTGCAACATTGGTGAGTGTATAAGTCTGGTCAACTGTGCAGTAACGAAGGCTGTGTGTTGAATGATCTTGGGTGAGGAGCATTTGATCATCCTGCATGTGACAAACAATTTTCAGCAATATCTACAATAGCTAAAACGTGCAACACTTCTTGAAGGGCTATAAACACAGAGGTACTCGGGAGTTGACAATTCTTTTAGTAGTAACATCCCAGGGACTGTTCATACGGTATTTGCATCTATTACGGTAGTTGGGGCGATTGGTGTGCTCATTACAGTGTAAGCCCAAACACATATAATTAAAAATAATGCCATCTTGACCTTAAATGTTTTCAAAAACTGGCGTGACTGTTACTGGAGAAACCATAGTATTTGCAGTATTTGGTATTAATAGAGTCCAAGCAAAGCAAGAAAGCCCAACATAGAAAAAGTACTCAGATCCTAGGCCAAACGAATCAGCTGTCTAGGCCATGGAGGCCTTGGCGGCAGCTACAACAGCATCAACAGTGATGCCATACTTCTCGTACAGGATATTGGCCGGGGCAGAGGCACCGAACTCGTCAACACCGATGGCCTTGCCCTTGTCACCCACATACTTGTGCCAGCCGAGGGTGGAGCCAGCCTCAACGGAGACACGAGCACGCACATCATCAGGGAGAACAGACTTCTTGTACTCCTCTGGCTGCTCCTCGAAGAGCTCCCAGCAGACCATGGAGACAACTCGCACACCCTTGCCCTCGTCCCTGAGGATCTTGGCAGCCTTCTCCGCCATCTCGAGCTCAGAGCCGGTGGCCAGGAGGATCACATCAGGCTTGCCAGATGAGTTGTCGCTGCAAAAAAACATAGGGTAGGGACGGAAAGACACAGGAAAAAGGCAGGTTGAGACAAGAAATGCTGACAAGCACACATAAAAGTAAAATGGAAGGCAGCACAAGGGGAAGGGTACAAAGTACAGATTCACACACAATCACTATCCAAGATATGACAGGAGTTTACCTGATGGTGTATCCACCCTTCTCTGTGCCCTCAATGGAGGTGCCGGGAAGGTTGGGCAGCTTTTGGCGGGAGAGAGCGAGCACAGTCGGCCTCTTCCTGTTCTGCACGGCCACCTTGTACGCTCCCGCAGTCTCGTTGCCGTCAGCAGGCCTCATCATCAGAAGGTTGGGCATGGCGCGGAAGGACGCCAGGTGCTCAATAGGCTGCACGGGGATGGAGGTTTGTAGTTGATTAACTCATGCTCCAACATGTTATAGATAACTGACAGCATCCAATTTCCATTTTCCAGCTCTGGACAGGTAATAGTAAACATTTCAAGTTCGAAATGCTCAACATGCCAAAACCATCGTCTCAAAAACGAAATGCTTGTTGCGCGTGCGTTCAAACATATGCAGTTCAAGCTTACCTGGTGAGTGGGGCCGTCCTCTCCAAGACCAATGGAGTCGTGGGTCATGACCTGGATGACACCAGTCTCGCCGAGCGCGGAGATGCGGATGGCATTGCGCATGTAGTCGGAGAAGATGAAGAAGGTGGCGACGTAGGGAATGAGGCCGGTGTGGTGCAGCTGGATACCGTTGGCGATGGCTCCCATGGCGTGCTCGCGCACACCGAAGCGGATGTTCCTCTCAGCAGGGGTGTCCTTCTGGAAGTTGCCGTGCTTCTTGAGCAGGGTCATGTTGGAGGAGGCCAGATCGGCGGAGCCACCAACAAGGCCAGGGAGGACGTCGGCCAGGGCGTTCAGCATCACTTGGGACAAGTTACGGGTAGCATCCCCAGGCATGTCAGGGGTGTAGGTCTGCCACAATAGAGAGTAATATATAAAACGAAACGTAGCGGAAATGTGAGAACCAAAACAATTTGCACAATTTTACATCGGATAAAAATCCATATTTCAGAGGCGCCACAATTCATTAAAAAGCGTCATACATACCGGAAGAGCCTTCTCCCAGCCCTCTGGGAGCTCGAGGCTGATGAGCTGCTTGAACTGGGCGGCCTCCGTGGGGTACTCCTTCTCGTACTTAGCCAGAAGTGCGTTCCAGTCAGCCTCGAGCTTGGCACCCTCCTCAATCTTCTTGTGCGTGTGCCTGTTACACATACGAACAGAAATAAATGAGCGAGAGATAACAACGTCAAGCCCAACACACACCTTCGAAGTAACAATAATTTAAAATCCGATTAAGATACGTACTCGTAGACCTCAGCAGGGACTTCGAATGGCGCATACGGCCAGTTGAGGTTCTCCCTGGTTGCGGTGACCTCGCTGGCACCGAGAGCAGCACCGTGCACGGCGTACGAGTTGGCCTTGTTGGGTGAACCGTAGCCGATGGTGGTGGTGATCTGGAAAGGAATATGGCACGAGCAGATAGTTAGAACAAGTAGAAACATCATCGCAAAGAACAAACGGCACTTGACTCTACCGTTCAGTTTCGACAAATGCATCGAGTTATCAACGTTATCCGTTTATTATCTTTGACTTGAATGTCATTGCGGTTAATGATATTACCTTGATCATGGTGGGCTTGTCCGTGACGGACTTGGCCTCCTCGATGGCGGCGCGAAGGGCGTCCAGGTCGGTGTTGCCGTCCTTCACCCAGATTGTGTGCCAGCCGAGGGCGTCGAAACGCGCGCTCACGTCCTCCGTGAATGCAATATCGGTGTTGCCATCAATGGAGATATGGTTGTCGTCGTACAGAGCGATGAGCTTGCCGAGACCCCAGTGACCGGCGAGGGAAGCAGCCTCGGTGGAGATACCCTCCATGTTGCAACCGTCACCGAGAATAACATAGCTGCACAAAAAATGCGATTGAAATGTTCAGCGCGTTGACAATTATCGAAACAGAAGGGGTAAGACAACTGGTTCACGGACTCACGTGTAGTGGTCGATGAGGTCGAACCCAGGCTTGTTGAAGCGGGCAGCAAGGTGCTTCTCCGCAAGAGCCAGACCGACAGCGTTAGCAATACCTTGGCCAAGGGGACCCGTGGTGACCTCAACACCGGGGGTGATGAAGTGCTCGGGGTGGCCAGGGGCCTTGCTTCCCCACTGACGGAATTGCTTAAGCTCCTCAATCTGCATTTTAGAACAAACACCAGTGTCAGATGAAGAAATTGCATTAACTCCTTAGTATCAAGACCTCTGAACTTATAATAAATGAGAAAAAAAGCCGAAACTCCATTGTAGCATGAAAAACAGTATCTGCATTACGGCAAAATCTTACCGGAACGCTGTCGTATCCGAAAAGGTGGAGCAGAGCATATTGAAGCATGCAACCGTGGCCGGCAGACAGCACAAAGCGATCGCGGTTGACGAAGTAGGGGTCCTTGGGGTTGAACTTCATGAACTCATCGAAGAGCACGAAAGCCATGGGAGCACAGCCCATGGGAAGACCAGGGTGACCGGAATTCGCCTTCTCGACGGCATCGATGGCGAGGAACCTGATAGAGTTGATGGCCTGCACGCGAGACAAAGTTTGATTGACAGGATAATTAGAAGGGGAAATGAATGGCAAATAAACAGACGACAGGCAAACTAACGACATAATGACAGCAATGGTGGAAAGGAAGAATGTCAGAGAAATTGCTTGTCAGAAGTGCCGTCTTAGGTACCTTCTCAAGGAGAGCGGCATCAGTCTTAGCAGCAACCTCGACAGCAGCAGTGGCCGTGACCTTAGCAATCTGAGCCTTCACTGCAGCACGGCTCTTCTTGGAAGCCTTGGCCGAGGAGGTCTTCCTCAGGCCAGAGTACAGGCCGAGAGGAGCCTTAACCGAGGACAAGGAAGCCTTGGTCTCCGCGCCACGGAGGGCGGGAGCCACTGAAGCAGCCTGGGCGATATTGCACCTCACAGCCTCCATGGTTGCGGAGTTCTGAGAGATCAGAGAAAGCGAATAGGACGGTCTAAGCGACAGGACAAGAGATCAGCTGCGTTCTGATCTCGTTAGACTAGAGTATCAGTTGTCCTGAGAGCAGTTAGTAATTCCATGGTATTGCTTCCCTTTTGTTGCTGGCGGAGATCCCTAGGAATTGGAGGATGCACAAGCAGCTGTCTTCGAGATTTCTCCTAGGCTGACGGAGAAGCCTGACTGAGCTGACGGCGATAGACGGAATCCGGCAGGTGGACTGTTCTGAATGGCTGAGAAAACGCTTGTGGCACTCGTGATGGAGCCCCGTCAGCAGCCACCAAGAGCGGGCAAGAGTGAGACCATTGCTGCTGAGGTTGCTTGACGGTGCCTTGCCGCGTGGCAAACGGTCACCCTCATCCGACCATATCCATGGGTGGATGAGTGGCTGCGACAAAATTAAAAATTGCCACGTCTACAAGCATCTCGTTTCTTCAGGCTGACCTTTGTGGTGGCTGGTGTTCGCAACGCACCGCCACATAAGACACGGGCAGGCGTGAAAATTAGCGCAATGAACACCTAGCCAGAAAATTCTGTTCGTCGAGGCGTTTTAAAAACAGCTGGGGTCTGGGGTTCGCCATCTCTGCCAGCAGGTTCCCACGTCATGTTCGAAAAGGGATAGAGCTGAGGTGGCGCGGAGACCTTTCGAATATCCTGATGGCTGGATTGCCGCTCGAAAGCTGGGGACGACTCACTACGCGGAAACGCGTGTGTCGAACTGTGCTATCTTCTTTCGCAACTCCCTTTCCGTATATCCCAATTGACAAAAGCTTCCACATTGTGGTTCGCTGCTCAGTAAGTGGTAAAAATCATATAGTACAACTGCTCTCAAATCTGATAATCAAAGAGTCCTTCCATTCTATCATAAAGAACATCAACCCTATGAGGATACCAGTGCGTGTGTGATTATGGTGCATTCAGATCGTGTCCCTCTGGTATTCGAAACAACTCTTGCAGGTGAGAGGAGCTGCCAGCGGCAGCACTCATTGATGAGAACAGTCCAGCTGCCTGCGCTGGCTGGTTAAGAAATAGATAACGGCTCTTCGATACTACAGTGAGTCTGGTACCTACCGTTCTGATATTCAAAACAACTCTTGCAGGCGAGAGGAGCTGCCAGCGGCAGCACTTGTAAGCGACAAGAACAACCCAGCTGCCTGCGATGGCTGGTTGAACATTACTTGTAAAATTGAGATGTTGCGTGTGACTTGACTGCTGTCTCCGAGCATCAACCCCAGCTTGACCTGCATTTGGCCAGGAGTATCAGGGTTGAGTTATTAATTTGGAGAGAAATGCGAAACTAGTGGGGGGCAGGTACAGTACCGTAGAACAAAACACACACAGACTGCATGGAGCAAAGAGACATGTACAAAACCTTCCTCCCAGAGGTGATGACCAGCTTGCAGGAATTATCTGACTTAAGCGACTTGAAAAACGGAGTGGCGGAGAGTTTTGAGGCTATTTTTAAAGTAACCTGGGGAGAAAGTGCAGTGGTTAGTTACCTGACCCATAAGCGACTTGAAAATGGGTGTAGCAGAGAGCCTCGTGGAATCTGCAAACGAGAACGCTCCTCCAAGAGTCCCGTCTTCTCCCCGCGCACCGGTTCCCACCCCTCCGAACCCACCACCACCTGCTGCTGCTGCAGTTGCCCCAGCCCCTGACCCACTAGGCACTCGGGAAACTGGAGCACCACTGTTGCTGCTGGAACCAGAATCGGATAGCGAGACATGTCCAAAGTGGATGGACGGCGGGGTTTGCCGCCAGGTGCCAGCCCACCATTGGCTAGAAGAGGAGAGCTGGTTGAAGTGGGGGGATAGGGGGGAGAAGTGAAAAAAAAGAGGGGGGGAGGAAGAGGGGGAAGGGATGGGGTGGGGAAGGGAGAAAGAGACAGAAAGGGTGGATGCAGAATCAGTCAGCTGGTGATGCTGGCTGGGTCAGAGGGTTAAAGAGCTCTGAATGGACAGTTTCCTCATAGGGTGGATGTGAGTTACCTTATAGGGAGGATGAAAACCACCATATAGGGAAGATATAAGTTACCTGATGGGCAGGAAGGTGAAGCGCGGGACAGTGGGAGCGGTATCGAGGGTGTTGGCGTCTGTGGCGCAGGGATGGCGCGGGGCAGAGCTGGTAATGATAGGAGTTACCTTAGAAAGAGCACACCACACTTAACCTTATCGGCAGGAAGGTGAAGCGGGGGACGGTGGGAGCGGTTTCGAGAGTGTTTGCATCTGTGGCGTAGGGATGGCGCGGGGCAGCATCGGTGTAGAGGCGATGCAGCTAGGCTAGATGGCCGAAGAGCACTGCTGAGCGAAGGTAGAAATGCTGCTGGTTCTGCCATAAAAAGGGGAGATAGCTGAAGGAAGGGAGCGGTAGGGTGAATGGAGAGTGGGAGGAGGGAGAGGGAAGAGGGGTTGAGTCGAATGGGGTTAAAATGGGAGAGAGGTGATGTTAGATTGAGACGGGAAGAGTAGAAGGAGAGAGAGGCAGAGTGCAGCATCGGTGTAGAGGCGATGCAGCTGGGCTAGATGGCCGAGGAGCACTGCTGAGGGCAGGTAGAAGCGCTGCTCCTCACCTGCATTCATCAGACAACTCACGCGGCTCTGTCGATGAGGTCCAGTTCCTCCTGCAGCTTCTCCAGCAGCGCTGCCACTCGCTTCTTCCAACAAGGAAGCATGAGGCATGGGGTATGCTGCTGTTTTATCATTGCAACTCACGCGGCTCTATCAATCGCGTCCAGTTCCTCCTGCAGCTTCTCCAGCAGCGCTGTCACTCGCTTTTGCCAGCCTGCACGGCAAGTTCTCTCACTACGTGGTATGGGAATAAGGAATAACCACACTCACGCTGCTCTGTCAATCGGATCCAGTTCCTCCTGCAGCCTCTCCAGCAGTGCTGCCACTCGTTTCTTCCATATCACAACCGACACACCAATGCTCCCTGCCCCTGCTCCTGCCCCTGCCCCTGCTCCCGCTCAGAGTGCTTCAAGAGGTAGCTCCGCCCCTTCTGAGAGCACGTCTGACAGCAGGCGCGCATCAAAGAGCAGCTGCTGCACTCCCTCTTCTAGGATGCACGGCGAGCACTGGCAAGCTTCTCATAGGCGAATAGGACCTGGGAAGAAGGGCAGGAGGAAGGGAGTGTGCAACTCGGAATCAGAAGCTGGCGCCGAGAGCATGTGTGACAGCCAGACGCGCATCGAAGAGCAGCTGCAGCACTCCCTTCTCTGATGCGCGCCGAGCAGAGGCAACGGCTTTGTAGGCTGCCAAAACCTGTAAGAGAAGGGGGGGGGGGGAGAAGAGGAGGCAGGGAGGAGGGGTGAGTGCTTCCAGAGGTAGCTCCGCCCCTCCTGATAGCACGTCTGACAGCAGGCGAGCATCGAAGAGCAGCTGCAGCACTCCCTTCTCTGATGCACGTTTAGCGCTTGCAACAGACTCGTAGGCACCCAGAACCTGAACCTTGCGCTTGGCATCAGCAGCAGGGGTGGTGGTGGCGGTGGTGGAGATGGTTTTGTGCAGCAGAGCAAAATCTGATTCCATAGCTGCAACGTTGCGCACCACTGATTCACATGACCTGCGCAAATCAGATGGATATGAAAAGGTATGATTGAACATGTGTTTGCCGCACAAAAACACAAGGGACTCTGCAGTAGTAGGTGCAGCAAAGAGAAGCCCGACTCTATGGCTGCCACAATGCGCACCATCACCTCGCACAACCTGTGCACATGTGAACTTTTGAGTCGACTCAAAAGCAAAGAGAACTCTAAAGCTGCCACAAAGCGCATCATCACGTCGCACAACCTGTGCACATGTGAACATGTATACCCACATGAAATCACACGAGAACCAGAGACAGAAACTTTTGGGAGCGAACATTTGGGGAACTCGATATGCCTCTTACTTGCCGACGCATGACCAGGATCAAGCTCGCAGACATACCATCTCACAGATATGTTTGGTCCCCGCGTGTACCTCCGCAGGTCGAGGATCGAATCTGCGGATTTGATGAGGTGGCGGTAGCTCGCGCCGACCAGCTGTCGCAGCTCCTCTCCTCTTTCTCTTCCCTATATGAGCAAAAGGCTCCGTTTCACGATTCAAACATCGCAAATCCTCCTTCTCCCGTTCCCCCCTCTTTCCTCCCCTTGCTCCTTTTCCTTTATTTAGACTTTTGAGCCGATATACATTCAGCCCAAGTTTCCAGCGTTCCTCCGCATGTCGAGGATCGAGTCCGCGGATTCGATGAGGTGGCGATAACTCGTGCCGACCAACTGTCGAAGCTCCTACTTCTTCTCCTCCGCCTCCTTCCTCGTGCGCGCCTCGATCGCCACGATATCCGCGATAGAACGCGTCTCGAAAAGCAATTCCGAGTTCCGTGTGCTGCCACCACCACCTTCTGCTCGAACTTGCCTCCCCTCATCTTGCCGGCCACCAGTCAACAAAAAAACGAATGAAAGGGCCACCAGTCAGCACGAAACGAAGCCAGCCGGCTATTCGTCAGCCAGGAGCCAGTCGGCGAAACCAGTCGGTCGGAAACCAGTCAGCCGGCGAGCTCCCACTCTCCTTTATATTCTAGAGGTCCGATTGAGGATAGCTTCAGGCAACCAAATAACATTCGTTTACGGTAACCCTGTCCGTCGCTGGCCTTACGGCAGATTATTGATTAAACGCAAAAAAAAGCTAGCGAAGCAAGCACAATACTCTCGTTGTTTTGCGACATACTCGCGTCGTCTCCCTCTATTCCTTTTCCAATCGTGCCAGGTCGGTGACATGCATTCCCCTAAATACACTACGAATCAAATTACCACCAGGCTTCGACGAGAGGACAAACCAATTAATCCAACGTGAGATTCATAAACTCCTCCCTCCTGGCTCGCGACAATGCCACTAATCACCACCTGCCAGTGACTAGCATTACTACTGACGGCAATGTCCTGTGTAGTGTGAAAGCTTCAGGATCTATGGCTTGGATGGGGACCCTGGCGAGAATGGGATCCAGCGTAGCCGTTGCTATGCCTCCTTGAAATTGCCGAGCCTGCTGGTCTGGGGAGAGAGGAGGCTGGATGCCAGAAAGTGCGGAGGGTCGCTGGAGAGATCTAGGCAGAATCCAGTATGAACAGGGGAACCAGGGCGTGTTTGAACGAGCACCGTACTAAACCCAGACTGATTGTTTGCTTAAACGTACTGTACCGAACTCAACCGTCAAAATGTGGGAGTTCGAACAGCTGGTTACCACCCGATTGTCCCGAATTTGGGAGTCAGTGCCTGCGTGACTAGGTACACGAAGTCCCTCGAACGCAATTTTGGGATGCGGTTCAGTATACGCGGTGGAAGACGATGCTGTGCGTTTCAAAGCGTTTTGCTTGTTTGGACTGCAACTCTGGATCTTCGCGACCAGGCAGATGAAATTGTTTTTACTAGGGTTCATAACTCCCAACATCAGTGTTTGTAAAATAGCGTTCTCATGTAGTTGCTGCTTGTGATTTCTAGTAAAGACGTAGTTGTTCAGTGGGATTCATCGCAATGACGTCTTCGTCTGCATCTCTCCCATTACACCATGATGGCGTACCGCAGCAGCAGCAGCACCAGCACCAGCAGCAAAGGTCTGTGCTCACCCAGCTTCACCAGCTTCCCTACCACCTCGTCCTCGTCGCCGCGGTTACGTTCATACTCGGGTACCTCGCAGCCTACTCCCCTCGTTCTGCCGCTTTAGCTCCTCAGCCGGCTGGTCGTTCCGAGCATTCCCAGTCACCGGATTTTTCTCAAGCGGATGCTTCCAGTCTCGATACAAGCACATTGATTGAGCTGCAGCAAACCGTCAGTCCGAGATTACTAAATTCATCCCCAAGTGAGCAACTCTTAAATGACACGTGTACCGCTCCCATTGGCGTCCGACTCCCCTTTTCATCATCATCCCCATCCGAATCTCTTACTGCAGCACCGGAATGGATTCCACTACCCAACCGGTACCTTATGCTTTCATGCACCAACGGCAGAAGCACGAATCGCCTCTTATGCTTTCAGAAGACCATTCTGGCAGCGATTCTCCTTAACCGCACTCTGCTTGTTCCCGATGTTCCTCTCTGTGTCCCCGCCTCTGGCCGGCCGGTGGTGTATTCTGAAATTCTGGACATTGGCTACTTGTCCCGGTGCTTCGGAGAGCAGCCAAGTCCGGGAAACGGAGCACAGCCTCTCCGCAAGGTGATAACAGGATCAGATTTTCTGAAAACAAAAGGCGGTAATGGAGGCGAATTAGTAGTTGATAAAGTCCTCTGCGGCCAGGTGAAGAGCAGCTGTCACTTTATAGATAGCAGCTGCGGCGAGGCGAAAGAAATAAAGCTCTCAGAGAAAGAGATCGTCACGGAGGAGAAGGGTAAAAATCTCTTTGACCTGGCTCCTAAGATCGCAGCTGCAACTGCCAACGTTCCTGTGCTTTCTCTTGGTGACCTTTTCTACTCATTCTTCAAGGATACTGATCCTATTGATTCTACATTCTTCTGGCCTAGTCGATTTTTTAACACCTCGTGTGAGCTGCTTTTCCGGCCTCCCCAGCATGTGCTTAACCAAGCTTCAGCGTTCATAAAGGAGTACCTCGGGGTGAATTATGCTTCTATACACCTTCGGCGGACGGATTTTCTTGACTATAGCCGCCAGGTGGGTCTACAGTACTGGCCGTTACAGGCTGTGGCGGAGTGTACTGCGTCGAAAATGGTGCAGTTGAACGTGACCAACCTTTTTGTATCCTCTGATGCTTCTGATGAGGAACTGGAAGTTCTTAAGGAGCAGTTAAGGTCGCAAGGATCTATTGCTAGGGCGAGGGGGTACGCATGGTCGATTGTGGTTGTCAGATTGCCTAAGGAGCTGAATCTTCAACCAGGTCAGCTATCAATGGTGGATAAGCTAGTGGCAGCGCATGCCATGGTTACAATGACCACCCAACGGTCAACGTTCTCACGCCACATAGGGTATTTAAGGGAGAGTCTGGGCCTCGCATCCTGCCATGATGGGCTCATCTGCGAGGGCAAAGCTATAGAAGCTATTGAACGGAAATTCAGGCGTTGAAGACATCTGGTTATTCAACCCCCCACTCCGAAGAGCAGGGCTCATAGAGGGAGTGTTAGAATAGGGTCATAGACAGGGAGCTTCATTTCACCCTCAGTGTCTGCTCTTCTTTCATGTGTTGTCAGGGAGTTTTTTGTTCTTTTGGAACTGAGCCTTATGACTCATTATCGTCATCGCCCGGATATAAGACATATATGTCTCGTACACGGGAAAAAATGCTTGGGTTGTCTTTTTTCATGTGTTGTCAGAGAGTTTTATGTTCTTTTGGAACTGAGCCTTATGACTCATTAGTTGTAAATAACTTCGTGTGTAAGCATACCCCCCTGGCCTGGGTCTTTCATCCGGGGTTTCGGTCTGCCCAAAGAAAAATGAGTTTAAAATCTAGACGAACAGACCAAATTGGTCTGAAAACAAGAGCGCTGGTTGCATCATATAGGGTACAACATTTTCTAGGTTTGCATACTTGTACCCATCTCCTCCTCGTCACAATCTTACCGCTGTTCCACTCTTAACGCCATTGTACACCACCACCACCACCCCAACATCAAACCTCACGTTACAGCAATTCTGTTTGTGTTACTTGCAAATCATCTTCGGAAGATGGGAACGGCTGCAGGCTGATCATAGGCCATGTGTCTGAAACATCATGTGCGCAAGACTGCATGAACCAAACGAACAGAAAACGGAAAAATACTTATTAGTTAATAATAAAAAATCCTCCACCAGGATGATGGGATGCAAGTGTGTGGAAAAAATAGAACAAAGACTGGGATGCAATAGCAAGCTGATTAAGGGTCAACACTAGTACCTGCCCCTGTGCTCGGAAGTACATGAACGGGGTGTAGCGCAAGAAGTTGGAAACTCTTGAGGTGTAGATGTCAGCATATCTGGCGCAGGAAAAGAACACAAATAGGAATTACAAAAGAGCATAAAGCAGTAAAAGGAAAGGAAGCAACATGAGTATGAAGTACTTACAAAAACAGAATGGAAGTGATGCAGTTTTAGTATCTTGCAGGATAATCTACCAACTCACTTCTCTATTTGCCGGGTAATGTGGCTCTTATCCCAAAGTCCAGCTCGAGAGAGGTATCCCCATCTGGCCACACACAGACAGAAAGGTTGCCATATGAAGGAAAGTGAGGGCATACAATGAGATGTCTTATAACGTTCGTCTCAAGCAAGGGAGCAATCTCCCCGTCAAGCCTCGCCATTATCCACAGCAGCCGCTGCATGCTCCTCACCATACCAGGGGAGAGTGACACCTAGACCCCAAGAGAGTAGAATCAACACCTCTGCACCGCACTGAACCCAGCAGCACACCCACCTGTCATTAAAAGCCGCCCCGTCGGTCTCAAGCAAGGGAGCAATCTCCCCATCAAGCCGCGCCATGATCCACAGCAGCCGCTGCATGCTCCTCACCAGCTCCTGATTGTGACACACCTTAAACCCCTACACCGCACCGAACCCAGCAGCACACATACCGGTCGTTAAAAGCAGCCCCATCAGTCTCCAGCAAGGGAGCAATCTCCCCGTCGAGCCGCGCCATGATCCACAGCAGCCGCTGCATGCTCCTCACCAGCTCCCCATCCTCCATCTCCCCCACCGCTGCCGTCTGTGCCGCCTGCCCCTGCGTGCGCCTCTGCAGGGCGAGCCTCAGCTGGTTAAAACAGTCTCCCACCCTGTCTTTCTGAGCCATCAAATCTATGAGTCTCAGCCTCGTGTCGTGCCCGTGAATCAGGGCTTCAACCTGCGAGGAAGGAGGGGTTAATGTAAACATTAGCATTGCCCCCTGTTAGAACACAGAGCCTCTGCAGGGCCAGCCGCAGCTGGTTGAAGCAGTCCCCGACTCGGTCTTTCTGAGCCATCAGATCTATGAGTCTCAGCCTCGTATCATGGCCTTGGATCAGGGCCTCAACCTGCAGAAGTGGTCAAGAAAGGGATGAGTTGGGTTGGTATACGCTAAAGTGGCAACATCCCAACAGCTCTCTGCAGAGCCAGCCTCAACTGGTTGAAGCAGTCTCCCACGCGGTCCTTCTGAGCCATCAGATCAATGAGTCTCAGCCTGGTATCATGGCCCTGGATCAGGGCCTCAACCTGGGAAAGAGGTAGGGGGGGTAACATATTCCTAAGTGCGAACCCCCCACAAGAGTCTCTGCAGAGCCAGCCTCAGCTGGTTGAAACAGTCCCCGACTATGTCTTTCTGAGGCATCAGATCTATGAGCCTAAGCCTCGTGTCGTGCCCTTGAATCAGCGCCTCCACCTGGGAAAGAGGGTACAGAAAGGGACGAGAGGGCACGAAGTCAAGTGCGTCCCCACCGCTAGCCTCTGCAGGGCCAGCCTCAGCTGGTTGAAGCAGTCTCCCACGTACGTCGTCTCGTCTCATCCCCGCCTGTGAACTCCTGTGAAGATCTGTGAACTTCTGTGACCACCTGTGAACTTCTGTGACTTCCTGTGAACCCCTGTGAACCCCTGTGAATCCGTGTGAACTCCTGTGAACCCCTGTGAACTACTGTGAACCCGTCTGAACTTCTGTGAACCCCTGTGAACCTCTGTGAACCCCAGTGAACTTCTGTGAACCCCAGTGAACCCCTGTGAACCCCAGTGAGCCCGTGTCAATCCCAGAGACACACAAACGAGCCCACACACACCTCTTGTTCAAGCTCGCGGCACACGAGGCACATGCGCCAGCGCAGGTGCAGCATGGACTGGGAGACATCCGTGTAGATGTGGTCACTCTGTGAACCCCTGTGAACCCCTGTGAACCCCTGTGAACCCCAGAGACATACCTCTTGCTCCAGCTCCCGGCACACGAGGCACGTGCGCCAGCGCAGGTGCAGCTTGGACTGCGACACGTCCGTGTAGATGTGGTCTCCCACGTACAGCGTCTCATCTCCTGCGAAACCCAGGGCCTTCTCGACCATCTGCGCACTTCCCCCACAGTACAAGCCTCCTGAGAAGGGAAGAATCAACAAGGAAAACGAAAAAGGAGAATGAAAGCAGATCGTGGGAGATTCTGCGATGCCCTTCCCGCTGCTCCACTCGATCCAACAGCCCCTGTGGCACCAACTCCCTCCTGCGCCGATGTAACTCGATCTGAGCCGTACGCACCAGAACGTTCCACTTGTTTTAACGTGCGCAAATGATTTTTGAGACGGTGATATGGAAAAGGGAGATGATGCACATAAAATGGAGTAAACTGACACAAGTGTGAGAATGAGATAGTCTAATGAGCTCAGGGGAAAATGAAACTCGTATGTGCAGGGGGTGGTAATGTGAAAAAGTGTCTGCACATATGAGTTCCAACTTCCTCGGAGCTCATTGGACAAGCTCATCTTCACACTTGTGTCGTTTTACTCCCTTTCATATGCGTCATTGCCTTTTTTCATATCATTCTCTTAAAAACTCTTTGCACACGTCAGAACAAGTGAAACACTCTGGTGCGTACGGCTCAGATCGAGCCACATTGGAGCGGGAGGCAGCCGGTGCCACAGGAGCTGTTGGATCGAGTAGAGTTGCATGGGTGCTAGGAAGAGCAGCGCAGAATCCAACAAGAGGTACAAGGTTCATAACTTCCTACTAACCGTAAAGCACGCAATCACGTACCGGAATTGGCCTTGAAGCACGGTCGCATGAGTCCGTCGGGTGTCACGATCTCGTACAGCGGGTGAGCCATGGAGAAGAACTCGGGCTTGCGAGCCGACACGATCACCTGGGAGGGGTGGGGGGGGATGGGGGATGGGAATGAGGGATGGGCGTGAGGTAGGTCAGTGATTGCCTGGTGTGGCATGATCTCATACAGCGGGTGAACCATGGAGAAGAATTCGGGCTTGCGAGCCGACACTATCACCTGGAAAAGGCGTGGGGAGATGACAGGGGAGAAGCGGAATGGGCATGAGGCGTTGACAGGAGGAGAGTCAGTCATTGTCGGGTGTCACCGGGTCACGATCTAGTACAGCAGGTGTGCCATGGAGAGAAACTCGGGCTTGCGAGCCGACACTATCTCTACAGGCAGGAACTGGCCGAAGGCGTGGGTCACCATGCGATGGGTGTACTGATAGTCCGACTTGGTCATCAGCAGCAGCCGCTTTCATGTGAGGATAAATATGTTTGTTTAACAAGGAAGGGTAGCCACTTACCATGTCAAACAATGAGCGCCACGTCATCTCCTCAGGCAGGAACCGGTCAAAAGCGTGCGTCATCATGCGGTGCGTGTACTGATAGTCCGAGTTGGTGATGAGCAGCAGCCGCTTCCCCGCCAGCTTCTGGTCCAAGAGAGCGAGTGGCAGCTCCCGGTCCAGCTCCACAAACTTCTCAGGCGAGTTAATAATCTCCGCCTGTGGGGGGAAGGGAGCATGGGCAGTGGGGAGATGGGGCCAAGGGTGAGAGGGGGCGGGAGGGAATGCGAGTTGGTGATGAGCAGCAGCCGCTTCCCTGCCAGCTTTTGGTCCAGCAGGGCCAAGGGAAGTTCCGGATCTAACTCCACAAACTTCTCCGGTGAGTTGATGATTTCAGCCTGTGGAGGAGTGGAGAACGGATGGACAGGAACACAGGGGGTAGAGGGGGGCAGGCGTGGGAGTTGGTGATCAGCAGCAGCCGCTTCCCCGCCAGCTTCTGGCCCAGGAGAGCGAGAGGCAGCTCAGGGTCTAACTCCACAAACGTTTCCGGGGAGTTGATGATCTCTGCCTGAGGGGAGAGGGGGAGGAGGGACAGGGGAGAGCGCGAGGATAGACAGGCGTGAGAAGGAAGCAGGCATGGGAGTTGCGAGTTGGTGATCAGCAGCAGCCGCTTCCCTGCTAGCTTCTGATCTAGGAGAGCCAGGGGCAGCTCCGGGTCTAACTCCACAAACTTCTCCGGTGAGTTGATGATCTCCAACAGAGGGTGGGTGGGGGAAGGGAAGGAAGTGCAAGGTGGAGGGGGAAATGTAGGGTCCAGCTTGCACCTCCAAAGATCATCAAGGTCTAGCTCCACAAACTTCTCCGGTGAGTTGATGATCTCCGCCTGTGGGAGAGGTGGGTTCAGATGGGTTTGAATGGGTTCAGACGTGGTCCAGCTCCACAAACTTCTCTGGCGAGTTGATGATCTCCGCCTGGTGGGGAGGGGAGGGGGAGGAGGGGTCGGTTTGGATGGGATTGAGATATATTCAGATGGGTTAAGATGTGGTTCTGGTCCAGCAGAGCCAGGGGCACCTCCAGTTGCTGCTCTACGAACTTCTCCGGGGGGTTGATAATTTCCGCCTGAGGGGCAGGGGCAGAGGCACGAGCATGCACTTATGGGGTTCAGATGGGTTCAGTTGGGTTCAGATGTGGTTCTGGTCCAGCAGAGCCAGGGGCACCTCCGGTTGCTGCTCTACGGACTTCTCCGGGGAGTTTGATAATTTTCGCCTGTTGGGGATAGGAAGGCATGGGTTCAGCATTGACTGCAACAGGTTCAACAACAGCAGTTTTAAGTTTCAATGGGCCAGTGAGGGGATTTTTGAGTTGACTCAGAAGGTACATGCAGCCGGGACAAGCTAGTGGAGCTGACGAGCCGAGCCAACGAGGCAAAGCCATCGGCTTGAGTCCGCTCGCATTGCAGCCCTGGATTTATTAGACGTCTCAAAAGTCGTCTCAGGGGACGTCTCAAAAGTCGTCTCAGGGGACGTCTCAAAAGTCGTCTCAGGGGACGTCTCAAAAGTCGTCTCAGGGGACGTCTCAAAAGTCGTCTCAGGGGACGTCTCAAAAGTCGTCTCAGGGGACGTCTCAAAAGTCGTCTCAGGGGACGTCTCAAAAGTCGTCTCAGGGGACGTCTCAAAAGTCGTCTCAGGGGACGTCTCAAAAGTCGTCTCAGGGGACGTCTCAAAAGTCGTCTCAGGGGACGTCTCAAAAGTCGTCTCAGGGGACGTCTCAAAAGTCGTCTCAGGGGACGTCTCAAAAGTCGTCCCAGGGGACGTCTCAAAAGTTGTCCGCTCACAGCCCTGGTTTTCTATTCGACTCAAACTTGACGTGTGACTTTTGAAGGGACTCAGAGTTGAGTTTTGCGTACCTTGAGCTGCCCCTCCACGTGGGCTCGGAAGAGAGCTCTTGCCACCACCTGAAGGGAAGAGCGGTGGAGAAGAGGGAGGAGAGGAAGAAGATATGGTTTCAGATCGAGAGTAGGGATTTCAGTGAGGAACTAACGAGCGATTCTAGCAGAAAAGGGAATTCGCTGGTGAAGTAGACACGCCAATTCACACAGTGGGACTCCTCCTAGAGATTCGAGCGGGAAAACGACAGAAAGGACCTCAAAGCGAATCACCCTATGACAAGTCACCTTGTAAAGAGTCTTGTAATCGGCAGTAGCCACTTCCGCTGGAAGCAGCCCCTGGTCAAGTCGGTCAACCATCTGCATGTAGACCACCTTATGGAGAGATACCTAATATGCAGGACAAGGCACCTATAACGAGTCACCTTATAAAGGGTCTTGTAGTCCCCCGGTGCCACCTCAGCAGGCAGCAGCCCCTGGTCAAGGCGGTCAACCATCTGCATGTAGACCACGGCCTCGCTCACACTGAATAACGTGTTCAGGAACTCCCACCTTCCCTCATTCCGCAAGTCCACTAGTTCGCGGCCGTACAGCTTGCTGTTGAGAGGGGTGGAGACGGGAAGGAAACACAGAGCAGGAAAAGGAGGAGGAAAAAAGAGGTCAAGGCGGTCAATTGAACCATCTGCATGTACACCACCGCCTCGCTCACACTGAAGAGCGTGTTGAGAAACTCCCAGCGGCCTTCATTCCTCAGACCCACTAGCTCCCGACCGTACAGCTTGCTGGGGGGAGCACAGAAAGAAAGTGGAGGAGCAAAGGAGGGCCACACGGTCAACCATCTGCATGTAGACCACCGCACGGCCTCGCTCACACTGAAGAGCGTGTTGAGAAACTCCCAGCGGCCTTCATTCCTCAGGTCTACCAGTTCGCGACTATACGGCTTGCTGGGGCACAGAACAGAGGAGCGACGCACAGAAGGGAAACCCAGAAGGAGGAAAGGAGGTAGAGAGCGGTCAACCATCTGCATGCACACCACGGCACGGCCTCGCTCACACTGAAGAGCGTGTTGAGGAACTCCCAGCGACCCACTCACCTGATGGCCTTGTTGGAGAGCATTTCAGTGCCGTGCATGGCGCGCTTCATCTGATCGGCCTGGTCCTCTGACATACCTGATGGCCTGCGTGCCTGTCTGTCTGAGGACTCACCTGATGGCCTTGTTGGAGAGCATTTCAGTGCCGTGCATGGCGCGCTTCACGAACCCAAACCGCACTTGCCTTCCAAGCTGTGTGCTGTGCGTCAGTCACTCACCTGATGGCTTTGTTCGAAAGCATCTCAGTGCCGTGCATGGCTCGCGTGACGAACCCAAACCACACTTGCCTGCTAAGCTACCTGCGTGCCTCATTCACTCACCTGATGGCCTTATTGGAGAAGAGAGCATTCCTGTGCCATGCATGGCTTGCTTGACAAACAACTCTGTGCCTCACCTGACAGCCCTACTTGTCTATCTGAGGACTCACCTGATGGCCTTGTTGGAAAGCATCTCAGTCCCGTGCATCGCTCGCTTCACGAACCCAAACCACACTTGCCTTGCCATCCAAGCTGCGTGCTGTGCCTCACTCACTCACTCACTCACTCACTCACTCACTCACCTGATGGCTTTATTCGAAAGCATCTCAGTGCCGTGCATGGCTCGCTTGACGAACCCAAACCGATCGCACTTCACCAGGTTGCCACTCGCCTTGTCCATCACCAACCCTCGGATCACCAGGTCCGGGTCGAACCTCAGCCCCTCGGTCGGGTACCCCTTGGCTCGGAGGTTTTCCATGGCGTAATCGTAGGCTCGGCCCTCCCAGGCCTGGACGGGGAAAGAGGTCCGGAAGAAAGGCAAAGGGACTGCTTTAAGTAGTCTGGGTTACTGGTGGGAGAAAACGGGGGGTTTGCATAGGTTGATATTCTAATGTATTAGGGTGTAGTAAATGTCATATTTACGGTATTTTCCTTGACGTAGCGGTTAATCAATGTGATATCCAGCAGCAGGGGTACTTAAGTTGACTTAATAATGAATCAGAGTGTAGTCCGTGTCATATGATTGATACTCGATAAACGAGCTTACATTGACGTTATAGTGAATCAGAGTGTGGTCCATGTCATATGATTGATACTCGATAAACGAGCTTACATTGACGTTATAGTGAATCAGAGTGTAGTCCATGTCATATCCGATGGTCGTGATCGAACGCAGGTTGAGAGTGCGGCTGCAGAAGATGCCGCGCGACGCCAACCCATGGGGGAACTGGGGCTGGAGAGCAAAACAGAGGGAGGTGAAAGGGAGAGGGGACGGAAGAAAGGACGTGTGAAGACACGGGAGCAGGAAGGAGAGCGCAATTGCAGGTTGAGAGTGCGGCTGCAGAAGATGCCGCGGGATGTCAGCCCATGCGGGAACTGGGGCTGCCAGGGATAAGAATAGACGGAGACAGGGAGAGGTTGTACGGATAGGAATTGAGATTCATGCTTTTAAAGAGGCGCGGCGCCTCAAATGGGATGGGATAAGCATAAATGGGGACAGGGTGTATGGATGGATAGGGATTGCAAAGAGATTGCGAATCAAAAGTGCGTCTGCTGAATATGCCATGAGGGAAGGGAACTACAGCTGGAGCGGAAAGCGAAAGCAGGGAAGGATGAGAGGAAAGACGATTTCTGGAACGTGAGCCTCTGTGCTCCACACCACACAACGGTACCTTAACATCTGCTCACAAAAACACCCTCTCTTCGCGTGGTACCGTAACATCTGCTCACAACAACCATGCTTCCTTACAGTCACAGGCACGCCCAGCTGCTCCAGCAGCATCTCTGCCTCGTCCGCCTCCGCCTTCCACACCACACCACAGGATCATCTCACTTGCGTACACTCATAACGGCTTTGCAGTAGTCACTCACAGGCATCCCCAGCTGCTCCAGCAGCATCTCCGCCTCGTCAGCCTCTGCCTTGGCAAGCTCCTCATACAGTCACATCACACACACTACCACGCTTCCTTACAGTCACAATGACCCACAGTGACAGTGACTCACAGGCACACCCAGCTGCTCCAGCAGCATCTCTGCCTCATCGGCCTCTGCCTTGGCGAGCTCCTCTATCGGCCCCACATCCGCACCCAAGTCCAGATCAAACGCTCGCCGTCCCTCGTTCTCTGGTTGGGGAGAGGAGGGGAGACGGGGGGGCGGGGGGAGGAGAGACAAGGGGAAGTTTGGGGGGAAGAAACGGCATCGTCAGCCTCCGCCTTGGCGAGCTCCTCTATCGGCCCCACATCCGCGTCTAAGTCCAGGTCAAAAGCCCGCCGCCCCTCGTTCTCTGTGAGGGGGGAAAATAAGGGAAGAATGGGGAAAGGGAGGGAGACCGGGTATGAGGTCCCATCATCATTAACGTGGTGACTGCTGAGTAGACTCGAAAGTCAAAAGTCACTTGTGAGTCGACTCAAAAGTCATCGCGAGCTCCTCTTTGGGCTGCACCCCCCCACATTCGCGTTAATGTCCACACCAGCAGAAGTTTCCCCCCTTCTTCTTCTCCCTTCCAGCCCCAGCCCGGCCTCCGCCTTGGCGAGCTCCTTTATCGGCTGCCCCCCCCCGTTCGCGTTAATGTCCACACCAGCAAAAGTTTCTCCCCTTCTGCTTTTGACATTCGAGGTGACCTTTGAGTCGACTGAAAAGTCTTCTACATGGTCCCCACGATCCGTGTCAATGTCCACACCAGCAGAAGTTACTTTTGAGTCGACTCAAGTGTCAATGTCCACACCAGCAGACGTTTCCCCCCTTCTGCTTTCGACATTCGGAGATTCCTTACTTTCATCTTCACTTACCGAGGTCGACGGGGAGATCGGGGAGCACCATATCCCCCTTAGTGCTCTCCCCGAGATAGTCTATCTTGCTGTCTCTTGACGACCACACCACATGGAACACCTCCTCTCCTCCACTGTCACTGCCACTACCACTGTCACTCTCACTCCCGCTGTCGTCGCCTTCCCCCTCTGATCCCCCTCCTGTTCTACCTCCAACTTTCACTTTCCTCCCCTTCACTGTTATCCCCCGTTTGGACCCCTTCGTTACTGTCACGTTCGCCTGCGGCTCAGCGGCAACCGCAGACGCAGCGCTTGCAGCTCCGATTCCGCTCGCTTCCGCTCCTCCCTTCCCCAACTCCCCAGCGGCATTTTCCGCCGCGTTTCCCGGCGGTTTTTGGAGGAGCTCGCTCTCGAGCAACGCAGCGGCCGCTGCGGCGCGCGCCTCGTCCACGTCACCGTCCGGAAGCGCCTCTTCCGAGACGCTCAATGCCATCTGAGCCGCCACGGTGGCAGGATCATCCGCCACGTCACGTGCTGCTGCTTCTGTAGTTTCCCCTCCATCCGCGTTAGTAGCACTCGCAACCCGAACTCCCCTGCTTGCGGAAACCACGCTAGAGGATGGAGCTGGTTGTCGGCTAATGACGGAAACTGTGGAACGAAGCGCGTGACGGCGAGTTGTGAAAGTTATTCGTTGCAATGAATTCTGTTGCAGCAACGAAGATGCTCTGATTGGCTGTGATATACCCGGAGGAACGTCACGACACTTTGCTTTCAGTATTGAAGAAGAAATGGTTGGAACGTCGCGACAAGACAGGGTGATCAGGCAATCCATGGCGGCAACGCTGGTCAGGCGAGTGAGTTAGACCGATTGATGAATAGAACGGCCTGGATAAGAGGAAATCCCGTCTAGAGAGAACCCATGACCAGTATTACTGCACGAGCGGTATGTCAGTTCTATGAAAGAAGAGACGTTTAGCGGACACTACAGCCAATAGAGCAAATGAAAGTGACTGACACAGTTCACCGTGATTCCCAAGCGGGTTTAGTGACTGGCGTTGAAAGTGGGAGCCATGCATGCATCACTGGGAGCTCCATTCTCGATTGAAAAGCGATGCAATGCAGGAGAATTTTGCACCGCGTTTGCACAAAGCTCGTTGCAGGGTCATGTCAGTAAGATTACGGAAATTCGCGGTGGTGTGAAAGGTTACCTCACACGCTAACTTATATATTTCCTGTACATAAAAAAACTTCTGATATTATCCTGACTTTTCAAAATTCAAACACGTTGTGGGTTTGAACTCTCGTGACTGCCAAGAAGGGCCAGGGAGCGTGGGAGTCTCGGAAAAAAAGTATTGTACCCTCGAATATTCGCTGCCCAGTTTTCACATGACAACCAATCGGCTGACTGCAACCGCGGAAATTGGCCAATCAGAAAACACGATCATATTTTTGCGATCAAAGTATCCACCGCCTACTTGACCGTTGGAAGTTGATCAGGGTCAAGATTACGGCAGCCTATGAATATGTACCGCTTTTTATCTCGGCGTAACCATCCGTACCATTTACAACGCTGTACGCATCCCTCCAGACCGACTGCAACTCTCAGCAATCAGGCTTGCTGCGCTTCAGTGGAACATGCGGTATAAGGCAACCTAATTTCACAAGTGAAGCAAATCAATACAGCAAGTGCATTCACAACCACGAGACATTAGAAAACACAATAGACGTCATGCTCAGCCCTTCAGCTGTAACAGCGAATGAAGCAGGCACGTCTGCAGAATTCTGTGATGCAACCAGCGAAGCATCCTCAGTCGTAGACGTCCGCCACATCTCCATTTTACATTGACTTGGCTGGTCAAAGAGCCCAAACGCGGTAAATGTAAAACTCAGGTCGTACGAGCTGTCTTGTTGATTGACGATGAAAATTGAGATAAAATGCTTGGTGGGGTGGTAGAAAGCAGCCACGCAGTGATGACACCCGTTATTTGTATCAATCTGCAAAGGCAGACTGTCTCTAGGAGAGCCATGAGCGAGCTGCTTCAACACATAGAACTTCTTTGTCAATACTATATCCAGCGGCGGGGCTGTATCGTTGCTCAACCGATTATACGGGATCGTAAAAAGACCCCATTTGATCGCATTCACGTTTGTCTCCGACGCGCCGTTGATCGCTTGCCAGTAAATCCACGCAGATGCTCCCATGATATTGATCGATTGAATGGCCGATCGAGCCAAGAACAACGCCACGTCAATTTGGCCGCCTCCCACCCACATCGGACCCACCTCCGACACCCACACCTCCTTCCCTAACCCAATCGCCATCCTCGCCATACTCACATAGGTTCCCTCGACATACTGCCGAGCATCTGAAGTGTTGGAGGGTGGAGGCACGTACTGGTGCACATTAATCCGTTTTAAAATGGATTTTACCCTCGCGGTAAACTTGTGCCGAAACCTTACTGTAGCCCCGACAAAACTGTCGAAACCGGCCACTCCAGTGCGCAGATTCCGCCTTTTCAGAGCCGCTGCCACCGCCCACACCAGCTTCTCAAGCTGATTCGGTTTGAAGTTACACCCTTCCTGCCGGGCCCCTTTCACCCACCACCCTTCTAGCGCCTCATTCGCCGGATTCATCGTCGAGAAAGTCACATTCCAATGAGTCCGAAACCTGCCGACCACATCAGCCATATAGTTCGCATAAGCTCCATATGCGTCCGGCTGAAGATTCGTCTCGTCTTTAGCATTTCCAGCAGTATCCCCCGTTATAGTCATCCACCAGGGCGGGGAGTAAATAATCGCATCTACCTCATCCACTCCCCTCGCTATAGCCCCGACCAGAACCTTCCGCTGCCGCCAGTCTCTCGTCCAATCATACGGCCCGTTTTCCGACGGTCTATAACCCGGAATGGCGCACGATTCCCAGGCCGCAGTGTCGAATCGAGGGCTGTTTGTGAGATTGTAGCTGCCGCCGATAAGGTAGCGCGCGAGATTGAGCCCCATCCCGGAGGTGGGATCGAATATTAGGTCAAGGATTTGGTTGAGCTGGTCCGGTGGGAGCTTGCCGATATAGTTGGCGAACCTGGTGGGTTGGGGTTGGGGTTGGGGGGTTTGGATGCGGTGAAGGGGTGGAGGATGGATCGAAGATTAGGTCACGAATTTGGTTGAGCTGGTCTGGTGGGAGCTTGCCGATGTAGTTGGCGAACCTGGTGGGGTTGGGGTTGGGGGGTTGGATGCGGTGAAGAGGGGTGGAGGATGGATAGGATGTGATTGAGGGTACGGTCTTAGCCGGTGTCACACTCGCTGACACGAAAACATGAACGCTTTGGATCGTTTCACGTCATCTTAGTCCCAATCTCAACCCTTCATAGCTCCGTGTCAGGTTTCCTGACACCGGCCAAGAACGTTCCCTGAGCTGGTCTGGTGGGAGCTTGCCGATGTAATTGGCAAACCTGAGTTACAAAATGTTGAGATAATTAATTGGGGGAAATGGGCGGTGGGGCAAGGAGAGGAAACCAAGTGAGTCTGTGAGAGAAGGTCGAGGATGTGTGGTCCGGTGGGAGGCTGCTGGTTTTTGGGCAAACCGGAGATAGGGAAAAGTGAGTGGGGAAATGGGGGGGTGGAGGGGGTGGGGGTGGGAGTGGGTGGGACGAATGAGTATGTGGGAGGAGAGGAGGTATGGATGGAACAGGATTCGAAGGGAGGAGGATAGACCAAGGTCATAACAGTCATGCTGGTATGGTGTAAGCAAGCAAGCTGGCACAACTCAGTTAACTTAAAGATAGAAGATATAATAATGAGCATAAGGAGAAGAGCAAAAAAAAACGTAAGCTCCAGCAAATGAAGAACGCACAGTGCAAAAGATACCTGGCAATGCGCACATTCACAAAGTGAAGGAATAAAAGGAAAACAGAAATATAGGTGGAGGGGCGTACCAAGCAAGCGACGTGCCCCATCCTCTCCAGGTCTGTCCGTTGAGATCGGGAGCAATGGCGATGGTGGCGGGGCCTGCCGTTCGGCACACCTGCAGGATCTCGTTCGCCGGCGTTAGATTCGCTACAGGCGCCTCCGTTAAGACTCTCGGCGCGGCAGTGTCTAGTACACCTACACCTCCTCTAAGAGTCTCCCCTTCGTATCCGCTCGTAAAGGCAGCACGGGCAGCATCTTGTTGATTTCGCGGCGGATTTGTGCTTTTACGAGTAGTAGCTTCATACGCGTTAGAAGACTCCTCGCTTCGGTTGCCTATGGAGGGTTGAGTTAAAGGAGGAAACGGATGTGCTGCTGCGGCGGCGGCTACTGAAGGTGGAACGAGAGGGAGGAAGAGGAGAAGGAGGAGGAGGTGGGGGAAGTTGATGCAAGAGAGAAGGCGACGGGGAAGGAAGCAGGGCGAACGGCGCAGATGAGTAGCTGTAGTAGATTTGTGGTAATGTAGTGGCGAGGAACTGTATAACGTGGATGGCTTTAGCGCGGATGCCATGATCATGCACAGCCGTGGCGCGGATGAGGAAGGAAGCAGTGGCGGTGTGGATGCACGGGTCGCACGGGTCGCAGGAGTCGCAGGAGCCGCAGGGTCGTCTGTTGAGAGTCGCAGTCGAGAATCGCCGGCTGAGAATGGGGAAGGCTAAGAATCGCAGAGAATCCGCAATGGCAGGCCGCTTACTCCCCGCTAACGATGGTACGGGGGAGAAAAAGCTTTGAAACACTTTAGCTCAATCAACCCTCGATTGACCTAAACGCGGCTCTTATAAAGCTCTGGGTTGGCTCGGCGGGGGGGACTCTGGGAAGTTGCGACAGCTAGACCGAGCGCATCGCATGTCTCGGACTAATCAGCTGGAAGTTGGTAGTCAACAACGTCTGAGCTGTCGCACTTAACGCGTCACGTGGTGTTTGAGATTACATATACTAGCGTCTCAGCGTACGTTCAGAAAAAACTCAACGTGCGTTCAAAACGCCTCAAAACCGTGATCCATGCAATGCCAGAGAGCATCCGACAGCTGGAGGAGAGAGCTCGCCTGCGATGGCTGGAAAAGTGAGCTCGCTTCTCTACCGCCGGACGGCTGGCTGACCGGAATAGCGAAATATTCGATGGGGAGATTAAAATTTGAGTCGGACTAGTGGCGGGTTGTTGAGGGGGAAGCGCTCGAATCGTCGCGTTGAGGGGAACGAGATGAGCTGTCAGTCACGCACGTCCGATGTCTCTCGTTGATTCCAAGCCATGCGGTGCTTGGAACCGTCCGATTTAGAGAATCGACGGTCCTCCCAAGGGACTTGCATCCGAGTTCAGACATCGAACTGCTCTGGACTGGAGTTATAGCTTACGATCACTGGCGAAACACCTAGTAACCTTTTTCGTGCTACCGACAACGAAATCCACACTGGGAGAAAAGTAATTTCGCCAGGCAGGATTCAATAGTAGGCCACCACCTCGCTAGTGGTCGGCAGCACCTACGTCCAACCGGATCGCGTAACGGGGTTTCGTTCCGGGTTTCTGGCCAGATACCTCCTTAGCCAGTCATCGATTTCAAACGTCTGTGAAACAACATACATGTAGATTGTTTCCTCATATGAACTATTTACTAGGGTACTAACTCTGCTCAGGAAAGTATACTCACATGCTTATTCTGTTGTGTGAATGCCACTCCAACAGTGTCACTCAACATACAACGAATTGGCAAACATAATGCCTCTGCGGGTGCTCTCGCTGGCCTTGGTGAACTTATCTACAAGAGCTTGTTCTCCGATTGCCTCAGCTGCCAATTTCATCTGCACGTATTGTAGCACAAAAAGAAGACATCAACTCCAACCAGAAAATATGATAAATCGGGCACGACTTCAGACTGAACCGGTACTGATTGTTATGTAACTAGCAACCCACCTCGTTTAGAAGCTCATCCAGCCGTCGAGCCACACGCACGATCGTCCCCTCAAAAACATCCGTGCTGTCAATGACCTTGCCGAACGACTCTCCCTGCAGTCACACACATGGAACTTTCATGAAGCCCAACTTGAGGTTGCAGACTGTTGGGCTGAGAAAAGCCCAACTTCACCTCCGCACCGCACTCAACCTCTCACCTTGGACCACTGGTAGAACACGTTCATGAGCGTCGGCCGGAATTGATCTACGTACCCCTCCTCGTCCACCTCAATCTTCTCCTGTTGCACCCGCGCTATGTCCTGCGCTGCCTCTCTTAGTGTGTTGTAGTACGGCTTTAAGTCTGCTGACACAGGCTGTCCGGAGGGAAAGGTGGAGGATGGAACATGGATGGGGCAAGAGCAACACGTGAAACACTTCTAATTGCTCAGAGTCTTGGAGATTCCGGGGTGGAGGAGGAATTGAAAGTTTGAGGAGTGGAGTGGGGTTGAGTTGGGGGGATAGAAGGGGAAAGGTGGAGGGATGGAGGGCAATACTAGTCATGAGATTGAATGGCAAGAGCAACACGGATGACCCCATATCCTGAACAAGGCTCACTCACAATTCCCCATAGGCTAAACAGAAGACGGCTCATTCTCGTTTTCACTCACTCACTCACTCACTCACTCACAAACTCACTCACTCACTCACAAACTCACTCTCTCACTCACAAACTCACTCTCTCACTCACAAACTCACTCTCACTCACAAACTCACTCACTCACTCACAAACTCACTCTCTCACTCACAAACTCACTCTCTCACTCACAAACTCACTCTCACTCACAAACTCACTCACTCACTCACAAACTCACTCTCTCACTCACAAACTCACTCTCTCACTCACAAACTCACTCTCTCACTCACTCCGTCACCAGCAGCTCATCGCCTGTCGTGACGACGCACGCCGCGGCCTCCAAATCCAAGCCAGAAAAGGTCCCCATCCCAAGCTTTTAGGGGCTGAAAACACTCACTTGTTCCGCATGGCTTTGGAAATTGCCTCACTCCCTCACCTGCTCCTCATTGGATTTCTCTGAAGGCAAGAAGCAGCTGGCGACAGCCACCAGCTGGTGGGGGTCCATGGAGTTGAACGCGCCCTCCATCATCAGCTCCGTCACCAGCAGCAGCAGCTGAAGGAGCTGAAGGAGACTAACTCACCTGTTCTTCGTTGGACTTCTCTGAAGGAAGAAAGCAGCTGGCGACTGCTACCAGCTGGTGCGGGTCCATGGAGTTGAACGCGCCCTCCATCATCAGCTCCGTCACCAGCAGCAGCAGCTGAAGGAGCTGAAGGAGACTAACTCACCTGTTCTTCGTTGGACTTCTCTGAAGGAAGAAAGCAGCTGGCGACTGCTACCAGCTGGTGCGGGCCCATGGAGTTGAACGCGCCCTCACTTGTTCTTCATGGCCTGAGAGACAACCCAACAGACACAGCTTCACTCACCTGCTCCTCATTCAACTTCTCAGAGGGTAAAAAGCAGCTGGCGACAGCCACCAACTGGTGCGGGTCCATTGAGTTGAACGCCCCTTCCAGCATCAGCTCCGTCACCAGCAGCTCATCGCCTGTCGTGACAACGCACGCCGCCCGGCCCTTGAGCTGCACCCCCCCGTCTGCGTCGATGTGGCCCAGACGCTTGAGCACTCGTGAACAGATTTTCAGCTCGAATTTGAAGAGCGAGAGCTGGAGAGGAGAGATGGGAAGAAAGGTTGGAGCATAGGAAAAGAGGTTTGGGAAGGGAAGGGGAGAGGAGCGGTGAGTGGCCCTTGAGCTGCACCACCCCGTCTGCATCGATGTGGCCCAGCCGCTTGAGGACCCTTGAACGATTTCGGAGCTCGGACTTGAAGAGAGAGAGCGGGGTAAGAGAGGTGGAGAAGGAAACGAAGTCAGGAAAAGGTGGAGAGAGGGTGGAGTATGGGGGGAGAGAAGGTGAGTGAGTGCCCCTTCAGCTGCACCACCCCGTCTGAGTCGATTTCTGATTTTGAGAAGGCGGGGTCTGCAAGCCAAGTGCCAGCTACGACATCTGACAGTGGGGAGGGGGGAATGGAGATGTGTGGCACCATAGGGAGTGCGGGCATACATGAGGGAGGTGAACTGGTGAGGGTGTTCGAGCTCGGTTCTACTCTAGCATCTTCTGCCGGTTCTCGTGCTGCAACTGTTGTTACTCCTGCCGAAGATGCTAGAGGAGATCCGAGCTCGAACACCCTCACCAGTTCACCTCCCTCATGTACTCCGCTCGCACTCCCTATGGGAAGCAGAAGCACCCACTCAAGCCACACAGAAGCCACGCACTCACCACGTGCATCTCCCCGTTCCCGTCTAGGGCGCATGGGCGTGGCACAAGCTGAGCAGTGGAGCCCGCCCCTCCTCCACTGTCCACCATAGGAGAGCACAGCAGCAGCGTGGCACCAGGTATGCCGTGGTGGTAAGAGGAAGGGAGAGGGAGAGAAGGATGAAGCCAAACAGAACCCACTCACCACATGCATCTCCCAGTTCGCGTCTAGCGCGCATGGGCGTGGCACAAGCTGAGCAGTGGAGCCCGCCCCTCCTCCACTGTCCACCACGGGAGAGCACAGCAGCAGCGTGTCCACCAGGTACGAGGTGGTGGAGAGCGGTGCAGCGGCGGCAGCAGAGGCGGTGGGCGAGGGGGTGATGAGGGCTGATTTGGTGTTGCTCTGAAAGGGCTGCTTCATGACGTTTACGATCACTCCCCATCCCCAGTCGTCCAACCCATCTACCACCCAAGAGAATGAAGGGCTGCAGGAAGTGCAGCATCTATCAGGCCGCAGCGCCTCTGCTTTCAGCCGCCTCTTCACCATCATACATGATGCACCCAGAAACCCAGTACCTCCCTTACTCAGTTCACCCTCGTAACCTGCACACACTTACCAGTCGGCCTGGCTGCAGGAAGTGCAGGCATCAGTCAGGCCGCAACACCTCTGATTGGAGCCGCCTCTCCTTTAATCAAGCAAGAACCAGCATCCATCCACCCCTCCTCCATCAAGCAACAACCTCCCTGCCTAGGGACTCACCAGTCGGCCTGGCTGCAGGAAGTGCAGGCATCTGTCGGGTCGTAGCACCTCCGCTTTGAGCCGCCTCTCCTTCTCCGCTAGTGACAGGCGCAACGCGTGGTACTCGCGAATCTCATCCTGTCAGAGGAGGACACAGAGGAGGACGGGACGAGGTGCTAGAGACAGTGCGTGGGTAGGTTGGAAAGCGAGATGACTTTTGAGTCGACTCAAAAGTCGAAAGGGGAACACGGAGGAGGACGGGACGAGGTGTTAGAGCCCTAAGTTGGCAGAGACGCGTTTCGCTACGCTTGCGTATATATGCCATACGCCATTGTTCCAATACTACAAATACGCTAAAAAAAGTTGGACGGGCAGGTAAAACTTTCTCCCAAGCAGGTGAAGAAAAATACATTTTTTTTTTGTTTTTTTTTTTTCTGTTAACGTGCAGGCACCCTTGACCTAAAACATGGCACAAACACTTTGCATAATCGCTGCACTTCCTTATGTGGGATCCAATTTTTTCTTTACTGAAGGGATCAACGGCCCTGAATTTTCGTCGTCTCGCAACTTCATCATCGGCGTCAATAGACTCGGTGTGAGTGTAAAATATATGACCTAGAAAAACGCAGGTCATATTTTTGACACTCACACCGAGTCTATTGACGCTGATGATGAAGTTGCGAGACGACGAAAGTTCAGAGCCGTTGATCTCTTCATTAAAGAAAAAAGTCGGATCCCACATAAGAAAGTGCAGCGATTATCCAAAGTGTTTGATGTCTTGCCATGTTTTTGGTCAAAGGTGCCAGCAAGTAATAGTAACAAAAACCACCCAAAGTGGTTGCGCACGAAGTTAATCATTCCCCTGCCTCATTGCACCACTCCTCACCTCCTTGCACCACATTGCACCACTCCTCACCTCCTTGCACCACATTGCACCACTCCACACCTCCTTGCACCACCTTCCACCGCTCCTCACCTCCTTGACCATCTTGCTCTCCTCCTCGCTGTTAAAATCCAGCTTGCTCAGCTGCATGGCACACGCCTCACACTCAACTCAAGCACACCCCGATCCCAATCCTTGCACCACTCCTCACCTCCTTGCACCTCTTTGCAGCGCTCCTCACACTCACGCCCCTCCTCATCAGCTGCATGGCGTACGCCTCACACTCACGCCGGCGTGAGTGGAGTGTAAGAAGGGAGGGGGAAGAGGCTGAAGACTATCATGGGTAGAAAATCCAGCTAGCTCAGCTGCATGGTACACGCCTCGCACTCACGCCGGCGGAAGCTGACTACGATCATGGGGTGAAAATCCAGCTCAGAGCAGGTCTGAATGGAAGTGCGGGGAGAGTGAGGGGGTAAGGGGAGAGAGGGTAAGGAGAGGGAAAGAGGGAAGCTAAGCACAATCATTGGACGAAAGTCCAGCTGCGAGCAGCTCTGCATGGAAGGGTTTTAGGGTTCATGGGACGAGAGGGAGGGCAAGGTAGGCTCAGATCCGAGCAGAAAAGGAGGGGGATAGTGAGGAGGGGATCAAAGAGGAGGGGAAGTTACAAAGACTTAAGTATTGAGAACGACTCACCTTCACAATCTTGTAAATATCCGAAGACCCTCCTCCTGTTCCTCTCCCTCCTTCCCCTTCCCTCCCTCCCCTTCCTCCTCTCCCTCCCCTCCCCCCCCCTCCCTCTCCCTCTCCCAGCAAACCCAGCAGGTTCAGGAATCGCATCTGCCGCAGTTTCTTTCGCTTTAGCGAAACTCTTAGCTAAGCGATTGAAATTCTTCTCGATAAACTTCCCCTGCTCGTTCACCATGAGGTACAGCCCATCCCCGCCATAAGGAAACGCGAAATGCTGCAAGGGAGTCGGTCGGTAATCCGTGTACACCACATGACACGGCTGCTTATGCAAATAAGTAATCCACTCGACAAACTCCCTCGCATTCGACAGTGTCGTTGACAAAAACACCATTTTAACATCCAGAGGTAGGAAAATTATACTCTCCTCCCAAACCACGCCCCGTTCCCGGTCCCGCGTGCAGTGAATCTCGTCGAAATTTATTATCTCCTCCCAAACCTCCCGAAGCACTTCCGAGCCTCGGTAGAGCATGGATCGGAGGATCTCGGTGGTGGTGACGATGCAGGCAGCATTGGGCGAAATGGTGACGTCACCCGTCATCAGACCCACGTCACTAAATTCTTCGCTTAATTCCCGATACTTCTGGTTGCTCAGAGCCTGGTGGGGGGGTGCAAAGGCGGGGCAGGGAGGTGGGGGAAGGCGGGAGGAGGCGTGTGGGGAAGAGGGGCGGAGGAAGGGAGGGGACGGGAGCAGAGCACAGAGTTCGTATGGGGCGCCTCAAAAGCAGCACTGCCTTTGGGAGGATCTCGGTGGTCATGACGATGCAGGCAGCGTTGAGAGCGATGGTGACGTCACCCGTCATCAGCCCCACGTCACTTAATTCTTCGCTTAATAACCGGTACTTCTGGTTGCTCAGAGCCTGGTGAAAAAGGCGGAGAGATTGGGAAGGGGGGTAAGGATAGGAGGGTTAGGGGGGTCACTCACCCGTCATCAGCGTCGCTCCAAGCACGCTATTGAGGTTGCTTGAAACGGGTCCAACTCAAACGGGTACGTTTTCGCCATTGGACCCTCGTGAACCGGCGCATCGATCGTCCCGTGCACTGATTGGTCGAGAAAGGAGTAAAATATGGAGGAAGCGACACGTCATGAACACACGTATTTTCTGTCTGCTTTGCTGGTTGCGACTCGGCTGGAGATGCTTTAGGCTTCGAATCTGCGGGCTCTCCGTCCGAATCTAATCCCGGATGCGGATTCGACCCTGGATTTGATTCTGTTGCCGATTGCGGTTGTTCCTGGTTGTCACCGGTATCAGAAGCTACCTTCTCGTCGCCCTCGAACTTACGTATAAGGACCTGCCATGGTGTAAGGTGGCGAAACGTAACTGACTAGTCACGTTTTTTACTACGCGCTCCGAATTTTTAGAAACGAAATGCGAAGCGCTGCGCTAGAACACGGCGAGAAAAAACGATAGCCATGATACAGTGCTAGCCGCGCTGCCGTTTAGGAGCCTCTTGAAGGAATAGAGAACGGTATTGGTTGGGATCCGTGACCCGTTGCTACGATTGCGTTCAAGACGCCGTGTGATAATTGCGACCAGGCATCTCGAATCACGGATATTTGTCCGTTCTCCCTGAGAATTCAGGGTGTAGTTTAGTCTCAGCTCAGAGGTTTGCAGGGCAGGTTTTTTCCTTATGGGTTTTCATTTTTTCCAGACGGGTCGAAAAGGTTTTATATGAAATTCGACCCGTCTGGAAAAGTGCAGAGTGGGAGTTGGAAATACCTGGGTGTGGGAAAGTTTGAGAGGGGTAGAAAAAACAACAGAAAGAAAATGAAGGGTGTGGAAGATCTGCCGATGTCTGCCGGTGTCATTATAATACCTCATTATAACCTTATTGTTTACAGAAGATCCCTCGTATGATGGAAACGTTTAGAAGAATACCCGTCACGTACTTGTACCCGTTAAATTAGACCTCATTTTTAAGCATAGCCCACGAACCTGGGTACTTGTAAGGGGCCTGTCCGCTGCAGCACCACCGTGCCTGATCCACGAACCTGGGTATTTCGTTTTTAAAGTGATCCTCAATAAATACGTCAACGAAGAGTGGTAATCCCTGGGAGAGGACAAAATCCAAAATAGAAACAATTTGAAGGGTGTGGAAGAATCGTTGGATGTTCGACAAGCACTTTGATCGAATACCTCGTAATAGCTCAATTTTCGACAGTTGAACTTTCGTAATACGGAGTCGTTTAGAACATTAGCCGTCACGTACTTGTACCCGTTAAATTACACCTCCGTTTAAAGAATAGCCTACCATTTGAAGGGTGTGGAAGAATCTTCGGATGAGGGTTGGAGCCTTCCCCGGATTTCCTGCGCACCTGCTCCTCCCCTCCACCCCCCTCCCCCCTTCCCCCCTTCTTCTTGACCATAGGCCGTGGTCGTGCCCATCTCCCCTCGCTCCCAACAACCCCCCCCCCCCCCCCTCAAACAACCCCCTGTTTCCCCAGTGTGTTTTGCTCTGTAAAGTAGGTAACTAGAATAACTTAGGTATCTGATCCATGTGGCTCAGAGCAGGAATCAAAATGACCTGAATTTTAAGGGTTGGATCGGGCTGCTTTCCCGAGGTTGGCATGGCTTCCAAGGTCGTAACTACCGCAAGGAGCAGAAATGGCAAAAGTCCAACTTCAAGCGGGGATGATGTGACTGTGGTAGCAGCATCACCAGCTCGAAAGCATATCACACGACCAATATAGGCTTCCACTCCCCTAGGCAGGGATTTCCCTCCTCAACGCTTTCACTCCTCAACGCGGGATTTTCGCTTCTCTACGCGGTAGCCAAATGGCTCCTTTTGTCGCACAGAGTCGCCAGACGACGATTTTCCTCCTGCTGCTCGCCATCGCTGTCGCATGTTTCATTCCTCTACGCGTGTGCGACGCAGCAATTGCTGCTGCTACCCACGACCTTCGCGAATTCCGGAACGATGTGGACCAAACACGAAATCAAATTTCCCTCTTGCCTAGGGAAGGTTACGCTTCCGATACCCCCACGGAGCGTGAGCAAAATTCCGGAATTCAGGAGAAACTCCAGGAGACTTCAACAGAAGCAGACGCGACGATACGCGGAGTTAAAGCAGCGAATCAGGGAGGAGAGGAGAGGGTAGGCGAAGATAGTCTGAGAGGGAAGGATGTGAAAGGCGACGTGATTTGGGGAGTGGAAGGAGAGGGAGGGTGGGGAAGGGTGGCTCCGCGCATGGCTGCCGAGGATGACAATGGCGGGGATGGCAATGACGGGAAGGACAATAGCGAGAACTACAGTCGTGGGAAGGACAGTAGCGAGAAGGACTATGGCGAGGATAAAGACGGCAAGGACAGCAGAGGCCTTCGTCCCGAAACCGAGATTCTCACAGTCTGCACACCGGCAGGTGGGGGAAGCGCTCTAGCGTTAGCATGTCGGTCTTGACGTCTGATGACCAAATTGAGATTCCCAGTCTGCAGCTTGGCAGGTGGGGGAACCGCCTCAAACGTATCCTTTTTTACCAGTTCTTGTGTTTTGGAGTTTCATGCAGACCTGTTGGAAATTTTATCATTCAAGGCATGCTGCAGCGCAAAGTTCCCCTGCCCGCGTGGGACAGACGTGGAGAGGATGGGCCACCATCCAATGAGTTTTGAAGTCGTTCTTTACCGCAACTTTTTGCACTGCACCCCGCTATATCCCTGCCTATCTGGATTCCCAGGCCATGCTGCCTGCAGTGCGTAGTTCCCCTGCCCGCGTGGGGCAGACGAGGAGAGGATGGCCCACGCTGCATGTGCGGGTGTGCCCCATTCTCACCTCATTGCACCGCATTGGACCCTTCCCTGTCTGCCTGATTGTTTTTCTCAGGCCATGCTCAAGTGCGCATCTCCCCTGCCCGTATGGGGCAGACGTGGAGAGGATGGGGCACCTCCTTGGGATGGTGAGAACCTGGGATGGGTTGGTGGTGGTGAATGAGCGATTCAATAGCCACTCCAAGAAGGAGAACGGGGGGGGGGGGGGGGTTGATGCGAGGTAAAGGGTGGTTGGGAATTTGGACTGTTGAGAAGGAAACCAGGTCTTAGATGTCTCAATGTAGATGTGTTTTCACCTGATTATAGCCATTCTTTCAGTTGTTCTCTTTATGTACTGCCTCCGCACCTCTTTCAACCCCTCTTCACCGCATCCAAACACCTCCCAGTCCACCAGGTTCGCCAACTACACCGGCAAGCTCCCATCTCACCAGCTCAGTCCTCTCTTCGCACTCCTTTTCCGTCCCTCCATTGCTCTTGGGCTGAACCTCGTACGCCTTGGTTCTCTACACCTCTTCCACGCATCTAACCTCCTCTCCCCCTCTTTCCACCACCCTTCACCGCATCCAACTCCCCCAGGTTCGCCAACTACATCGGCAAGCTCCCACCACACCAGCTCACTTTCCTCCTCGACCTGCTCTCCCATCCCTCCATCGGCCTCGGGTTGAACCTTGTACCACCTGGTTGTCCATCCCCACTCACCGCATCCAACCTCCTCTCTGCCTCTTTCCACCCCTCTCCACCGCATTCAACCCCCCAGGTTCGCAAACTACATTGGCAAGCTCCCAGCACACCAACTCAAGTTCCTCCTCGACCTGCTCTCCCATCCCTCCATCGGCCTCGGGTTGAACCTTGTACCACCTGGTTGTCCATCCCCACTCACCGCATCCAACCTCCTCTCTGCCTCTTTCCACCCCTCTCCACCGCATTCAACCCCCCAGGTTCGCAAACTACATTGGCAAGCTCCCAGCACACCAGCTCAAGTTCCTCCTCGACCTGCTCTTCCATCCCTCCATCGGCCTCGGGTTGAACCTTGTACCACCTGGTTGTCCATCCCCACTCACCGCATCCAACCTCCTCTCTGCCTCTTTCCACCCCTCTCCACCGCATTCAACCCCCCAGGTTCGCAAACTACATTGGCAAGCTCCCAGCACACCAGCTCAAGTTCCTCCTCGACCTGCTCTTCCATCCCTCCATCGGCCTCGGGTTGAACCTTGTACCACCTGGTTGTCCATCCCCACTCACCGCATCCAACCTCCTCTCTGCCTCTTTCCACCCCTCTCCACCGCATTCAACCCCCCAGGTTCGCAAACTACATTGGCAAGCTCCCAGCACACCAGCTCAAGTTCCTCCTCGACCTGCTCTCCCATCCCTCCATCGGCCTCGGGTTGAACCTTGTACCACCTGGTTGTCCATCCCCACTCACCGCATCCAACCTCCTCTCTGCCTCTTTCCACCCCTCTCCACCGCATTCAACCCCCCAGGTTCGCAAACTACATCGGCAAGCTCCCAGCACACCAGCTCAAGTTCCTCCTCGACCTGCTCTTCCATCCCTCCATCGGCCTTGGGTTGAACCTCGCCCGATACCTTATCGGGGGCAGCTTCAACCCCCTCCTCAGCCCCCAGTTCCTCACAGAAGCCTGCGAAGCCATGGCGATTCCTGGTTACCGCGTAACCGCGTCCGGGCCGTACGACTGGTCGGCGGATTGGCGGCAGCGGAAGGTACTGGCCGGAGCGATCGAGCGGGGAGTTGATGAGGTAGAGGCAGTGGCTTACTCTCCTCCTTGGTGGATGACTGTCAGTGGGGATACCGCGGGGCTAAGTACCGGTAAGAGTAACTTAAAAAGAGGGTATTACTTAGCGTACGCGGGGTATTTAGCGGATGTGGTCGCGCATTTCCGGGAGGAGTGGAACGTGACGTTCTCGACGTTAAATCCGGCCAATGAGGCGTTAGAAGGGTGGTGGGTGCGTGGTAACCGGCAGGAGGGGTGTAACTTTAACGGTACAGAGCTTAACATGCTTGTAGCGCATGTGGTGGGGACGCTTAAAAGGAGACGGTTGTTCGACCGGACAGGAGTCGCTGGTTTCGACAGTTTTGCCGGGCGTACCTTTCGAAATTGGGAGGAGTTTTCGCCGTTAGTCAAATCCGCGCTCACCCGAATCAACGTGCATGGGTACGTTTCCCCCCCGGAAGATGGCACAAACGCACGTGATTATATCGAAGGCAAGTTTGGTCCTTTAAGGGAAAGGGCACAGGCCTTGGGGAAGGAGGTGTGGGTGTCGGAAATGGGTCCGCTTTTCGTAACCGGCGATGACATGGCAGTAACCGCGTTTATTGCAAGGTGTATTATACAGTCGGTGAATATTCTGGGAGCTTCAGCTTGGATTTTCTGGCAAGCAGTCAATAAGGAGGATGAGAAGGACCCTTCTGCACTCAATTGGGGCCTCTTCGTTATCCCATACAACCGAATCCACGACTCCTCCGCTCCTCCGTTACAAGTTACGTTTTCAAAGAAATACTACGTGTTATGGCAATTTATTCGAGGCGCTCCCAAGGGGAGTTTCCCCTTGAAAATCGATTCATCTGAGGGGTGTCATCATTCTGTAGCCGCCTTTTTCCATCCCGGGCAGCACCTGTTGTCAGTATTCATCGTGAATCAAGACTCAGCGGATTACAACGTAACGCTTTCGATATCCTCTTTTGGAGTGTACAACCAGGCTACCGCGGCTTCTATTGAGGTGTACAGGACGTCTTATACAGAGACGGGGAGCCGTGTTTTGTCAGAGAACCATGAGGCTGTGCCGCTGTCTTTGCTTGTTGTGGCACCAGGAAGCAGCGTAACATCTGTACTGATCTCTAATGTGGTTGCTCTTGAGGCTTATTAAAGCTTTAAGTACAGTAATGGTCACGTGGTAGTAGCGCCGGGTACCAGTGTAACAGTGTTACGTCTGTATTGATCTCCAATGTTATGGCTCTTGAATTTCGAGTGTCTACGGGAGTACTGGTATCCCTTTCTTTGTGAACTTTTAGTTAACAGTTTGAGTGCGTGCCTGGGTGCGGGTGGTCCCATGTGTGTGCCATTGTGACTTGACTCTTGACTAACAAAGCTGCACTGATTTCAAGGTTAAATGCCCAGAGATGTAAAACAATAACATAATATATAGTACAAAATATGGAAATATATGGAAACAAAACAGCTGGTTGATAACACTACACCTTACTATCTATGCCTGTGCAGACGGGCAGCAACTGCTGCACCATAGTACCACTCGCTAATAGCCCATGGGAGGTTCTTCCCAGGCCACTGGGGCGAAACTACACTTTGCCACGCAGGATCCCCTAACATACAATGCGATTTTGTTTGATAAACAAACGAAGTAAATGCTGCTCCTCGTCGCTTAGCATTATCCACCACGCCTCGCACTGTAGTCATAACCCGAGTTGCATATCTGCCAATCGAGCTTCGCTGTTCCGGAGTACAATCGTTTAATCCTGCGGAATAGTAGCAGTGCATAAGCGGGTGTGTAACGGGTTTACTCGTCCCGACAAGAGTCATCGCTATAGCCTTGTAGTCGATGTTACTATTGAGGATGAATGTAGGCGTGCTGACGAAATGCAGGTTGTACTCGGGGAAGGTACACTTCCATGACTGCTTTGTTCCTCGGAAAGCTGTTTATAAGGGGGACAGGAGAACGGGATGGGGAGGGTGGAATAGAAAGGGGGTTGGAAGAGGAACAAGGTTCCGAAACGCAAAACAGGGACTTGTGTGTGTGTGTGTGTGTGTGTGTGTGTGTGTGTGAGTGTGTGTGTGTGTGTGTGTGTGAGTGTGTGTTCTTATGCCCCAATCACACATACTTTCAACCAGCAGCCTATCCCTGGTCATAGCTGGACTGCCCAAGGCCCAGTGTTGATGCCAGCTGGCTCATTCCTCCAACTCGAAATCTTTTCCACTTACACAGGCACACTGATACAGTCACACAGCATACAGTCACACCACAAGCCCTCTTTCCCACCAGCAGTCCACGCCTGGAGACATCATACTATCACACATCATACTATCACACATCGTACTATCATACATCATATTATCACACCCACATGTTCTGTTACTCACCAGCAGCCATGATCATAGCTGGATCGTCTTAAGATCTGCTGTGGATGCCACCTGGCTCATTCCTGTGCATCACACAGGCGCCCATCTATATCACACTCGTACAATCACCCCCACCCATATCACACTCGTACAATCACACCCATCCATATCACACTCGTACAATCACACGCATACGTGAGAGTATCCCTGGTCATAGCTGGATTGACCGAGATTTGCTGTTGATGCCAGCTGGCTCATCCCCTCAGCCCGACAGATCCACTCCATAGAATCACACTTAGGCAATCACCCTCGTACAGTCTCACAACACACACTGACCAGCAGCGCAGCCCACGTCATAGCTGGATTGCGCAAGATTTGCTGTTGACGCCAGCTGGCTCATCCGACGGCGGAAGGCGTACGCGCCTCGTACGGTGGGGATGTCTGGAGGGGAGGGGTGCAGGAGAGGGATGGGAAGGAGTTGGGTGGGGTGGGACCATCGGAAGGAGTACGAGCCTCGTACAGTGGGGATTTCCGGAGGGGAAGGAGGGAATGGGGGATAAAAGGGGAGAAGGGGCAAGAGAAGGGAAGGGATGCACTTGTGACATATTGGTACGAACTGAGCCATCCACTTGGCAACACCATTACATGCCACACCCACCTACCAGCCAGTTTTTACCCCCTCATAGTGCAACCTACTGCAACCTAGTGGAACCGAATGCAACACATCCTTACCCATGAAGAATCCAGCGTCCATGAGGCAGCGAGTCTTGGCTCCGAACTGAGCCATCCACTTGGCAACACCATCACACACCATGCTGACCCCTTGTCCCCCGGCGCTACAGCCGGTCAACAGCACGTCTGTAGCCTGCCTCAGATTCTGCTTCGCTAAAAGCTCCTCCACTATCCCTATAAGGTTCCACCGGCCTTCCATGTAGACGGGTGGCTTGTTGCTGTTGACGTTACGCGGCTGCACGACGCCGCGGCTGCCCGCGAAAGCAGCGCCGTCGCAGTATTTGAAAATGACGAAGTTCCAGTTGTGGAAGCCAGGGTTGATCTGGGGGTACTAGGAAAAAAAAAAAAAAAAAAAAAAAATAGCGCGATAATAGGTCAACTGGGAGTAATGCTAGCCAAAAGGTGACAGTCAAGTAGTGCTGACTTTTAGGTAGATTCCAGTGAAAGCTGCACCAGTTTCTAGTTTTGGAAAAAAAAGTTCCATTTGTAATAAATTTGGGGACGGCCGACAGACGCTGTATACCGTCCCAAAAATCACAGATAGAATATTGATGTTAATGCTGTAATGGATATTTATTTTCACAATTGATACCACACCATTCATATATTTCTTCTTTGTGTAATCATACACATTTTATATACGTGAAGCGTGCTGTTAAAAACAACAGGCAGTGTTCTTACCTTGATGTCGCTGCTCGCGATTCCGGCCAAGTCAATGTCGTTCTGATGGAATGAACAGCGAGACACGAAGGGTTGGGCCAGGAATAATGGTTTTATTTTCACTACAATGTTACACGCCCTAAAAGGTGGCGCGATAAAAGAGGCTGAAAAGGAGCAGAACAACAAGGAACGGAGATTATGAAGGAAAACTTGGAGCATAATCCTTGACTGAAAATCGAGGCATGGGAGGGAAAGGAGAGGGGAATTCCGGGTCACGAAGCAGTGTGGTTAAGGATGTGGGGGGTTGGGGCTGGGGGCCATGAGTGGGGGAGCGAGGGAGTGAGGGAAGCTGTGTAAAGGAGGGAGGGTTGAGACTGGGGGACATGGGACAAAACTGGGAGGGAGAGAGGGAGTGAATGGGGAGGCAGAGGTAAAGAATAGGAGGGAGAGAGGTAGGGAATGAGGAGGCATAGAGGGAAAGAATGGGAGGGACCGATTGAGGGAATGGAGTGGGGAGAGAGGGAGGGAACGGGTAGGGGGGGAAGAGGGGGAGAGAGGGAGGGAATAGTAAGGGGTAAGGGGAGGGAACAGGGTGCAAGAAATTAGGGGGTTTGCGTACGACTGGGTACGCACGACATAGAGAGAAGGGTGAATATTGCTGTTATCTCTTGTAACGGGGAGACATTAAGCGTGACTGTACCGATTGGTTGTAGTAACGCGAGGACCCAAGCACAGTCTTGGTGCGAACCGCGCACTGCTTTACACTGAAGCACCAACCTCCGCCCTGAGACAGAAACGAATGTGGCACACACAAGTGGGACACAAAAGGGTGGGACACAAACGAGTATGGAGTTTTACGTATGACAGATCATTTGACATACATTGTTTCGAAACTGCACTTGTACAAGTTCTACTGTGTTTCTTACCTCAAGATAAAAGATCCACTTGTTCACTCCTGTACCATATCCGCTTCGGATGACAAACGCGGGGGAGCTGCAATAACGCGGAATGCAAGAATGTTGGGGAGGAGACAAGGAGAGGGGGAGAGAGATTGGTAAGTGACTGAGATGGAGTAGAGAGGAGTTAGAGACGTCGGCTTTTAGGCGCCTCGAAACCAGGCTACCACGATTACTGATTCAACTGGAATAGAAGCGGGAAGCGTGGCGGAGCAGAAAGGACGCGCATTGGCGGGAGGGTTCGAGAGAAGGGAGGAAGCGGTATGCCATCTCCCTTACGGCGAGAAAATTATCGACATCGTCATTCAGTCACCTGCCGTCCAGGCATCGCCCTCGTTTCATCCCATCCACAGATACCAGCTCCGCAAGTTACACAACCATGCACGGCCTAGCACACGTCATCATGGCAGCACCCAGCCCTAGAACTAAACTTAAGTCAGTCAGTGAGTCACCTCGGCGTGCAAGCATCGGCCTTCCCTCATCCTGCCCAGTGACGCCCTCCTTTTGCCACACACTGCCCAGCAGTCACGGCCCGACAACCCATCCTCAATCAGTCAGTGAATCACCTGCCGTAGTCAGTGAATCACCTGCCGTCCAAGCATTTCCCTCGTTTCGTCGCGTCGAGCGTCACCAGTCGCGGCTTCCCAACCCACGGGAAAAGCGGGTCCTCCGCAGCTCTCTTCCTGCCAGCTTTTCTGCCCGTTTTCTTGCCCGTTTTCCTGCCCGGTTTGTTCGACCCCGCGTGCGGTTTGTGCTTCCCCGCGCCCCGACTTCGCCTCCGCGTTTGGGCGCCTTTCTCTGCCCCTGTCGTTCCACGAACGCCCCGCGGGGTTAGCCCATCCGCGGGGCTCCGCCCCTTCATCTGACTCCCTGCTGTTGCGACGCCCGCAAGCGACGAAATGCGACGCCCCCCAAACGCCACCGGTCCCCCTTCCTCAGTCTCCGCGCTCCCCACCACCTCCGCGGAAGCTATTCCCGCTGGTTCCGCGCGTCCCTTTGGCTGCGCCTGCCGCGGTGCTGTCCCGCCTACGCCTTCCGCCAATGCGCCGCCGCCCGCCAGTGCGCGACTGGTGGGGCGGCCGTGGAACATTGTCGGAAGCAACGGTGAGTCAGCATCGCTGGGAAAACTCAACGACCGAAATTCGAAGGGGGTAGAGACGTTCTGACCGACAGCGGCGCGAGTGGAGCAGCAGGCGACGAGAAAAAGAGAGATGAGCGAGAGCATGATGAGCAACGCGCTGACTCGACTTGTCTGCCGCATTCTGTGCAATGTGTCGTGCGAGACGTCTCTAAAGCCAACGGTTCAACATCAGCTAAGGCGAGGGTTAGCGCGTGGCCTGAGGTTGGAAAGAGGCTTCACCACTAGAACTGAGCTCTTGTGTTATCCGCGCTTGATCGGACCAAGTCAATACTAAAACTATGGTAGTCTGGTAAACTGTCACGACTAAGGTTGAAGTGGAACTAGAAACGTCGAGTTCCGCCCTAGTATCCGAGCTCGCGTGAGGTCTTCGTTTACAGGAATGACGTACTAGCGTCGAGGTTCAAGCGCGCACAAGTGGGCGCTAAGCAATTGTGGTTGACCTCTTTTTTGTGGTTTTATCATATATTAAATTTAGCGCTTCTTAGTACAGAAGGTCGTTTAAAAAATATTACGCGGGTCCTCGTCTGCATCGACAGTGGACTCCTTACCACACAAAGAGGGGGTTTGAGCGGTAGACTAGTTACAGGATAAACTATTTTAGCTTGGCGTCGTGAGGAAATAAGCTATATGAGGACGACAGGTACGACGGCATGTGGCCAATCATGGCCTAGACGATGACACGATAACTCATTTCGAGTCTCGCTCGAATCGACTAGAAATAAGTGTACTAGGCACGGCAGACCTGCGCGCGTGGGGTATGGCCGCCTAGATGAGGACAGATCAAGGACAGGTAGGCAGGAGCCACTTGCTGTGTGCGACTCGGTGGATTCCGTGAAAGGCGGAGCATTGTTAGGGGAGATTCTGGTCATGGGAGAAATATGTGGTGCCAAGGAATGGCACGATGTGGTTTGTACTGTATGTATTCGTCGGAAAATGGCTTGATGTGGGATTTCTGCGGTGCGGGATGGGACAAGTTGGTCGAATGGATCAAGAGAAGGGGCGAGGGAATGGAAAATGGGATGGGACAGCGTCGGATGTGTTGCTGGTGCTTGCCCAAGGATGTGTTTGGAGACAGGGAGAAAAGCCGGGGGAGTGGACCCTTCACTAAATCAAAACTCGTGACGAGTTCTAGAGGTGTTAAATACGTTTCCAATCGGTTCAGTAAGGCGGCGTTATGAAGACTTAATGTTGCCTCACGGTACCGATCCGCATCGTGTTCAAACTCGTCCTTACCGTCACGAATCTCGAAATTGATGTGCCAACCTCGTTGGAAGGGGAGTGGTCATGTGCGGGATGAATTTGCTTGCTTGCCTTACCACGATCCCGTCCCGAGATGTGCGGAACGTAGCGTCTCGGGAAAATGTTTGGCGGTGCGGCGCGGACGAAATATTTGCGCCCAGATTCGTGCTGGTTGTCTGGACAGGAATCCACCAGTTGTGGTATTCGCACCAAATCTTTTCTCCCGGGCTGGATGGCGAGGTTCGCCGCAAAAATGATACGCGTGATTAGCTTCTCCGCTTTTTCAATAGGTCGTTCTTTTACGGTCCAGTTTATCCTAGAAATCAGAAGTCGTCATTTGTTCTGGCGTGGATTTCTGCGGTGCAGATGTGGAAAAGTGATCCAACTTCAGGATGGCGCAAGGGCTGGATTCATGTTATCAATGCGTTTCATAAAGTGCGGTATTATACGTTCGTGTACGGCTCAGATTGGTACGATTTACCTTCCAAGGTGAACTGCTCCATTTCACAACCACCAACCTCATTCACGGAACCAGTCAACCATATCTCTCACCTGACCACAGTGGTACTACTCCTTGGACAGGAACTGCACGAGCTTGTCGTTTTTCAGGAACATATGGACCTTCAAATCTCCAAATTCCTCTTTCAGGAGAGGGCCGGATGTCTGCAGACGACGGAGATGCTGCGGCGTGTCGCCATGAGCGAGCGCCGTGCCGATAGTCCAACCGCAAATGAAATCGCAGGCACAGCAGGTCCAGGCCTCGACATCGCTGTCGAGGCCGATGAAAAGGAGTCCGAGGTCCTGCTTGACCCTGTTGGCGGCAGGAGAGTGTCCGAGAGCTTTGGCTGCCAGGAGAGCAAAAGGCCAAACAAGAAGATGGGAGCAAAGGTGAAACTACCCGGACCGTGGTAGTACGGCCGAGGGGATGACAAGATACGAACGGTGAAAGAGAGAGAGGACGGGCCGCCTGACCAGAGACTGGCAGGGTTGACCCTAGACGTGATGCAAGCCACCTCGCTGACAAGAGTAAAGGAAACCGACAATGGCCAGGGAGCCAGAAAAAAGGTGTGTACAGCGATCTAGAGCGAGTAACACAGGGATTTGCGGGGGTGAACGGGACCACACCATTAACGTTCTGCAGCTGAGCGACCGAGATCGAGTACGGGTTGTTGATCTTGTTGCGGCGAATCGTCGGGAACACATGGTGATCCCTGGTACGGTGGTTGCTCGAGCAGATACCACAGGAGTGGCAGGAGAGGTTCACAAGGACCGGCTCGCGCACTTCAGGGATCCAGATTACCGGCGAGGTAACACTGAAGCCGTGTCACCAATCATGGGCGTGACGATGCCATGCATATGCAGTTGAAACTGTCAGAATCCCAGCCACTAACCACTGGGATAAAAGGGCTTGTTTGTGTAGCGGGTGAGTGCGCCCATAACCCCCCAGGCCGACGTGCCTGTAACCCTTCCCTAGGATCAATCGGGGATCACCAGTGGACCTTTGACACCCCCCCGCAATGGGATGCCCGAGGTGCATACACTGGGATTCGAACCCGAGACCTTCGCTCTGATAGCATGTCAGAATCCCAGCCACTAACCACTGGGATAAAAGGGCTTGTTTGTGTAGCGGGTGAGTGCGCCCATAACCCCCCAGGCCGACGTGCCTGTAACCCTTCCCTAGGATCAATCGGGGATCACCAGTGGACCTTTGACAGAAACATCTCCTCGTAGGGATCGGATGCAGTGTGTAAGTACAGGAGGTCAGAGATCCACTTCTGACCTTCCCGATTCTTGCCGTTCATCAGAATTGCGATCAGCTTCTCCTCAGTGAGCCCCAACGGGATGTTGCGGAGAACGATGTGCGTCTCACCGCGCGCCTTAGCCGCAGTGAAATCGGGAGCATGGTCGACGTAGACCTTCAGCTCGACAGCAGGGCCATGGGGCGGGGAGAAGAAGATCGGGGGACGGGCACGGAAGTCCCCGACCGCTTCCTTGTTGGGGAACTGAAGGATCTGTCGGGCGTATATACGCTTGCCGAACTTCAGATTATCACCGGCCATCGATTTGAAGGAGGGGATCTGCCAATTCTTGAAATAGGGACGACAGAGACTTTTTTTTATAAACGAGACGATATCCTTGCGATCCAGCTCAGCGAGATGCTCAGGGAAAATCATGGCGACAAGAGTATCAAGGTCACGTTCCACATCAGTCACAGTCTCACCGACCGTGTCACGCTGAGCACAAAGGCGGCGGAAGCGCTTGCCAGGCGCACCCAGAGAAGGAGCGGATGAGACTTCCACGTTCGCAGCACGAACCGGAATGGGAGCCGAACCCGAGAGCTTGGAAGAAGAAGAGGAGGCGGCTTTGCACACCTTCTTGGCCACGGGAGACCCGTCACCAAGTAGATCACTGAACGAAGGGGTGATCCCCGCGTTGCCTGCCATAACCGCGTCAAAGGCAGACGAGTGCTCCATGGTAAGCTTAGGAGGAAAGCTGACCGGGAAGGAGGTGCGGAAGACAACAGCTTGGGACAGATCTAGATATACGGGAATTGGCCCAGGAGTACGATGAGGCGCATTGCCGCGAGCTTGTGAGCGAGAGGAAGTCGAGAGAAACGCACGGGGCACGTGAAGGCATAGGCCCAACGGAGGACGAAAAACCGACCCACGAAGGATTGTGTGAGCGGCATCCAGTGCTAAAGCGCAGAAAGGGTCAGCTGGCGTAAGAGGGTGCCAGTCTGACGAGGAACAAAGCCATGCAGGCTCAGAGGGACCAAGCCTACACAGAGCAAATACAGCCAGAGAGCTGAGCGTGAGGTGGCTGGCCCGGGAAGAGGAGTTGCATGCTACCAGCAACCACCACGCGTCAAGCACGCGTACCACGCTGTGTATATTTGCGTGTTTCAGAGAATGTGTGGCTCTTGTTCCCACGGGGTGTGAGCTTTGCTTACTCAGGTCGTTCAGTTCTAGTATGCGCCTTACGATTCCTTCCTCCTTACTAGGCTGGGCCGCTCTTGCCTGTACTCGCTTGGGGATCTATCTGGAAATATGCCTCAAATTGCCTCCTTGTTGTCTGTATCACCAAACCTCTCACCCCGTGGATGAGTGTGCCGCGGCACACTGGGGTACACAAAGGGTTATAAAATGAATACATAACTCTCTATCCAATGCCTCAATATAAATGGGTTGAACTCTATCACAAAAATGGATGAGCTTAAAGCTTGGTTGCACACCCTCCCTGATATCCTTGTTTTTATTGACACTCGTCTTTCCACTAACTGTCAAACTATATATGTGCTAGTTCAGTGTAGGCTATAGTGGGGTAGCCTGTATGGGGTACAACCCAATGTTATGGTTAGTACTTGTACCCACAATCCTTTCAATGCAGCCATTCCTGCTTGCTATCTTGACATGGTATTAGAGCAGTAGGTCCGTATGACCGTTTTTTTTTCGGGCTCACCATTACCTAGTGTCCGACTGCAGTAACCGCGTTACCCCACGCCTTGCCCTGCGCTGCCCTATAGCGCGCGCCCTGCCCTGCCCTGCCTTGCGTCGCGCTGCCCCGCGCACACCCTGCCCTGCCTTGCGTCGCGCTGCTCCGCGCACGCCCTGCCCTGCCTTGCGTCGCGCTGCCTCGCGCACGCCCTGCCCTGCCTTGCGTCACGCTGCCCCGCGCACGCCCTGCCCTGCCCCGCGTCGCGCTGCCCCGCGCGCGCCCTGCCCTGCCCCGCGTCCTGCTGCAGCTCGCGCCCTGCTGCCCTGCGCGTCGCGCCCTGCTGCCTTGCGCGTCGCGCCCTACGTCTGCCCCGCGCGTCGCGATCTGCTGCAGCCAAGGCGTCGTGCTCTGCTACAGCCAGCGCGTCGCGCTCTGCTGCACCGCACGTCGCGCCCTGCTGCAGCCCGTGCGTCGCGCCCTACTGCCCCGCGCGTCGCGCCCTGCTGCAGCCTGCCGTCGCGCCCTGCTGCCCCGCGCGTTGCGCCCTGCTGCAGCCGGCGCCTCGCGCCCTGCTGCAGCTCGCGCACCGCGCCCTGCTGCCCGCGCGTCGCACCCTGCTGCAGTCCACGCGTCGCGCCCTGCTGCCCTGCACAGCGCGCGCCCTGCTGCCCGCGCCGCCCAGGCCGAGTCGCGCCGCCCAGCACGAGCCGCCCTGCCCAACCTGATCCACCCTACTGCTGCTGCTGCTGGTGGAGGTACTGCTAGGAGTACTGGAGGTGCTACAACCTAGCCTCGCCGAGCCGCTCTGCTGCTCTTACTGCTGCTGCTGCTACTCGTGCTATTGCCTTCACTCCGTCCTGCCCTAGATGTCACGCTCCTCCGAGCTTGCCCGCCATGGCTTCACTTCGCAGCAGCAGTGGGAGTGGTGCCGGCGGTGGTGGCAGCCGTGGGAGTGGTGGCGACCGTAGTAGCAGTCACTGTGGCGCTGTTCGGTGCGGAGTTTCTGGAGGTGGCCATATGCAGCTACAGTGGCGTCCGACCCTTACGCCCCAGCAGCTTCGTGAGTGGCTTTACCAGCGTGGGACGTCTCCGAGTCCTGGTCGCTGCCCGTACATCATTCGCATAGGTCGTCGAGCTGGTCAGACCTGTGGGGCACCTGGTCACGCACAGTCCCGCTGCTTCTCCTATTTGAGTGACGCCTGGCACGTAGAGTTTGGAGACGATGCTGAGATCCCCCACTGGCTTGAGCTGCTTAGGTCGGGCGTTGATGTCTTTGCTTTAGACTATGACGCCATCCTTACTGCAATGTATGCTTTGCCTGGTGGTGCTGAGGGTGACTGTTACCTGTGTGTGCAGCACGACCCCGGTATAGAGGTTACTGCTCTAGGTGCTAGTGATGCTGCTGCCTTAGGTGCTAGAGAGTCTGCTCTCTCAGGTACTGCGCCTGCTGAGGCCTTGCACACCTTCACGCTTGACTCAGGTGCTTCCCGCTGTTTCTTTCACGACAGTACCGCACTCACACCACTTCCTGCACCTGTTGTAGTGTCTCTGGCTGACCCCTCAGGGGGCCCAGTTCTGGCACGGTCCACCACTGTGCTCCCGTGCCCGGCGGTTCCGTCTGGCTCACTGACAGGCCTCCACCTCCCCTCGTTCGCTACGAACTTGGTGAGCAACGCAGTTCTCCAGGACCAGTGGGTTGACACCTTTACCTCTGGAGGACAGCGTGTGGCGATCTGTACGTGCTCCCGGACCGGCCGCCACCTGGCCACGTTTACCCGTCGGCCAGGGTTGAGTCTTTACACACTGACGACTGCGCCTCCTCAGGTAGCTGCTACTGGTCAGGTGTCTGCGTCAGGTCAGGTAGCCTCCCCTTGTGAGTGTCGCTCCCTGTAGCACCAGACTCTTCTCTGGCACCACCGTCTGGGTCACCCCTCCTTGCCACGTCTACGTGGCATGCACCGTCGCCTCCTTGTGTCTGTTCTTCCCCGGTCTCTCCCTCCCCTCCCTGCCTCCCCTGCGCCGCCCTGCCTTCCTTGCGTCGAGGGGCGGCAGCGCGCCGCTCCTCACTCCTCGTTTCCCGCGACAGAGGCTCCTCTGCAGACCCTCCACCTGGACGTGTGGGGGCCAGCCCGCGTTCGTGGACAGGGCGGTGAGCGGTACTTTCTGCTGGTTGTCGACGACTACTCGCGTTACACCACGGTCTTCCCCTTGTGCACCAAGGGTGAGGTCCCTGCTGTCCTGATCCCTTGGATCCGAGCAGTTCGTCTCCAGCTCCGCCGCAGGTTCCGCCAGGACCTTCCTGTCCTGCGTCTGCACTCTGACAGAGGTGGTGAGTTCACCTCCGACCTCTTGCGGGCCTTCTGTCAGGGGGAGGGCATCGAGCAGTCGTTCACGCTTCCGGGCTCACTGCAGCAAAATGGGGTTGCTGAGCGCCGCATTGGCTTGGTCATGGAGATCGCACGTACCTCCTTGATCCATGCGGCGGCTCCCCATTTTCTGTGGCCGTTTGCGGTCCGGTACGCCGCGCAACAGCTCAACCTCTGGCCCCGTGTCTCCTTGCCGGAGACCTCGCCCACACTGCGTTGGACGGGGGAGGTTGGCAATGCGTCGCGTTTCCGAGTCTGGGGTGCTCGTGCCCTTGTCCTCGATACGTCCGCGGACAAGCTCTCATCCCGCACCATTCCCTGTGTCTTCCTTGGCTTTGTCCCTGATGCGCCTGGCTGGCAGTTTTACCATCCCACCTCGCGCCGTTTCTTCCCCTCTCAGGACGTCACCTTTGACGAGTCGGTTCCTTTCTACCGTCTCTTCCCCTACCGCACTGCCCCTCTCCCTCCCCCGCCGCTTTTCCTCACTCCAGGTCCCCCTCTGGTAAACCCCCTCCCCCCTCAGGGTCCTGCTCCTTCAGGTGTGTCTCAGGTAGACCCTCCCCCCGTGGCTGAGCCTGTAGAGGACACTAGCGACTCAGGTGCTGCTGCGAGAGGTGCTGCTGGGGGTGCTGCGTCTGGGGGTGCTGAGCCTGTGCGTGAGGTGCTGGGGGGTGCGGAGCCTGGGGGTGCTGGGCCTACGAGTGCGGAGCCTGGGGGTGCTGAGACTGAGGGTGCTGAGTCTGGGGGTCTCTCTTCACGACGGGGGCCTCTCTCACCACACCAGCTACGAGAGTGGCTGGTGTGGCGTACCCGCCTGAGGAGTCGTGCTGCTGGTGCTGGAGGTACTGCTGCTCGAGGTGCTGCGGTTGGAGCTGCTGGAGCTGCTCGTCGTGGAGGCGCTGGGGGTGCTGGCGCTGAGGGTCCTGGAGGTGCTCGTACCAGAGGTACTCGAGCTGCCGGGGTCCGTGGTGTTGGAGGCACTTTAGCTGGAGGTGCTGGCCCTCGAGGTTCTGGCCCAGGGGGTACTGAGTCTGTTGGTGCTGAGCCTAGGGGTGCTGAGTCTGCTGGAGGTCCTCCTGGTGCCGCGTTGCAGCAGTCACCTCTCTCGCCGCGGCAGCTACGCGAGTGGCTTGCTTCGCGCACCCGCCTTCGGAGTCGCGCTGCCGGAGCTGGAGGCACTGGAGCTGGAGGCGCTGGAGCTGGAGACCCTGGGGCTGGAGGTGCCGGTTCTGGGGGTACTGCTGCTGGAGGCACTGGAGCTGGGGGACCTGGAGGTGGTGCTGTCGACCCTAGAGTTGGAGACCCTGGAGCTGGAGGTGCCGGTTCTGGGGGTGTTGCTGCTGGGGGCACTGGAGCTGGAGGCCCTGGAGCTGGTGCTGTCGACCCTCGAGTTGGAGACCCTGGAGCTGGAGGTGCCGGTTCTGGGGGTGCTGCTGCTGGAGGCCCTGGAGCTGGAGGCTCTGGAGCTGGTCCTGTCGACCCTCGAGTAGGAGACCCTGGAGCTGGAGGTGCCGGTTCTGGGGGTGCTGCTGCTGGAGGCCTAGGGGCTGGAGGTTCTGGAGCTGCTGGAGGAGCTGGTGCTCGTCCTGGAGGTGCTGGAGCTGCCGGAGCTGGTGGTGCTGCGGGCTTTAGAGCTGGAGGCGCTGGCGCTGGAGGCGCTGGAGCTGGAGGTACTGGAGCTGGAGGTACTGGAGCTGGAGGCGCTGGAGCTAGAGGCGCTGGAGCTGGAGGTTCTGCTGCTGCAGGAGGTGCTGGTGCTGGTGGTACTGGTGCTGGTGGTACTGCACAGCCGCGACTGTTCTTCGCTCCGCCGTCACCGTCGTCTCTGCCACCGCCTGACTCCGTGCTTCGCCAGGTTATTAGCCTCCCGTCTTCTACTGGCCTCCCGTTACAGCCAGGCTCTCCAATTCCTGCTCCTTCTCCTTACACTGAGCAGACAGACTCGCTTACAGAGCGTCGTGAGCCTGCATCTCGTCCTGCCTCGCCTGTTCGCGCTGGTCGCACTGGTCATCGTGTTCCTCGTGAGCGTCCTCCTCCTGTCCCCGACACGCACACTATGGCACTTCGTCCTTCCTCTGTTCCACAGCGCGTTCCCCTGCCGTCTCCTCCTGCGTCTTCTCTGCCTGACGTTTAGGACCCTGAGTCTGACCTGGTTCGTGCTGCTCACCCTACTGTCTCGCGTCTGCTAGCCACTGTTGTCACTGACCCGTCGTTTGAGTCTGCTGCTGCGTCTGCCTTAGTCTCTGAGCTTGTTGACTTTGCTGCTGCCTGTCGTCTAGACTTCGCTGCTAGTCTTGTTGCTGAGTCTGAGTCTGTATGTCCTCCGTTCGTCGGGGGCGATCGTGCTCTTGGCACGGACGTCCTTGAGGACAGGCAGGAGGACTTTGAGTGTCTTGCAGCCGCTGCGCCTCATCTCTTGGCCATGCTGCTTGCCCCTGAGGGAGACCCGGATGCTCCAGACATCCCGACCCCGCGCTCTTACGCTGAGGCGATCGCGGGTGAGTACTCCTCTCAGTGGCAGACAGCAATGGACACAGAGATGGCATCCTGGAAGTCCACAGGCACCTACGTCGACGAGGTTCCCCCTCCTGGGGCGAACGTAGTCGATGGCATGTGGATTTTTAGGGTGAAGCGGCCGCCGGGTTCTCCGCCTGTCTTCAAGGCTCGTTACATTGCACGAGGCTTCAGTCAGAGACAGGGAGTTGACTTCTTCCAGACCTTTTCCCCCACCCCGAAGATGACCACTCTTCGGGTGCTGCTGCACGTTGCCGCTCAGCGTGACTACGAGCTCCACTCTCTGGACTTTAGCACATCGTTCTTACAGGGCAGTCTGCACGAGGAGATCTGGCTGCACCGCCCACCTAGCTTCACTGGGTCGTTCCCTCCTGGTACACAGTGGAGCCTCCGCCGGCCGGTCTACGGTCTCCGTCAGACGCCTCGTGAGTGGCACGACACAATGAGGACGACACTTGCGGCTCTTGGGTTTGCACCTTCCACTGCTAACCCGTCGCTGTTTCTGCATCCTCGTGTACGTCGACGACTTGGTCTTTGCCACTGCTGACACTGAGGCTCTCGCCCTTGTGAAGTCGGAGCTGCAGAAGAGACACACGTGCACATACCTGGGTGAGCTGCGCAGCTACCTTGGCCTGCAGATCACCCGGGACAGAGCACGGCGCACCATCACACTGACTCAGTCACACATGGTGCAGCAGGTCCTTCAGCGCTTCGGCTTCACTTGGTCCTCGCCACAGTCCACTCCTCTGGCTATAGGTCACTCGCTCTCAGCTCCACCTTCGGACGAGTCCGTAGAGCCGAGTGGTCCATACCCAGAGCTAGTGGGCTGCCTCATGTACCTGATGACCTGCACTCGTCCTGACCTTGCGTACCCTCTTGGCCTTCTGGCACGCTACGTGGCTCCTGGTAGGCACCGAAAGGTGCACTTCGATGCTGCGAAGAGGGTACTACGCTACTTGTGCAGTACATCGGGCATGGGGCTCGTGCTTGGAGAGCGGAGCTCAGTTGTCCTCACTGGGCACTCAGACGCTTCTTGGGTTGACGACCTGGCTACGCAGCGGTCGTCACAGGGTTACACCTTCAGCCTTGGCTCTGGCTCTGTTTCTTGGCTGTCTACTCGCTCGTCTTCTGTTCTCAGTTCCAGTTGTGAGGCTGAGATCTACGCCACAGCCATGGCTGCACAGGAGCTACGTTGGCTCACCTACCTGCTGACCGACTTGGGAGAGAGGCCTCGTTCTCCTCCAGTTCTATACGTCGACAACAAGGCTGCCATTGCCTTGTGTCAGGACCACAGACTGGAGCACAGAACGAAGCACATCGCTCTGCGTTACTTCCTTGCTCGAGAGTTGTAGCAGCGTGGTCAGCTTCGTGTCGCTCACGTGCCTACCTGGGCAAACACGGCTGATGTGTTCACCAAGGCCCTTCGGCTGGTGATCATCAGCGCTTCTGCACCGCTCTAGGCCTGGTGCCTACGTTTCCTCACTTGCTGTAGACTTTGCTTGCACTGTGATCTATATTTTATAACTGCATGCCTACTCCTGCTAGGTAGTGATCACTGTACTGTTGTTGTTGCATATATACCTCTGCATGTGAACTGGCCTTGTGGCCCTTTGCTTGTGCTCGGAGTGTGTGGTGACGTTGTGATCCACTTTGAGCTTGCTTTGCTCTTCTTGACTGGTCTTGTGACCCCTTGTTCTCCCCCACTTTGCCTATGGGGGTGTGTCAAACTATATATGTGCTAGTTCTGTGTAGGCTATAGTGGGGTAGCCTGTATGGGGTACAACCCAATGTTAGGGCTAGTACTTGTACCCACAATCCTTTCAATGCAGCCATTCCTGCTTGCTATCTTGACACTAACTTCACGAAATTGCGATATAAACTTAAACCCACGGCATACGCTCAAGTGCCACCAGTAGTCAGCCTGCTCAAACTTTCCCTGGTGGTATCGCTATGCTATTTTTCAACCGTCGGATTAAGCTGTCCGACAAAGTCGCCTCGGTAGATGGAAGAATCCTTAGCATATACTGCAACTACTCGAACGAGCAATTCAGACTTATCGCCGTTTATGCCCCTTCATACTATCTCGAACGAAAAGTCTGGTGGGCCGAATCAGTTGAGCCTGTGTTGCAACAAACGACTTCGAGTGACTGGACGTTGTTAACTGGTGACTTCAATAATGTCCTCGGCCCTCTCGACAAGAATCGTCCCCTGCGTGCATACGAAAAAGCAGAGGCATCATTATTCAGTAACATGTTGGAAGCGGCAGACCTCACTGACACCTTCCGCCTCTTGCACCCTAATACCCCAGGTTTCTCCTTCATTGCTCCGCTGCGGCCTGTTGTCCCGCGGGCCAGCCCACCTGCTGCACACGCTCCTGCCCAAATGGCCCGCCCTGGTTCCCCCCAACACACCGTTCACGCCGCACCAATCCCTCCCACCCCTCCCCCTCCGCCCCCTGCCTCTTGGCTGGATCGCTCGTATATCTCTAAACCGCTAGCCAGTAGAGTTACTACGGCCTCTTACACTTTTGTTCAGGACACGCTATCCGACCATGCGAGAGGCCCCCTGTGCTCTCTCTCCTTTCACAATCCGAATGCCGCCCCCAGACCTTGGCAGTTTCCACAGCAACTCCTGCATAAACCATATGTCCAATCCCTGGTCAAGGAGTTCGTGGCTTCACTACCCTCTCCCCTCCTACCGTCTCAATGGGACGAATGCAAACAGTCCTTCGCCCAAAACATCAAGCGCTATACAAGGGAGGAACGAGTCCGGGTAACCAAAACGGTTACACACATGCAGGACGAGATCTGTCAGTTGCAAATGCACCTTTTAAAGTTCCCGGGGTGAGCTGACGCTTCTCACAGACTTGATCAACAACTTCAGCGCCTCAATGCTTACACCAGTTCTTCTTCAGCTGAAATTGCTCTTAAGGCCAAGCTAAAAGTCGAAGGTCCACGAGAAATGGGTGTAGTGTCTCTCATGGCCAACCTCAATAGAAGGGTCAAAGATTCCCAGATACCCTACTTACAGCTCCCTTCGGGCGAGAAGGTTGTGGACCTCATCCCCATGACTCAGCTCTGCACCATGTTCTTTTGCAACCTTTATAGTGGCAGCACCCCCATCACTCCCTCCCCTGACTTATGGCAACACATCTACCCCACGACACTCTCTCCCGCGCAATGTGCAAACCTCGCGGATCATATTACCACGACGGAAATCAACCGCGCAGTTGGGGCCCTCGCAAAAGGGAAAACCCCGGGCATTGACGGCCTGCCTGCCGACCTCTTTCGCTCCCACAAATCCGCCCTGGTCCCGGCCCTGCGCAAACTCTTTGACAGCAAACTATTTTAATACCCAAGAAAGGAAATACGACCCTGGTAGAGAACGCCGACTATACATTAATGAACGCCGACTACAAAGTCTTGGCGATCACCCTCGCTAACCGCCTCCAAACTGTTCTCCCCCGCATCATACAACATGCCCAAACTGCGTTCATCAAAGGTCGCCGCATAGGCGACACTATCAACGACACCTTAGATATTATGGATTGGGCCAGCACCAAAACCTTACATCTGCTAGTCCTCACGGTCGACATCCGTAAGGCATATGATATGGTCGACAAAGAGTTTCTTTTCCGCTGTCTCTCCCACCTTGGCATTCCCGCCGAGTTCATCACGTGGGTACGTCGACTTCATTCCAACACACACGCACACACATGTGTCGATCAATAACTCAGCCGGCCCGCGGTTTCAAGTACACACCGGGGTACGACAGGGTTGCCCACTCGCCCCCCTGCTGTTTCTCTGCGTCATCGAAGTATTGCAACGACACCTAGCCGCGGCCTTGCCTGGATATGCAATATCCCCAACACAGCGTCGGCTTATGGCCTGTTACGCAGATTGTCAACGGGAGTTGGGTTTGGCTTCGTCCTCGCTTGGGCGGAGCCGACTTCGTGGTCGGGTGTGATGGGGAGCAGCCAACCTGCAGCAATGGGCGAGCTGATTGACGAGGAGGTCGACCTGCATGAGGGCCACTGCACGGGCGCCAACTTCAGGGTGGCGCCGACTTCAGGGAGGTCGACCTGGGAAGTCGACCTGCGGAGGGTGTCGACTTGGTGACGCCAACTTGGGGCAGCCGACTTGGGTTTTCGGCTGACAGGCCTGCTGGTCGACTTGGTGGTTGGTCGACCAGGCGTGATGTCGACCTGGTGGTCGACCTGACCTGGTGGTCGACGGAGGAGGGGCCGACGTCGACCACGACTCAGGACGCCGAGCAGCTGGGCGTCGAGTAACAGGGCGTCAACTTGGTGACGCCGACTTCGGGTAGCCGACTTGGGTGGTCGGCTGATAACGGTGCTGGTCGACGTGGAGCTGGTCGACCAGGAGTGACGTCGACCTGGAGCTTGTCGACTAGGGGTGTGGTCGACCTGGTGAGGTCGACTAGAGGTGGCCGTCGACTTGGGAGGTCGACGGGCACATACAGGAGCAGCTGGTCGACGTGGTTGCCCGGTCGACCAGGTTACCTGGGTGACGAGGTTCTGCGGAGGAGTGCGACGGTCGCCCAGGCGAAGTTGGCGAGTCCGACCTCGGTGGTGGTATCCCGAGGTCGACGTGGCTGATCAGATGCAGTCATCAGCGCTAGGTTGACTTGGTGTGTGCGCTGTGCAAGTGAGAAGGCTCAGCACGCCAATCATCTGCGAGCACCTGCGACGCTGGTGCGCAGCTGTTCTGCGGGAGCAACACTGGCACGCCGTCAACCTGCAGTGTTGGCACGCCGTCGACTTTGCACTGCTGGAGCGCGGCCGACCAAGCTGCGCTGGCAGTCGACCGACCTGAATGCTAGCTCTGATGTAGTCTTGTCTTGCCAACCTGATTGTACCATTGTTGTCAACTTTCTCTAGTGAAACTCTTGCCAGATTGCCCCGTGAACTAGCAAGTAGTGTGTGCACTAGGAAACGATTAAGGAACAACGAACGCAGAGATCACACGAGCACCCGTGCCTAGCCCGTAGTCTAGCTCCCGTTGTAGTAGTTATCTCCGCACAGATGACGTGTCTATCTTCCTCAACTCCAACACGGAACTGCAAACGGCCATAACCTACCTTGAATCCTTCGCACATTGTTCTGGAGAGCACCCTAACTGGAATAAGTGTGCCATCCTACCCTTCAATATCGATACCCTGACCATCTCTAACGCTGGGCGTATCCCTATCCGCAAACCGAACGAAGCTGAACGGATCCTGGGCATCTATGTGGAACAGGATAATCTCGGGCAAACCACCTCGGATAACATTATCACCAGAGTACGTACCTCCGCAGATCCACTCTCCCGGATCCATGCCACAACAACCTGTCGGAGCCTGCTGGCCATAGAGAGAATAGCTTCACTCTACGCCTTCAGCGGACGCTTCCAACCCTCTCCACCCAGCATCATTACCACCCTGGACAGAGTAGTAGGGGTTTTTTTGGCTTCATCCAAGTACAAGGAGGACGGGCAAGCCCAACGATATATACCCAAAGGGATATTATACAACGGAAAGAAACATGGTGGCGTTGGGGCGCTGGTACCTTCTAGCCACCTAAAGGCCCTCAACATTCAACGTGCAGCTCGCCGCTTCTTACCCACGCCTTTTGAAGACACCGCCCGGGAATGCGTCACCCTACCTTACGGCTTGCACTGTTACCTTGCCCACCCTTATATTCTCAAGCACCTATTTGTTTCTACTCCCCCCAGAGCTGTCGCAGAACTAAAGAGCATTCTGGACGCCCCGGCAAAAGTGGCAAAACCGCGACTGGAACCATGGGTCCTGATGGCGGAACCTGTTGCGTTTAGCAGGTTCATTCACAAACCGGACAAAAAACCTTTTGGCAGGGTAAAGGAAGAGTTCTTCCTTCTCGACAAGCAAATTCGGCTTGGCAACCTGCTGGTCCCTGTCCCAAGACGATCCCGACAATTGACCCCGTCCGAATTCCGCTCCCAATATCCGCCCAAAGACTTCCCACGCGGGCTGGGTGTCCTTCTCGCAATTTGCAAAGCTGTACCTGATGACTGGTGGGAAGTTATGAACAACTTCACCCCACGTCCGGACTATCTCAGCAAGGACGATTGGGCCTTCGAAGCTTCCCCAACCTCTCGCCGCTCACAAGTGCTTCGCGTTACACAAGTTCTGGACAACGGATTGGTGAATTTCGACTGCTACGAAGTGACTCAGGGGCGACAAGTGACAAAGACACCATTCGGATGCACTACCCTGGCCGCGACAGAAGTCATCACGGTGTGCGTGATAGGGAGTTGGCTTGCGGGGCCATTCTGCTCGGGAGCTGCACTTGGAGTCAGACACGAGCTGCTTCGGCAACAGACTTCGCTCGCGATGATCCGGAAACAGCTCTACACACCACAGGCACTCCATGTCGAAAGATGGAATGAGGCCCTACTCACCCCACTGCGCTCGCTTCCCGACCTGACCCATGCTTTCCTGAAAGACCAAACCAGCCGGCAGAGAGACATCCTATTCCGTCTCTACACCCGCTCCCTGCCCTGCGGCGCCAGAATGCCGTATACCCCGACAAAAGGCATCTGTCAGCGATGCCGCGCCAACATCATCGAGTCACATACGCACATTTTTTTCGAATGTGGCAATGCGCCAATGGTCACCGCCACTCTATAACACGTCTCCAGTCATCATTTCCGCCTGAGGATCCCGCACGAAGCTGTCTTCTTCCCGACCGTACTCCCCGCCGGTCAAATCGCCCCGTGGTGTTTACTGGTCGGAGCTGCGGCAACCACGCTATGGAGGGATCGATGTTCTCAGATCTATGACAGTGTCTCCTATTCGAGTACAGAAACACTGCATCGCATACTGGCCCTATTCCTCACAGCCTGTAAAACCTACTTCTACCGCCGTGGTAAACTCTCCAACAAACGACAACGCACCACTTTCAACCGGGTCCAAGCGGCCATCAAGCACAAATTGCTTCACTTTCTCCCCAACGGGTCCCCCCAACTACACCAAGAGCTCCGCTCCTCCTGGCTGCTCAATAGTGCCTTTCAACCCCCATAGAGATACTGTAGACTTTCTCATTTACAGCAAGTTCAGCTAAAGAAACGCTGTTTGCAGCTAAAGAAACGCCCGCACATTCATGCAATCGCGTGTCCTTGTTCCCACGTTTGCAGCTGCAGCGAAACTGACGACACTGGCGAACGCCATCGTGTGCGCTATCGAATCATACGTAGGTTTCACCGTGCGCCATCGAATCAGACGCGGCGCACGGTCAAGATGGAAAACAGGGTAACCTACGAGTCGTATGTGCGACGCGAGATAGGTTGTAAAAGTCGACTTTTGAGGGTCGACCCTTCGATGTGACATGTGGTTGCCTTAAAAGGTGACACCCGGCTAGACCATGGGAAGTTGAAAAAATCCGACTACAGTTCGAACCAAGTTCAAGCAAACTTTACAAAATTTGCTGAAGGACACACGCCCTTAGCGTAGGCCTATGGCTTGGGTTACTCCTTCTTTGCCTCTGTGTTGTCTGGGTTACGACCATAATAAAACTTAAACTTGAACCTATCTCTCACCTGACCTTTCAATCCACCCCATACTGCCCCCCTCTGCTCCAAACTCATCAAATCGAGGAGCAACGCCTCTCCTGCCTTCAACGCCGAAATGGCTGCAGCTAGTAGCTTGACGTCCAAGCAGCCCCTTTCGAGCTTAGCATGGCTCGGCGAGATGTCTGGCGGTAGTCGCGGATTCCATGGCGCTACATCGTCACATCCCGTGAAATTTCACGCGCCAATTGCTCATTCGCTGCGCGCCGTGCGATCCCAGGCGGAACCGTGGATGGCCATTAGCGCGTCGTCGCAGACTGTTTCCACAAATGAAACAGTCGCGCTGGAATCGTTAACTGGTAACCAGTCCCGGCGAACGATCCTTCTTGGAGCTGCGACAACAGCCGCTACCGCGATTGTCACAGCGGGAATGCCTTGGGTTCAACCTCCCGAAGCTCTTGCGGTACGTTGGCATCCTAACCACGTCATCCCTAAGCCGCATCCTACCTAACCACCCCGTATTATCAGCGTGTCATCCCTAAGCCACCTGGTCCTCGCAATTCCGGCCAATCTCTTCGCATCCCTCTGTTGGCCTTCTGCTCATTATGTCATTTGAGTGCAATTTTTACTCCTAAATATGAATCAAACACTACAGCGTTGCAACACCTCAATTCCAATTCAACCTCCTTGTTCTCCTCCCTATCCCACCCCTCCCTTACCCACTTCATTGTCCGTCCTTCAGGTGGTTACAGTGGCTCTTAAAGACCTAACCTACCGCCCTTGTGCCAACCCCTACACGGTTGGGCCCGGATCTTCCCTATACAAGGCCAAGTGCTTCTTGATTATGGGCACTACAGTGAACAAATCAGGACGGCCTGTCTATAACGCGGATGTATTCGGGTTTGTCCTGGATGCGTATGACGAACCGGCAATTCCAAACAGGGGGAGACTGGCAAGCATCAAAGAGATACCTGTGGTGAGTTGTAGAGATAAAATCCTGACTGTGTTTGAGTGATCAGGAGGGGACTCCTGTGCCTGCCGCACTACACCCTCACCTGATGCTGTTTCTGTTACTTCATTTTCAGTGTCTCACTATAAGCCCAATGCCATTCTTGTGCCATGCAGGGAGAAGGGACGTTTGAGATTGAGATTGTGGTACCGGCAAGTGAGTCGCTTCCATTGACACTGAAGAACTTCAGAGCTACTGGATTTCATGGAGGTGTTCAAAGAACAGGCAACCCTTACGACATTTTTGAGGAGGATAAAAATGGCGATGATGATGACATCCCATTCTAAGGTGACTTCCAGTTATTACTGTCACTCATACGGTAGTTTGATTACCCTCATTGAGCATGTATGAAGAATTGTGATTAGTTGAGAGCAGCACTTAAAAATGCATCAGACGAGGAGTAAAAATCCTAATAATATATGAAAGTGAGTAGCCATTATTTTCCTTTTCTATAAGAAGACAAGCTTCTGAATCTAAAAGTTAGCGAAGACAACAATCAAATGCGTAAAAGTGTCAACAACGACCTCGTCTGACGACCACACGATCATGTCGGCTCAAGCAAGCGGCTGGCTGGGACAGATCGCAGGTTGCGCAGTCTTCCGCCAGGAGCGACGGCCCCGAAAGCTCTGCGAGCCATCCTTCAACTTCCTACAGTCGCAGAACGGCTCTCTCTGACCGACAGTCCCTCCCGCCTCGTCGCGCAGCGCCAGAGTCCTGGCTTGGCAGTCAGAAAGTGTTACTGTGCGAAGGGAACTGCGACAGACAGACGGAGATTTGGTGGGGTTCATCTCTAACGCGACTAGCGACTCGGCCTAGCTGTCGGTCCTTGGTGTCCCGCGTCGCACATCGAAACGCGGGGGGCAATCAGAGGATTGTGTAGGACTGGCTGGATGGGTTTGTGTGTGTGTGTGTGTGGGCAAGGCGCGTTATGCTGCAGCAAATTCTGTCCTATAGTATCTCCCTCCGCCACCTCCCCTGGTTTCCCCTTTTTTCACCCCCCCAACCTAATCCTCCTGAACACTCCACCATTTCGAAACTTCTTCAACCCTCTCACATACTGTAAACGGCCACGCGCAAGCCAACGCAAGCCAAATTGGCTTGCGCGGACCGCTAAGAGAAGCGACTGAGCGGACCGAGAATTCGCGCGAGCTTATTCCATCCATCGTTACAGCTAAATTACTTGCCTAGTTTCCGTGTCTACCTACTGCAACGAGAGACCAGACAAATATCCGATCATCCGACAGAACACAAGGTATTTTGCCTCCACCGCGACTCTCGAACCGCAATACACACGCTTCGGACTGCGTCAATTGCTGGGAAGCTAATCCAACACCCGTCGCTCGCAAGCACTAGTCTGTACGGCATGCTGCTGATTCGGGGAGTAATTATCGAGTTTTGAGACGTCTCATACTCACAACGGCACTGCAGGTTCTGATAGTCCGTCCGTGAAGGTATACTGAAGAAAAAGGCACCTTGATTCGAGGTGCCTCATAGCTTGATACTTCGTCGACTGAAAAAAATAGCCATCATACTACTCTCGAGTACCATTCACTGAGGGCCAGCACGAAGAGACAACAACTTACGGTCCTGCTCGCGGAAGCGGAAGTTGCTGGTAGCTCTGTACCCCCAACTAGAGCAAGGAGCCTTCAACTTATAAATACAGAAATAGTTGTCTCTTCTGGGAGCCTGACTACTCCAGTACCGCGGCCGAGATCAGCCTTCACGGCGTACATCGTAACAGCTTTCGTAAGAATCGGGATTCGTTAGGTTTCCCACCGATCTTCTTCTTCCCAGCACACATCTTCTCCGTCATCCCCGCAGACGATTTTTGAGACGACTCAGAGACCATATTTCTATTGTAACGCCTCAGAATTCCTCACGTAGCGCCATTCCTCACTTCCCGCAAAGAATAATGAAACCGTCGGGAGGAGCCGCGTCGCTGAGCAAGAGCCACTCGCTCTCCTCACACGATGCTTCCGAGAAGTTTCAACAACACCCGCAAAATCCTTCCCGTGTCGTCCTCCATCCCTCAAGAGCGAAGCAGTCAGGAGGAGCCGCGTCGCTCAGCAAAAGCCATTCCGTCTCTTCGTTTATCGTGCTAGATGCCCCCTCCCTTCACAATAGTCACAGCAAGTACAAGCACGATCGGGGCCCGTCGTGGTCTCTCCTCGTCCTTGCCTGCGCGCTCACCGCAATTGTCTCCAGCCTCGCGGGGTCCTACACTTCGTACGCGTTAACGAGGAATTCGTTACAGGTCACGGATATTTCCGTAGCGGCTTACTCGTCTAACTCCTTCGACCCCACCGTTGGACTGTCCACTGTCACTCTCCCTGCCGGCACAACAGCCGTCAAAACCGCCGGGAAAGCCGCCGCGAAAGCCGCCGTTGAATCCGCCGTCACTTCCAGCGAGACCAGAGGAGATCAACGGGCAGAAGACGACGCGGTGCCGCTGTACTCGCCAAAAGCGTCCCTGTTATCGCGCTACGCGGACCTCATCGGACCGAGCAGTCGCAGACGCGACGCCGGCGCTGGGAGCGGAAATCGCGGCGGGAATCACGAGGCTGACTGGGTCCGGCGGCTGGTTGAGTCAGCAAAAGTCAACGGCAGTCTTTCTGGTCAGCAGAGGGCCAGCGCAGTGCCACCCGTAGTCGTGAAAGGCGGGCAGAAGCGGAACGAGTCCATGGTTGTTCTTGTAACGGGGGCTGCCGGATTCATCGGGTCGCACCTCGCGCTTGCTCTTAAAAAGGAGGGTCACGGGGTGGTGGGTCTGGACAACTTTAACGACTACTATGATACTACGCTGAAGGAAGTGCGCGCGGCGCGGCTCTGGTCTGCGGGGATTGAGATTATCCGAGGTGACTTGAACAACGGCACGATTCTCGATGCGCTGTTCGGTACAGTCACATTCACCCACGTGGCACATATGGCGGCGCAAGCGGGAGTTCGGTACGCGTTGGAGAATCCAAAATCCTACGTGGACAGCAACGTCGCAGGGTTCGTGAATCTGCTGGAGAGGTGTCGCAGGGTGCCTGTGCGACAGCCTGCGATCGTCTGGGCGTCGTCCAGCAGCGTGTACGGCGTGAATCGCGAGGTCCCGTTTTCAGAGTCGCACAGGACCGAGCGACCGGCGAGCCTGTACGCTGCGACGAAGCTGGCTGGCGAATCGATCGCACACTCGTATAATCACATCCACGGACTGTCACTAACCGCGTTGAGATTCTTCAATGTATACGGGCCGTGGGGAAGACCCGATATGGCGTATTTCTTTTTTACGAAGAATATATTGGAAAAGAAGGCGATTGAAGTGTACATGGGAGCCAATGGGGTGAGTCTAAGTCCGAATGCTTTTACCCCTTCCGAATGGGGTGACAAACTTCTGTGAGTTGCCTCTTCCGAATGCTTGTCTCTTCCTTCCCCACTCATCTCGTCCCATCCTTCCCATCCAGGGTTTCCACATTCCCCCCTTCGTCCCCCTTTTCCGCTCCCACCCATCCCTTTTCTCCCCCTTTTCCCCCCACCCTCTCTCACCCCTATTTTCTTCCCCCCCCCCCCTTCACCTTCCCCCCGTATGCTTCTGAGGTGCATCTAGAGCTTCCATACCCCCTCATCCTTCAATGTCCACACTCTCCCCTTCGTCCCCCTTTTCCCCCCACCCTCTCTCACCCCTTATTCTCTCTCCCCCCCCCCCCTTCACCTTCACCCCGTGTGCTTCTGAGGTGCCTCTAGATCTTCCATCCCCCCTCATCCTTCAATGTCCACACTCTCCCCCCTCCCCTCGCCCCGCTCCTCCCCCCACCTCTCAAACCCATCTCCCCATCCCCCTCTTCATTGTCTGTTCCACGCATAGCCCTCTGCCACCCATACCCTCCCCTTCTTATCTTGCATTTTCGCTCTCATATTGCCTCTTTTTTCTCAACTTTTCTCTTTCTCTTCGTCTCTCCACTCTTACCTTTTCTCCCCTTACAGACCCTTGTTTCTAGGGACTTCACCTACATAGATGACGTCATCAAAGGCTGTGTCAGCGCCCTTAAAACCGTTACACCTAGCACCGGCGTTCAAGGCAAGAAGACAGGTCCGGCGCAGCTTCGGGTGCTGAACCTCGGGAATACGCAACCAGTTTCCGTGCCTCAGTTGGTCGACTATCTACAGTTACATCTGAAGGAGAAGGCGTTGAAGCGGACAGTGCAGCTGCCTCATAACGGGGATGTGCCTTTCACTCATGCAAATGTGTCAAGGGCAGAGCATGAGCTAGGGTATCACCCAACAGTGAGACTCAAGGATGGGCTACAGAAATTTGTAGAATGGTACTTGAGATTTTATGGGAGAGGTGGTAAGAAGCAGGTGGAAGGGGAGAAGTTGAAAGGAAGAGGTAGGACAGGGTCGACAGGGAAAGGGCAGTTCGGCTTAGATAAAGCATCATTATAGGTTATCGAGACAGCAGAGATGAGTACTAACCTATCTAATTGACTTAATTTTGTTTTCTGCAACGTGCTTGTGCAATATCGAATTCTACATTTTATTTGTAGGCTGCCTGTCGTTATTGCGTGTGGCCCTCTAGAGAGGATAACCAAGTCAACCAACCCATGCTTCGTTAGAGCTGATGTGGACTTTGTAGGATTCACCGGGGCGGAAGCCAATCAGCCATCTCGACCTTGCCGCGCTGGTCAGGAAGAAACACTATAGACTGTTAGCGAAGCGATGTTTGTACTTTCGCAAGAGTTACCAGCGACTAAGCGACATCGCAACCGAAGCTCCCAAGGCTGTCTTTTTTGGACTGCATTTTCCGCTCCCATTCCCAACCTCCATCCCCTGGAAAGAGTCAGAGGAACCAGCAACAGTGCGCTTCACTGCTTTCTTCCACTAAAGTTTCTTGTTCATGAGTTCGTTCTTCCTTGGGAATTCCGCGACTCCAACAACTCAGAAACTCTTTTGCGAAACACCCCCGCTATCACTGTTTCAAAAAGCGTCAGCTGCTACCACATCTAGCAGTAGTACCACATCTAACTTGCTCGCATGCTAGTAGGGCCATTTTCAGAACTGCGAGGTGTTTGGATGTTTTGCGCTAGCACGAAGTAGACTTTGTAGCTAGAATTGCTTTTATATAAATTAGCTGCCGAACCGCTGCTGAACTGCTACTGCTATTGCCACTACTTAGAGTGACACACAATTTTCTCTATCCAAACCTAAGTAAATAAAAAACACGACAATCATGAATGCGACCTTATCCTCGTCATTATCAGACCCCACCACAGTCACACCCACGACTAGTAGTAGTACCACCACGGCACCCGCTCCCGCGATTCTCTCCGCCATCCACTGCCCCACGCCCCCCGACCTAACCCTAATCGAGCAACTCGTGGGCGGTCCGCTCTGTGGCCCGTATTGTCAGATATTCCCGAGACAGGGATATTCGGGATGGGGTTACGTGGGGGAGGGTAACATGGGGGAGGGTAACCTGGGGGAGGGTTACCCGGAAGAGTGCGGATTGGCGGGTGCAGTCGAGGGTGTGGGGAGGACTGGAGCAGGCGGCGCAGGGGGGAGGGGAAGCGGAAGGGGAGGCGGAAGGGGAAGCGGCGGAAGCGGAAGGTGGGGGGGATGGGGTGCGGAAGGGGCGGGGGAAATGGAAGAGGGCGCGGGGGTTCTTATGGCGCCGATTCAGTCCCCCAAGGTTGCGCCAAGCGTGGCGGAGATAGGCGCGTGGGGAAGGCGGGCGCAGGGGGAAACGTGCGGAATGTAGGGTTTGGGGAGAACGGGGAACTGCGGAGGGGAGGGGAGGGGGAAGGGAAGTAAGGAGGAAGGACGGAGGGAGGGCGGGAAGGGGTTGGAAAATGGGAAGGGGAGGGGACGCGAATAAAGGTTGCGCCAAGCGTGGCGGAGATAAGGACGTGTGGAAGGCGGGCGCAGCGCGAGATGTGCGGAATGTAGGGTTTGTTGCGGAAAGGGGAGCTGGGGAGGGGGAAGGACGGAAAGCGGGGGATGGGGAGGGGGGAGTTGGGGGGAAGGAGGGAAGGGGGATGCGGCTATGATTGCGCCAAGCGTGGCGGAGATAGTAGGGGCATGGGGAAGGTGGGTGCAGGGCGAGATGTGCGGAATGCAGGGTTTGGGGAGGAGGAAAGGGAATTGGGGAGGGGAAGGGGGAATGAGAGCGTGGCAAACATGCCAAGGTTGCGCCAAGGATGGCAGAAATAGGGGCTCTGGAAAGGCGGGCGGCGGGGGGGGATGTGCGGAATGTAGGGTCTGGGGAGGAAAGGGAGGGGGGAAAGGAGGGTTCGGGAAGAAGAAAGAATGGAAAACCACGAATGCGCCAAGCGTGGCGGAAATAGGGGCGTGAGGAAGGTGGGCGTGGGAATGTAGGGTTTGGGGAGGAAGGAAAGTAGGAGCTGGGGGAGGGGGAGGAGGAGGGGTTGGGGAGGATGGAGGATTGGAGCAGGAGGAAGGGATTTGGTGGCAGCAGGGAGAGGAGACAGGCGTGTTGCGTGCCTTGTGCTATTCTAGAGGCTCGTTAGGCTTGCTTGTTCGTTTGAGGCGACCAAGGAGGAATGGGGGAGGAGGAGGGAGGAGTGGGGCAGGAGGAGTGGAGCCGGAGGAAGGGATTTGGTGGCAGCAGGGAAAGGAGACACGCGTGCTGCGCCGTGCCTTGTGCTGCTTTTGAGGCTCTAGAGGCTGTAGGAGCGACAAAGGAGGAGGGGGTGGGGAGGATGGAGGATTGAAGCAGGAGGAAGGGGTTTGATGGCGGCAGGGAGAGGAGACAGGCGTTCTGTGGCGTGCCTTGTGCTGCTTTTGAGGCTCTAGAGGATATAGAGGCTTTTTTGTTTGTTCGTTTGAGGCAACCAAGGAGGAGGGGGTGGGGAGGATGGAGGAGTGGAGCAGGAGGAAGGGGTTTGGTGGCGGCAGGGAGAAGAGGCACGCGCGCTGCGAGCCTTGTGCTGCTCTAGGCGCTCTAGAGGCTCGTGAGGCTTGTTTGTTCGTTTGAGGCTACCTAGAAGGAGGGGTGGGGGGAGATGGAGGATTGGAGCAGGAGGATGGGATTTGGTGGCGGCAGGGAGAGGAGGCATGCATGCTGCGACTTTTGAGGCCTTTTGCTAGGTCAGTCAGTGATTTGACACGCTCGCTTGCTTCACCCTTTTTTTTTTTTTTTTTTTTTTTTTTTTCCTGCCCTCCTAAGCCTTTGCCAGTGGGTTTGGCAACCTCCTTACGTTAAGTCTTGTTTGTACATGTTCTTGAGATGGTACTAATGAAAGGTCCAATAACGAGTGAGAGGAGCACTAGTGCACATCCAAAAACGAGACTACCATATGAACAATGGAGAGGATTTGAGAGAAACTAGAAGTCATGCTGGAACAAGCACAGGCAAGGAACGCCCAGCAGGGGGGGTGGGTAAGCAGTATTGCTTCTTCTGTTTGCCATATCTGAAGGATAAGCAGCTTCCACATGCGAGCAGCTAGGGTCTCCTGAGGGAGGCTGTAGATGCCAGGAAGTCTTGTGGAAGTTTCCTGCGCAATGGCTCACGATTCCAGGCATAAACGCCTAGCCCCGTGGAATTTCGTCGGTTAAAAAAGCTAGTCCTGGAAGATTCAGGGGGAGTTTTGGAGTGATACAGGGGGGACAGGATAGATAAGGGCGCCGCACCATTTTGCCACGTGCTAAAGTTCGAACCGTGTGCGACGCAGTCTGTTAGATTGCGTCCTTTTTGCGACGTCGCACGGAAGCCATGCGACGCAATGCGAAGCGTACAGTGTCGCAAGAAGTTTGACGAACTCACTTACGACTTCTGACGACACCTGTTACCAGTCCACAGTCCGAACCGTCGGTGGTTCGAACCATCAAGCGGAAAAATGGTGTTGCGCTCTAAATTATAGAGGAAAAGGAGAATGGGGGGTTGCCAGAGTCAAGGTAGACGAGGTGAAAGGCAATCGGATGTCCGTTGCTTGGGGAAACGGGGCGATGGCTTGTTGAAATCACCTTTGAGAATTCTCAGACATGATTCCTAACGAGTCAATGGCTTGGTGCGCATTAGCCAGTCATACGCATGGCTCCTCACGGTTTGCAAAGGTGCCTGAACGTGCCTTGAGAGTGACGTTCATGGAGAGTCAACTCAGCCCCTGCTACTTATCCCTTAGGACGCAAGTGTTTCTTGTTTCACATCTCGCATCGTCATGGTTTGCAATTTTGGCTGGGTTACAAATTCAGCTGAACACACCTTGAGTGTGATGTTCTTGGCGAGCCAGTCAAGGCCCTCGTACAGCCCTTCCCCTGACGTGGCACAGGTGCTCTGAATGTACCTGGTGAGTTGTTTGGGGGGTGGGGGTGGGGGGAAGAGGGGGTTGTGGAGGGGGAGAGGACGGTTTAGGGTGTGATATGTTGTTAGAGAGCCAGTCAAGGCCTTCATACAGCCCTTCCCCTGACGTGGCACAGGTGCTCTGAATGTACCTGGTTGGGGAAGTGGAAGGGAAGGAGGGAAGAGGGGTTTGTAGAGGGGAAGAGGAGGGGTAAGGGTGTGTGGTACGGTGTGATAATACCCTGACGTGGCACAGGTGCTCTGGATGTACCTGGTTGGGAGGGGAGGGGAGAAGAGGGGGAGGCGGGGGGGTGAGCAGCAAAGGGGCAGAGGAGGGGAGGAGGGGAGTATGGATGGAGAGTGAGTGACAGAAGGGTCACCTCTTGGCGAGCCAGTCAAGGCCCTCGTACAGGCCTTCCCCTGACGTGGCACAGGTGCTCTGGATGTACCTGGTGGGTGGGGGGGAGGGTAGGAGGGAAGGGGGGTTGTAGAGGGGAAGAGGAGGGGTAAGGGTGTGTAGTGAGGTGTGATATTACCCTGACTTGACACAGGTTCTGTAGGGGGGTAAGCGTGCTTGTAAGATGATGCGTGCTTGTAAGAGGATGCGTGCTTGTAAGATTATGCGTGCTTGTAAGAGGATGCGTGCTTGTAAGATTATGCGTGCTTGTAAGATGATGCGTGCTTGTAAGAGGATGCGTGCTTGTAAGATGATGCGTGCTTGTAAGAGGATGCGTGCTTGTAAGATGATGCGTGCTTGTAAGAGGATGCGTGCTTGTAAGAGGATGCGTGCTTGTTGGGGGATGTGTGCTTGTAGGGGGATGTGTGCTTGTAAGACGATATGTGCTTGTGAGGGGATGCGTGTTTGCGAGAAATGCGTGTTTGTGAGGGAGGGCGTGTTTGTAAGCTCACCAGTTTCTGCTCCTGAGTGTGTGCAGCGAGAGGCTGTCGGTGATTTCAGCTGCGCTCATCGCCTTGGGAAGGTCCTGCTTGTTGGCAAACACCAGCAGCGCCGCATCCCTCAGAGCATCCTGTGAGTGTGACGGGGGGTGGGTGGAAAGGGGACGGGGAAGAGAGAAAGTAGCGACATTCTGATTGTTGGCAAACATTAGCAGAGAGGAGTGTGAAGCTGCATCAAATTCTCTTACCATACTTCCACTGACTTGCATTGACTTCCATTGACTCTCACCTGCCTCCCCCACTCGGTCCTGATCGTTGCTGTCCACCACAAAGATGAGCCCGTTGGTGTGCATGGACATGTATTGACCTGCATTGACTTGCATTGACTCACCTCGCTGAGCATCGCATGTAGCTCACCCCTCGCCTCTGCCACTCCGTCCCGGTCGTTGCTGTCCACCACGAAGATGGGAACTGAGGTGTTGACCTTCATTGACTTGCATTGACTCACTTCGCTGAGCATAGCGTGCAGTTCGTCTCTCGCCTCTGCTACTCGGTCTCTGTCGTTGCTGTCCACTTGCATTGTCTTGCATTGACTTGCATTGACTCACCTCGCTGAGCATCGCATGTAGCTCATCCCTCGCCTCTGCCACTCGGTCCCTGTCGTTGCTGTCCACCACGAAAATGAGCCCATTGGTGTGCTGAAAGTAATGCTTCCACAGGGGACGGATCTGATGATGTGGGGAGAAGAGGGTTTGACTTGGGTTGACTTGACACTTAGATTGACCACAGTTGTCAGATGATCCAGTAGGTGTGCTGGGAATAGCAAGCAGACAGAAATTGAGTGTAGAAACGAGAGGGACAAGGAGAGGAAGAGGGTACACTGGAACTCACCCTGTCCTGGCCCCCCACGTCCCACACAGTGAAGCTGATGTTCTTATACTCTACTGTCTCCACGTTGAAGCCTGCGATACAGTCACAACAGCCAAAAAGGGAGAGAAGAAACGTTGATGCATGGTGATTACGTTGGTTACTAACTGTAGTTACCAGCTAGAAACGTCAAAAGATCCACCGTTTCAAGTACTGTAATCTTGTGGATCACTGACCGATGGTGGGAATGGTGGTGACGTTTTCTCCGAGCTTGAGCTTGTAGAGAATGGTCGTCTTCCCTGCTGCGTCCAGCCCCACTATCAGAATGCGCATGTCGCGTTTGTTTATAAGCGCCGCAAATGCTCTTGCGAGTAAATTCCCCATGATGCACAACTACAGGTAAAGCCGCGAGCTTGGTGAAATGAGTTTTGAACAGTGTAAGAGGATAAAAATAAGCAGAGTGAGGCTGGTACAATCGATTTCCAGAAGAGTCAGGTGAAGAGCAGAGGCTGTAGCGAATATCAGCTCAAAAGTTGGACGAGTTCATCGAAGCTGGATCAAGCAAAGATGGATGCTGAGGGAGAGTTGGTCACCCACATGGCTTTATCTTTCGGAAACCTATCTAAACACGGCAGCAGCACGCTATTCTTTCTGGTAGGGGCGGAGCGGAACGCACCCCAGCGGGGATCGGTGGAAGGGGAACCAGAATGCGCCGCACGCTGCAGTGTTGCAGCTTTGTTTGCCCCGACTTGGCGCAGATATGGAGGTCCGGAATCCGCAGTGCCATCACGTGAGTCACGTGGTGCGGAAAGTGCGCAAAAGTGTTGTGAGGGGGAGGGAGGGTGCGTGGGGTTTGCAGGACATTTCAAAATGGCTGCGAGCAGGAAATGCGAAATGTGCATCTTCGATTGGTTCGATGCGCGCATTGAAGCGCGACTCGATGCAGAAAGCAGTTGGAAGCTTCTGAAGAGTGGAGGCGATGGTGAGAAGTGGACGAAAAGGTTACCACGTGGGAAGAAAAACTGATGGGCATCCGAATTCTGTAATTGGCTGAATGACGTGGGTGTGAAGGCGTGCGATCAGGTGGCGTTGGCTGCTCCACTTTCGCGACGACTTTTCGCGGTAACAAGACGAGATGTAACCAATCGGAGAAGTTGCGTACAAATTCGCCAATCTTGAATATTCCCACCCACACCTCCGCCAGCGTGAAACGGACTTCTTTGCCCGCGCAATGCGCCAATTGCGCTCTCTCCTTTCTTCCCCCCATTCCCCACCCACGGAACCCTAGAAAGCCGCCATAAGCGGACATGGCTGGCGCAGATCTAACAACGACAGTAACGCACCCCATTCGTCCAGGTGCGTGGCGCGCCCGGCCGGTTGGCAAAGCGGATCCGTGTGTTCGCCGTCACGTGCGGTCAAGTGTAAGCCCAAATCGGAGCCGACCATACGCCGTCACGTCGCCACGTGGCCACGTGGGGAACTAGCAGCAGTTCCGCCAGTCGGAGTCTGAATGGCGGCGAGAGCCTAGAATGATACATCACGCCGCCAATCAACGTCACGCAATGACGATCAATCGCGAATCAGATACGAACCTTTCTCCCGCTCGTTCGATTGTTAGCGGGCCGCTCGTTCAATTGCCAATGATGTCGATCGACGGTCGGGGAGAGCTGTTTCGAAGATCCGACGGTAGCACAGCAGCTGTTTCGAGAATGGGAACTCCTCTGGAAAGTCAGCGGAGCGCACGGAAGGTTCTGGGAAGCCCGTTCCGCGGCACGTGCGGAATGCTGAAAGGTGCTTGCGCTTTCCCATCTCCGCCTCGCACGGGGGTTCGCATTCCCTTTCCCCATTCTTCCCCCCGGCCCAAACTCCCCGCCTCTTCCCCCACCTCTCCAGCCCTCGTCCTCCCTCTTCCCATCGTCCCTCACCTTCCCTCCTGCCGATGCATCCCCGCCCATTTTCAACGCGCAAGCATTCCGCGCGAATGAAAATTGTGGGTGATTCCCATGGCGGAACTCTGAGCTCTGCCAATTGCCTCCGGCGCAACCCTGAGCTCCGCCAGTTGCCTCCACCGTGTGATCCCAATGGCAGGAATACCCCTCACTGTACTGCGCTGCTGTTACATATCCCATCACTACTACTCCCACTCCTCCTCCTGGTACTGCAACTACTTATATCACAGCTTTTAGTCTGCATATCATCTCATTCTCTCACTCGTTCTCCAGTCTAAGAACAGCTCCTTCACTGCACGACCGCAGTACCACTGGTTCCCTAAAAGACTCGTTACAAGCTTCCTTTTTAACTACACAAGCATCTCACCATGGGTCTGACCTTTACGAAGCTGTTTGCGCGGTGGGTGGGCAAGAGGGACATGCGCATTCTGATGGTGGGGCTGGACGCTGCAGGGAAAACGACCATTCTCTACAAGCTCAAGCTGGGGGAACTCGTTACTACCATCCCCACTATTGGTGAGTAGTGTCTGGTGAGGCAGTGGGAGGGAGGGAGAGAAAGCAGTCGGTGGGAGGGAGGGTGGGAGGGAGGGAGGGAGGGAGTGGGTGGGAGGGCAAGCAGTAAGTGGGGGAGTGGGAGGGTGGGAGGGAGCGTGGGCAAGAGGGACATGCGCATTCTGATGGTGGGGCTGGACGCGGCGGGCAAGACCACCATTCTCCACAAGCTCAAGCTGGGGGAACTCGTTACAACCATCCCCACTAACGGTTAGTGACAACCTTCCCCACTATTGGTTATTATAGTATGTCTGGTAAGAGTGTGGGTGAGTGGGAGGGCAAGACCACCATTCTCTACAAGCTCAAGCTGGGGGAACTCGTTACAACCATCTCCACTATCGGTGAGTGCATCTGGCAAAGGTGTGTGGTTCTGATTAGCTTTATCGTTGGGATTAGTATGCAGTTGATTATCCCTAGATTCTCCTCTCTTCGTGATTGCCAGCTGTGACTGTATCGCAGGCTTCAATGCAATCGTTGTACACTTGATGACAAATATTACCCTTTTCCCTCTCTTTTCACCTGTTGTGACTGTATCGCAGGCTTCAACGTGGAGACAGTGGAGTATAAGAACATCAGCTTCACTGTGTGGGACGTGGGGGGCCAGGATAAGGTAACCAGGCTGACCTTTGTTGACTTTACTTCATTGACTTGTGTTGACCTGAGCGAAGGCTGGAGACAGTGGAGTATAAGAACATCAGCTTCACTGTGTGGGACGTGGGGGGCCAGGATAAGGTAACCAACCACATTGGCTTGACTCTGTTGGCTTTTGTTGGTGCTCTGTTGACTTGTGTTGACTTGGCTCCGTTGACTTGGGCTCGATTCCGTGTTGACTTGTGTTGACTCGATTCCTTGTTGGATTGTGTTGAATTTGATTCCGCTGATGTTTTTTATTACTTGCGTTGACTTGTGTTGACTTGATTGCGTGCTGACTTGTGTTGACTTGACTCCGCGTTTCTGACGTTGAATTCGTTGACTTGAACGTGGATACAGCAGATGTATAAAAGCATCAGATTCACAGTTTCCCCCTTCTGTTTCCTATTCTATCTTCCTTCTTTTCCCCCAGATTCGCCCTCTCTGGAGACATTATTTCAACAACACTCAAGGGCTCATATACGTGGTGGACAGCAACGACAGGAGTGATGGAGGCGAGAGACGAGCTGCACCGTATGCTCAATGAGGTGAGTTAACGCTGGTCAACGCCAGTCAATGCCGGTCAACGCCGGTCCTTCAACCCTTCCCACTTCCCAGGTTCTGTGGCGGCACTTCTACCACTTCATCCGGGGGCTCATATACGTGGTGGACAGCAACAACAGGGAGAGAGTAATGGAGGCGAGAGATGAGCTGCACCGCATGCTGAATGAGGTGAGTCAACGCTGGTCCTCCCCTTCCCTCTTCTTTTCAGATCCGGTATCTCTGGCGGCACTACTTTCAAGGCACGCAGGGAATCATATACGTGGTGGACAGCAACGACAGGGAGAGAGTGATGGAGGCGAGAGACGAGCTGCACCTCATGCTCAATGAGGTGAGAGCAGTGATGGTCAACGCTGGTCAACGCTGGTCGATGCTGGTCAACGAGCGGGACCTTCCCAACGCGATAACTCCCCTCTTTCCGTGTTCTCTTCTCTTTCATCCCCTCCCCATCTGCAGGACGAGCTGCGTGACGCTTCTCTCCTGGTCTTTGCCAACAAGCAGGACCTGCCCAATTCGATGAATGCTGCTAGGATCACCAACAAGCTGGGCCTGCACTCCTGTATAATCCCGCACCCTTGCCCCGCTCCCTCCCAAATCACGCTCACAGGACGAGCTACGTGATGCTACCCTCCTGGTGTTTGCCAACAAGCAGGACCTACCCAACGCGATTATTGCCCTCTTCCCGAGTACTCTTCTCTTTCATTTTCCCCCTCCCTTCAACAGGACGAGCTACGTGATGCCTCTCTCCTGGTCTTTGCCAACAAGCAGGACCTTCCCAACGCGATGAACGCTGCTGAGATCACCGACAAGCTGGGCCTGCACTCGCTGCGCCACCGCACCTGGTACGCTTGTATGTGTGTGTGTGTTTGCCTCTTTCCGTCCCGTGTATGCGCCAACCGGCCTTCCCAACGCGATGAATGCTGCTGAGATCACCAACAAGCTCGGCTTCACTCGCTGCTTCACCGCACCTGGTATGTGTGTGCCTCTGGTCTTTCAGATCTTGCCCTCCTATTATGCCCCAACCTTCCAGCCCTCCCTGCTTGTGTTGCGGAGACCACTGACAACCTCCCCTGCACTCGCTGCGCCACCGCACCTGGTATGTGTGTGCCTCTGGTCTTTCAGATCTTGCCCTCCTATTATGCCCCAACCTTCCCTCCTGCACTCGCTGCGCCACCGCACCTGGTATGTGTGTGTGTGTGTGGCCTTTCCCCTCCCTCTTTATCCCAATTCCCTCGTTTTTACGCACTCCCTTGCTGCATTTCTGAGACCACCGACAAGCTCGGACTACACTCGCTGTGCCACCACTGCTGATGTGTGTGTGTTTGTGTGTGTGTGTGCGTGCGTGCGTGTGCGTGTGTGCATGTGCGTGTGTGTGTGTGTGTGTGTGTGCATGTGCACATGTGTGTGTGTGTGTGTGTGCATGTCCATGTGTGTGTGTGTGTGTGTGCATGTCCATGTGTGTGTGTGTGTGTGCGCGCGCGCGCGTGTGCACGGCGCGCCTTGTGTTTCTATTTGTGCATGTGCGTGCGCGCGCGCGTGTGTGTAGGCTCTTTCTCTCGCCTCTATCACTGCCTTACTACACACCTTTTTCCCTTCTCGCCTCGTCTGCCTCCACCCTTTTCTTCCCCCAACACCCCACCCCCCCCACCAGGTACATTCAGAGCACTTGTGCCACGTCAGGGGAAGGCCTGTACGAGGGGCTTGACTGGCTCTCTAACAACATATCCACCCCCCTTCGCTGCCCCTTTTTCCTCCTCCTTCCCCTCCCCCCTCCCCCCCCCACCAGGTACATTCAGAGCACCTGTGCCACATCAGGAGAAGGGCTCTATGAGGGGCTTGACTGGCTTGCTACACAGCCTTACCCCTTCTCTCCCCACCTACCCCCCATTCTCTTCCCCTCCCCCCCCCCCTCACCAGGTACATTCAGAGCACCTGTGCCACCTCTGGGGAAGGCCTGTACGAGGGACTTGACTGGCTCTCTAACAACATATCCGCTAAAGTGCGCAAGCGTCCCCTCCCCTGCTGGTGCATTCCCACCCTCCGTTCGCGCCTGGATTCTTGTTGACTTCTGTTGGCTTTTCTTAACTTCCTTGACCTCTTATTGAGGCTTTGCTGGTGTTAAGACCGTGATTAGCTTGCTAGCAACATATCCGTTAAAGTACACAAGCTCTCCCTTCCCTGGTGGTGCACGCCTTGACTACCGTTGACCCATTGACTTTCAAGACCTTGAATATCTTCCTTTACTTTTCAGCACCTTGTCCTTTCTCGCTTAGAACCACACTTCACTCCCTTTTCTTTTCTTTTCTTTTCAAAGACCTTACTGATTCACCCGTTTGCCTGCTCCCTGCCCTCCTGTCTCCTGCCAGGATTAAGGGGTGCTTCCGGGTGGTTTGATTTCAATCAAACACCTCTTAGGAACACACAGATTTTCAGGATCGTGAGTTTTCGCTGCAGGGATGGTTACGCGTTACAAGGGTTACACTTTTGTAGGGTCTTACAGTACCGACTTTTGATTCTGCTTTCTGTATGCGGTGCGGTGGGGTGCGGTGCGGTGCATGCATCTGCTGTTACTGTGCCGTGTATTCAAATCATTCAGCTTGGCAGCTCTCTCTTGCATTAATGACGGAGGTCAGTGTGTCACAAATTCGCAATCACCCATGGCAGGAGAAGATTACACATTTATTAGAGTGCAGCACTGGGCCTTTCAAGTCAACACAGGAAAAACACCAAGTCATTCCTCAGGTATACATCGATAGGATTTACCGTACACCAGCTTGAAGGTAAAATTATGCCCCAAACACGGAATTCTCCTTCGTTTATGAGATTATTGAGGCCCCAAAAGAATAGACCCCCTTTATTCAAAGCTTCACGTCACAATGAAGGCTTCACGTCACGTTCCAAGGAAGGTGGAAGAGGGAGAATCAATCAGGTGACTTTCTGAGTGGACTCAAAAGTCACTTTGTGGCTTTTGAGGTGCCTTGAAAAAAATTGAAGCTCCATGTCACGCGTCCCGAGCAGGCAGAAGGGAGAGAGCCAATCAGTGCACGCCAAGCGTGTAGAGAATGAAGGCATAGCGGAGCGCCACGTCAGCAAGGCGATCGAACCTGCGGCAAGAAAAGACAGAAGACGGGCGAGTCCTGGCTTCCATATGTGACTTTTGAGTCGACTCAAAAGTCACCTCGTTACAATGGCAACCTGCGGCAAGAAAAGACAGAAGACGGGCGAGTCCTGGTTTCCATATGTGTAGCGAACATGCAACACTGCTGCCATTACTTATCATCTTTTAGGCAACTTTTCTTTGGGCGCCTAAAGGTCGTCTTCAACGTGGAGGTCCCTCACTCCACTCACACCCTCACTCACCCTCACTCACTCGCTCTCACACACTCACTCACTCACGCACCTCCCTGTCTTGCTGAAACGCCCAGCGTCCATCTCACAGTGCAGCAGCACCACCGAGTTACTGCTTGTGTTGGCGTCTCTCTCGCTCTCACTCCCTCACTCACCCCCCCCCCTCACTCCCTCACTCATTCGCTCACTCCCTCACTCACCTCCCTGTTTTGCTGAAGTGTCCAGCGTCCATTTCACACCGCGGCAGCACCGCCAAATTACTGCTAGTGTTGGCGTCTCACTCGCTCTCACTCCCTCACTCACCCCCCCCCCCCCCCCTCACTCCCTAACTCCCTCACTTACCTCCCTGTCTTGATAAAGTGCCCGGCGTCCATCTCACACCGCGGCAGCACCACCGAATCACTGCTTGTGTTGGCGTCTCTGCACTCCCTCCCCCAATTTATTCCTCCCTCCCTCGTTCACTCACCTCCCTGTCTTGCTAAAGTGCCCAGCGTCCATCTCACACCGGAGCAACACCAACGAATCATTGCTTGTGTTGGCGTCTCTTAATCGTGCCACCCACTTGGCTGGCTCCCAGTAGTTCACTCTCTGGTCTGCGAGTGTTGGCAACAAGGGAAGGAGGAGGGCGTGGGATGAAGCATGAGAGGGCACGTGCAAAAGTCCAGGTGCTGTTGGCTTTTGAGGCATTTCACAGCGCAGCAGCACCACCGAATCACTGCTGGTGTTGACGTTTCTCAGCCTCGCCACCCACTTGGCCGGCTCCCAGTCATTGACTCTTTGGTCTGCCACGGGAAGGAGGGAGGGAGGGAGGGGGAGACAGTCGAACCATGAAAGGAAGTTCAAATGCTGCTGGTGTTGGCGTCACTCAGCCTTGCCACCCATTTGGCCAGCTCCCAGTCATTGACTCTCCGTTCTGACTGAGATGGATAGAGGTGACTTTTGAGTCGACTCAAAAGATGGATAGGCTTTTGAGGCGCCTCAAAAGTCACTCAGGCTTGCCACTCATTTGGCCGGTTCCCAGTCATTGACTCTCTGTTCTGACCGAGATGGATAGAGGTGACTTTTGAGTCGACTCAAAAGATGGATAGGCTTTTGAGGCGCCTCAAAAGTCACTCAGCCTTGCCACCCATTTGGCCGGCTCCCAGTCATTGACTCTCTGTTCTGACCGAGATGGATAGGGATAGAGATGGAGAGACAGCACGTGAACGAAAGTCAGCTTACTAGGAGCGAAGCAATGGCTAGGCAATTACGTTAAGAAAGACGTGGGAATTCTACGAAAATGAAAATGTCTGAGATTTATCAGAAGTGAAAATATCAACTTACCATGGAGCGAAGCAGTGGCAAGGATGTTGGGGTAAGCCTGGGGCTTCACCTGTGGAGAAGGAGAAGCAGCAGCAGAGGAGCAGAAGAGAGAGGACGGATGGGGTAAAAAGCGCACGGAAGAGTGCATGAGCCGGTAAGAGTAGAAATTATAAGTCAGCAATATACGGGAGCATAAGAGTTACCCAGTTCTCTCAGTCAATTATGATGTCTCCTTGTTTCTCCTCGCAATTTATGCACAAGTCAATTTAAAAGAGATAAGGAGCTTACATTGTCAACAGGAGAATACGACTTGATGTAGTGATAATACTGTTCCTCCTGGGGGTTGCCCCACTCCTGCTTGCCACACACAACAACCACACACAACCGCACAGAACCACAACCAACCATGCAGAACCACATACAACACATGCACACAAGTTGCATCGAGCAGAGGTCAGGAGAGCACCGTAACAAACGGCACTCTTGAGTAATCTCACATGCCCTCCCCCCTCCCACTGCACACATTCTTTAGGCGCCTCAAATATGGAATCACAAGCCTACCCGCTTCCCACAGCCCAAACACCAAACACCTCCCGCTCCTGCTCAGTGATCGTGAGTGGTGGGAAGGGATGCTGAACCTACCTACCACAGCACACATTCTTTAGGCGCCTCAAATATGGAATCACAAGCCCACCCATTTCCCACAGATGACTTTTGAGTCGACTCAAAAGTCACGTCATCTCACATGCCCTCCCCCCTCCCACTGCACACACATTTTAGGCGCCTCAAATATGGACTCACAAGCCCACCCGCTTCCCACAGCCCACCCGCTTCCCACAGCCCACCCGCTTCCCACAGCCCACTCGCTTCCCACAGCCCACTCGCTTCCCACAGCCCACTCGCTTCCCACAGCCCACTCGCTTCCCACAGCCCACTCGCTTCCCACAGCCCACTCGCTTCCCACAGCCCACCCAAACACCTCCCGCTCCCGCTCAGTGATCGTGAGTGGTGGCAAGGGATGCTGAAGTGTATTTTGAGGCGCCTTAAAATACACCTCAAATATGGACTCACAAGCCCAACCGCTTCCCACAGCCCACCCAAACACCTCCCGCTCCCGCTCAGTGATAGTGAGTGGTGGCAAGGGATGCTGAACCCACCTCCCACTCTGTGATTGTGAGATGCAGTGAAGCGTCCAGCATGGTGGAGAGCACATCAACGAACGACCAGGTTTGAATGTGTGATTAGGAGACTCACGGCCTACCCACCCACCCACCCACCGACCCACCCACCTCCCACTCGGTTATTGTGAGGTGCAGAGAAGCGTCCAGCATGGTGGAGAGCACATCAACGAGCGTCAGGTAAGGGGATGCCTATACAGCAAGACCAATGGCCAATCACCCACCTCCCACAGCCCACCCACCTCCCACAGCCCACCCACCTCCCATTCAGTGATGGTGAGATGCAACGAGGCGTCCAGCATGGTGGAGAGCACATCAACACACACACGGCATGGCAGCGTGTTTATGTGGTAAGGCGGATGGGCATACAACAACACAGTGTACCACCCACCTCCCACTCGGTTATTGTGAGGTGCAGTGAAGCGTCCAGCATGGTGGAGAGCACATCAACGAACGGCACGCCAGCCACGGCCGATCGGAACAGATCCGGCCGTTCGTTCACGGCTGCCCCCACGGGTATGCCCCCTGCTGACCTGCCTTCCAGGGCCAATCGGTCTGGAGTGGTGAGGCTGGGTACAGGAAGGTAGGGAGAGGGCCGGAATGAAGGCATAGGGACGGTGAGGTAAGTACTGAGGAGCACTCAGGATGGCTTGAGAAGCCTCAAAGTGGGAGAAGCAAAAGGTTCTAGTGGCTGGTTCTTCGGCTACTTTTAAGAGTTCTCAAGCAAACAATTTGGCTGGTACATTCTTTGGCTATGGCGACTGTGCCCCTTGTGGTCTACCCTGCTGTTCCACATTCCTTCGCACACTCTCGCCCACTCTATACCTCACTCACTCCCTCACTCACTCACTCCCTCACTCACTCACTCGCTCCCTCATTCTCTCCCCCACTCTCTCCCTCCGTCCCTCCCTTCCCTCACTCACTCACCCTTCCGTGATCAGGTGTTCGGCACACACAGTCACATCCCACGCCGTGTGGGTGGCAAGAAAGTGCCTCTTTTCATCACTCGTCCTTTGAGGCATCTCCAAAATACTTCACAAAGCCCTCATTCACCCCCTCCCTCTCTTCCCTCACTCCCTCCCTTCCCTCACTCCCTCACTCACTCCCTCCCTCCCTCACTCACTCCCTCACTCACTCACCCTTCCTTGATCAGGTGCTCGGCACACGCAATCACATCCCACACCGTGTTGCTGGCAAATGCCTCTCTCGATAACTCACCCCTTGAGACATCTCCAGAATACTTCACAAGGCACTCATTCGCTCCCTCCCTCTCTTCCCTCACTCCCTCCCTTCCCTCACTCACACCCTCATTCCCTCACTCCCTCCCTTCCCTCACTCACTCCCTCATTCCCTCACTCCCTCCCTTCCCTCACTCACTCCCTCATTCCCTCACTCCCTCACTCACTCACTCCCTCACTCACTCACTCCCTCATTTACTCACTCCCTCACTCACTCCCTCACTCACTCACCCTTCTTTGATCAGGTGCTCGGCACACGCAATCACATCCCACACCGTGTTGCGCTTTCTCAGAAGCTTCCCGTCTAGGTACCACTGATAGTCCCAGTCGCCTCCTCCCCTCACATGCGCAATCGCCACAGCCACCCCTCGATCAAGCAGTGAGAGACGGTCGGGGGAGAAAGAGAGGCGCGAGGGCACCTGGGGAGAGACAGGGAGGGAGGGCAGGAGAGAGGGATTGAGATACTTGGTTAGTCACTGATAGTCCCAGTCGCCCCACTGTCCCTACAGAAGGGAGGGTGGGGGGACAGTAGAGAGAAAGAGGTAAGTCGATTCCCAGTCCCCTCTTCCCCTCACATGCGCTATCGCCACGGCCACCCCTCGATCAAGCAGGGAGAGGCGATCGGGGGAGAAAGAGAGGCGCGGGGGCACCTACAGAAGGGAGAGGGTGGGGTGAAAAGAGAGAGCGTATGTTTTTTGGGAATTCTCAAGAGAGAGAAAGAGGTCGCCCGGTCGCCCCTGCCCCCCCTCACATGGGCTATCGCAAGTACCACTGATAGTCCCAGGCAGCAGCATCAGGAGAGTCAGTGGGAGCACTGGCAGCACTGCAAGCGCTGCAGCGATGGACGAGTGAGATGGGCACTTGAGTGCCGCCTGCTGCTGCTGCTGCTGCTGCCGTGCATTGATTCTAACCGCGCGCCGTACAAGTAGATTCCACTCACCTCATATGCGCCATAGGCATAGAGCAGCATGGGCCAAGGCGGGTCGCTGGCAGCACCGGCAGCACTGCAAGCGCTGCAGCGATGGACGAGCGAGATAGGCACTTGAGTGCCGTCTGCTGCTGCTGTGCACCGACCCTCACCTCATAAGCACCGTAGGCGTAGAGCAGCATGGGCCAAGGGGGCCCACTGCAGGCAGCAGCATCAGTAGAAACGCTGGGAGCGCCGGCAACATTGGCAGGGGTGTTGCGATGGACGAGCGATATGGGCATTTGTGTGCCGTCTTTTGCGGTGGCGAAGAGACGGCGAGAGGAGTAAAGGGAGGGGTCAAAGGATGGACCGACCTGTACGGGAGAGAGATATAGGGGGAGGGAGATGTGGGGATGGGGAGACGGAGAGAACATGCTTGAAGAGCAGTGTTGCAACTTGTGTGCCGTCTGCTGCCGTGGCGAAGAGACGGCGGGAGGAGTAGAGTGAGGGGTCAATGGATGGACCGACCTGTACGGGAGACAGTGATTCTCAAGAACATTCCCCTCTCTCGTAGTACTAGGCATGGACCGTATGCGAGACGAGAGAGGGGAATGTTCTTGAGTCGACTCAAAAAAGGACAAAAAAAACAGAATTGCATACTATTAGTAGGTATGGACTCTATGCGAGACGAGAAAGGGGAAGGAGAAGCAAAGACACTCACCCAGTCGACCTTCCTAGCCGCCTGCCTGTCTGAGTCCATGTCTCTTTCGAACACAGTGGTGGGGTTGACGAGGGAAGAGAAGGAGAAGCGGAGGAGAGGCAAATCACGCCGGCACAACCACCACACCCACCACACTTGCAACCCACACTCACCCAGTCGACTTTCCTAGCCGCCTGCCTGTCTGTGTCCATGTCTCGTTCGAACACGGTCGTGGGGGTAAGCAGGGAGGAGAAGGAGTAGCGGAGGAGGGGCGACTCAAACCGGCACAACCACCACGCCATCCATACCGTACCACACCACACCCACCATACCCAACAAACCCACCACACACACAAACACACCCACCACACCCACCAAACCCACCACACACACAAACACACCCACCACACCCACCAAACCCACCACACACACAAACACACCCACCACACCCAACAAACCCACCACACACACAAACACACCCACCACACCCACCACACCGCAAACACACTCACCCAGTCGACTTTCCTCGCAGCCTGCCTGTCTGTGTCCATGTCTCGTTCGAACACAGTCGTGGGGTTGACTAGAGAGGAGGAGAAAACCCACTCACGCTCATGCATACGCCCGCCACATCCACAACACACACTCACCCAATCCACCTTCCTCGCAGCCTGCCTGTCTGTGTCCATGTCTCGCTCGAACACAGTGGTGGGGGTGACGAGGGAGGAGAAGGAGTAGCGGAGGAGCGGCGATTCGAACCGGCACACCCACCACGCCATACCACACCATACCACACCACACCCATCATACAGTCATCGTGCACACACCACACCGCAAACACACTCACCCAGTCGACCTTCCTAGCCGCCTGCCTGTCTGTGTCCATGTCTCGCTCGAACACAGTGGTGGGGGTGACGAGGGAGGAGAAGGAGTAGCGGAGGAGAGGCGACTCGAAGCGGCTTCTGAGGGCCCGGATCTCGTATGCTGCTTCGTCGAATTCCACCCTGTTGACGGCGCAAGGCACAACAGCAAGAGGGAACGGTTGAGAGTGGAGGAAGGAAAAGGGGCTTGGATTGCGCTGGTGGCTACCGAAACGACTTAAACGGGCTCCGGAGGGTCGGATCTCGTATGCTGCTTCGTCGAATTCCACCCTGTTGAAGGCAAAGCAAGGAGACAGGGTGGTGGGAAGAGTATGAGGTAACACATTGCGAGGTGAGTCAAACCGCTTCTTAGGGCCCGGATCTCGTATGCTGCCTCGTTGAATTCCACCCTGTCAAAAGGCGCGCGCGAGAGGGAAAAGGTGAGGGAGGAGGAAGGAAAAGGGGCATTAGATTGCGCCGGTGTCTTTCGAGTCGACTCAAACCGGCTTCTTAGTGCCCAAATCTCCTATGCTGCTTCGTTAAAGTCCATCCACCCTGTACAGCAACAGGCAAGGCAACAACAGCAGGAGGGCATGGGTAGAATGGACAGAGGGGCAACTCAAACCGGCTTCGTATGGGCTGAGGAAGAAGAAGGGCGAGATCTCGTGCATTGATTTGATCTGTTAATTAGTCCACCTGAACAAAAAGGAATTTCATTCATATGAAGTCATATGCTGGCCAAAGAGCAAGAGGGAAAGGGTGGTGGAAGAAGAAAACATATACTTGCTTTGGTGGGAGGCTGGGAGCTCACAGTTTGGCATCTTCAGGTGCAGGAGAGCCGTCGGATCGCAAGGGGATGCATCTGATCCGTTGGAGCCCCTTCACCCTCTCAAAAACGACCACGTGGCGCTTGAAGGCCGTCACTGATTGGAGCTTCACACTGAAGAGTCGAAACAAAGAGTCGAAGGGAGAAGGGGACGGAGGTTTAGGGTTTGGGTTCAAAGTTGTGAGTTTGGGGTGAGAAAAAAACGATCACGTGCCACTTAAAAGTCACTGATTGGAGCTTCACACTGCTGGGTGAAAAACATACAGTAGAGGGTAAAAGAAAGACGGGGGTTTCAGGAGTTCAGGGTTTGGGGTTTAAGGCTTGAGACATCTCAAAACTCTCATAAAGGCCGCCACTGATTGGAGCTTCACACTTGGGGGTCAAAACCGTACAGCAGAGCAGATGGCAGATAGAAGGCGACGGGGGTGAGGGTTTAGGGTTTAAGGTCCCACCTGGGGCCATGTGGGAGAATCACTGAGGGCTCTACATCCTTGGCTGCAGCAGTAGCAACAGCAGGAGCATCGGCAGCAGGAGCAGCAGCGGCAGCATCAGCCGCAGCATCAGCAGAAGCATCGAGCAGAGCAGTGGGGCCAGGACGAGGTGTGGAGAGCGGCAGGGCGAGGAGGTCTGAGTTCCAGAGGTGAGCGGAGCGGTTTGAATCACTCACCTGGGATCATGTGGCAGCACCACCGAGGGCTCTACAGCCTCGGCAGCAGGCAGAACATCAGCAAGAGGCAGAGCAGTGGGGCCAGGACGAGGTGTGGAGAGCGGCAGGGCGAGGAGGTCTGAGTTCCAGAGGTGAGCGGAGCGGCGGAGGAGGAACAAGTGCAACCCGCTGTGATCTGTCTGTCTGGCTCACCTGGGATCGTGTGGGAGAACCACCGAGGGCTCTACAGCCTCAGCTGCAGTAGCAGCAGCAGCAGCAGAAGTGGCATCAGCAACAGGCAGCGCGAGGAGCTCCGAGTTCCGCATCTGGTCGGAGCGGCGGAGGAGGAAGAAGTGCAACCCGCTGTGGTCTGTCTGGCTCACCTGGGATCGTGTGGGAGAACCACCGAGGGCTCTACAGCCTCAGCTGCAGGAGCAGCAGCAGCAGCAGCAGCAGCAGCAGTGGCATCAGCAACAGGCAGCGCGAGGAGCTCCGAGTTTCGCATCTGGTCGGAGCTGTTTGTCTCACTCACTCACCTGGGGTCATGTGGCAGCACCAATGAAGGCTCTACAGCAGCAGCAGCAGCAGCAGCAGCAGCAGTGGCATCAACAACAGGCAGCGCGAGGAGCTCCGAGTTTCGCATCTGGTCGGAACGGCGGAGGAGGAAGAAGTGCGACCCGCTGTGGTCTCCATACACCTCCACGTTCTGAATGGTGGTGGGGGGGGGGGGAGTGGAGAGGGGGAAAAGGCTTTTGAGGAGTCCCATGTGGCGAGGAGGTCTGAGTTCCAGAGGTGGGGGAGCGGCGGAGGAAGAAGTGCAACCCGCTGTGGTCTCCATATACCTCCACGTTGACGTCTAAGAAGACACCTCCACGTTCTGAAGAAGGCGAGGGGGCGGGTGGGTGGGGTGGGGGGGAAAAGACATTTGAGGAGTCCCATGTGGCGAGGAGCTCCGAGTTCCAGAGGAGGGGGGAAGAAGTGCGAGCCGCTGTGGTCCCCTTTTGAGACGTCTCAGAAGACACCTCCACGTTCTGAAGAACGCGAGGGGGCGGGTGGGTGGGGTGGGGGGGAAAAGACATTTGAGGAGTCCCATGTGGCGAGGAGCTCCGAGTTCCAGAGGTGGGGGAGCGGCGGAGGAAGAAGCGCAACCCGCTGTGGTCTCCATACACCTCCACGTTCTGAGGAAGGGGGTGGGGGAGGGGTGGGGGGAAAACGACTTTCGACGGCGAGGAGCTTTGATTTCCAGAGGTGGGGGGAGCGGGCGGAGGAGAAAGAATCGCGAGCCGCTGTGGTCTCCATACACCTCCACGTTCTGAAGGTGGGGAGGGATGGGGGAGGGAGGAGCAGAAGGGGGATTAGATGAGAAACGAATCAAGAGGGGGAGGAGGAAGAAGCGCGAGCCGCTGTGGTCTCCATACACCTCCACGTTCTGAAAGGGGTGAGAGAGAGCAGGGGAGAGGCGGAGGGGACAGGGGTGAAGAGGCGAGGAAAAGAGGGCACAAAGGCTCCTGAAGGAGCGGCGGAGGAGGAAGAAGCGCGAGCTGCTGTGATCCCCATACACCTCCACGTTCTGAGGAAGGCGAGGGGGGGATAGGGAGAAATGGGAGAGAGGATGGGCAAATGCTGCAAAGGGGAGAAGGGAGCTCCGAGCCCTGGAGTTGGGGGGAGCGGCGGAGGAGGAAGAAGTGCGAGCCGCTGTGATCCCCATACACCTCCACGTTCTGAGGAATGCGAGGGGGGAGGGGTGGGGGGAGAGGAGAGGGAGGAAGAGGGGTTGAAGGCTGAGAGGGGAGGGAAAGACGTCTTGGAAGACAAAAAGGCAGAGGCGAGATGACTTTTGAGTCAACTCGGAAGACAAAAAAGAGGAGGCGGAGCGGCGGAGGCGGAGCAGCAGAGGCAGAGAGGATCACACTTCTTCCTCCGCCTCCAACTTCGCCTCCGCCGCTGCCGCTCCAAATGTAATGAGGTTATTTTTTAGACGTCTCAAAAATAACCTCATTACACGTGGCAGAGAGGATCACACTTCTTCCTCCGCCTCCGCCTCCGCCTCTGCCGCTGCCGCTCCAAATGAGTTCCACCAAAGGTAGGCGGAGCGGCGGAGGAGGAAGCAGTGCGAGCCGCTGTGGTCTCCACTCCATATACCCCCACTTTCTGAACGCAACAGAACATACTATGCAGCAGCAGCCTATGCAGGTGGCTGGTCTGTTCTAGTACTCACATGCACTTTCGGCACGAGCTGCCTTGGAGGGTCAAACGGCCTTCGAACGTCGATTGCCAGCAGAAACGAAGTCACAACCAACCCACACATGCACCCACGTGCACCCACGTGCACCCACGTGCACCCACGTGCACCCACATGCACCCACGTGCACCCACGTGCACCCACGTGCACCCACATGCACTGCGCTAGTACTCACATGCACCCACATGCACTGCGCTGCGCTAGTACTTACATGCACCCACATGCACTGCGCTGCGCTCGTACTTACATGCACCCACGTGCACTGCACTGCGCTAGTACTCACATGCACCCACGTCCACCCACGTGCACTGCACTAGTACTTACATGCACTCTTGGCACGAGCTGCCTTGGAGGGTCGAACGGTCTTTGAACATCGATTGCCAGCAGAAAGGACGTCACAGCCAACGCACACCCACACGCGCACAACAACAACACATGCATGCACACAGCAACCCACGTAGGTACAACACTCTATATGGTACTCACATGCGCCTTCGGCATGAGTTGTCTGGGAGGATCAAAAGGCTGTTGAACGTCAATCGCCAGCAGAAAGGACGTCACAGCCGACCCACACGTGCACTGCACTAGTACTTACATGCACTCTTGGCACGAGCTGCCTTGGAGGGTCAAACGGTCTTTGAACATCGATTGCCAGCAGAAAGGACGTCACAGCCGATCCACATGTTATCATAATGAATCGGTCCGAAGACGTGCGGTGAACACCAACGTCAAACGCCTCGTCCTTTTCGAAAAAGACGCAAGCGTCCTGAGAGACCGGCGTGCCGATGACGTGGCGCATGACGGAGCACGGGCGGTCTTTTTCGTCCTGAGCGACGTAGAAGAGCGTCTGGTTGTCATCCGCCCAGCACACTTCCCCACTTGTCCCAAACCCCGATGTGATTACGTCTGTATCTGCTGCTGCTAATGCTTTTGCTGCTGTTGCAGCTGCTGCTCCTGCTTCTGCTGCTGTTACTGCTGCTGCAGGTATTGACCGGCCTTCAGGTGATCTCCCTGCTGCTGCTGCTGCTCCTCCTGACACTCTTTCTGCTTCTTCTGACGCTCTTCCTGCTGCTGACTCAGCCGGTGCTGAATCAGGAGGCACTGAAAATAGTCCTGCTGAAGCCGCAGCAGCAGCAGCAGAACTAGAGCAAATAGGCCGCACATGGATAGTGTACCTCTCGTCCCCCCTCGTGTCAATACTATATGCCACGAACCCATGGTTTGGGCTCACAACAACACTATCAATGTGGAAGAAGCTTCGCCCCTCCGCCTCCCTGTTCTCGTCTAAAACTACCTCCTCCAAAACCCCTTCATCCATGCTCTCCGAAAAATAGTCTCTGTGTTCGTAAGAAAGTGCTTGTTCCTCCTGTTTAGCCTCCTTCTCCTCCCTTACTTCTTCTCTCATACCTTCCCTGCTGCTGCTCCTGCCTGCTGCTGACAATTCTGCAGCTGCTCTCCTGCAGTGGATGGGATACTGTTTACCCTCCTCTTCTCGGGTGTAATACCAGAAATTACCCTTCCTTAGAGGAACACTCCTGTCCTCCTGCTTCACTCGCGCCTTCATCTCCCCTTCTAGTAGCACCCGCAGGGACACACCCTCTCTCTCCCCTTTCATCTCTCCCCCACCTCCCATTTCTCCTTTCTCCCCCGTACACGCCATGTCTCCATCACTACACGGAGGCAATAGGGCGTCCGTGAACGCATTTTCTGCCGCCAAATACGCCAGGACTTGCGGATTCTCGCGCCTCTCGTCTCTCAGCCAGTGGTGGGGGTCGTCCCGCACGTCCCCAAACATTGGGGGGAAAGAGAATGGCACCTTGGCGCACCTGATGGGGGAAAGGGGAGGGGAAGGGGAGGGGGAGGGGGAGGGGGAGGGGGAGAGGGAGGGGAGAGGCAGGGGGATTGGGGGAGAGCAGAAGGTGAGGGCGCCTCTCGTCTCTGGGCCAGTGGTGGGGGTCATCCCGCACGTCTCCAAACATTGGGGGAAAGAGAATGGCACCTTGGCGCACCTGATGGGCGCAGGGAGAAAGGGGGAGCGGGAAGCGGGGAGGAGGCGGGAGAGGCAGGGGGAGAGCAGCGGGTGAGGGCGCCTCTCGTCTCTGGGCCAGTGGTTGGGGCTGTCTCACACGTCTTTTTGAGACGTCTCAAAAACAACCTCGCTTCACGTGGCTTCTCGTGACTGGGCCAGTGGTTGGGGCTGTCTCACACGTCTCCGGACATCGGGGGGAACGAGAAGGGCACCTTGGCGCACCTGATGGTGGGAAGAGCAGGGGGAGCGGCAGGGGAGGGCGGAGAGCAGAGGGAGAGGGGGAGGGGGGAGAAAAGAGCAGAAGCAGTGAGGGGGGTTACAGCGCCAGTGGTGGGGGTCGTCCCGCACGTCTCCGAACATAGGGGGGAAGGGAGAATGGCACCTTGGCGCACCTGATGGGCGGAAGGGATGGGGGAGGGACAGGGGGAGGGGCAGGAGGAGGGGGGAGGAGGAGGGGGAAGGGAGGGGAAAGGGGAGGGGGAGGAGAGGGGAAGGGGGAGGGGGACGGGGAGGGGGAGGGGAGGGGGAGGGGGGAGGGGGAGGGGGAGGGGGGAGGGGGGAGGGGGAGGGGGAGGGGGAGGGGGAGCGGGAGGGGGAGGTGGGGGATGGGGGGGGAGGGGGAGGGGGAGGGGGGAGGGGGAGGGAAAAGGGGAGGGGGAGGGGGGAGGGGGGAGGGGGGAGGGGGAGGGAGGAGGGGGGGAGGGGGGAGGGGAGGGAGGGGGGGGGGGGGAGGGGGAGGGGAGGAGAGGGGGAGGGAGAGGGGAGGTGGAGGGGGGAGGGGAGAGGGAGGGGGTCTTCCCGCACTTCCCCAGACATTTGGGGGAAGGAAATGGGAACCCTGGCGCACCTGATGGGCGGAGAGGGAGGGGGAGGGGGCGGGGGAGGGGCGGGGGGTGGAGAGAGGGGGAGGGGAGAGGGCGGAGGGAAGAGGGGAGAGGGAGATGAGTGGGAGATGGAGAGGGTGGTGGGGGGAGAAGAGCAAGGGAAATAGGGATGAGGAGAGGATGAGCAAGAGAGAGAGGGAGAGAGGAGGGAGTTTGGGAGGGGGATATGAGGGGGAGAGGAGGAGGACAAGAGCTCTTACATGGGAGCCTTTGTTTCTTTAGCACGCTTCCAAAACCCCCATCAATCTAGCACGCTAGAACCCCCATCATTCTCCTCCGCAAAACGCGCCAGAACCCCCGCCATTCGCCTCTGAAGGAATGCACTGCACACTATGAGCAGGACTTAAAATGGGAGCCGCTATTTCTGTAGTAGGTGTCATTACTATACCATGACGAGGACTTACACAGGAGCCTTTATTTCCTTAGCACGCTTCCAGAACGCGCCAGAACCCCCATCATTCGCCATGGTGGTTGCAGTTCCAGTTCCCCCTTGTCTGCCCAGGCTGGTCAGCTCAGAAAATTCCCTAGACTGCCCGACGGGGACTGGCTCAGGAGTGAAAGAGTCAGATATTTCCCGCGGATCTTGGTCTGAGCTGGGACTGACGTTAGCTGACGCGGCAAGGAGCGGAATATTGACTGAAGTAGAGGCACGGTGCGGATCTGGTCCTGACAATTGGGAGAGGGGGAAGGTGGAGGGGGAGGGGCGGCAGAGGAAAGAGGGCTCTTGAGACGTCTCTAAAGTCTATTACTGATGCTGGCTGACGGGGCGCGAAGGAGAGGGATGCTGAGTGCTGTAGAGGCACGGTGCGGATCTGGTCCTCCTGACAATTGGGAGAGGGGGAAGGTGGAGGGGAAGGTGGAGCGAAGGTGGGGCGGAAGGTGGAGCGAAAGGGGAGGGGAAGGTGGAGCGGAAGGGGGAGGGGGAGGGGCTTGCTGACAGGGCGAAGGGGGAAATGCTGACTGTAGTAGAGGCACGGCGCGTATCTGGACATGAGAACTGGGGGAAGGGGAAGGGGGAATGGAGGGAAGGCATCAGACACATCTTGATTAAGGTTTCTCAAAAAGAGGGGAATGTTGGGGATGCGGATGTGGACAAAAGAACTGGGAGGGGGAGGAGGGAGGGGAAGGGTGGAGGAGGGGAAGGGTGGAGGAGGGGAAGGGGGGAGGAGGGGAAGGGGGGAGGAGGGGAAGGGGGGAGGAGGGAGGCATAGGACGCCTCTTGAGGTGCCTAAAAAAAGGGGGGGGGATGGTGAGCCTTAACCATTGAGGGTGAAGACTCGGTGAGGATCTGGATTCTGGACATGACAATTGGGGGAAGGGGGAATGGAGGGGATGGGGGATTGGGATGAGGGGGAGGGATGGGGAGAAAAGTGGGAATGGGGTGTGGAAAAGAGGGAAAGGGGAGAAAGGGTTGGTGGGGGAGGGCGATGGGAGAGGGGGAGAGCAGCAGAGTGTGGGGCTTGGATAATGAGAATTGAGGGGGTTTTACTAGGAAGGGGAGAGGGAGACAAACGGGGGGGAAGGGGGGAGGGAAGGAGGGAGTAGAGAATAGCGGGAAATTCCAGGAAGTGTAGACAAACAGGACATAGTAGTGAGCAGCTATTTTTAGCTACAGGATTTTCTCCAGATTCTAGGCTATAAACATTTCCCTACTAGTAGTACTAATACTAGGGAAAGAAGCGCTTTCTTTTATTTTGTATGTAAATATGACATTTCCGTTCCGTTACTTCTTTTCCTTCTTCATTTTTTCGCAATGAGATTAATTCAGGTTGCTAACAGGTCTTCTCGCACAAACAACGGCGCTTGTTCCCGATCTAAAGAATGGTGATTTACAAGAAAAAAAAAAAAAACACACACACACACACACACACACAAATCTGAGCACAATGCTCAACCATTACCCGAAATGGACGAAGGATGTTGCGGCGAATGTTTGTTATTCAAGAATGTTATTTGTGATCGATCAATTCTTTTTGAGCGAGCTGATCCTGCCGCGTTACTACGTGAGACGTGAAATCTACAGATAGTAGTGGTAGGTCGCCTGAGCAGGCTGTTAAACCGATTTATTGTCGAGCTAGGGGTCACTGGGACTGGCTTTGAACAACGACGGGCGACGTTGAAGTTTCCTTTGTTGATCAGGCGAATAACGGAAAAATGGGGGTGATTGAAACTCCCAGACAGGACCATGGTACATTAATTTCCTGAATGGACAAGTTTACTCTCGCAAGACGAGATTTGCCAGCAGAGCAAGGCTACCACTGCTCCTCCGAGGCGAGCTCGACGCGTCTAGGGTTGAACGGCTAGCTGAGAAATAACGGGAAACAGGGAGAGAATGCTACGTTGGCAACGGAGGGGATAGCTACTTTTGTTCGTCAGCAGAAGCGGTTTCCCTTGGTGAACGTTTTTGTTGCAGCTCGGAATGCTGTTAAAATAATCGTGTTAACTTTGACCACAAAGAACCTTGCACATGCATTATGGTCACTTTGGACGAATTTTGAAGCCACACGTTTCTTATTGTTCTTATATTTTCTTACCAAAAAGTTCTATTTGTACGAGCGGTGGAGGTTGCATTGGATTCATTGAGGAACAACTGGCTCTCGTTCGAAGTGACGTGCGCTCCCCAGAATATAGTTGACCAATCGCTGTGAGTCGTGCGGTCGTTCTCATCTTCAAGCAGCGGCGGTGGAAAAATGATTCCTGCACGCGTGACTTGACAGCATTTCCTTGTGGTCAGGAAATGCCATGCAACTCGCCTCCTTAGGTCTGTCGGCGGTCAGTACAGTGCAGGTGCCAAAAGTGTACAGTTCACAACCCTCTGGGGCTGAACGGGTCCGCGCCGAGGCGGGAAACGAAGGTCCTTTTTCCAAGTCGATACGGAAAACGAAGTCCTTGCGTTCCTATCTTTATAAGATACAGTAATACACGACACATGTGGAAGCCGCGAGGCAGAGTGACAGACTCGGTGTAGGAAAGGAATATCAGTGTATACGCACATGATTCTAAGTAGGAAAAGATAATGTAAGGATATAAAATTATGTACAGATTACTGTACCATGAAGCGGGCGGCATACCCTCCTGCGCGAGACGCGGTGTTGAGACGGAGAACATGTCCTCTCAAACAGACACCATCCAGCCACAGTTCAATTCGTCCTTTGTGACGCAGGATCCTGCCAGAAGGCATAGCCAATGCGAGACTGGCTTGAGGCTTGACAGCTGGACGTTAGCTAATCACGTTGTCATTTTCTAGCCCCCTGCAAGCGGATGGCCCGTTCAAACCTGCAAATTCCCCTGCTACAGTTGTCTGTAGTTGGACATGTCAAACAGAGCCGACAATCGGCAAACACTGTACAGTGATCCCCATACAGCGCATATTGCGCACTCATCCAGGAACTTTCGCGCAGCCTGGCAAATTCCCTGCGTTTTCCCTCTCAGGCAATTTGTGGTGCCTGTGCCACCCCGTGGCAAACCACCCGAGAGAGGTGGTTGGCCGCGAGATGGCAGAGGCATCGGCCAGTTGGGAAAACCGCAGTCTCACCCTGCTGAAAAAAAAAACAGCAACCAAAGGCGCCCTTGTAAAAAGAAACGTGCCTGACGACCAGGCTTTGTGGGGACCGGTTAGTTTTCCGTTTTCCGATCGCTTTTTACCCAACCCTGCCCCAGATTGCTGCAGAAAATTCTACACAGCCCGTGACGAAACTGTTGCAACAGAGGCGGAAGTCTCGCTTCTCGGGCTCCCGCTTTCCTCAGCCGAAATGCGAAATTTCCCAAATAGGGAAAGTGCTTCGAGCTGCAGGGGAAGTTTCTGGCGGCAGAAACTGATGCCGCTGCCATGCCAATGCCACCTGCCTGGAGAACAGCGCCAACAATGACAGCCTTCGGTGTCACTGTAGAAACTTGAATCAAACTGGTCTTCCAGTTCCAGTCTATAACTGTTACAGAATTTAGTTCCAGTACACGATCACAACAATGACAGCTTTCGGCGATTCCCAGGCACACTTAAGGGAGTCTGAAACAGCACACTTCTGGCATCCCCAAAAGCTAGCTCAGTTTAGGCACCAATGCGTATTGAATTATTCTTTCTTGCACCATCAGATACATTCAAGCAGCAACCCTTGCCAACCTCATCCCTACACATGAAAATGGAATCAGGGAATCTCCAGCACGTGAGACCGGGGAGGCCATACGGCATGATAGGTGGTGACCGTGCAATGTAACCATGAAGCGTTCATCCTCCACTCGTGTGCTACATCCTCCCAACCAATTATCTTCAAGCAAGGGCCTTCTTGACAGCCTTGGCTTTCTGCAAATTGCAACCACGGACAAGCACGCAGAAAGAAAACGGGGGGGAGGGTGGAGGGGAAGGGGGAGCGGGGGGGGGGGGGGGAGGTGGTTAATCAGTGTTTCAATCTTAACTACCTTAAATGAAACATATATATATATATAGGATCCAATAGAGCAAGAGTGATAGGCGCAAGGGTGCTTACGGAAAAAAATGCAAACGAGGAGAGGAACAACCGCAGACAGGGGGGAAGGGGAGAGGGAAGGGGGGGGAGAAGGAGGGAAGGGGGGGAGGAGCTCATCTTACCCAAACAAACACAGGCGTAACGGCGCAGTGAGCTCATCTTCTTTAAACCAACAATATCAACTTGGTACCTGGTGTACACAGTAACTCACCGACGTCTACAGTGCATGAACAGTACCTGTGAGCGGGCGGCGGCAATCTTGAAGCGCTCAAAGTCGGTTAGAGCCGCCCGCTTCTTCTGGATTCAGCAGCTTCCTCCCCACGAGCTCGCCTCCCACTTGCTCTGCACCTCTGTTGGA